>JAKEPQ010000739.1:2721562-3391250 GCA_024500445.1 Entomyzon cyanotis
AATTCTCCATCTCATTTAGAGTGGAGCACAAGCTGTTGAAGTCTAATGTTGAATTTGCACTTTCTGGTGTATTTCTGTATGTAAGGCAGATTCATTATGCAGCTGCTCTGAATGTTGAAATAGGTAATGGATTTATCACCATTTTATTAAAGGAAGAACAAATGAGAGGAGGAGGTTACTTTTTTTAATATCTCACCTCCACCTTTATTTCAAAAATCCATTACCTGTCCTCTGACTTTTCTCTGTGTGTTCTTTCCTCAGTTATCCATTATTTCAACTGCTGCCTTTTGGCTGAAGAAGGATTACAATAGCTCCATTAGCACTTGTTCCTTAATGGGAGGTCTGGGTGAGCAGTGGTGTTAAAGCAAGGGCATACTGGAGGGGTTGTATTTACTGAACAAAGGCTACTCCCCTAGGTTCAGGATACTGCTCTGATCCACACTGTTTGTTCTCACCACCCTGCAGCAGTTCCAGGCACTTCAGTAATTTCACTGCTGGTGAACACTGTAAGAAGGATCAGAGTAGGTCCTGGTGCCTTTGAAGAGCTGGGCTTCAAAAATGGATCTGCTCTGTGCAAAGGGAGACCTGTCTGGAGTGTGTAGCTGCATTATCACATCCCTGCAAATTTCGGTGTTTCTCCAATAAAGCCACTGAGGATGGTTTGTCCTCAGTTTCACTGTGGGTGTTGCAGAGCTGCAGAGATCTGGGGTCACAGGACCACAGGCTAGACAGGCAGAGAACCCCTGTGCTTTACCAGTCTGGACAGCCACCTTTGGCCACCACTGGTGGAGGTGTGGAGTCCTGGTGGTTGTTGTACATCCCCTGGGGTACAGGAGTTGCCACGCTGACAAGTTCCACTCCTGGGTGGGGAAAATTCCTTCTTGCTTGATGCTCACTTTGGATGAGATCCAAAGCAATCCCCACAAAAAATACACTTGACACAAATTTAGGTGGAGAATGGAAATTTTTGCATCAGTCCAGATTACAGTGTGTTTATCATTGTGAGAGTAGGAAAGATTGTCTCAGGAATCTGATGTTTTTTTTAAATAATGACTATTAGCATGGCCTGGAAATGGCAGGGCTGCAAATGCTGAGATATCCACTCCTCTGGAGACAGTTTGGAGAGAGTGTAAAAGAAAGTGCTTTTTCACCTCCAATTTGAAAGAAGGCAGCTCTATAAAGTTATTTGTAGGCCTTTAGACTGCACTGAGCAGGGAAATAGGACTTTGCTTCTGAGTGGAAACCATAGAGACATTTAATTACACTACAAAAAATATACACAATAAACAAGTCTATTTTATTTTATTTTATTTTTTTCAGCCAAATATACTAGAGAGCCCTGGAGGGAAAATATATTTTAGTACTTTACAGTTACAATTGCAATTTATGTTAGTCTAGTGTCTTTCATATGAGAAGTACCATATCATAAAACACTTTACAGTCTGTTTATCAATACAATAAACTGAGAATATTGCTCAATTTACTTTATTAGAACTTGCTGAGAGATACAAAAATAAAACCAGCTTGGATTGCTAGTACTTTTTTTTTTTTTTAAGCAAGTGAAACGTTGGGAAGGGTAAACATAGCTAGATACAGTCTTAGTTATGAAAGACCATAAAAAAGCTTCAGGTAATGAGAAAGGGTTGATGCAAGGACAGATTTCTCATCAAAGTCATCCAGGAAATGACTGGACTGCAAAGCACATCAAGAAATTTTAGTGAAGCTTAGACTCAAATTAAGCCATTATGATACCACTATTTTTGCTTGCTTGGATTGTGGGATATTGTGCGAGTTGTTTTTATGGCCAGCACTTGCTGGAATTTGTTTCATTAAATATTCTTGTGATACTGCAGGATCTTGCGGTAACGCTTCGACAGGGGTATTCACATGAAAATTTATGACACAAGCAGGAAACAACAAAACAGTTTTAATAGGCAAGGGTTTCTCTATTTCTATACACTTGGAATCAGTCACAAACACACCATGGGCAGTAACCAGTTTGGCACCAGAACTTAATAAGATATAGACATGGATTTCTAATGTTTTAAAACATTTTAAGTGCTCTGAGTACAAGTGCTTAACCTGCCTCAGAAACTGCTGCCAGTTGTTTTACACCACCCAGTGCAATGGGGCCACGAGCAGCTCCTAAGCCCAAACACAGGTTTTGCTGTGAGGGGATGCTGTGCACCTGTAAATACTTTTAATGAGCATCCGAAAGGCACATTTTGCTAGTTTGAGATGATGAACACAACCGTGCATTAATTGCGTCAGCAGGTTATTGAATACTGCTCCGCAACAATATCACTGACAGCCGGAGTGAAAGCTGTTCAAGAGGCTTAAGTGGGCACTTCCATATGGCAACAGCTTTTGATTTTTTTTGAGCTTAACCTCATTTTATAAGGCTCTGCTTTGAGATGCATGAAGTTTTCCCTTGAGTTGCTTGCCATTACTATTAGAAGAAAAATTTTCAAATTTTCCTCTATCCTAGTGCAGTTTGTAAGTTTTCAGCCTGTCTTATTATAAAGATAATTATAGGTATAGTTCCTTTGGAATTTTTTACCACAAACTTCAACCTCAACTTCAAAATTTCATGCTGTGTCAATTTATTATAAATTATAATACTTGATTTTTTTCCATGATTTTTTGTGTGTCTCTGCAATGTTGTTTTGCCTTGCTTCACAAACAATTGTTACCATTAAAAACACTGGCATCTCAAAACTGTGCTTGGTATTTTATGCACATATATATGTAATACCATACCCTATCATTAAGTCAGGAGAGTGGTAACTGAATGATATTCGTTGACAAGATTAGATTCAGAAAGGCAAATATCTGTGCAATAACAGGAGATTAGAACAAATAAACTAATTGTGCACTGCAAAAATTCAGTTCAGGTGATTCATTGCTGCTAATTTCAGCACAAGAAGAAGTGCATTCTATTTCAGTTGCCATCAGAGACTCTTCAGGAATGCAAGCATAAACCCAAAAGGGAGAAATGCAAAACCCATCAAATGTTTGGAATGCAAAGATATACATTATCCAGTACAAGATTGCCAGGTACAACAAGGTCACTTCTGGAGATTAGGAAATTCAGGTTTTGAAACACAGGGTTATTGTTTTTCTAATTGCTTTGGACACCCCTGTGTTATTTAGTAGTTATGTGTTCAGAGAGAAGACCCTTTTGCAGTAACTTCCAGACAAGATGACATCAATGCAACACTGCAAGAACTAGAAGACCGTGTGAGCTCTATTTGTGTTTCTGTCAGCATTTAATTGAATTGTCTGTGAGGAATTGCTAGGCCTGAAGCAATTACTATCAAGAGCAGAACTATTACTTTAAATCTTCCATACCTTCTTCCTTCTGTAGAAACCACTTTTAGCAGATCTTGTAAATTCACTTGTTTCCTAGACGTAATCATGTACTTCAGGACATGCAAAATCAGGTCACAGGTTGTAGTCAAATGAGCAAACCTATAATTTTACCAATCTCAATAGTTATCAAGGTGATATTTAAATTACAGAGCTTCTGGTTTCCAGTTTTCAGAGTTAAGTTGTTAAAACATCCATGTTTGACATTACTTCATGGAAAATGGAGTTTGGTGGCTGTTCATGCCAGAATGAAAGGTCACAAACATAATTTTTCAATGAATTGAATACAGACCTATGGACTCCGTTTGAAAGACCTGTACTGTTCTACCGAATTTCAATTATGGCCTGGAAGAGGGAAAAGTAGGGCTTCTGCATTCACACTGCTAAGTGGCTCTAAATTGCAGTCTTTAACACCTACTGTTCTCTTTGTTTCCATATTCAAAGTGCAAATTAGTGGCATCCCAGACTCTAGAAGTGACTTGAGTGAAAAAAAAAAATTACATTGTTACCTTGCAGACGTGCACTAATTTTACTGTTAGCACATATGAAGGACGTAATTGTATTTTGCCTTGTCAGAAAAAAGTTGCTTTCTTTAGCTTTATCTTTGAGGCATATTCCCAAAAAATGGTGATGGAATAAAATAGCAGAATGAGAGTGGGAAGGAATAAATAAGGTACTCAAAGAAAGTAGTGACAAAAGAAGTCAAAAATCAATCAAGCTTTAAATGCTGATAAAGAAAAGAAGTTTAATGTACCATCAAAGAAAAACAATTGTGCTGTTAAAGAAAGAGCATCAGAGAAATAAATGAGAGATTAATCCACAGGAAGAAAGAAACCATCATAGCAAGGTGGGAAAACCTAGAACAAAAGGTAAGGGATGAGAAGTGGTTTTGTCTTGTTCAAATATAAGTGTGTATGTAGCGTTTGGGAATAACAATATTTTGCTTTGAAATTTGCATTAAAATTAAATCTTAATCACAATAGAAGGAAAATGAAAACACATGTGGAGGGTGGAAATAAAAAGGGCCCTAAATCACACAAAGGAAAAGGAAAACATCAATGACAAATGAAAAGGAAAAACATCAGGGAGATGGGGATACTAATGAAGACAGAGTACAATGGTGTGAGTGGTCAGAGGGAAACTGTAGAAGTGTGTTATGTGCTATAAACATCTATCCCATGGAAAATCAGAAGGCACAGATCAGGGATTGGAGGGTAGTGGATGAGCTGGCAAGGGCAGCAGAGGAAAATGGATGTCACTAGAATCCTAGCAGAGAAGAAAACGAAACAATTCATGACAATGGGAGGTGGTTTGCTGTAGAAACTATAAAATAACTTCTACAGCATGTCTGACCAAGATAACATGTAAATGTCTATTTTAACATGAGGTTAAATGGGCTTGTGTCTGCCAAGAAATATATTCATTTATATTGATAAAAATACTTCTCTGGTGCTTTCAAACTTGCCTGTATTCAAGCCAGGAAAGTCCTCCTATGACCAAAGCACTCTCATTAATCTGATTCTGAGCAGGTACCTACTCCACTTCCCTACTACAGGCAAGGCTTTGGATTTGTGTTCAACCTTGGTAGTTGTGCTCTGAAGATAGGAGGATTCAGGCTTTCCCAGAAATATCCTTTTTTGCAAAGAACTGTTAGCTGAAGCACTTCAGCTGATGTCCATGATAATTGTTTTTCCCTGGATAGCTCATAAGATAGTTTTGGATGAAATCCATACACTTAAAGAACAAAAGGGAGGAGTGTGTGTGTGAGTGGGCTGTGAAATATGACATCTAGAGTGATTTTTTTTTTTGGTTGGTCAGGAGTTTTTTTGGTCACAGGAACCTAATATCTATATTTTGAATGAACTTGCAACTCTTTGAGGTGCACGTCATGGAGTAAGCCCTGGAAGAATTATTGTGCAGGCGCTGTTTACTCCACATACAGTTTCTAATCTGTTGAGAGATTTAATACTGATCCAATTCCACGACAAAAATCCATATAAAAACCTACTAGTGTGAACTAAAGTAAAAAACCTAGTGTGAACTAAAGTAAGGCAGGGTAGCAGGGTCATAGGATAATTTGGGTGGGAAGGGACTGCTGGAGGTCACCCTGCCCAAAGAAGGGGCAAATTAGATCATGGCCTCATCCAGTTCAGGTGAAATGTCTCTGAGACTGGAATTTCCACAAGCTCACATGTACAGCCCTCTCAGTGTGACTGCCCCCCATCTTATTGAAATTGCTTTCATTGCAGTTTGGAGCTTTTACTTCCCATCCTAGAAATGCTTTGAGAAGCATCTGGCTCTGCCTTCTCTATATGCATCTTGTGTGCACCTAATCATAAATAGTATATGATTTTGCCATTTCTTCTTAGAACTAAAGCAACCTGCTTTTCTCAGCCTTTGTGCAACATGTACTCCTCACTCCTCCCAAAGGACTATGATACTAATAAAATGTGCTAATGGTAAAATGAAATAGCTATTTAAATATTAACTGATCAGAAAGTTTGGCTTATGGAGTTTGGTTTTTTTAATTTGGTTGGGGTTTTTTTTAATATGATGTGTTTGCAACATGTAGTATATGCTGCTAGATCGTATTAAGAAGAGAGAAAAGATAGGATCCCACAAGCAACTTATGTTTAGATAAAAAATAGTCTATTGCTTTAGGTAGGATAAAAATGTACAAGTGTACCTTCATTCTCTGAGGCATAAATCGACCTTTAATTCAATTGGTTAAGAAATAAACCCTTGTTAAATCCATATTTTGTCAGCATATAATTTACTCATACACTGTGCTAAAGTGTCAGACACAGGCTAGTGGATTAAATATTTTAAATGCCTGATTTTAACATGCCCTTGTAGAAAGAGTACAAGAAAGCAGACTTGGACACTCCTGTTTGCCTCAGCTTTCAATACCTGCAGTGAGTTATAAGCCTCTGTAATAAGGAACATACTTTGTTGCCTGCTTTTGAATGTACCCCTCAAAAAAGAAAAAAAAAAAAGGAAAAGAATTCATCTAATATATTTGCAGCTAAACCCCCTCAGAGACAAAACAGAATTTATGGGGGGCAGTAAGTAAGTGTTCACCTACATTACAGCTGTAAGAGATTTTGTTGACTTGGCATCATGTTACCATGATATTCAAACAAGAGGAGCTGACCTGCTTTTTTCTCTGTGAAGTATGAACAGTAGTACAGGGAAGCTGTATTTGTACAGCACCTGCAACTTGATACGTAAAAACTTGTTTCATAGATTCATAGAATGGTTTGGGTTGGAAGGGACCTTAAAGTTCTGACATCTAGTTTCAACCCCGTGCCATGGACAGGGACACCTTCCACTAGACCAGGTGTCTCAAAACCTCATCTAACCTGGCCTTGAGCAATTCTAGGGATGGGGCAGCCACAACTGCTCTGCCCAACCTCTGCCAGCTGTGCCAGTGCCTCACCATCTTCACAATAAAGAATTCCCTCCTAATATCTAATCTAAACCTGTCCTCTTTCAGTTTGAAGCCATTACCCCAGCCTTATCACTATGTGCCCTTGCAGTGCTTTCTCTTTCCTCTTGTTGATTTACATATTTGAATGCTTCTCAGAACATCCTTTAACTGCTCAGCAAAACAAAGCTCTGAAGGTAAATGCTGCCAAGTTTTGTAAAATGCCAGAGTGTTTGTAAGCTTGGGTAGAAAAGCTCAGGTTAAGAAAAAGCATTTCTCATGTTTGTTGTGTGGGTCACTTACTGAAGTAAGGGGCCTGAGCTCTCCAGAGCTTCACTGTTTTCTCTGGCTCTGACTCTCTCCAGTTCATCAGAGTTATCTCCAGTGCGGGTGGGTTCAGTAACCTCACAGATTTATGTGTTGCTCTTGGCTTCCCTTCCAAGTGTGCATCTCCTACTGAAGTATAGTGCAGTTGGGACATACTGTAAATTTCACTGATTGGAAAGCAGAACAAAGGTCTGGGCAACCCTGAAAGTTCAGGGAGGTGATGATCACTTGGGGAGTTTGTTGAGTCCCTCAGAATGCAGGTAAGAGCGGTAGTTGAAGGAGCAAGTGAGGAGGCCAAGTAAAGCAAAATGAGGCCAAGAGGCAGAAATCGACCTTCAGATGAAATACAAAGGATGGCGCATTCTTTCCTGCCTCCAGTCCAGTCTGGCTTCTGGCCATGGATGACAGTGGGTTCCAGTCAACGGCTGGGGTTCTTCCATTTTCTATGCCCACTCGCCACTAGCACTGCTATGGCTCCCTGATGAATTATAGAGGCTCCAATCTTTCCTTCAGTCTTGGCTTCAGCAGAGCTGATTCATTTACACTCCAGTTTTGTCTGCATAAGTGGAAAGAGAGGCATTTCATATCTGAATTTCTTCAAACTATTTATGGCCCAAATCAATTTTCCCCTATATTTTGTTTCATCTTTCAGTGTTAAGTACTAAGATGGGACAAGCGTTCCTTGCAAGCTGAAAAACATGTATGATTATAAAGTAAAACAGATTATAAATGTCAGAGCTTGCTTTCTTTAAAACTGTATTAGAAAGAGGCTACTTTGTCCAGCAGAGTGGTTGGAGCAGAAGGACGGTAGCCTGGGTCAGCCTTTGATTTTTCTGATTGTAAAGGGATGTGATACATCAGTTCTGACTCTACCATTATCTGCTTTTCACCTCCATTTCTAACCCAAAGGGACCCTAGGTACAGGAAAGGTAAGTTCAGTCTTCCTGCCCTCCAGGTGTTGACACCCTCTTACCAGGCTGAGGGCATCCATCATAAACAAAGACCACTGATTTTTTTTCCTGTTTTTGATTTCTTTAATTAACATTGCTATGGCTTACAGTTTGAACTAGCAGGAGTGCCTCCTACCGTCCTCCTGGATCATGCAAAACCTTTGTTTGTTTTTAAACCTATGTGTCTGCTTCTAACAGGAGAGTATTAGGTGTTAAGTAGGTGAGGTGGTGCTACATGAGGAGTAAAGCTGCTGGGGGAGCATGAAGCTAAGCCTATGCCAGACTGATAAGGGCCACTGAAGAATATCTGTGTTTGCTGTGGATCTGTGGACACACTCCTTTGTCCCCTTGACTCCTGCAGAAAACAGCCTGGCACTGCACTCACTCTCTGGGAGATAGATATTCCCGCCTCAGAAACCAAACCCCAACATTTTGTATTTTTATATGATGCAGCTATTTGAACCAGGATAGGAATATCTGCCCACTCTGGCAAGGAAGTGACATTCATGTGTTGTTATCTCAAATATATGAGAGGTCCCTGGCAAAAGGTGTGAAGGAAGCAGAAGCTGATCGAAGACCAGACTGTTCACAGATATGTTTTGGATCGATGTTACAGCTCTCCATTCACACAGAAAAAGGAAGGATAGAAACTACTGAATAATTAAATCCCTGTAGGTTGAGGGCTTTCCAGTGAGTGTCTACAACCTCTTCAGGCTAGTTTCAAGGATGATGCTTGAATTGAGCTCATGTGACCTTAGGAGTCATCTGGTATAAAGTAGGGAAAAGGATTTAATTATAGAGAACAGATAATCTTTGTTCTAATGCCTTTAATGCTATCACTTTCTCTGCAGCTGCTTTACACATAATAACAGCTTAGCTTTCATTACAGATATATATTTTTTTAAAAAGGCAGTATCCTCCTGTCACCACATAAGCAGCACCGCTTTCATTCATTTAAAGTCATCATTTCTCTCTGGCTACAGGGTATTGCATTCTATGTCATTCCATATAATAGTCTTCTAGGAATATATATTTTCACCTTTATTATTGAGATTGCTTCAGTCTGCAAATGCCCATGGAACAAAATTGCAAACGATGCATGCAGAAAGTTGGCAATAAGCTGTGTTTCTTCCACTGATATGCCATACTGACCCTTAGGGATGAGATTTAATACATAGTATAATCTGAGGTGTCTTTTGGGAAGGTGGAACATCTGAAGAAAAAAGTGGGCAATAGTGTTTCCTCCAGAGAGCTGAAATAATTCAGTGACTCTCTCCCACACAGTGTTAAATGTGTTTGACACAAAGGACTGGTGCTTTGCCATACTGGTGATGGACAGCAGAACATTTTTCCATCTTGGATACTGGGTTTGTTTAGTTTCTACCAATACCAGCAGGTGATTGCATCAGATTGTTGGCTTTGCTAAAGATGGTTTGTAAGTGAAGGCCAAATCTCTTCCTGAAAATGTGAGTTGTGTAGTAGTGTCAGATGGGAGTTATGACTTCTGATAGCATTTCTATACCTGAAAAAGTCCAAGGATAGGCAGTATGAAAATATGATTTTGGTGGTAAACATAATTTTGGCTGAAACAGTTTAGAGGTCAAGCTGTATCAACACTAATGGTGTTACCAGGCTCTGCCTTTCACCCTACATGACCGGCTTCAGTAAAGTTTTACCCAACACTTAGAGGTGGGTGAAGGGCTGAGTGCTGAAGGCAGAGTTATCTTTGCTGCCCAGTAGGCACTTCCTTCAGTCTGGGATGATGTACATAACTGTGTGTGGGGTTGTCCATGGTGCACCTCTGCTTGGATAAACAGAGGAATTTAATCTCCCCACCTGTCACTAGTCTGTCAGGAAAGCTGAATTTGCTTTGAGAAAAGTCAGGTGTGACCTCTGCATACCAGAAGTAGGGAATCAACAGGTTGTGTTAGGATTTCTGCGTGTGGAGGAGTAAAGTGCAGAATGTCTCATTTTGGGCCTGGTTGTCTTGTTCTGTTCTCTTTTGGCATGAATTCTTCAGGATTACTGGTAAATAGTACCTGCTGCTACCAGGCTCGGAGATAATCAACAGCGGGAGTACAAATAAGGATTTTTTTCTCATTAAAGAATTTACTTTGAATTCTTAATATAATGGCATAAACTGCTACTCCTTTGTAATTCAGAAAGCCTCCTACTTGCCGCAGATGTGCTGCTGGGACAGCACCACTGAAGGCCTTGTGCAAAAGTCTCCCTGTCACTCCAGCGCTACTTCATAGGCAGCACAGAGCAAGCCCTGAAGGATAACTCGCATAATGAGTTCTCCCACACTGCAGAGGAGAAAAGTGATTCCCAGATGGCATACCAGAGAAGCAGGAGGTTAATTTTATTTGAAATTCCCTTAACTAAGAATTTGGTCTCGATAGGTGAGTGAATTGAACCACAAGAGCAGATGGGTTGATGCTCTAAATCCCATGCCACAAGGCCTGTACTATTTTTCAGGAAACAAAGATGAAGCACCAGCCCTTTCCTCCATTTTTGAGCAACCTTTTGCCTCATGAGGGTGTAATGCAACACTTTGCAAGATGCTTACAGACGTTTGGCACCTTGAATGTTACAACTCGTGGGCATATACAGTATTAAAAGATTAATTTAGGATAGACTCTTGAACTTTGCTTTTCATCTGTGTCCCAGAAGAAACACAGTACAGATCAGCAAAGCACAGACATGCAAAGGCTTATATGTATCTCCTGAATTTCTAACCCAAGTAGATCAATAACAAAAGAATTCAGCCTCTTAGACCCTGGATGTAGATGATCAGTACCCTTTTCTTCTTCCCCCCACCCCCCATGGGACCATATCTGCTTTTCAAAAAAAATTATTCTGCCTTTTGACAAGGTGTTGTGCATTCTTCTTGATAATAGCTCCAGGCAAATGTACCTGTCACACAGACTGAAAGGCATTTTGGTGAGGGGCTGTCTCATATCTTGGTAACATGATGCCACCACGATGGTAGCAAAGTGTCAAGTTCTTCGATAGTCAATCTATAAAAATAAGTTCTTTTGAAATAGGTGTCTTGTGTTTCATCAGGTTAATCAAGTGAGAAATGAGTAAGTGTGACAGGTTTTATTGTGGGAATTTTATTGCTCAAGCAAGTGATTAAACTGTTCACACAGAAATCACCTCACAATAAAAACACATTTATGACAGGATGGTCTTGTTCATCCTGATGAACCTGACCCTCAGCTCTTTTTCAGACGGTGTGTGAATGTAGGTTCAGTGTGAGTACTTGTATTGTTTAGAAGTTATACGCTCATAGTACAGTGTGTGCAAGAATTGTACAATAACACTGAAATATACTTGATGCCCAATATTTATATTACAGAATAGTAAGCAAAGTGGGTTTAGACCTGCTTCTAGAAGGAAGCAACACAGTTTCAAAAACGTTGTATTCTCCTTAGGGAATCAAAAGTTCAGAAAAGTGGCAATCCACATAACAGTGGTTACAGCTAAGTAGTATGTTTAAACATTAACAGTGGGATTCAAATTTTTTAAACTAATAATATTTGTGCACTTTTCTAAATGTTGACAAAAAACATCCTCAAATGGTTACTTGAACATTTAGCTCTTTATAAAAGCACAGTTTAACAGGATCTCAAAATTAAACATGGCATTCCTTTAGGTATTTCCAGTCACACCCCTCTCTTAAATTACATTTTTGTCTGTGAGAAAGATTGAAGGATGACCCCCTGGTTATTCTGGAATTTCAGCAATCTTCAATTAACAAAAGTCTAAAACTTTCCAGAGCACTTGTCTTGATCACTGAGTCATCCTTGCACTGATAAAAATCTCAGACTATTCTTTCATTTATTTGTCTCTTCATTTATCTGCCTGCCTCTGTAGATACAAACAACAGAATAAAAAAAATATTACATAATGCTGAAAGTTTCCTTGGAGGGACAAGTCACCTCTGGGCAAAGTGTAACCACGGAAAATTCCAGATAGCACAGGATATTTTCTTTTCCTTTGGAAAATACCAGCCTTTCAAAAGGACCACGATAAAGGACAGGCAGGCTCGAGCCACAGCAGGCACTCAGGGAAAGCTTTGTTTGGGACACTGCTGAAATTCAGCTGCTGCAGGAGCAGCAATCAGACCCAGGCAGACTGTGCTGAAGGAGCTCGAGAGAGTAAAACTTGTGCCCTTCATTGATGTGGTGACACTCTTGAGAGTTTCATGGGACTGCTGTCCTGTCTCAGGCCAGGGCTGAGGTAGGATTCCTCTCAGGCTGTTCCTTGGACCGGAGGCTGGTGGCAATGTGTGACAGTGACCTTGTGACTCCTGGCGCTTGCTGCAGCGGTTGAGGACTGGCTTGGGACACTTCCTCTGTATCCACAAGCAAAGCATAAGTGGGGAGCACAGCATGAAAGTTATTTCCTCCTTAATTAGTCTTTTCCAAGTGTCACTCATCTAGCAGAATTTAGAAGGTGAAGTAGGGAACTCCCAAGCTTGCTTATAAATGCTGACTGAATACTTTTCCTGAAGTATACATTTTCTGTGTGCAGAAACACAGCACACACCATTTCTTCCAGTGCATTTAGCCTCTCTGGCATCAAAGATTTGCTTTGTGCTGGGAGGGAATGACGTGCCCAGTAAAAAACCCTCTTTTCCCTCTCTGGGGAGAGCTGGGAGCAGCCCTCCACCCCAGGGAGGGCAGGAGGAGGCCCAGGTGGGGGAGCTCTCACTGCGTGGGAAGGGAGCAGGGATGATGCTCCCAAAGCTCCTGGCCCATCCTGGCCATCACGTTCAGTTTTATTCTCACCCAGCACTGCAAGAGAGGTGTATCCGAGCTTCCTTTGTGTTCTAGGCTTTACTCATGGGTTACTCATGGTATTTAACAATCATCTCCCATCTTTGTTCTCAAAGTGAAGCTGGCAAGTCTCAGATTGTTTCAAATACTGCTGTGGTGGCATGGATTTTTCAGGAGAGCTCAGTTTTGGCACTGGGCATGTAAATGCAGGGTACTTTCCTTTATGTCTCTTGGGAAATCAACAATATTTTGTGAGAAAAGGATTAGACTGGATGCTAAACACAACTGGTTATTTTACTGAAATGCCAAAGAAAGGACCTGATTTTTGGAAGGATGTAAAAATAGGAGGGATACAGAAAGGAAAATATGATAAATCAGCAGCATATTGTATATCGAGTGTGTTTGCCTGCTGAATCCATTTGGGTCTTTTGAGAGGAGCAAATTGGAGGGAGTTCAGTAGGAAGCAGCAAATGCTGGGAATGTAATGAAAGAACTCAGACAAAATATTGTCATGATTTAATAATACAATCTATTGCTAGGTAATGACTAAGAAATTATGTTACAACAGACTAAAAATATTTGAAGTGTAGAGACATCCAGGAATGAAAGAAGTGTAGCTTGATGCAGCCAAGCATGACCAAGAGGCATGGGGACATAAAAAACTTAAGTGGAGATACATTTAAGCCAAAAGTCAGGTCTAAGTTTTCAAAAGGAAGACTGAAATATCTTTCAAAAGAACTACTAAAAATCCCTATTGCTTGTGACTTGTGAAAGTAGCTTGAACTAAATACTGCCAAGAGTCCTGGGTAAAGCACTCCTGCTCCTCCAGACACTGAATGCCTTAACAAGTCTTCCTACATATAGGGTGGTATGCTTGACCATAATTAGTTTTTAAAATAACAGAAGTTTCTACATATGGGCTCTTTAAGTGAAAGTTTGTCACACATGTTAATTCTTTGACTTTCTGGCCTGGACGGAACTCTCAGAGAAGGATCCCTTGGGTAGAAAATCGCTCTACTCTTGTGTTTGCCACTCCCCTGCTGTGTGACCGTAGGCACATTCACAGCCTTTCCCTTTGTGTCCTGCCTCTGCCCGAGGACACAGCTGGAGCTGGGGAAGGAGCCCTGGTGAGCTCAGGTTTGGCTGGTGAGGGAACCAGAGCCATGTGGTGCCTGAGCTGTTGGGCAGTCAAGCACTGAGGCAGAGGGTTTATTCTTCAGGGTACACAGAGCCAGGGTAACCTCTCCCCCATGCTAAAAGAGACAGTGCTAGGAGTCATGCCAGGTGGGAGATGGGCCATGCTGCCAGAAAGAGGGGAGCACTCCAGGCTCCTCTGCAGCCAAGAGAGGTGTGAGTCATCTCAGGAGATTTCTGGGGCATGTAAGAATACTGAGATTTGCTGTTCACTGCAAAAGACAGGCAAAAGACTCATTTTGTTTGTCTCATTCTTTTTATTTTCTTTGTTAACCTCAAGTCAAGAGCTGTAGAAATCAAACTGAAGAGAATGTTATGGGTGGGAGAGATTGCAACTCTTGTTCTGACAGTGGAACTGGTGCATTAGCTCTCGATATTTTCATGAATTGAAGAATTCAGTAGTAGCACTGAGTTGTCTTTTCAATAAGCCAGGTTTTCTACACTCTTATCTTCAGGAGCATCACTGCTCAAGAGGTAAGAGGTTTGAAATCTACCAGACCTTTATTAAATTCCACATGTGGTCTAACCTCTTAAATTATTGTCTAGTCTTAAATTTCCAGCACTTTGAACATCAACAAAGACAGAATACACTAAAGATGAAGAGATCCTTCCTGCTGCTTCTGTTTCCCAAGTTCTGCAAGAGTTTTTTCTGCAAGCCCCAGGCTATGGAAAAGCAAAAATGAAAAAATCTCAGTCCAGCTTCCCAGGATTTAGTGCTGGTAGATGGAATTTGCCTTATCCTGATGAGGTATTATGTGTTCTACTGTGTGCAATTGTCTTGACTAATTTGTACATCTATAAACCCTCTAGATTAGGGCAGTGATTTAAGAACATGCCACAGAATTTCAGGAAAAAAGTCACCATGCTTTTAAATGTCCTTATCGATTCTCTCTTTTTCTCTTTGTCTCCTCATAAACTTTTAGTATACATTTGGTTTTAGGAAATAAACTGTTTGTATTCTTCATAACCCAGTCATGGGGGAAATGATCTTTGTCCTTTGTCTATAGGTCTTGTTAAGGATTCATAACTCCTTTGATTAAATTAAACAGCAGGATACCTTGAGTCACTCAGCTGTTACTTCACCTTTAGGCATAATTACCATTAGTAATAAAAATAAAAGTACTCTAGGAGTTCCTAGTTCCTGAATTTGTTCTGCAAACTATATGTGTTTATTAATTTCCTAATAAGAATTTAAGAAAGCAGGGAATAATGAAAGAAAATAACCATTATTCCCTCTGTCCCTGCTACGTTTCACTTTCTATTACAGCTCTGTCGAGAACTCAGCAGCAGTCCTGTTACTTATAGCTGTGTAACACATGCTTCTTAGGTTTGAGGATGGCTCACAAAATTTAGAATCTCCCTGGAAATTCCAAGGTTCCTTTGTCAGCTTCTTTTTTTGTCTTGCCTCTCCTTTGCTCTCTGTTTCTGCAGACAGTCAAATTTCCCTTTCCTTAGTATACTCTGGATAGTTTATCAGCTAATTTACACTTTTCTGGGTCAGGCTATTGGCCAAATGTGAATCTGCAAAGCTTATCTGACTTTGAAGGAAGTTGTACACTGATTCCCTATGCAAGGGAGAAAGGCAGGGGTGTAGGGGAAAGAAATTTCTCAAGTTCTCTTGTCTTTATCTTTGAAGAACTTGCTTTGTGTTTTTTCTCCCCAAGGTATTCACTAAAATATTCTGATAGGGACACCTAATTCTTCTGGATGAATTACAACATAAATCAAATACAGGTGTGAGAAGCTTGTATTTGTTATTTTTAAAATGACACATTCTGTACTCAGCATAAACACACCAAATATGTGAAGCACATCCCAGATATTGTCATATGTTCTATATTGCAAAGAAATATCTCAGCAGATTTTGGAGCTGTCTCCTTGGTGAATAAGCACCAAGTCCCTCTCCTGTCCTGCTCTTAGCAATAAGCCCATGAGCCTTGTTTAAGGTGCAGTACAGCATTATAAACAAAGACTCAGTCTGTGCCCAGTTTCGAAGATAAAGTTTCATATTTCAGGGCTGTCAGTCTAAAAATTTACACAAGCACTTAACAAACACACATATACCCAAAATCATCGATTGATTAGATTCAGAAAAAGGCTGCCATATCAGATCATATATTTGCAGCCTTTCTAGGGTCCTGGCTTATCATTCTTTGGTCACAACATAATATTGGGTGCTAATAAATGTGCCAATTCAGATTTATTTGAGCTTGCATTAACCAAAAATGTTTTAAATAATGTGTTTCTATTTATTGCCAATTCAGATTTATTTGAGCTTGCATTAACCAAAAATGTTTTAAATAATGTGTTTCTATTTATTGCCAATTAACAACCTGACCTTCTGAGATGCAGTGCTGGTCTAACACAGCTACTTGAACAACTCAGATGGACTGCCTGACAGACACAGCTTGTGAGCACCAGGCTTTATTCATGTGTGGCGTACCAGCAAGAGTTATGCTTCCTTGAGAACACCTATAAACATCAATATGTTTTCTGGTTTTTGAAAGTGAGGAAAGATTTGCAGATTTGTATTTATTTCAGTAATTTTAGTATAGTTATGGCAATGTTATCAAAGGTAATTCCATTGCAGAACCTTCTTTATTCAGCAACCCAGGAAAGAAGTCAAAATATAGATTTTCAGTACAGTTACCAAAAATTGTCCCCAAAGTTATGCAACTGCCACCTGTCGAGTTGTTCAACGTGTGAATGGTCCATGCAGCCAAGAGCAGCACCCAAACTCCTGCTAATGGCTTTTGTGCTTCCTCCAGCAGGCTGCACTCACTGCTGACACAGGCACAGCCTGCCTGGGAGTGCGAGGTGTGCAGAGGCTGCCTCCACAGACACCTGCAGACCACAGGGAATTGGCCACGGCTGGGGGAAGGGGACAGGTACACACGTCACCAGCCATCTGTCACCGTCTTTTTCGTGTTATCTGATCGCGGACAGGTTTGTCTACAATTTTGAGCAAGGAGTAAGCGTTATTAAATAGATGTCTGGCTTAAAAGAATGCTTTGCTATTGCAAATTTAACACTTGATTGACATCCCTGGCGACTGGAGTCTTCTCCCTCCCCGTGGGAGAAGGGAACAGCAGGCAGTCACAGGCACAGCCTCACACCTCTCCTCGGGTGGCTCGGCCTGGGAAAGTGTGCTGGGACTGAAAAATGGGTTCAGTCGCTGGGCCCACTAAAGAGCTGCAGTAACAGCTGGCAGTTAAGTGGTGTAGTGTCAAATATTCCCCCGTGAAACTTTTTTCCTGGCAAGCAGAAAGGCTCAGAATAGTCTGTAGAGGATGAAACACATCCAACACTCCTATCTAACTTCACATTAGGAAGAAAAGGGTTTCTTTCGGAAGGAAACTTGAGAGCTGTGCACAGAGGGTTCAAGCTGGAGGTAGGGAAGCCTCTTTCTGTAACAGCACAGGAGCAAAGGCATTGATGCTCAATAGAGAGGAACTAGCCAGCAGAGGAGTGGAAGTGAGGATTCCTGAATGACTACACAAAATGTACAGTGAGGGAGGGGGATTTTCTGCTTTAAGGCTTTCCATTTAGTCAGAGTCCTACGCAAAAATTTCCTTTCCTGGTTAGCTTATATTCCTTTAATCTTGATTATTGATTAGTTGCTTAAAATCTTCTGTGGGGGCATCACACACTGTGGAATCATTGCAATTTTCTCAGTGGAAAAAAGTGCATTGGCAATACCCCTGAATGCAGCTGAAAAAAAGCAGCAGTCTAGAGACAATTGTTTAAGAGTTTTATTTTTCACTCCAGGAATAAAGAAAGAAGCCATGTATTTGTGTGTGGGGAAAAATTACTGGAAAATGCAGTTAATATATTTTTCTGCACAAAGAACAACAGGTATTTTAAAAGAGTTCAGGTAGAAAGCAGTAGCTTGCATTGAAATAGTTTCACCTTTGCCTGCCCTTTAATCCTGAGCTGCCATATTTTCCATTAAACTTTCTTCACTCTGCTAATGCTCTTTCTACAGTGTCACTTCCAGTTCATGAAACCCTTCTGCCCTTCCAAAAGCTCCTTCTGTTACACGAGTAGCCTTGGTGCCTAAAGATTGTGATTTGTTTGTTTCTGTGGTGGTGAATGTTGCATTGTACTTACAATGCAATGTCTGTCAGAGACGATGTAAAGTGTTCACTCACACCAAACTGTTTTTGAACCAGTACTATTGCAGTAGGTCAGCTTGAATTAAAAGTGGCAGGATACTTAGTGTTACAAGAAAAAAAGAATGCCTCTGAGTGTCCTGTTAATCCAGCAGCGAGGGAAAGCTTAGTGAAAATCCTCCGAAAGGCCTTCATCGTTTAAGACCAAAGTCGGTTACATAGTCTGGATAAAATGAATGGAATGAGAAGAAAAAGGCAATGGAGACTTGGAATTGGGCTGAGATTTCACCATGCTGTTTGTTACTGTTTCTATTAAAGTGTCATCCAGCTGACATCAGGACTCCATCATGACAGAGACTGCCTCACCATGTACAGTCCCTGAGCTGGAGAGCTCTTTGCAAGGCTTGCAAATAAGTGCAGGTTTCTAACAGGACAGAGAATAAAGTTTGATAAAACACATTCTCTGTGTAAAAAATACCTTGTAAAAGCTCCTAAAAAAACCCCCGAAACCCTCTTGAATTTTTCTTAAACACAAAACAAAACAAATTAAAAAAAAAAAGCAAAACAAAACAAAGAAAAAAACCAAAACAAAAAAAAAACCAAAAAAACCCAACAAAAAAACCAAAACCAAAACAAACCAAAAACAAACAAGCAAAAACCAAAAAAACCCAAACAAAAAACAACAAAACCAAACAAAAAAACCCATACACACACAGAACCCAAACAAAGCTCACAAAAACAGACTAACAACCCCCCCAAGAAAACTCCACAAACACACAAACAAACAAACAAAACAAAACAAAAAGAAAATCTGGAAGAAGTTAGACCAGTGTAACCACATATTAGCTGCTTAAATGTGTTTTCTGGAACAGATTCTTAGATCAACTGCAGCAATATAAAGTGGAATAATTTGTTTTACATGGCAAATGTAAAGCAGTGGTTTAAAACTATAAAATATGTATTAAACACAGAGTTTCTGATGGCTCTGATATGAAAAGAGCAAAACTTTCAAGGCTTCTTTCTCTGTAGGTATTCTTTAAGCAGAAAAGGTATTCAACAAGTGATTCCCCTGAAGTTGTATTGTTTAATTTTAACATAATATACAACAGTCACAAATATGTGGGCCTTGGACAACACACCTGTAATTAAGAGCCACTCTTTAGTACTGTGTATTATTTCAGAAAAGCACATTTCACTGCTGTTTGCAAGCACTGAAGTCTAAACCTGAACTCAAAGTCCTACCTTCTGTTTTCTTTGTCTTTGTTTATCTGTCTGTAAAAT
Source organism: Entomyzon cyanotis (assembly GCA_024500445.1). Taxonomy (NCBI): domain Eukaryota; kingdom Metazoa; phylum Chordata; class Aves; order Passeriformes; family Meliphagidae; genus Entomyzon; species Entomyzon cyanotis. The sequence goes on from JAKEPQ010000739.1 coordinate 2,741,007, forward strand.
GAGCCAGAAGCCCTTGTTTGTCATGATCATGCTGTATCAGCTCAATAAGGAAACATTTGAAACAGGTTAGTCAGAGTATTGCACATATGTCCTTAGAATCGTGGGAGGCTTCTGTAGTGATGGTGAAATGAAATACTTGAAACACCCATTCTCTGAAAACCCTTTTTCTTTTTGCTTTCAAATGGGAATATTGTATACTCTCTAAAGAAATGGATGTAAATAGAGAAACATATAGAGCTGAAATTACTCTTATTCCCTGCTAATGCATTAGTTCATGACGGTAAAGGCCTGTATTATGTGAGTATGAGGAAAGTAGGTACTGTATGAAAGCCCATAATAGATCCAGCTTTGAGCAGAAAAGGAAATACACGTGGTAAGATTTCTTCCAGGGTTACAGATGTTGCTTAAGTGGCTTCGTTCCAGGGAGACAGTCCTCGAAGGTATTTGTGCTTCAGAAAGTTGCAGGGACAAAGGGATAAATGAACCTTTGCCACAGGCTGTGGCAGGGTAGAAGATGCATGAAGGGAGACCCTGTGGAGCTGTTGACATGCTGTGTGTGGCTTACCTGGAGTAATTTGAGTAATTTATGTCTGTGTCCTCAAGCGTGAATTGCTTTCCAGCTCTCCTTTTCTCCCAGGCTGGCAGTCACTAGTTGCTGACTTAATTCCTTTGCTTGTTTAGCTATTGAGTACAGCCTACAGAGGAAAGGGGAGAATCAGTGCCAAGCGTATGAGACACCTTTTCTCCTCCACGTGCTGTGCACAGGGAAAAAAGGGAGAATATATCTGGGCAGCATAGCCAGAGATGCCAGAGGTGGGCAGTTATTGCCATCCCTCCATGGGAATGGGGTCCAGTGGCCTTCCAGCAGAGGGTAAGCACATTGGATTCTACATCCAACAAAGCCTGAGCTCCTGTTCCAAAAACACTTTTCAAAAGTCAATCCACGTTCTGTTGCCATTTGTAACTCATGACAAGACTGTTGTTTCAAACTCCACTGCAACAGTGGACTAAACTGCTCCTGCATCAGTACCATTCATTAGGACTAAAGGACTAAAGCAGTTAGCAGAAAAAACAAACAAAAAAACAAAAACAGCTGTAAGAACAGTGGGGGCTTATTCTCCTTTAAATTTTTGCTGCAGTAAGGGTATCCTGTGTAGATTGGGTGGAGAAGCTGGCTGCTCATGGATTGTAGAGGTGCAGTCTTTGCTGGGTGCAAAACTGGCTGGGTGGCCTAGCCTCTGGTGCTGAATGGAGCTAAATCCAGTTGGCAGCTGGACATTAGGTGGTGCTCTCCAGGGTAGTATTCAGACCAGAACTGAGTAACATCTTCATTGAGATTTGGATGAGGGGAGAGTGCATCCCCAGTGAGTTCACAGATGCCACCAGGTTGGATGGAGGTGTTGATGTGCTTGAGGATAGGAAGGCTTTGAAGAGCAATCCTGACACACTTGATCAATGTGTCAGTGTTAAGGTTCAGTGAAGTGAAGTACCAGGTCCTGCACCCAGCCTGCAGCAGCTCCATGCAGCACTACAGGCCGGGGGACGAGTGGCTTGAGAGGTGCTCAGCAGAAAGAGACTTGGGGGTGCTGGTTGGCAGCCAGCTGGATGTGAGCCAGCCTGTGCCCAAGTGGCACTTTGGCCTGGATCAAGAATAGTGGCCAGCAGGATTTTGGAAGGGATTATCCTGCTGTACACAGCACTGGTGAGGCTGTAGCCCAGGACCGTGCTTGGTTTGGGGGCACTCCAAAAAGGGCATTGAGGTGCAGGAGCATGTCCAGAGAGGGGGAGCAGAGTTGGTGAAGGGTCTGGAGCACAAGTCCTGTGAGGAGCACTGAGGGAGCTGTTTAGCCTTGAGAAGAGGAGGCTCAGGGAAGATCTACTCTCTCTCTATAACTAGCTGAAAATGCAGCAAGGTGGGGGTTGAATTCTTCTGCCATGTATTAAGTAAAAGGACAAGGGGAAGTGGCCTTAAATTTTACCACGGGAGATTTAGATTGGTCATTAGAAAATATTTTTTCACTGAAAGTGTGGTTTGGCATTGGAATAAGTTTCCCAGGGAGGTGGTGGAGTCACTGTCCCTGGAAATGCTCAAGAGGTGTCTGGATGTGGCACTTGGGGATGTGGTTTAGGGGTGACTCTTGGACTAGATGGTCTTGAAGGCCTCTTCAAACCCTGATGATTTTGTGGTTCTGTACTTGATATTCACTGACATCACACTACCAGCTTTCCCTCAGTAGAGTTACTATAAGATCTTTTTCATTACCCAAACCCTTTTTTCACTTCATTTTAAGGAATCAGTATCTCTAAGATTTTCAGGATTGGTATCTCTATGAGTTTCATTCCTCAAAAAAAAGTATTAGAAATTAAGTCTCAAAGATTATAGGGAGGAAGGAGAGAGAAGAAACAAAAGGAATAGATGCACATAGGTTCGTGATATGCAGGCATGCATGTATAAACATATACATCTCTTCTTGTAGTAATGTGGGTCTTGTGTCCTTGGGATACCTGGCTAAAATAGTGAGATCCAGCTACAAAACTCTTTTGTCTTTGTTGTCCTATGCCTGGAAAGGTTCTTTGCAGGATTGTGTACCAAGGCATATTTTAATTTTCCGTATCAGAACTAAAGCACGTCAACAAATCATCAGAAGGTTCCTGGATATGTTTTGTCTTGGAGGTAAAGTTTTCCAAGATTTTGGTCTGTTGTGCCTAAGTAATGGGTATCAGGAAATGCCTCTAATTGTGTACTTCATGACTTACTGTGAGTGAAGAACTTGGAGGCAGTGTCTCTGCCAGATGCCTCTCCAAAGATGCCCTGGGTCCCTGACCTCAGCTGCTCCCATGTGCACCATTCAACATCAACCCTTGTTAACCATAAGATTAAAGAAAAATTTCTTTTCCTTGCTGCAGAACCAGAGCTTCCTATGTTGAACAGAGGAAGTAACTAAATGATTTCAGGATAGGGAGCAATGGAAAAGACTGTTACTGTTATAATTATTGTTTACAACTTCAATCACATTCAAATGTTCATGGCCAAAAGGAAAAAAAAAACCTCTGCAAATTAATTGTACAGGATTTTGTCAAAAGTAAGCATAAGGGGAGCACACAACTGCCTCCTCCCTTTCTCACCAAATATAGTTTTTCAGTTCTCCTCCTTATTATTCTTCCAGTTACAGCTTAGTACAAGAAAGACCTGTTGGAGCAGGTCCAGAGGAGGTACACAGAAATGATCAGAGGGGTGGAACAGCTCTCCTGTGAGAAAAAGCCTGACAGAGTTGGGGTAGTTCAGCCCGGAGAAGAGAGAGATCCAGGGAGACCTCACTGCAGTCTTTCAACAGTTAAACTTTTTAGCATGGCCTAATGCTACAGGGCAAGGGGTAATGGTTTTAAACTAAAAGAGGGTAGATTCCAACTAGATATGAAGAGTAAATTTTTTTTATTATGAGGGTGGTAAAACACTGGAACGGGTTGCCCAGAGAGGTGGCAGATGCCCCATTTCTGAAAACATTCAAGGTCAGGTTGGACAGGGCTCTGAGTCCCCTGAGCAAATTGAAAAAGTCCCTGATCATTGCAAGGAGGGTGGACTATAAGGACGGAATATAAGTTCCTTTCAACCAAAACCATTCTATGATTCTATCTTTAGTGTTACTTGTAGTATTAGTAGGGAAAGGAGAGATGGGAAAAGAAACTAAAAAAGAAAAATAAAAAGGGTTATTTTTTATTGGCTATGTCCCCCTAAGTAAGTTTTTTTTAAATTCTGAGACTTTCTGGTTGGTGGCCGGTAGCAGAAGGAAATGAGTTATCTTAAAAGACATTAAAAATTTCAGAATCAAATTCCAGCTTGGCAAGATTTTTGTCTTTGTGGAAAAGACATGAGGAACAAAGTAATTATCTTCACTATTGCATTTTAGCTCAGTGTAGAAAGCCTTAACAGTAGACATATCCATTTTCTTTGTATGTAATTATGATCCACAATAGCTCTATCTCCAACTGAACCACCATTTATTTTGAGTGATTTTACTGTCTACTGAAAAAGAATAAGTTGTCTTTTTGTGCTTTTATTAAGACTATAGAGATAAGATGAACCTTGTTAGTAGGGTCCTCTGGACAGAAATAAGTTTAGTCCTCTTATGGTTTTGTTTGTTTACTTGATGAATTCCTTTTTTATGTGTTATCTCTCCTCCTTAACTCAGATAGTCCTGTCTCACCATGGCAAAGAATGCTTGCAGTCCAAGCTGATGAGCCTACTGCTGCAGGAACAGCAAATGCTTCTGATTTGAAAAAGAATGCAAAGCATGCCCAGAGTTTATTGTTCTCTTATTTTTTTTATTTTTTTTCCCTTCCCTCTCTGGTGTTTGACGTCTCTGATTTCTTTACTTTTGGTTCCCCAATGCACTAGTGTCAAACTGATACTCTTATCTAAGCATTTTCAACCAGGATTTGATGAGAAGTGATCCATATGAAGGGATAATTTATGTTAGACTGTCTCTTGTTTGAGGCTCTGTATAGCTTCAAAAGTTCTGAGTTCATTCAATCATAACTGCCGGAGCTATGATTTCATGTGGCTGCAAAAATATCAGTGTTAGCATCCTGTATTTAGTAAACAAAGCTTTGGTTTATTAGTGGGTGGGATTTGGCTCCCATCACAATTAAACTGGAGTGCTAGTGGTTTGGATGGAAGTGGAGCTTAGTCCAGCAGTAAATGCTTTTGAAAATCTTTGTTTACTGAAAAGTGGCCTGTGAGGAAATTCTTGATATGACTTGCATACATTTTTGTGAGATATAATCCCAAACATTAACACTGTTTGAGCCATGTAGAGTAAACTGGTTACCACGCTTATGAGTTATCGCATGCCTCTACCATTTTATTAGTAAGTCATCATGCACTTTGACTTTTGTTATGTTTTCCCACTTTGCAGTATGGCTTTAACCGCCAGCAGAAGAAGGCTGTATGACCAGTGTGAGTGAGGCTGTGTTTACAGCAGAAAGCTTACTGCTAGAAATTTTATCAGCATGCAACAGCTGACTTTGACATGTGCTCAGAAAAAAACCCAAATTTTGCTATTTGAGCACATAGTTTGTGCAGTCTCCTGGCTGGTTGGTACACTGTGGTTATACAGCACAAATGTTCTCCAGACTTCCCTCTATCACTGTTTCCTGCAGGATGTGCTTTTTTGTGGGGTACAAAAACACAGAGAGGAGAGATAAGGAAATCATGGATGGGTTAGGGTGGCTTTCCACATTTTCTTTTTGTCATTACTTAAAATCCCCAGAGCCCAGCAGTTACCTCTCCCATGCATGGTCATGGGTCTTGCTCATCCTGATGCGTGTGTATAACTAATCTAGACAATTTACTTGGATCTGGTGTAATTAAAATACTACTGCGGTGATGGGATCTTCTGAGAAAGGGCAGTATCTGGTGCATGTAAGCACCTCATCAGGAGTAGCTGTGATGGAGCAGAGAAGCCCTAGCAGCATCCAAGAGGATCAGCACTGGGGAGAGATTTGTCCTGTCCTCCAGTGCAGGCCACTGGCCTGTGATAGTTCTGCAGTCTTGAAACACAGTTTCTTTCTGGTTCTTCCTTTCATTCTTAAACAAACAGCGTGGTGCCTGTTGCCTCTTGCTGTGTATTGAGGAGCATTTGTCGTAAGAAAGATGATGTGGTGACTGGGAGAAGGAAACAAAAGGAGTCATCTGTTGGCTTTTCAACAGCAAAGCACCAAGCAGAAGCACCGAGTGCTGAAGCCTAGGAAAAACTCATTTTACCACTGTGTCTAACACGTGTTTAATTGTTGCTTTTTTGGGGGACTTTTTTTACATAAATAGCTCAAATATTTATAAAGTTGTTGATTATGTCAAAAGGAAGGGAGTAGGTGGTATGAAATATCTACCGGTTCTAATGTATTAATGCTGAACTTTATCACACATTTTTAATGTATGCAAAAATGCTAAAAAAGAAAGTTATCTCATTAAGAGCAAAGAGAATCTGTGGATGCAAGAGATGCCTGTTACCTGTCCTTGCAGCATATAGGAGTGCAAGCTGCCAGTGGTGCAGGTTTGTTTTCATCTAGTCATGGTTCTGTTTTCTACCAGCACAGATAGTGGAACAGTTAAGGACTGATTAGTATCTCCTGGCAAAGGCTGCTGAGACCAGCTTAAAAATGATGTTCGAGTCATCACAAAATGCCCAAGCAGAGAGGACTCTTGTTGCTTGATAGCAATGAATAACAGCAAAAGTAATTCTTCCAGAAAGAAGTTGTAAGTAGTATTCCCTTTGCCATCTTCTGCAACAGCTTGGTCTGTTTGGAGTAGGGAAGTTTGTCTTGAGCTTACAGTTGTGTGTTTTTCAGTGCATGGGTACTGGGGACTTTAAAAATACACCCAAGACCTCAGGCTGAATTCACTGTTAAGTTTTTGAGCAAATGTAGTTTTATGTCTTTATGTCACTTATTTTGTTATGTTTGGGGATCAGAAACACTATTTGACTAATTTATGAAATGTATTCCTGGTGTATTTTTGTTTTTCAACACTTTAAACACTACCAGATGGCTCACTCTGTCTCTTGCTGCAAAGCTAGGACAGGTTTTTGAAATAAGCTATCCACTTTCCATGTTCTGTCCTTTTCAACTCTACAAAAAACTGCCATTTTCAAAGAGGATGTGAGAGCAGACAGGTGTATGTGCTGTGCATGGGGACAAGCTGTTAAAAGTGTAAAATTTTATCTAAGCATCATCCCTTGGCCTCATTTGGTGGCAGGTGTCAGCCTGGTGATTTTCAAAAGGCCAAAGACCCATGTTAGTGTCACCTCCTTGCCCTTTCCTGTGCCCCAAAGACTCTTCCACCCCATTCACCATTCAAAGTGCTACTGAGGGTAAAGAGGGGCCAAAAGGAGGAACTGCTCCCAGATTGGGGCAGTTTTTTGATGATTTCCAGAAATTGTGTGGATTGTGGTTCTGCTTTGCCAGGACAGGCTCCCCTGGCTGAGCCTGGCCAACTTTCTCTCCCTCATTGCTACTGGCATCTGTCCCCCTTGCAGCATCATGTGTTCTCTGAGACCTTGTGCTATTCAAGGGACGAGATGTAATCAGGCTTTAAAGACAAAGAGGTTTGTCAGTTTCCTGAAATTTGTCTACTGGGACCTGTACAGCAGTTGTTAAAACTTTGAATTGTGACTCTGGGCTATGAAACACTTGTCACTATGTTAAATGTGGCCAAGAAGAAGGAGTAACTGCAAGAAAAACATAATAGTATATTCTGAGAAACAGTGAGACTTATTTAACATAACTATTTTTTATTCTATAATAAGGAGACACCCTGGCTTACAGTACTGTGTACTTATTCTTTTAAAAATGTAGCTAGATATGGTTGTTTTATCAAGATTTCCTCATGTTTTTAGGCCTGATGTGTCTGTGTATAAAAAACATAAAACTGGTTTTACCTGCCCCAACAGAGCTAGCTGCAGGTATGTGAAATAGGTGGTGTTTGCAATGTGACAGCTGATCTTCTTCTTGCCTTTTGTAAACACTCAAAATAAGGTTCAACTGGTTTATCAGTGCTAAATATAAGTAAATTCCTCATTCTGATATATCTCAAAATCTTTTTTGTGCCAGCCATTTTTCATGAGAAAAACACATGTACAATCCAGGTGTAGTTCCCAAAAAATCAGAATTTATAGCCTTATATATCTAATGTTACCTTGTAAAAGTGGATATTTCCAGCTTCAGTAAAAATTTCTGATCAACACTCTAGTCAGCTCTTATTTTGAATCTCTGAAGTGAGAACAAGAACATAACCTAAAATAATGAAAAATTCAACTTTTCAAAGTTCCCTATTTGGGGTTTGCATTAAATCCCTGAATAAAAGGACTCTTCCCATTTACTTCAGTGTTGTCTAGATAAGAATACTATGCAATATATGGCTCTTAGGGTATCTTTTCCTGTGTCAAAGAATAATAATAATAATGAATATTTACTTTCAATATATATTCAGGTGTTAGAGGATGTCATCATAAGTGTGGATGCTGTTCATAAAAAGATTTAGATATGGATGCATGCTGTGGGCCTCTGTTCCAGTAAGAGGAATGGAGGAACTTCTACTTGAATAGTAAATGCAAGCTGATAATTTTATATTTAGAAAATGTTGTGCACTTTACAAGTGTGAAAGTTCCAGTTGGGGCTTGCTGATGTCCTAAATGGTTGCCAACTTCTAAAATGTTGTGTTAATCAATCAAATACCACCTTAATATCTCTGTAATTGTATAGCCAATCACAATCAATATACTAATCACTGCTAGAAAATTTAACACTTCCTCTTCAAAATGTTATCCCGATTATTAACATAATCAATATCACATGTAGCTGTAACAACTGATTTTAAAGAAAGGGCATTTAGCACTTGTGGAGCAGTGTGTGACTGCAGATTCGGTACAAGAATTTGCCTCTTGAACTAAAGTACTAGTCATTTTGAATTTTGTTGGGGTTTTTTAATTAAGTTATTTTCTAAAGGTCATAACCACCCTGTTTTCTGCCTCCCTTCCCCCTTAGGTTGAGGGGTAGAGAGGAAAATTAAAGCTGGTACGGTGATTTTTTTATCCCTCCTCATTTTCCAGCATAGCTTCTGACCAACTCATTATTCATACTTCCCAGGATTAAAACATTAGATTTTGGGAGGGAATTTGTCAACCCTTGGATGGTGCACAACAGTAGAAAGTATGGCAGGTATGTTTTAAGTGAATTCATGAAGAGAAATCCTCACTCTCTGTATGGCAATAGCTGATAATGCCCCCTCCAATCTCTCGTGCCAGTTGGGGAAGGTCTATACAGACAGACAGAAGATATTTTGTGTCCTAGAGAAGCTCACAGACTTGTCTGGATAGCTCAGACTGAAGTCAATGGCAGCATTTTCCACTTGGATCTAACCTAAAATGTGTGAAAACCTGAGTATTATTTCCCCCAAGCATTTAAGAATTATCAAGAAAGACATTTGGTTTACATGCAGAGATTAAAATAAAAACGTTATTTTCCTGATGTTGGACTTGCACATTGGAGTCTCTGCTTCCTTCAGTGAGATGATATCTGATATTGCCATGTGAACAGAAGCATAAAATCCTTTCATGAGATTAAATAGCACATATCTGTAGGTAGCATTATGTTTATTAGATTTTTCTCAGTTAATACTTTTTCCTCTCTCTTTCCTGTTGCTTACTGTGGAGTGGAAAATGCGCTGATTCAACACCCATTCATGTAATGGTTGTTATATTCCCTGATATTATAATTGGCAAAATAATTAAGTTATGCTTGCTACAGAATTACAACAGGGCAAAAATCGCCTTAAAATTTAGCATTAAGATGCAGAAAAGGAGCTGAGACTTGAGGTTCCTTTTTCAGTGGAACACCTGCCTGCCTCTGCACACCTACCTTTACACACCTACCTTTACACACCTACCTCTGCCCATGATTTTCCAGCAGGTTTCAGCTCCTGCCTCAGAGATTTCTCTAAGTAGAGAGGTCTTCATGAATCATGGTTAAAGCTCAGCAAATAATAAATGCTCCTTGTAATATTTAGATAATTTGGGGAAGTCTGTGCATCTGAACATTTTGGTTCACCAGGGATGGAAACAGATTAGCACAAGAGTTTAGTGGACTTGGAGTATTTTCTTTCTCTGCAGCCCCTGTGAAATAAATGCAGCAGTGCCAAGAGATGCGTAATTCCCATGTGATTTCAGTTTCTAATGTTAGGATTCTCCTACCTTTGCTCTGTAAAAAAAAAAAAAAAAAAAAAAGAGCTAGAAAGCTATCTAATGCCTTTGGTAGAGGAATTCTCACAGGATGTCCTGTTGTTCCTTGTAGGACTTTACGTGTTAATGGCTGAAGGACATAAAACATCTATTTAACCATGTCACACTGGTAATAGACCTCTGGCTAAAGTTTGATTCTGCATGAAAGGAGTTGCATTGGACACTTCCCATGTTTTCCAAATTAGTTTCTTTGTCCTTTTTAAACATTCATCCTGATTTTTCTCAGGAATACCAGAGGTAAAACTGGGCACTATATTGACATATCAAGAGGGAAAAGGATAGTCTAGGGTATTTACATGAAGTAAATTTGTGTAAACAACAGAATTTGTCGATTCCTCTGTTAGCTTTACTACCTGTTTTCTCACAGTTTCAATGAGGGAATGTAAATGAGTTAGGAGAACTAGGAGAACACTTTGCTACCTAGAAAGGGAATCAAGAGAAGTTGCAAGCCACCAGCCATCAGCACCAGATTTTGGCTAGGACCCATGAAAAAAATTATAATGATCAAAGAAGTTGCAGAATGAGCTACTCATTCCTCTTGATTTCTGCAGCATGGTGGGCGAGGCACATTTTTTTCTGTATAGGCAGCAAAAGTTTTGCTAACCCACACTGTTGACTGGGTGGAAAAAAATACCTGGGTGGTGTGACATTCAGCTCTGTGACTGTAGCTGACAAATACTTTAGGTTAGACATTCTACCTAATAATTCAGTCTTGTATCGCTGTGTTCCCTGAAAATAATTCAAGCCTTGTTGTATTGGGTGTAACAGCTGCAATAACAGAGTCCCTTCAAGCAGCTCAATTGAAGATGATGACCGTGATTAAGTGATTGCAATAGAAGAGATGAAGCGACTTGCCCAAGATAGTAACATCAGCTACAGACACCAGGTCTCCTGGCTCCCCGCCCCAGCACTGCTCACCAGACACCAGGCAATAAATGTCAGTCACGCAGCCAGGGGTAATGGCTGGTATAAATTAAATGACTGTCAGAAATAAATTTTCATGCTGAATTTGCATAGTGTTGAGGACAAACAATTCACAACAAAATGGGGCATCGCAACCCCAGTGTCAGAGACTTTAAAGTTAGAAGAATAAGTTAGAGCATTGAGACTGACTTGCAGAAGACAGAATTTTACCTTTTCATGTAGGTAACCCAATATGGAGTTTTAAGTTAGCTTTGATTAATTTTCAGTTTTCAGCTTTCAAATTTCACCTATTGATCCCAATTTTGAGTTTTCATTTGGATCAAAACCAAATCTGTGCAATTTCTTAGAAAGACACCCAGATTTCTCCATCTTCTTTGTCATGAGGGCTGTTCTTTTAAGGAACATGACTCATCTGCAAACGTAGAGCTTCCACAGTGATGGTGAAATGTTAGCTGGGTTTGCAGGCTCTGGCTAAGTTGCAAGTTAATACCTTGTTCTCCTCGTGCCTTTGAGCAAACTCCTGAGTGTACCATTATCAGTATCCTTCTGCCCAAAGGCAACAGATAAGGATTGTCTATTTTCTGGGATTACTCACTGTCTGAACAGCAGAGGTATTTGGAACATTTTGCTTCTGCTGCTGGTCAGGCTGAGTTGCCAGAACCAAGTAACAAAACAGAAATCAGATTTGTAGAGAGCAAACTCCACATTAAAGCCTCAGATAGCCTGATTAAATAGTTAAAGGGTCTTGCATTCACATGAGTGTCTGACGAGTGGGGAGATGAGTGGGTATTGGCTAATTCTGGTATCTGCCTTGCTCTAAATGCTCATGCTCTGTGGATAAAATCTTGACCTCAATAAAGATGGAGCCATTTTTGTCTAACGGTGAGTAGTGCCCAGCCCTACATACCAATCAGTACAGCAATCACCTTCAAATCCCCTCATCTTCCTGCAAGACTCATAGCTGGAGCATTACAGGGTTATACTGATGCTCTCATGAAGTGCATAGAGCATGGATCCTCAGTGCCCAGCTCACACTTAGGAGTGGTCCAAGTTAGTGTCACATTGATAGGAACAATCAGGTGGCTGTGAAAAGCACTCCCAGAGCACCTGCCCTGCCTTTCCCTGCTCCTCTACTCAGCAGAGACTTTTGTCTCCAAAGCAGTGCAACTTCCATGTTCCAGCAAAATTCCTCTTGTTTTCCCTCTTTGCATGAAAAACCCTGAGAAGTTTCTCTCAGAAACTCAACTTGTTTATTACTTTTCAAGATGTCTATTTATTCAGTTAAATACAAATAATAAGTATTCTCTATAGCAAAGGAATAAAAGGCATTCCAGATGCCTGAAAACCCTGAGAAAGGAGTAAAAAGAACTGAAAGTGTTTTCTTAAATTGCATCCATGGCAATGGATCCTTGTGCATACTATCATGGGTAACATAATGCAAATTGCCAAGGCTGACAAAGCTGCTGTAGAGCCAGAAGCTTTGTGCTTTCAATCCTCAAGTGGAATGGAGATTGATCTGAGCTCCCAGCTTAGTAGTTAAACAGATTTTGCCGATCTTTTTTTTCCTTATCAAATCAAAATAAGAATGACACATTCCTTTTTAATAACATAGAAATGTAAATATATATAAATTTGAAGCATAACCAAATTAATTACTCAAAATGGAAGCATAATACCAAGTAAATACATAAGGAAACAAAATCATTAATTGATTGGGCTTCTTGTTATAGTGAAACTGTTTGCAAGGATTAACAGCTCCTTTCTGAAACACTGAACCCTGACACGATGTTTACATTTCCATATATTTTTAATGATCACATAGTTTATAGCTTGAATAAAACACCACCATATGCTTTAGCTGTATTAAATTCTGTAAACATTGAACACTAAATATGGAATAAATTATCATGTAAAGAACATTAATATTGGCAAGCCCCTCTAATATGCCATGTCACTTTAATTTGAATATGCCAGGACTTTGCTAAAATGAAATGTCTCTTTTTATTTACTACAAAGTAAAACTGTTTAATAGAAACTGAGGGGGAAAAGCATAGACTAGACACAAATGTCTTAATTTTGTTTAAAAAATATGAAGAACTTTTATACTTTCTAACACAAATAAAATCATTTCCATGGCTTGGATTTGCAGCAGGATTTTTTTTTTCCCAAGGACAAGTGGAAAATTATGTTATTAGATTGGCTTTCAGAGCAAGGAAGAGAACTATGTAATAATAAATGCAGCATAGACTGGCTGTACTTTGACAGCTAGGATGGGCTCTCTAGTTTCACTGAAGCATCAGGAGTAAACCTGCTGGAAAGGTACTGAAAAAACAGTTTCTTTAATAGCAGGCTATATATGGAATTATTTTTCTAGCCTGAGTCTAATGGTGGATAGTGCCTTTAATTTCAGGGTTACCCAACACAGTTGGGAAACAATTTTCAGTTGGTGACCAGGAGACTTGCATGTCTACAGGACTCCAGGGGCAGACTTTGGTGAAAAACTGTCAATCTAGCACTCCTCTGTTAATGAAAGACTTTATCCTTGTCAATGTCCTGGCTTTTGTGGTTCGGCCCTTGGATTGCTAGTTAGAAGAGAACATTTTGTGGAGTAGGTAAGGAAGTCTGGGGCTCTGTTCAGTCTCTTCTGAAACTGCCAAGCAGACCTTGACACCAAATATGTCTTTCAAAGAAATGACATTTAACCAAAAGCTTGATCTGTAATGGGATGCTATCTAAATCCTATAATGGAAGTAATTTACCAGATTGGTTTGGAGGCATATTAAGGCAATATAGGAACCATGGTCTGCATCACTGATAATGTTATCCATGCACTTGCTAGTCCATTAGCAGGGTGATTCATCTGAGACCTGCAAAAGGGCCAGTCCACACTCCCAAGCATGCAAACATCCAGACAAAATAAATCACAGAAGCAACTAAGCAGCTGTTCCCGTTCCTGCCATACCTGCTGCTGGTGTATGATGGAGCAAACACCCATTCTGGTTCCTGCTTTTAACAAGATCATGTGTGCCTCTTTGAAAAGTATCTTTTGAGATGGATGTGTTTTCCTAGCAGATATTACATGTAGTTGCATTCCCCAAGCCTGCTTTTCAATTAAGGACAAATCTCAAACAAACTATGTAGCTGCAGCCTACTGAACTTAACCTGGACTTAGCCAGCATTAGAAAGGCATGCTCTGGTAACTTCTGCAGGCAGAGGAGGTTATTTAAGGGAATGCCTTCTCCATCTCACATAATCACTGAGATTATTCCTTGCTATCTTTTCTTCGTACTCTCCACCCAGAGCTCATCTGCAGCTGCAGAAACACCAGCTGTGCTGGCAGGGGAAGACACAGCTTCAGGCTTGGGGCTGCTGTGAGGAGGGGGTGCAATGGGCCCCCCAGCAGCCCAAAGGAGGGTGCTGAGATGGGGACAGGGTCAAGGGTTGCATCATCACATTCCCTGCTGGACTAGCATGCAGGTTTTAAGGTCAGTGTCCAGTTCAGCTGTGGTGCAGGGATAAGGAACCCAAAAGAGGCTGGTTTCTTTCAGTGCCTGGTTTATAAGCAATTGTGTCAGTGCAATATGAATTTTTGTCTGAGACAATAAACAGGCTCAGTCTGTTCAAAGTGAGGTCTTTTTAAAGGTATGGTCAGAAATAAGAACAGTTCATCAGCCTGAGTATATCATAAAACTCCACTTCAAATACATATAAATAGCAATGCTCAAATAATCCCTGAAGTGCCTGTAGTTTATTGAGTCCTCCTGAGTATCACCATCCCTGTGGTCAGGTAGAGATAAGTGGATTAGTTCTGGATAGGAGCATCTGAACTTATATTTCACTGCTCAAATTCATCCTTGCTGAATTTGAGTCTATCATCATGTTGTAGGGCTCAGCTATCTAAGTTTGCTATGGTTCAACCTGTCCAAGGTATTTTAGGTAAAAAAAAAAACAAACAAAACCAACTTTGGGGGGATACAGATGGTCTTTATGTTTGATAGAGTGGGGGAACCTGCTCTAATATCTGGTAATATTTTTGCTGTTGGTCTCTATTTGTTTTCAGCTACCAAGAAACACTGCCTCATTTGGTGTGGTCAGAGTGCTGACTCTCACATTAATTGGTTTTGTTCTGCCTGTCTCTCTTTATCTGCATGCCCCCAGTAATTCTGACATTGGTTTCAACAGTGTAGGCAGTTTTTCTATCTGCTTCTCACAGAAGAAAAAGAGGTGACAAGCTGCCTTCATCATTGTTCCACAGCAATATTAAATGCAGATATCAGTATTCTGCATTGCTTTACATTTGTTTTCTACCAAGCACTTGGGTGGCTGATAATGGGCATTTCCTTGTTCAGTCTTTGTTTTTACTGGTAAAAATTAATATCTAATAAATTTAGCCCATTGGCAACTATAACTATGCTGGGAATATGATATCCAGATAAAATAGATAGGTCTAATCTCCATTTTTGGATCAGGTTCTTCTAATTCTTTCTCTTAACAGCAAGAAGTAAATGCTTCTACCAAAACAAGTACATCTCTGTCTAGTTTGATTCCAAAGAGTTTTGCTTTGCCATCAGACAGAACCTTTTCACTTGTTTTGGTTTATATCTTAATCTTACTTTCCTTCCTGAATACTGGACACAGATTTGGCTGTTGATTTTCTCTATAGTTGTCTGCAGATTCATCTGCTGCTTATTGTAGATTCTGCCTTTGTTTTGGCATATTTTTCCCTGCTTGTTCCTTGCCCGTAGTATGAAATCCTCTGTAACATCAGGGTATTGAATTTACCGGCCTCAAGCTGGATAACATTGCCCTTCTGAATAAGAAAATCCTGGAAGTTGCTCCAAATTCTAAAACACAATTTCGCATGTTTTGAGTCATCTGGTCATTTAGGCCATGTCAGCTACAAAAATAGCCAGTGACCAGGTTTGAGGAGAATGAAATCTGTCGTCTCCCTGACACAGCTCTCTGCACAGAGATAGATATAAGGTCTGCAGTGCAGTGTGGAGCAGTCCCAGGATAGCCCCCAGTGCTGCTTGGAGCTGGAGCCATCATGGTCGAGATGTCCCTGTGACCTGAGCTTGACCTTGCTCGCTGGCCACTATCAGCATCTGCCAGATGTGTGCTAGCAGAAGCTTTGGGCAGGAGTCCTTCCCAAGGCAGCCCCAATTCCCCAACACCTCTGCGCTCTCAAAGTCCCATGGTGTGACACACAGGATGGTTTGGGACACCTGGGCCCCACACAGAGTGAGCAGTGCCCAGTGAGGGTGCAGGTCATGCTGACAATCCTGAGTTCCACCTCCAGACAGTTTTGAGCTCTTCTTGTCTCTCTTCTGGCACCTGCTTGTTTTCGACCACACCTTGTTCACTTTCAGCCAAAGTGCTTCAAATTCTTGCATTAAGGTTTCAGTGTCACACCTGCCTTAATTGGAAACTTAAAAACAGTAAGTGCTCCAGAACCTATTATTGTCATAAATCAAGGTACTTCCTGGCAGTCCTCCTTGTGGCAGGTTTCTTAAGTCAGCAGATACTTGCAGATTTTTATGCTGTTTCTGCTCTGGATGAGCTTTTGAAGGCTGTGTGCTGTTTGGAGTTGCTTGGAGCAGCAGCTGCAGCACATGGCACACCAACCTGAGGAGCCTGTGCTTGAGGCAGTTTGGATGGCTGGCTGGGTGAGGCACCACCCCAGGGTGAGTGACCCAACAAGGAGGAGGTTCTGGACCCTGCAAGGCTGTTGGCAGTTTCTGGTTTCTGTCTGGGAGCAGACAGAGCTTTGTATCTTGCTATAGTTTCTACCCTGAAATCCCAGCTTTGGTACCAGAGAGTTGCTGTGTGCATCCCTCACAATGGCAGCCCTCATGCAAACCTCCAGATGGTTCTTCTGGGCTTCTAATGGATTTCCCCCAAAATAAATCTGCTCATTGAGAGATATGCCCTCACTCAGCATTTGGAAATTCACTGAAAGAGGTTTCTTCCCTGAAAAAAATGCCTTTGGTTATAAGGCTTCTCAAAGAGATGGAAATGAAATTTTTATTGCAGTTCTGCAGAGGTTGAAAACAATGGGTTCCACCATCTGCTCGGTGTTCCCTTCTGGAAGGAAAGATCCACAGTCTTTGTTTCTCACACACACAGACTCCATCAAGTGCTGCTGCCAGTAACTGTAAATGGCCAGCTGACCTAGTCCAAGGCTGCCTCTCATTAGCACCAGCAAAGCTCAATTAAGAGCCCAAGGAGGACATGCCATATGAAACATGGGAGAAGACAAAGGGTTGATGGGCAAGAGAATTAAGGAGCAGAAGGACTGTGCTCATCTGGTGATCTCCAGCCATTTGCTTCCCTGGTGATGGCCAGGCCCTCAGTTTTAGCGTGCATGACCCAGGAACCACGAAAGGGAGAAAGGAGCAGTCTCTTCAAGACACCTTGTCTCTCCTGTAATCACAAAAAAAGGAGAGAGTGGAAGGAGGCCACGTTATATGGTTATTCTGGATTTTCCATTGTGTTCTGATGACATGGGCCTTGCACCTGCCAGAGTCTGACCAAATGAGGGAAAAGTTTCTCACAGCTATCAGGATGTCCCAAGCCCCTGTCTGAGCTTTAGGGTTGAGAGCCATTCATTCGCAGAATCACAGAATTGTTAGTTTTGGGACGGAGCTCTGGAGCTCATTTAGTCCAAGTTCCCTGCCAAGGCAGGGTTACCTAGAGCAGGTGACACAGGAAGGTGTCCAGGTGGGTTTGGAATGTCTCCAGAGAGGTAGGCTCCATGACCTTCCTGGGTAGCCTGTTCCAGTGCTCTGCCACCCTCAATGGAAAAAAATTCCTCCTCACGCTTGGGTGAAACATCTTGTGTTTTAGTTTATGGCCATTTTTCCTTGTCCTGAAAAGATTCTGGCACCATCCTCTTTACAAATGGCCACTCTCTTTCAGCTTGTGTCAGCACCCACTTCTTTTCTCTCTAAAAGGAAATTACAATCTTGATATCTTTTCATTTCTGAGCCTTCTGCAATATCAGGATTTCTAGAGAGAAGGTCAAAAATATTAATTGAAATTAATTCTATTGTGTGTATTTTGCCATCAAAACAAATAGAGTTACTTCAGATTTCTGGGAAATAGATATTCTGATTTACTTTAACTGTCTGGGCAATGACTTACTGGCTGATCACAAATGAATGGTTCTCAGCTTGAGCTACTGATGGAAATTTCTCATTACAGTCACAAGTCAGGGAGGGAATTTATGTTCTTAAACATACTGATCTTAACCAAGCCCCAGCCTTGCCTGGAGTGGTATTGGAGAAGCAGGGCTGACAGCTGCCTGTAGAGCTCCCCTTCCCCAGCAGCCTCCTGCCCACAGTCTCCAGAGCTGTCTGGAGCCCTGCAAGCACAGCCCTGCCTTGCTGTGCTGGGAAGCTACCTCTTGTGAGAGAGGAGCACCTGGCATGGGCTGTGCAGGCACATGCAAAGTGGCAGCCAGCATGTGAGAACTTGTTAAACCGCTGTGAGGTTGCTTTTCTTCCCCTTCCTCTTAAGAAAAGCAAGTTTTACTTTTTTTTAAAGTCTGACGGGTAGTAGCGACAAGATGGCACTTTTATTCAAACGAGAGTGACAGGTGTAATTGCAGCTGTGGGCCATGATTTTTCTGCACAGCGCTGGTTACTGTAAATAATGCAGCATCACGTGTAAGCCTTATGTTTAGTTGCTGACACTTAGATCTGTGAACTGTGAACACTATGAACATGGTGGCATTAGCACATGGCAGAGTGCTGAGAGTACGAGCATTTCTGAATTTTTATGTGCTGAAGCGCAAGTATTTTTCCCCTGCAGATTTAAAGTAGATTTCTTCATGCGCTGGCTTCTGGAGGCCCAAAGATTGCTTTTATGATTGAATAGGAGGGTTCGGGTGTTCAAGAGCTTTCCAAGGCTGAGCTTATTTGCATTTCCACGTTATATTTCAAGTACGGTAACTAACCCAGAGTAGTTTGTTATTGCTGAGGCAGCCAAATGAGTGGACATCATGCTGATGGTCAGTTAACACCCTGTGGAGGGTCACCACATACATGTATATTAGTATGTGTATTACACATAGGCCACCCTTGGGAAATTTGGTTACTTATTTGAAATCCAACATTGGAGAGCTCTTGTATTGTTGTAAAATGGGTATTAGCACTGATGTGGTAAATTCAGCCATATGCTCTGTCCATATGCTCTGTCTGTAGTTTACAGCAGTTTACAGTACCTGTAGGATTCAGACATTTACTTTTTCATGTCTTATAACTTTTTTCAATAACTTACTTTGGTAATGAGATGATTTCTTTTTTTTTTTTAAATGTGTGATCTCAGTGGCAGACAGTATTTCTTCCTGTCTTTTGGAAAACCAGAACCAGAACAACTGAGGGGTTGGTTTTTTACTATTTGGCAGGAGAGCAAATAGCTTAGCCACCCCAGTTAGAAAGGGATGTAGGGAATCTTGTTGAAGGGAGATCCTGAGGAAGATCCTGTTCAGTCCAAAGCTAAAAGTCTCTGTTTATGTCAGTGCTAGCAGCAGTTTCAGGATCAAGTTTCTGATATTGGGTTTTTTTCTTTACCGTATAGGAAGTAGCTGTAAAGTGTGGCCTGGACTCTTTAGAAAGAAAGTTTCCATCAAGAATACAAGGCTCTATGCAAACTGCAGGGCAGTGCCATGTTGAGGTCCTGTGCCTAAGAGCAGCTAGCTCTGCTCCTGAAATCATGCACTTCTGAAAACAGAAAAGAAGATGTGTGCCTGGCTGTTCATGCTGTTCATGCCTGGTACTTCCCCTGGCAGCCTGACCAGAAAGCATGTGCTGAACAGGAAGGTGGCCCTGTGCTGATGCATCCCCAACCTTCCTGTCACCAAGTCGTTACTTTCTAGGAAGACTCACCCGCATGTCTTTCTTTCTCAGTAGCTTTCCCATTTCTTTCTACATCAGTTCTCTCTCCCCCTCCTCATTTCCCATTGCCTAAGTCCTGCTCTTTGGCACTCCCATTTCTTGAAGCCCTGAGCTGGCAGCTCACATCAGAGACCCTTCCCACTGAGAGGGGACTGTTGTCACCACTGTCCCAGCCCTGCTGTGACCGCCCACTCCTGCAGGGCTTAGAGTGCAGAGAAGAGGAACTGCTTGGGAGAGACGAAATCCAGAGACTACTGCTCTCTCTCCACTCAGAAAAAGCCCCCCCCTCTAGGCACAGTTCAATAAATGAAGAGTGGCCCTACAGCTGTGGATCCAGGTTAGGAGATAGAGTCTGTAAACGAAAAGAATCTTGACTTAATTCTTTCCAGCACTAACCAAATGGTCTTCCTGTATAGCACAGAGATATAGGAAGTTTCTGGCCTGTGAGGAATAAAACCCAGCAAACCCACAAACCAAGGTTTTTGTGCCCCTGAAACTGAAGTCTTGTGGCAAGAGGCTTTTTCTTAATATATTATTTGAAAAAGCAAGAAAAATCACAGTTCAAATCACAAAGGTTCTAATGTAGCTCTATGTGTCAAATTGTGATTTCTTTGCACTGGAGAGACACTGTTCACTGTAGTTGTCTAGATGGGATGAAATATAAATGGAAATGGGCACAGTTTGGAATCTGTCTCTCCCCTTGTAAAATCAGGTAAACCATCCTCGAGAAATGAAAAAGTTAAAACTAAATTCTTAACTTGCTGTTATTTCCAGCAATAACAACAACATTAAGAATAATCCCAAATGCCTTCAGAGGGTCAGTTCAGATAAGCAACCAAAAGTTCATTTGATACAATCTGAAAAGTTTATCTAAACTTCTTGTGTCTGCATAATTGAGTTTGAAATCTTGCAAGCACAGCCTTGTTCCTTATAACATATACCATATCTTCTGCATGTCTGTAGTTTCCAAAATGTTAATCTCCAATGACCCGGAATAAAACAACAACATTCACAGTCATACGTAACACTGGCTCTGTTGAAATGCAGCATTCCTGCTACCTCTATAAATGGTACCACCACAGTGTAAACCTGGAATGAAGATTCAAGATGCAATAACCTTTTATGCATCTTGGCTTAGACAGTATCTTCTGATGTCCTGCACAGCACATAATACCAGGTTTCAAGTGACTAGTTTTAATCGACTGATTGATGTGATAATCAAAGTTTGGCCTCAATTCAAATACCAGAGTATCAAATGTTATATTCTGCTTCAAACTCCCAACTCATATTAACCTCTCCTGTTGTTTTGTAAAGTTTATTTTCCCAAGTTTCCTTCAGAAACACATGGCAGTGTTTTGTCTCAAAGCACTTGGCATTAATTCATTCCTTCTAGCCCACACATCAATAAAATTATTAATAACCTCATCTTACAATGACACAGTTCTTTTCATGATAACAGGTCTCTATTGATACACAAGTGCTAAACCAAAGCAGTACTCAAAGATCCACAGGCGGCTTGGGTTGAAAGTGACCTTAAAAATCACTGAGTTCCAACTCACCTCCCATGGTCAGGGACACCTTCCACTAGACCAGCTTGCTCAGAGACCCCTCCAAACTGGCCTTGAACACTGCCAAGGATTTCTTCCTCCTTTCTAATCTAAACCTTCTTTCTTTCATTTTGAAGTCATTACCCCGGACCTATCACTACGTGCTCTTCCCAAAAGTCTCTCCCCAGCTTTCTTGTAGACTCCCTTCATGTGTTAGGAGGCCTAAAGCTCACCCTGAAGCTTCCTCTTCTCCAGGCTGAGCAATCCCAACTCTCTCAGCCTTTCCTCATTCGAGAGGTGCTCCATCCCCCTTATCCTTATCATGGCCTCCTCTGGACTTGCTCCAAGAGTCAATGTCCTTCCTTTGCTGAGGACCCCAGAGCTGGATGCAGCACTCCAGTGCAGTCTCACAACTAAGTGGCCTTTATTCTCTGTGCTTCCCATGGACATCATCCTGACTGTTCCTATGCACTGAAACTGGATAGTACAGAACAAAGATGTTTCTCAAATGGGCAGAGGAGCCTGCCAGTGCCCTGCTACATGGTGGTTTCTACCCTTGATTAGACAGCATTGTGTTGCTTGTGCTTCCAAGAGAGCTCCAGAAGACTGTTGTTCGCCTATTGAAGTGGTACCTGATGGAAAGGGATTTACACAGGCCATTCAGCAGAGCAGGGGATTGCTAATTCTAGGGGAGGAGAGAGGGAATCCAGGCGTCAGACTGTAGAGCCCCTGCCTTGCCTGGCTTGCTCAGGCAAGCCTGCTAAATACCCCATTTTGTAACACCCAGAACAGGCAGATCTTCCAGGCATGCTTTGTGTCAGTCGTGTACCATCCTTTTTTGCCCTGCATCCCCAGTGTCCTTGTGCCAAGCCCTTTGTGTCTGGCAGCAGTGGTCTGCCTCTCTTATCCATCTGCAAGGTGAGAGAGGCATTTCAAGTGCAAGCTGTGTGCTTGACTCCTGTGAGACACTCCAGTTTTAAAACCCCTTTTGGCAGCTTCAACAACATCCTCCTAAACTGTTTATTAGGTGCTGAAAGATGGTGGCATTTGTGAAGCTGCTTTTAAAATGTTTACTCACAGCAGTATAGGCACCTCTGCTTGTTGTTATCATCTAGCTCTCAAAATGGAAAATGTCAGTAGCATCTGCTTGATGGACTTATCTGCCTGATTCTGTGCCTATAGTAACAAACAGCAGATTTAAATGGAATTTAAGTTGTGCATAAGTAAAACACGGAAAGACCACTAATATTTGCAGGAATCTTTTTTAGTTACCCAGGGAATTAGAGCCTTTCTGAGGTAGGGGGAAAGAGCAACTTCCTGTGTGCACCTCCACCCACACTAAATCCTTTGGAAGGAAGAAGGAGTGTGTGCCAGTGTATTTGGGCAGCTTGCATTAGAGAGTGTATTGACTCCATGCTGGGCTGCCCTTTGGCAAACATCCCTGAGGAAGCCATGCATGGCAGAGCTGTGGCTTGGTGAGGCCCCTTCTTGTCCTGAGGTGTCACTGCCTGCTGCTGCTAGAGGACTTCTCCAGAAGCACTGAAGGACTGGCAGTGCTGCACCCTGCTCTGCCACCTTCTTTCCATCAGCTGCAGCTCAGGACTCCCATCCTCCCCCCTGGCTCTGCAGCCAGGGTCAGCACCCATTCCTCAGATACATGTTAAACCCTGCTACCTTAGAATAGGGTGGGGGAGAGGATGCTATAAATTTGTTCCACCCTTCCTTTTAATAAAAGGTAGGAAGAGAGGAAAGACGTAGAAGATCCCTGAGCTAATTTCTACTGTTTAGTGCAGGATGGAAACTCATATAGAAAGTATGTCAGCTGATATGTAACACACCTCCTGACACTGAGTTTCCTCTTAACAAGGCTGACTAAGAGGAACTGACAGCTATGTCAGAAGTATGCTCACCCTTTAAATTAACTGAGATTTCACAGGAAGAAAGCAGTTGTATAAATAATCTGGAAAAAATAGTAAATTTTTGTTTGTTTGTTTCTACCAAGTATATTTTCTCCTCTTGACAACATTTTTTTAATTCGCTGATAAAGCTGAAGTTTGCAGGGTCTTGTCATTTTGCAAAGGGAATGAATAAGTAAGATAGTCCCTACATTGGATAGCCCTTACATTGGATCTAGGAGTGCTACTGACTAGCTTGAAAGTTATTTTGTTGTATAAGGGGGAGACTTTCTTCACGAAAGACTGTTTCATAAATCCATTTAGCAGCCAGCCAAGTTACTTTCATTTGGCATGAAGATTCAGATTGGGATTTGCTAGCTGAAACAAGTTAGGAAAGCTTGGATACTTTTTAAAGGACATATAAAGGAAGTAGAAGATTACTCCATTGCTTAAAAGCTTAATTGATTTTACAAGACTGAATACCTTTTTCCTGTTTAAAGATAAGTGTAATGTGTGGAAAGTCACAAAGGAAATACAGTGATAAGGAACCATTTTTAGAAGATGGGCCTTTTTATTTCCTCTGCTGAAAAGAGAGCTGAGCAATACTATTTACAATATTATAATGGGTATTCCTGTGTTATTTTAAAGAGCTTTAAAGGATGAAAGCTGATCTGCTAGAGAAAGGAATTGCAATTGCCAAATAGGACACACATGCCTTAACTTTGCACAGAAGAATTTACCTTTGTACTTTTGTTAAAGGCATTAAATATTCTATGTGTATGCTGGCCACAGCATTAGATTTAAGACAGTAATTATCAGGTCTTGATCACACCATCTAGTGCATAGTGCCCAGTCCCTGTAGAGCAAAGGTGAGATTGTCAGAGAAGCGGCACTAGTCCAAGAGCTTTAAATTTTCCCGGGGGGCTGCATCAGCGAGGGAAAAGGGAAAAGGGAGGTGTGGTTTATACAGCAGTTTTCCATCTGGGAACATGTCAGTGGTGACTGCAATGCACAGGAACGTAGTCCCCAGCTGATTTTTCAGCTGGAGGAAGAACTGCACCATGGCCCCATCTTTGCAATCTTCTGCTCTGATAAGTGGCTGTGGTGGCATGAAGGGGACAAGGGCCCTTTGTGAGAGCCCTTCCTGGAGCCAGTGGGTGCCCTGAGGAAGCAGCAGCACGTGGGAGCTGTGCCCAGTGAGGAGAGAATCAGTGGGTTTGGCAGCTTCCCGGGATGGCTGGGATGCTGAACACAGGCAGTGGTTCTGCTTTCCAGCCTGTCCCTGGCCAAACACTGCATGTACAAGGCCACTGCACAGTGGCTATTGCACTTCTCACATGTGCACTGAGGCATCTGAGGCAGCTGCTGCCTTTCTTGCAGAACTCACTCAGAGCTCCTGAGGAGCTCTGGTCAAGGGGGCCACTGCTGCATGGTGTGAGGTGCTCCTGTGCTCTCTCAGGGCTGTGTGTTGGGTTTTTTGCTTTCTCTCTATAACCTTAAACACTCTAGAAAGCTGGAGCACCTCTCCTACAAAGACAGGCTGAGGGAGTTGGAGCTGTTCTGCCTGGAGAAGAGAAGACTCTAGAGAGGCCTTAGGCAGCCTGAAAGAGCCCACTAGAGAGCTGGAGAAGGACTTTTTACAAGGCCATACAATGATAGAACAAAAGGGAATGGTTTTAAATGAAAAGTCAAGATTTATGCAAGATGTTAGGAGGAAATTCTTTGCTGTGAGGTTGGTGAGACTCTGGAACAGACCAGAGCACAGAGAAGCTGTGGCTGCCCCATCCCTGGAAGTGTTCAGGGCCGGGCTGCATGGAGCTTTGAGCAACGTGCTCTGGTGGGAGATTTCCCTGCCCATGGCAGGGGGTTGGAACTAGGTGATCTCTAAGATCCTTTTCAACCCAACACATTCCGTGACTCTATTAAACACATTATTGTTCAGGCTATGTCCTATATACAAAATTACAGGAAAGCTGCAAAGAAAAGACAGGGAGTAAAACAAAGGAGGCAGAATGCTAGAAAATATGGTCCTCAAAACTGCCTGGGAGGTCCTTTAGTAAACACATTTGATGCTTTCTGTTACCTCATGGTTAAGAACTGGAAGTTTTGATGGAGTACCTTATAAATTAGATAACAGTTTCATGTGTGATGGAGAGAAATTTAGATCTAAAAATAAGTGACTGACTGAGTAGCTAGGAACTGTTGAGCTATGGGCTGAAAAGACCTCTGAAATGTAATACATAATTAAGTCTTCTTTCTCTGACATGTTCCAGTCCTTTTCCCATAGACATTTGCATGTTTAAATGTATGCTGGTGTTGCAGGAGCTGGGCTCGGCCTTCAGCCCACTCGGCTCCGGCTCCGTCCCTCCGGACTAGCACCAGTGGGCCCCCGGGGGCACCGCCTGATTCCCCGTATGGGGAGAGGAGGAGTAGGCCGCCCTGTGGCAGAGGGTCAGGCCCGGTGGCGGGGAGTCGAGTCAGCTTCCAGTCCCCGAGAGGCAAAGAACCACAGAGAGCGAGAGTTCCAAGGTGCTTTATTAACAGGAGAGCAGGGAAGCAGGCACCCTGGAGGCTCTCAGGCTGTCCGTGGACGTGAGGTCTGGCTGTCAGAACCCACAAGGCACAAACGGCCCAGAGCAACGGCAGTTGGGGAGTTTTAAAGGGGGGGTACGGGGTTTCCAGGGGCGGGTTAGCAGGGGCGGAGCCAATCAGCTCGGGTACAGCCTTAACGGACAAGCAGGGTAGCAAATGATACAAAACCAGGGGAGGGATACAATCCAACCAATGAGGGAGCGAGGGAAACAGAACATTCTAGATAGGGGTGGCAGTTGGGGTGGTAACAGGGGCAGGGTAACTAAACTTCTAACCAATAAACAAAGAGAGAACTTTCAGGGGGCGGGGTGTGGGAGGTTACACTTCGTCCTCGGAATCTTCGGATGAAGCTGCATCCCCTTTGGGGAGCTGCGCCACGTTGACAACTGGAGCCCTGGGCTCCGGGCCGGCCGGTTCAGACCGGTGAACCTCCACATGCTTCATTCTATAACTCAGTCTTATTTTTTTTCTCATCCAGCAAAAGGAATAAAAATATTGATTAAAAATGCTGGTTAGCCTATGAAAAGGATTTTCAGGTTCCTTAATGTGGGGAAGGGGACCACTTTCTGATTTGTGTTTGCAAACAGCAGTGAAAACTTCTGTTTCAAGTTGTGGTTTTGAATAATCTGTCATAATGTTCCCATTTTTTCTCTTGCCTTTGAGATCTGATCTCTTTATGAAATATCAGGTAAAAGGATCTTAGCATACTTCATATGCTGCATCATATGAAGTAATCATGTCATCTTATGAGAAAGAATCAAAGTATAAGTGACTAAAGATGCTTTAATGTATAAAATAGAAAGCTGTGGAGAGAAAATGAACATGGTACTTAGATACTAACTTCCACCATTGCTTTTTTCTGTACATTAATCTTGTTGTTTTATCCACTGATTACAGCACTCAGATATTTTAAAGAAAATACAGAAATTTTAAAGAAACCTGTCAAGCTCAACAGTTGGAGGTCTGGAACTCAGCTACAAAAATCCTGATATTTGTTTTAAATTCCAGCAATTTATAGCCAGGCCTTTTTACACCAGCACCCCCACTGAGCCATAAGAAAAATCTTTATTTTCAGAGATTCAAAATGGTACAAAAAGCCTGTGACATTTCAGCTGGTAATTGCCCTTTGAGGTGAACTGAGTTGGTCAAATTGGTGAGGGAACCATAAGTTTCTGAAGATTATACTTTTATGAAGGTCCAGTTACAGCCCTGATTCCCTCTTCTTCCCAAAGAAAATTTTGTTAAAGTCTGTTTTTGTCATCTGACAACTAATCAAAGCACACAGCTGACATTTCCAGAATATAAGTGGAACAGACCAGTCTCAGGTAGTGATGGTAGACCTGGATTAACAGACATAGACACATCATCAGTAATGCAAAGCCTTACACTCCCAGGATATACAAACATGTTTGCCTCATGGCATTAGCATCCTGACCTGAAAAAAAATTTTTCCTGGGATTTAGCATTACATAAGTAAGGAAATTCTTAAGGCCCCTGAGGGGTGTGCACTGGTGTAGGCAGGAATAACAGAAGTGAAATCTGTGGAGCTACCTGAACAGAAAATTGGAATGAGAACTGGGGCGCAGGGTCCTGAAGGGATGTCTGTACCACCAAAGAAAAGTGCGCAGGGAGGCAGCACCTGCACTCTTCTTGTCCCCACTGCTCTGTGAGCCAGCTCATCCCCTGGCTCCCCTTCCAACTATTCCAAATATTTGTTTCCAAGACAAACCTGCCACAGAAAGGGCAGCTTTCTGCCCCTGGGGCCCAAGTTCAGTTCTTGGCTGGCTTTTATTTAGTTGTATCAACATAACCTGATTGACCAGTGCATTCAATTATGTGCTTTTATTTATCCCTTGCCAAGGAAGCACTCAGATTCATACCTAGCTTTAGGCATAGGGCTCAGTCCTCCTGAAGCTTTTTGCATGCAAGGTAAAAATACATTTTAAGTAACCTGGAGTCAACATATGTATGTTTTAATGTGTATATGTATTTTATGTATGTAATGTATGTTTGAAGTGCTACTCAAGTTGTGATATTCTTTTAATGAAGGCAGAAACCAGAGGTCTTAAACACATTTAAAGCAAAGCAGATGTTATTTTGCTAAATCAGGGTCATTGTTTACACTTTCCTCTGAAGTATTTAACATTAACTGGTATAAAAAGAAAAATACTACGATATATGGATCCCTGGTTTGTTTGGGTAGGAAATTCCTTGGCTGCTAAGGAAACTGTCCCGCTGCCTTGCAGACTTAAGGAGCACAGTGTTTAATGAAAGTTCACCAGTGGGACTGTGGTGAGCTGAGCACATAGGATAGTTAGAGACTGCTATACCTTTCCAACTTCAGTAGTGCTACACGTGGCATTCCCTGAAGCTGCTTCCTTTTTACCTTTCTGGAGACCTGGGAGTCAATCCTAATGAAGGTCACGTGTAAGACAGAGGATACCCAAGGCTGGCAGCTCCTGCTATGTTAAGTAACAAGAGTCTGTGCAAAAGAGACAAAACTCACAAATCCAAAAAGGATATTTAAATTAATCTCAACTCATTAAAAAATGTTCACAGTCTAGTTTCCAATGGCAGTGGGTTTTAGAACCACTTTGATTTTTTTCTTTTTAAAAAGCTTTAAAAAGTCTTATATGTATGCAGTTATTTATAATACTTTATACCTTTTGCGGTCAAGAAAAGGTTGCAAACCTGCTATATGATATTTGAGACCCTTAAGAAGATGCACATTTTTTAAAAATCCTGGAATACAGCAAAATGTGATGTGTATATAAACCATAAGTAACATGGTTTTGAGCAGTGGAGTAATGTGACTGATAATGGGTCAGAATAGAGAGGCCTTTCTTTTCCCTCTAACCATATTACTTTTATTTCTTTGGAGGCTTGTGTTTATTTTTCTTTTTTTTTTTCTCAAACTCCAGAAAGATTACTAACTGACATATAATTTCGTAATACTGCAAATTTTTATTTTGATACCCTTGAATTCACACATGTGAAATACTGAGATCCTAGAAAAGACAGAAATGCGCCAAAGTTTTGAAGGATATTTTGGTGGATACATGTATTCGAAAAAAACATGTTGGTTGATGCTTCAGGCGGAACATTATTAAAAATCTACCCCTATCACAGAGGCAGTAGAAAAAGTAGGAATATTTTGGATTCAAGGAAAATGTGCTAAATTTATTGTTGGTCCAACTGGATGGATCAAGGTTGAAAGATAGCAAGATAAAGGATGCCAAGCCAGCGCACATCCCCACTGCAGCAACGGGGCATCGGGAGGCATTCCAGAAGCAGGCAGCTGCTGGAATAATCACGTGAAATCCAGAGGGAGAGAGGGTGGCAGAGTCTGTCTTGGTACCCCAGCCCCTCTTTCCAGTGCAACACTAGACACAGAGGTGGTGTGTGACTACACTCCTAACACCTCACAGTTAAAAGACAAGTCTAGAAACTTCCTTTTTCACTTCTACAGTGGCCTCTTGGCAGGAACTATGTCCTAGGTCTTCAGATTTGTTTGCGTTAGGGATGATTGTGCTGATTGAATTCCCCAAAGGGAATTTCTTACCTGGCACAAGGATGTGTTATGGAGGTGCTACAGGACAAAATCATCCAAACAAACTCCTAACATATGATTCTCCTCTCCTTTGTTCAGTGGGGTAAACATTAGGGTTAGGCATGGAAATACCCAAGCCAGTAAGCTCAGAATGAAAACACCAGGTAAGAAGACTCCTCTGCCAATTTTTTCACAATATTCTGGGGGAAAATGGTGTTAAGAGACTTCTACAGCACTCCCTGTATCCTGACATTTCCCATACTCCATGGATTTATATAATTCTGTAAAAATAAATTATTTAAGTCAATCTTCCCAAAAGTTACTTGATGAATTTTTCTTTTTAAATATTTGAAGAACAGTCTTGAGCCTTTGTCTAGCAAACAAAACATAAATTGAGATATTTCCCTTCCCATCAATAAAAAAAAGAGATAAATATAGGATTCGGTGAAATCCAAATCACGATTCTACAAGTGCAACCTTGAAACCAAAATGCACAAAACACCAGGTTTTCATGAATCCCTCTGTAAAAGGGGGGAAAGGAGTGGATGGGGAAAATCCGAGTGCTGGGTGACTCTGCCTGCGTGCAGCTGAGGGTTGCAAAAGGTTGTCAGGTGCCTCTGACAGGCAAACATTTACAGTTTTATAACTTCAGTATTTGCAACATTTAAGGCATTTCCTGTCTTAAGTATTGGGAAGTACAAGTAAATATTGCCTGTTCTGAGGTTAACTGCTCTTTTTAGGAGGTTTTTCATGGTCAGAACTGAATAGCAGTCAAACCACAAAAATCCCAAAGCTGCTGTCACATTTTTAATTCATTAGGAACAACTCATACTTATTCCCAGAGCTACCTTTAATAGTGGGCTTTTCTGAACCACAGGGGGTTTTGCTCATATGTAGAAAACCTGAGCCTGGTAAGGTAATTCTGGCTTGATGCTGAAATGTTCAGAACAAAATTTCTCCAAGGAAGTCTTCTCTTTATCAGGAAAAGGGGGAGCTCATTTGTTCTGCCCCCTTTCTTCCCTTTTGTTTCAAAATCTATGCTGAATTTCCCCATGCTACTTCACATGCAAATTTTGTAGGTATCTGTGAATCTTTGCATTTCCTAGCTCTGGATGGCAGCCTAGACAGCCTGCTGGAAAGCAGGGAGGGTGTGAAAATGGGTGGGCTTAGAGCAGCGGCTGGAGTACATCTCTGCAATTGCTCCATTGAAGCCGGCAGAACTTGATCGATTTAAGGCCAGATTTGGCTCATGACTGAATTTTTTATGTCTTTAGAGCCAACACTGTGCATAGCATATGAAGCAAAACAGAGTACAGTTACTGCTTTTGATCTCAATCTATTTCTTGTTCTTCCAGAATTAAGAGATAATGAAAAGCATGTACATATGTGTCTACACACAAACACACAAACACACACACACACACACACACATCCTTTTCTTACAAAATTGTCAATGTTTTTTTGCAGACTCAGGAGTTCGAGATAGTTCAGGTAAAGCTTCAGAGAGGTATATTGAGGTTTAGATACTTATTTTAAGCAGCCTGAACTTGGATTTTCCCCATGGCTCAGGGAAAGCCTTCCCTAGAGAAGCCCAGTTTTGGGGGCAGCATCCATGCAGGGAACTAACTCTGGGTTTTGCGCTGTGCCTGTGAAGCATCCATTACTTTGGGGTAGAAAGCTCACCATATGGCTGTTTTGTTTCCAGTAGCTATAATGTAATTGAATCAATTGTCCTCACATGATATGGGTGTACTAACTGCACATACATCATTTCTTTCTGGGTTTTGAGGCTTGTAAAGAGTGGAGGGTAAGGCCCCTGAGGATAAATCAGTCTAGTTTGTCTTCAAGAAAAATGGGTTTAAATCTGACCTGTGGTGCAGGCACAAATCAATTCAGTGCTTCTGACAGTCCCACATGGATACTTTCCTCGTTTGGAAATTATCCTCTGATGAAGGCTGCTGTCAGTCTTTACATAGCAAGGCTACAAAAAGCAGATATCTTCTGAAGTGAAGGTCATCAGTAAATAACATGCAACATTCAAATACAGCTAACCTAAGTTAGGTAAAGGGACAGCACAATTCTCGTGATACTGTCAGAAAGTAAATTATGAAGTGAGAGGAGGGGAAAGAGAAGAGGGGGCTGCCAAAGGAAGCCAAAAGCTTCTCATGATGCTGAGACCTCCAACAACTAAGGCAGTGGGAAGTGCCTGTCTCCCAGTTTGCCCTTGCAGCAGGACCCAGGGAAGGTCAGTGCCTAAAACTTCTGTGCCAGTTTTCCCAGTCCTTTGCTGCTTCATCCCAGCTCCTCTCACTAAGATACCTAGGGTTTGTGGGTTTTTTGTGTTTTTCTCTGCTGTGTACCAAGAGCTGGGGTAAAAGCATTGCTCTGATCTCTCAGGCCAGGCATCAATACTGCTGCCTGCTTTGTTTCTGCTTCAAGCTCTGTGAACCTTTCCCAGCACAACCAAAGTGGACTCAGTTTCCCTGCATTTTCTCTCATTACAAAGACAAAATTTAGACCTGCAGAAAAACAAGGCCAAATCCCAAGAAAAGACGGGGCAGCTTTTGGAAGGTGAAGAAATGAAATGTCTAAATATATCTTATCTAAGTTAACCACCTGGGCCTTGAGCATTAGGCAGCATGGGATGAGTTTCTTCCTGCAGGTGTGTTTTTATTGAGGTGGGACAATGTGTCATCTGGCAGCGGCCATTTCTTTCTATTTACAATCAATCCTGGATAACAGGCTTCACGGAGTGCCAACTAACCAGTTGGGTTAGTTGCATGTATCTTGTGGTTGCTGATAAAGGGTTTATTCTTTGAAGTCAAAGCGTAGCTTCATGGGATTTTTGTTTTAAAGGTGAAGGAAGAAATCTGGACTTGGATTTTCACATCCCCTTCCCCTTCCTCAGCATTTGGGGGACTCCAAATTTAGAGTGCACCATCTTAGAGCTGGAGACCATTTATCAGCAACTCATCATGTTGCCAGAGAGCTTGGAAAGTGTTTTTCAGACCTTTCAGCTATTT
Source organism: Entomyzon cyanotis (assembly GCA_024500445.1). Taxonomy (NCBI): domain Eukaryota; kingdom Metazoa; phylum Chordata; class Aves; order Passeriformes; family Meliphagidae; genus Entomyzon; species Entomyzon cyanotis. The sequence goes on from JAKEPQ010000739.1 coordinate 2,773,229, forward strand.
TTGTGTCTGAAAGATTGTTTTCTGCAGTATGTGTCCTGAAGCAGAAATTGAAAATCTGTCCTTTCAGAGCTATTATTGAGTCTGTCCTTCCTTTTAATTTATTGACATACTTGCTTTCCTATATGATATCTTGTAAAAACCCATCTTATTTTTCTCAGCTCTTCTATGCACCTCTCTGTTTAAATACACTTCCTCCATTTCTTGCTTCCTTCCTGCCCTGGTTAATTCCTTTCAGATCTTTGGTGTTTGTAGCCCAACAGTTGCAACTTGCTAACAGCCAAATTGTACAGCACAAATCTGTGTACAACAAGCAAATCTGTACAGCACAGAAGTCCTTCCAGGAAAAAAGCTGAAGGTCATTGTGGAGAAGAGACAAGAGTTTTTGGAGAGATGGGATTGAAATATCAGCACGTGGGCATCCTCTGGCTTGGAATATAGGTGATGCTACAAAGCTACAGAGTAGGAGAAGACAGGAGCAGGGGAAGACAGAGCCAGCCCCTCTGCAACTGGTGGGAGGCTAAATTCCAAGGTCATACACCACTCCAGGTCATGCTAATATTGGCTGTGCCTTCATTTATGCCTTCATATCACTTCTTACGTCTATTTCTCCATTTCACTTTCCACCAAATTGAATTTTTTTTCTATTTCTGCTTCTTGGAAACTTAATTTTCTGCCATCTAATACCATCTTAGTGCAATCCCTGTACAGACACATTAGGTCAGAGCAGAATTATACAGATGCCAGACATAAAACCTGTATCAAAAAAATTCCATTCTAGCTGGTTGTGGACAAAAAAATGTGGATTTAAGGAAACAGAAAAGAAATCCAGCACCAACTCATGGCAGTAAATGGTGCATTATTACTAAAAATTGCTCACTACAAAATTTTCTGATTTTGTACAATGTGTTGGCTGTTCGTATTTTTAATAAAAGGCAGCATTTTCCTTTGAAACACCTTCCCTTTCCTTCACCTCCCCTGTCCTGTTTTTTGTCCAGACTGTATCTCCCCTAATAGGCAGCAAACCCATCCCCAGTCTCACTTCAAGACACTCACTTGAAGTGTCATTGCTCACAGTCACTTATTTGAAGCTTCACTCTAATTCATCTTCACTCATTTGTTCCCTACCTATTGATAGGGAATAGAACAAGGGATGGCTTCTTTCCCATGAGCAGGCAAATAACACTTCTTCAAAATCAGGATTGCATGTCTTCAAAAGTCTTTTCTGGCCAGGGATCCATGATGTGTAACAGGGTGTTGACTGCAGGCTTGCAGTGTGGAGTTTGCTCAGAGGGGTGAAATAAAAAGATGGATTAGTTGCTTTTTCAGGGGATCTGAGTGTTAATTGGCTCCCCAATAAAATCATCTAGTTAAAGTCTGCTCAGTGGTATAGCACTGCAGTGTAGGAATTTTTGAAGGCACCCTGCTAAGTTGATTGTGCTTCTAGATAATTAATTGAAATGAGGAAAATAACACATACCCAAAAAAAAAAAAAAAAAAAAAGGAAGAGAAGAGAAATCTCAGATTTTCAGCTGTTTTTCATAGACAAATCTCAGATTTTCAGCTGTTTTTCATAGACAAAGTTGTAAAGATTAATTCACCTGATAGGAAAGTAAGTATCCCACTGAACACAGTGTTTCTTTGTCTCAAGTATCAACCACTTCCTTTGGAAAGCCTCACAATTCTAAAGCTGCAAGGAAGAATTCTAAAACCCTTGAAATACATTGAACAAAAATGTACTGGGTTTATGTACATTTTAGTGGTTTTATAGACATTCTAGATGGTTTTATAGGTGTTTTAAACTTTTGGAAAGATATTTTTAAAGCAAAATGCAAACATTACCATTCTCTCATGTTTATTTCTTGTTGCTCATGTTTGGCTTTTGCCTTCATGTACAGCAGTTCTTTTCACATAGATCATCCCAGGATCATTTAACTTTCTGTGTAATTGTTTTCTAAGTGTTTGTATTTATCCCATTCGTAATCCTGTGCTAGAAACTCTTGTCCATACTAGGTTATATTCTAATATTGATTTTGCTTCCCTTTCTTCTGGTCTTAGGTACAAATTACACCTTCCTTTTTCCTTGGAAAGTTTTAGGGTGATTGATTACTGAAAGAACCGAGTGCACCCACAAGCTGTGGCTTGATTTAATCCCCTTAGTGCCAGGGATTTCAGAGCACAAAAGCTGAAATTACAGCACCCTCTGGAAACAAAGGCCAGTGGGTGGTTTTCTTGGATGTCAGAGAACTGTGCCTGTGAGATCCCCACTTGGGCTCAAATGCCCTTTCTCTCCTGGGCACAGAGTTAAACCCCAGTTTCTGTGGCCGTCAGAGGAGAGTGAGGTGCTTGTCTGTGACCCCTCAAAGATGACAGATCTATAAATTGCAGGTTTTTATGGGGATACAACTCTGTATGTGGGCATCAGAAGGAAGGAAGGAAGGAAGGAAGGAAGGAAGGAAGGAAGGAAGGAAGGAAGGAAGGAAGGAAGGAAGGAAGGAAGGAAGGAAGGAAGATTAGTTTGATGAGAGGCACTCACATATATGTAAAACAGTGACTTGGGATCAGTTGGAAAAACATGTTGATCCTATTATGAATCATCCTCTGAAGTCACTTCCTCAGAAGATAACTCTGCTTGCTACTATGCAAAGGAACTCACTGTGAGCTTGACTTTGCAAACAGTGCCTTTGAGAGCATTCAGTCTGCTTCCAACCTTTGTTGTGAGCTGGGTGACAAAAGCACTGAGCCTGTGCTGCGGAGGGCTCAATCAGATGCACAGTGATGTGCAGCTGCCTCAGTCTGAGCTCACCGGCAGGCTTGGATGCAAAGGCAGGAATTATCTGGGGAGTCTATTACTGTGGTTTCTGCACTGTGGTGTGTGACAGTAGAAGACCACAAACAGCACAGCTTGTGGGGACTTGTTGCTGACACCCTTTTCATTCCTGTGGCTTGGCAAACTCTTAAAAATGTCATGCAATGTGCATGCCTTTTCCTAGCCTTTGGGTTGCTGTAACCACACGGTACTGAACCTCCAGTTACAAGTGTCATAATTACCTCCATCTCCTCCTGCTGCTGCAAATGAGCAGAGGAAAACTTCATTAATCAATTATCTGAATTTTGGAGAAAACCAGAGCAGTGAGAGTCTCCTGTTTCCTGGAGATTTGAAATATGCCTAATTCCTTCGGAAGCAGATGCAGCCCCACCTTAAACAGGGAGTGGGGAGAAAAAGGAGGGGGAGAACAAACAGTGTACACACTTGGTCTGGCATCTTGCAAAATGCTGGGACAGAAAAAGGCCTGAAACTATCCCACTGTGAAAATAAATTTCTCACAAAAAATCTGATGTATGGGTGGATATATGGATGAGAGAAAGATCTTAGGAAATAAAACATCTCTGAAGAGCTTTCATCTTATTACACATAATGACCTGCCTTTGGGACTGGTTTTACGCATTTTGCTTGCCAAACCCTGTTGAACTTGGTGGCTTGGAAACTCAGCTAGTTTTATTGGTTCTGTGAATACTTTATACAACCATTTCCCAGACCATATCTCTCCTCCCAGCTGCTTTCTCTACCATTTGGCTTTGATGTTGTATTCCCACCTTTCCTTTGGTGGCCACTGCTGTGCTCCAGCCTCTTTTCAATATCCTAGCCTGCTTTGGTAACCCCACAGCATCCCAAGGATGTATTTTCTGGGGACAGTTCTGAGAAGAAGTTGGCAAAACTGCAGCTAAAAATGCAAATGGGCAATGTCATTGAAGAAGTTAGCAAGAATTAGGAAATTTATGTAGCTCCATTTAAGAAGAACTTACTAATGCACTTCAGTAGAATTTCTGGTTTTAGAGCAATATTTAAGGCCACAGTCCAGCACACTGTTACTAAAGGCAATGACAAGTACATTTATCAATATTAACAGCAACAAACCAAAGTAAAACAGAGTCATTACTACTTAGTCCGAGTTTTAATCCTGCAAAATACATAACTTAAGCATGTGGTTAAGCCCTTCAGAGCTTTAGCCAGTACTAAAATAGGCACATTTAAGTGATGGGCTGAATTGATGGCTGCAAGAGGTACCTGCAGACACCAAATTCTGATTTTTTGTCTCTCACTATGTTTCTGTAGAGTCCAAATCCCCTTTATATTACATACCAAAAAAAAGTGATTAGGCTACACAGAAAGTTACAGAGAAGCTGTAGGGAAAATTCTCCTTTTTCATCAAATCATTTTATTGTTACTGAAATAGGAAGAAAACCTGTGAACTATAACCTGACAAAACATTATGTGGCTTAGTTCTTTTTTATGGGCTAGGGAACAAACTTCAAGTCTGAATACAAGACAGACAAGGAGCTACTGGAGAGGGTTTGGTGGAGGCCCCCAAGATGATTTTGGGTCTGGAGCATCTCTGTGATGAGGAGACACCGCAGGAGCTGGGCCAGTTTAGCCTGGAGAAGGGAACCCTGAGAGGGGATCTCATTAGTGCATGTAAACATCTCAAGGACATTTGGCAAGTGGATGGTGCCAGACTCTTTTCAGTGGTGCCCAGTGACAGGACAAGGAGCTATGGCCACAAACTCAAACATGAGGAGTTCCACCTCAACATGAGGAGGAACTTCCTTACATTGAGGGTGGCAGAGCACTGGAACAGGCTGCCCAGGGAGGTCATGGAGTTTTCCTCTCTGGAGACATTCCAAACCCACCTGGATGAGTTCCTCTGTCACCTGCTCTAGGTGACCCTGCCTTGGCAGTGGGGGTGGACTGGACGGTTCCCAGATCCAACCTTAACAATTCTGTGTTTCTGTATCTTATTTTCATCGTTTTAAATCTCCATAGTTCATAGGTTTATCTTATAGTCATGAAAAAATATGAGAGAATGAAAGTAACTAATTTAAATTATATAAATATGCATAGCTATTAACTAGAAGACGTTTTAGGGATAGGGTTAAAATATCATCCTTAAATTCCAAAAATTTCAAAAGTGTACAGTAGTCAGTTCATATAGGGTTTATTTTCCTTATTTAAAATTCTTCAAATCTTTTATTCTCTCTGTATCAAATAGATCACTACATCTTCAATACTTAATTATTTGCACTATAAAAAGAAATCCCCCATAACAGTTGGGAAAATATTTAAACAGCTTTTTCTTTTTTTTAATTGTAAAGGAACTGAAACATGATATATGATGTATAAGCTAATCTTCTACTGATGTATACGTGGAGGTCCAAATAAGAATAAGAGAAATGTGCTTTCTCTGATCTTGGCAATTTTTGCATTCAGTTTTTCCATCATTTTATGCATGGTTTGGGAATCCAGACAGATTTAGTTACATGAATTTATTTGCAGAGTCATGCCGTTACCAAATGGTAGCTACACTTCTTTACTTTTACAGAAAAATACAGATTTGTTAGACCTAAAATGAAGGAAGTCTTCTCCTTCTGGAGGACTTCTCCTTCTGGAAGTCATAAGCAAAAGCTTTTGAAGTTGGTGAGGGTGGGATTCTTACCTGGAGCCTGTGGTGAGACAAGAGAGCTTTTTCAGTTCAGATATTCTTGGAGGAAGAGAAGCTGTTTGCATCCCCTGGGAAGCGGAGGAGTCTGAACTGAATGGGTGTGGGACAGAAAAATGGAACTTAATTTTTTTCATGTGAAATCTATTGTTAGAAATATCTTGCCTTAAGGAGACCGTGGTAGAAATATATTTTTGGATGTAGCTTAGTCCTAGTTTTCAAGGTATTTAACATCTTTAAGTTAGATTTGCTAAGAGTCTGAGATGAGTGGAACATAAGTGAAACTTCTGGGAAATTTCCCAAGATACACTGTAGCTGTTCAGCCAGCTTTTTTTGTTTCCTACAGGAGTGAATGACTTTTCCATGTTGTATATATCCTCATCAGCAGGAGCATGTTTTCCTGTGTAACCTGCTCTGTAGCCATTTCTGTGGTACCTGACATCCCCTCTCCCTGGCACAAACCTTTCCTGTGTAAAATGGCACAGCACAAGAGTGGGTCACAGCAAATCACATGGAGTAACTGGTAGCCCTTTCCACATTTCCAGATGTGACAAAGAATCCCACATTGGCTTGGAGTGGCTGTGATGAGGTATTTAAAAGTGCTTGCTGGACAACAGGACTTCAGCAAGATAGACTTATGCAAAAAAAACCCCAAAAAATTTGGAAATTAAAATATGTGACATTCAATCTGTGGACAATGAGAGTGGGGGTTTTGACATAAATTCAGGTTTGCAAAGAATCATAAGTATCCTCTGAGAAAACCTGCCTGTGCTTTTGCATTTTGACTTCTGTGTTTCCTTAGTTCTGCATAAATCAGGTGTAGGTTTCTCTGGGGAAGAGAAGAGAAAAGAAGAGAAAATGCCCAAAAGGGATTAACTGTGAGAGCTTCAGGCATCTCATTTTCCTGCTGCCTCCTGCAAGAGCACCTGTACAATATGGGGAGAGGCTTCTCACTGCTGCATGATTGGAGGTGTGGGCAGACAGATGTAGGATGTGCAGCCCACAGCAGCTGAGCAGGGGGTTGGTGTTCTCCCTCTCCATAGTACTGCATCCCACTCCATGGGCTGGGACATGACCCAGCAGGGCAAAGGCTGGTGGAGGAAAGGGATTTCCACATTCTCACCCAGGTTGCGCCCACTCATGGAAATAACCATTGTCCAAATAAAATTGAAGTGTTAGAATGTATTATGGAGCTGTGTGAGAGTTTTTGGTGAAACACCTTCCTTGAGAGAGTTCTGAAGCAGAAACTTTGAGTGTTCTTGAAGACCTGGTACTCGACAGCCTTTGCTGTGATGTCTGATGACTCCCTGGCATGGAATGAATGGGGCAACCTTGCCCATGTGGGGTAACACAGCTCCCTCTTCTTGCCCTATAGACTGATGCCTGGAGCAGGAGGCAGCTTTATTAAAACACCAGTTAGTGCTGTGGGGCCTCCTTGTGAGAATTTAAATACTCTAGGTAGATTTAAGCCATAGGAAGCCTGAGAGAGCTTTTGCTACCCAGAGGGTGGGGTGCAGCCTGGTGAATCCTCTGGGATGATTTCCTCCCCCTCACTGCCTCCAGCAGCATGTGCTGGTGTGTGTGACCCCCTGCTAATGCCCCTCCCAGGGGACAGTAGGAGAGGCAGGATGACACCACATAAAGCTGGCACACAGGGAAGCAGCACTTGGAGAAGTGCTTTGGCACACTGGCACTGAGTGACTTGCTGGTCTGGAGACATGGCAGAGTGGAAAATGCAGGGGACTAGCAGGGAGGGAACAGAGAGGTAAGTGTCATGCAGCAAGGAAAAGACTTGACAGATCTATGCTGGCATTTTGTGTTTATAAACTATACTGTGACTGATGAGCTCCACAATAAAATCCCTACTGACTGCAGAGGCTGCAGAAATGACCCTTTTTGTAGGGGGAAGAAAGTACAAACAAAAGGGGGGATGAATTAATATTTTCCAACTTCTCATCTGAGCAATGTTTTTGATACATTCTCCTGAAAGCAAAAACTCTCCATCACTCAGTACTGCCCTGGCTTACTGTGACACAGAGTGAAGGTGACCAGTGCAGGAGGAGCCGTTCAGCATTTCAGAGCCCCAAGGAGTTTCTCTGTGTGCCATTTTCTGTGTAAGGCCAGAGAGGAGAGGGGTGGTGGGGTTAGAAGGGAGCATAGTCTCATTCCCAACAAGCTGCAAGGACCTGAGCTGGCCTCTACCACTTGTATCATGGTGGGCTTTAAACTGGGGAGCAGCTTTGGGATCTCAGTTCCCATGATCAGCAGCGATAGTTCCATACTCATCTGGGCATTTGTGAGAGAAATTAAATTTCTGTTTGTTCAAGCAAGTATCAGAGAGGGAGGTGTTGCTGCCATGCTGGAGAAGTCATCTTAACCTCCATCTTAACCTGTCATCCTGCGGTGTCATCCTAACCAGCTGATCCGCTCCCAAATGCAGGGATAGACCTGAGGATGAGGAAGCTGGGATGCAGGGAGGCATCCTGAAGTGCCAGTGAACGAGCAGCAGTCACAGCTCCTCTGAGCACTTTATCTGTTTCCCAGGCACTACCCTGGAAGAAGCAACCCCCTTCCTCTGACTCCAGGGCAGAGCTAAGTTACACTAATGCTTTGGTCTGCCATCAGCAGGGAAAGAGCTGTGTCAACACAGAAAATGCTATTTGCTGACAGGTTGTTAGAGACAAAGGAGACACAGGCAAGAGCAAGAATAAAAATAGACGTTCTCAAGTAAAAAGATGTGAGAAAAGAGAGAAGATTGATTGTTTAAGTCACAAAAGACAGAAAAATGAAGGGAAAAGTAAAAAGGCTATTAAATCGAATATGCCTGCCCTTTAGAACAGCATTGATAAAGGCTGGGGGGGTGAAGTGTAAAGGTTGAGACATATCTGAGGGTCGCATCTGATGGAAGAATAGTTTATGGTTAGAGAATAAATAGATAGTTTGCATGGTGTAGATATTGTTTCTAGACTATCTGGTATTAGAAGGCTGGAAAGAACACATCACCAGAAACATGAAGCAGGTGTCTGAAGAACCATCCAGCTATGAAAAAAACCCACCAAAAAACCAGCTCCTGTTTATTCCTTTGCTTGCTTCCCTATCCCCTCCTGCTTGCTGCAGAGAAATCAAATAAAAACTAAGTAATGCAATATGCATTTTGTGTTCCCCATTACAATTGGCAATATGAGAAACAATGCTTTAATGACATCTTAGATTTTTAATGAAGATGCCTGTTAGGCTTTACAGTATAAATGCAAAAAAGATTTAGAGCTGTTCATTCTTCAAATTATAGCAGGTCAGGCTGAGTCAGAAAAGAGTGTGCACAATTAAAAGAAGCAAAAATGATAAGAAAAACCTGGATAGTGATAGAAATAATCAAGAAAAGGATGATTATGCTGAATGACCAGACTTTTCCATATAGATATATTAATGTTGTAAATTGTGTCAGTGTGTGCAGTGCCCCAGCCTTGTGATGGCTGCATCTGTTTCTTTTCTATCAGCTGCAGAATCAAATACAGTCATCAGGGAACAGGCACATGCACTCTCATCTCCAGAGTGCATTGTATCATTCTGGCTGGAGCCCACCAAAATAGCTAGATTATTCTCTTATTTTCTCACAGTTCCCTAAATCTCCCCAGTTTTTTGCCTGCTACTTTTCAAGTCTGCACACACCTGCTCTCCAAATCACATGCAACTTTTTCTTGGATTGCATTTTTTTTTACTGAAATGTTTTCTCTGGAGCCTATTCAATGCAATTGCCTCTTCCCCCTCACCCCACCAAACAGGGAGAAAAATGCAAACTTCAGAGTATAATTTAAAAAGACAGACTGTTGAATCCTTCTCTAAGCTCTTTTGCTGGAAACCTATAATTGTATTCTCTAGAAAGCCAAACTGATTTTTCGCATCCTTCAGAGCATTGTGTTGTAAAAAAATCAAATCAGACTTCAGCACTTGATAATGGGAATAACTTTCTTTACCTGATGTAGAAGAGATTTGTATTATGTAATATATGTTATTACTATGAAATTATGTATTTATAATATGGGAAATCATAGCCTTCAATGAGACACTTCCATTACAGCTTTTCCAGACTCTCTCAAGTGTTTGTTTTGGAGAAGTTAGTGAGCACAATAGTCTTTTACTCAGTGTCCCAGCATTGCTGATGGGAACAGACTGTAATGAAATGGAAACGTGTACCCCTTCTTGTAGTCACTGAGGACACTGGGGTGGGGCTGGGGACTCTGCACTGGCTTGGCTTTACAAACTGATGTATATGTAAAACACATGACCTAGTGAATTGAACTTCCCTCTTATCCCGATATACCAATGATTTCCTATGTGGCAACATTTGCGAGTAATTACACCTCTTTAGAATGATACTATGGTTTCTGACCTTCATACGTCTCTGGTAAGGACAGGGAAACACTCTGTCTTCTCCAAGTGTTTGTTATTATTGATAAAAGAAGAGGCTCTGCACTCCTGACTGATGGGTTCTTCCCTGAGGCCCTTGAGCAGTAGATTATGCTGTTCATAAAGTCTCTGTCTGACCAGCACTGCACTGAAGGGTTTTGTAGCTCTACATTGCACATGGACACTCTTCTGCATTGAAGGGTTAAGGGTTTACTACCATTTATACCTGTTTTGACTCCAAGAAGCAGAAGTGTGTATGTATAAAACCTGTATTAGTGTGCATATTCATTCAAATGTGTGGGTGCTAAGACAGAGAAATTGTGATGAGCACACCCTTCTTCCCTCTAGGGATTTTCTGCATGATCTTCTGAAATCACTGTGGACTCTCACATGTCAGAGTGGGGTTTTACATGGTGCTCAGTGGCCTTTACTTGTTAGTCCTCTGGGTTTTCTTTTCTCTTTTCAATAGATGGCAGACTCTTTGTTCTCCTTCCTTTCTGTTCTCTTAAAAATAGCAGGGCTTGCTGCCAGAAACTGCCTGCAAACTGACTTGGGTCTTCCTGAACTAGCCCGAAAAACTAATGTGTTGGCTGAGCTCACCACTAAGGTATATTTTTTTGCCGTTCTTTGGGGCCTAAAAGTAAGCTGGCTTCTCAGCACAGGATATTTCTCCTAGCAGTTTAACTTCTTACTTGATCTTAGCTCTGACCAACTTGGTGCGACAGATATGTATTGTAGAAAAAAACATAGCTTCCTGGATTTTATGAAGTTGGGCCAATTTCACTGAAAATGCCTCCCAAAGGAAATTATTCTCTTCTTCCTGAATTCTTTCTTTCTGCTATGAGTCGTTCACCTCTGGGAGCCCATTGTTCCCAATGTTGGAAATTTCTGCATCTTTCAAGTGAGTTCATGCTTCTGGAAGTAGCAACACTCCTTACTTCACTCTGCTTCTAGGAATCCCCCTGTGAAATTCCTGGTGGCTTCTTCCGCTTGTGTCATTGTTGTGTGTCACAAGGGAATTCTCAACTGCTGTGTCATCCTGCTTTGAGTTAGTATGTGCTTCCCAGTATGATTTGGGTTTGTGTCTCAGGGAAACAGTGCAAAAAAGATTTATTTTCCTCCAGAGAAAAGAGGAACCTGCTCAAATCATGCTGCCAAAGGCAGTGGCTTTTATTTCCAAATAAAGAAGAAAGGAGAGGAAAAAACCCAAAGCCACCGTGGAGAAACCACAAGCCAGTCAGTTCCAAATTGGGTGAGAAAGAGAACTACAATTTCAGAGGAGGATGGAGTAACGCCCTGACTACTGGTTGCAGCTTCTTTCAGCATGGGAGGGAAGTGTTACTTGTCATTCAATCATAAGTGATAGCTGGAAAATATATGTTGCAGTATCAGCCCTTTTGTGGTGTAAAATTCGTGACTGAATCACATCTCCTGGTGATACAAGCCAGGCACCAAGCAGCTCCCTTTATGTATTTGTGCTCTGAGGTCAACATGTTCAGGTTATCACATCCTTGAACTTCTTTACCACTTTCAGTACTGACAAATACATTTTTCTCCTCAAATGTCCTTCCTCCTACAGCCTTTTCCCATAATATGCCTATCCTCCTCTCCATTTTCTCCTCTTCTGTGGCAGGCCTTGCCTCTTACTCTCCACCAGAATCTCAACAGCCCTTCACTCGCATTCACTTTGTGTTATCCTTGCATTGGTGCATCTCAGATCTCTATGACTGCATTTCAAATTACTTTCCCACCTCTGCCTCCCTCCCTAGTGTCTGCCCTTCCAGATGCTGTTGCCAGTCACTTCATTTTGGCAAAAAACCATGTTCCTTATTCATAATCCTCTTCCATACTCTCCAGATGCATTACCTTGATTTTTCCCCTGTCTTTATTTAGCAGGCCACTGCTAAATAGTATTCCTCATTCTTTTACAATTAAAATTTGCCTATCTACTCCCCAAAACCCACTGTCTCAATCTGGTGTTTCTCAGGCTAAGGTTTTGTTTAAGCAACATTTTTTTCTAGAAACATAGAACAAAGTGTTTGGGTACGACTTTTGTAGGGCCCAAGAATGAATCTTCAGACCACTAATTAGGAGAAAAATTTAATACAATAAAAGAAAAAAAAAAAACAAAAACTTTTGCATTTGAACACAAAGTAAATTCAATCCAGCATTAGAAAAACCCCACAATGTAATTCTGGAGTTCTGTTGTATAACACAGGGTGTTGTAATAGTTATGACCCCATTCCCAATAATAGCCATGCAACAGATGGATGTACCACCAGAAAGAACAGGGAAGTTGCTTTTCCTGATTCACACCAGCTCGGTTTGAACTGTGCCCCAAGGCCTCGGTTCCGACGCCGGCAGATGTGGAGGTCACTGCTGGATAGCTCTGGGTCTGCTTGCTTGTTGCATTGTGCCATATGCCAGCTGCTGTGCTGCGCAAAAGCTGATGCGGGCTTCTGCTCTCTCTTAATGCCTCTGAGGTAGTTGTCCCCTTATGCCAGCTATGTTTAGCTGCAATTTCACTGTTGAGCTTTGCAAAATTGAGCTGAAGGAAAAAAAAAAAAAGAAGAGGGTGGTAGCCGAGTCAAACGGGTAGTAGTAAACAGCAAGGAAAACATCACTGTCTCCTGTTATGTCCAGATGCAGATGAACAGCTTTGAGGCTGCTGTAGAAACAGGAATGAAATTAATTCCGAGGGATTATGCTAAGGGCCAGCAGTGCAGCATGCCCATGGATGCTGTTCTGAGCTTCCCAGACAGACTGTCTCTGACAGACACCTCTGCTTCAGACTTTTGAGGTCTGCTGTTTGATCTTGGGATGGGGTTTGAAACAGAATATTGAGGAAGGGTTTGCTGGTGAACAGGTTAAGATGGGAACTGTGATGTACTTGGCTCTGAAAGGGACTTGAGCATTCCTGGGGCTGGGAGATGTGAGGAAGAGAGAAAAGCAGCAGTGCACTGAGTAGTTACTGCTTGGGAAATGGACTTAGGACAAGGCATTTCCACTTCACTTGCTAATGTATTGTCAGTGTGTTGTTACAGTCCTTGGGAAACTCAAAAAGGAAATCTCTTCTAAAGTTGTGCCTGTGCTCCTCACATGCAATCTGCATTTCCTTTCAGAGGGCCTTTTGGATCTATTTTCCTACTCTGCCAAAAGGGGGGTTTATTTCCCTCATTATGTTTTATGAATTCCTCAAATCCCAGCAAGAATTCCAGCAGCAGCCAGGGGATCATAATGGTCCTGCAACCCACTGATGCAAAAGCAGTCAGCTGCATGGCTGTGTGCCCCACAATGCCCAAACCCCAAAGAGCCCACTTCCTGTTCCTACTTATGCAGCTCTGGCTGGATGTCCCCCAGTGTAAACCATACCAGCTCTCTCTTAAAACTGTAACCATTAAGGTTATTATTTTCCTTGCAGTCCAAAATAAGTCCTCCACCTTCTGCAGATGTCCTCTTTAATAAATCTGTAAGTCCTCCTCCATTAATACAGGTTTATTATCTGCATTCACCTATAGCTTTCAAAAGCCTGATAGTAAATTCTGTTTTCTTCCCTCCTGCCCGCACAGCTAGGTGCTCCTAGAGAGGGAAAAATTTAGATTGGCAACTGCTTCCTGAGATGCTTCCTATTTTTTTGCTTATCTTCCTGTAAGTGTGCTCAGAGCAAATGTTTAGTACTCGGCAGATAATGTAGTTACCGATAATGGATCCTTGATGCTGGGGGACTTGAAGTGATTTACCTCCATCAAATTAAATCAGAACAGGTGTTGCCAGCTCAGTTCCAAGTCAGAAGGTGAGCAGGTGCCACTAAGTTGCATCTGGCAGTGGGAGCAAACAAATCTCGGCCAGAGAATTGTTGAATGAGATGGTTTTTAATTCGGTACACAACCTAAGCAATTAGAAGCAGCTTTCCAAGGGTTTTTCTGCACACCCTTCTTGAACCTATTTGAGAAACAGTGGCAGAGGGACGCTGTCAGAAAACAGCATTTGGATTAGAGAGCATTGCAAATATTGCCTCTGACACTTGAGGCATTTTCTCTGTCTTTAGTAGGGAGACATTAATGTAGATATGCTTTAAAGTTTCCTCATTTTGGAAAGGCTAAGGAGGACAGACAACTGGGGCAAAGGGGCGAGTTTTTGATAAGTTGCGGTGATTCCACAAACCATTGGATGTGGGTCTGTTTCTACATTGCAAACAAGAAGGGAACTTCATTGCAGAAATGGAGCATGTTTCTTAGGAAACTGACACTCCATCATAGCCTGTGGGTGGTTTCAGGGCTAGACCTGAAATGAGACATGTTTCTTCCTCAGCATACCTTGGGCCAGTACTTTGGTAATGAGCACAGTGTCTCCATATTTGGCTAAAATCAGTGTTTTTGAAAGCATGGATTAAGTCCTTTCCCAGCTGTATGTAAAAGCATTTTTGACTAAGTCATTTTGAACCAAACAGTGCTCAGCCAGGGCAGTAAATCACACAAACAATGTTAATCACTTTTCGTCATGTTAATGGCCTTAAATTGCTTCAGAAATTGCTTCACTTAATTTTATTTCACTGGGGCTCTAAAAGGGGGTCCAGCTGCAAGTAGCAACTCTCAGAATCAAGGCTGAATTACTGCAAATACCTCAGTAAAGGTAAGAAGGCAGATCCTCAGATCATATAAATCGGAGCAGACCTGCTGATGTCTGTGATGTTCTGGTGATTGATACCAGCAGGTCTGGTTGATACAGGTAAAGCAAATGGTCTGCAGTTTTAAATGCCTGCTGCTAATGGGTCCCGTGGTAAATCAGTGGCTGACTTGTTAGTTTTCCTTTAAAATGGACTCAGAAGGTACATTAGTGGGGGAAAAAAACAAAACAGCTTAGCAGAGCAGTGGCCAACACAGGTAGCACTGCAGTCAATAGAGTTCACATTTGCATTTAGACACAGGGCCTGATTTGTTAGCTGAGAGATGCTTGTGCCAGAACATCAAAGGTCTAGATAAGGCCCTAGACCAGCCATGTGCTACCCTGGCTGACCCAAGCTGAGGAGATGACCTTCTCTGATTGGGGTCTTACCTGTATGTGTCTGGTCTCTTGAGAATTAAAGCCTGCAATAACTTCCCTTCTACTTTTCAGCCATCCTAATCAAGAAACAGACAGCCTTGAGCACCCTTTGAGTGAAACTGGCACAAGAGAGAGAATCTGGAAGGGGATGAGCTTCCTCACCCCGTCAGGTTTTTCAAGAATTTCAGTATTTTTCCTATGTCCAACCAGGGATGAAAGGTCCTGTTAAAACTTGGATGAAAATCTCCAAAATAAAATCAGGATGGGGCCAAGCTAAATATTTTACTTTAATAATGTTCAAAGAGTTTATTTTGATTGAGACCTTTCTAAGCAGTTGCCTCTTTTTAGTACAAAAGGAACATGGGGTTTTTGCTTGTTTCCTTCAATTAGAAAATAAAACTTTTCACTTTTAAAAATGTCAAAACAGCCATCCTTCATCATTCAATGGTCTTTTTGCATTTTTGTAAAGCTGAGAGACTTCTTGAGATCAAACCATTGCTATCAATCAGCTTCAGCTTTGACAGGTGACTGAGGTTTTTTCATTGTATGTGGAGGGAAAAGAAAATTTTAGTACAAAAATTCCTGACCACTTCTTGCAATTTTTACCTCAGTTTTCAAAATCTTCTGCCCTACAGAGATTTCAACCCAGTTCAATGCACTGGACAATGGAAATGCAGGAAAGTGTTGGGTTTTTTTTTTTTCTTTAGCTCATTTTTAAATGAATACTTTAATCTTTTTCTTCTTTTTTATTTTTTTATCAGTGGCCAACATGATTTATAGAACCACTAAGTGATTTATATTCTGTTTGCATGATTTAGTGTCCTGCGTGAGTGCAGTTTGGTTGAAAATGGCTTAATGAAAAATGGTTTCTTTATAGCATAGATGGAGCTTAATCCGTGTTTTCAAAAATCATTCTGATTAAAGCCTTATAAGGATCAGACCAAGACACTGTCTGTTGCCAAGGTATCTGCTACAAATATGGTTCCCAGGGAAAAACTTAAAGGCTTTATGTCATGAAAAAAGGAAGAGTTACTTTCTGAAATGCAGTGTTGATGAGAAAACTTTATGGATTTCCAGCTCAGACAGCAACAAAGCAAGGCTTTAAGGGGAAAACAGGGAAATAAAACAAACCTGATTAAAAAATTAAGAAAGCCTCCAAAGACCAGCTCACCTTATATTTTATGCCAAGTAAAATCACCGCCTTTATTCTAGTTTTTAAAAATTCTGTATGTTTGGCCCTGAGGAGAGGGTGTGAAGTTCCTGCCCAGAGATAGGTATCCTGAGCACAGTTTCTGGGCAGCTGTCCTTGGATGGGTGTGTGAAATTTTCAAATAATTTTGGGTAAGGTTGTATATAATGGGCTTCACCTTTGATAACTTTGCCATGAGGTGGTGATTAGTGACACATTTTGTTTAAAATTGCCTCATTTTCATCTGAGTATTTGTTTATACCACTTCTCTACTAAATGCCACAAATATCAAATATTTCCTTGAAGGCATTTAGGCTCCATGAGGTGAAATTGAGTTTTTATGTTTTTCCTTCATATTATTATGAAGAAGAGTATTTATGGTTTTCCTTCAGCTGGATGCTTTCTATAAGGCAGGCTTTTCAGACCCAGACATATCCTACACTTAATGAAGATTTTACTTTTTCTTTGTAGTTCAAGCCAAAGTTTGAGGAAAGCTGAGCAATTGCAGTTCTTCAGCTGTGTCTTCAGCTGTGTGAGAGCAGGTTTGTTACAGGGGCATCAGCACAATGCAGTGCTTGATGCTGGCATGTTTTTGTGATCATACCCCGTGAGCAACATTTTCTATCTGCTGGCTTCATTTTTGTACACCAACTTGATGATGCAGGTAGGTTTTTTTTGGTTTGGGTTGTTTGGGTTTTTTTCATTGTTTTCAGGTCAAGAACCCACACATGGATGTTATAAGTGTGTACCTGATATTGATATAACCAATATAAACTGTAATTCAACTGATCTCAAATAAACCACATTTCTGCGTATAGTGTGCTGTTAAAGTAGCAGAAATTTGTTCTCAAGGGGATGCTGCAGAAAGAGTGTCAGGAAGCAAAGCTTCCAGACCCTAGTTCTCCAAAACAAGAGGAACAGTATTCCCACAGTGTTCCCAGCTTGCAGTGACTGCCTTGCTGCACTGCTTTGGCTTTGCAAGCACAATGGCCCTTCTAATGCCACAGCCCAAGTATTCTGCTTTTTCTGGACTTTCCTGGAGAGAAATACATAAGTCTTTTCCCATACCACTGGTGAACTTCTGGGTCCACTGAGTACATCTGACTGCACATGGGTGAGTTGTTCCAACTGTGCATGCCTGTAGAGCAGACCTGATCTGCCCATATGCATAAGTTAGGAGAGAGCCATGTCTCCAGGTGTTTGCCAAACATTGCTGAGTGTTCAGAAACCACAGAAGCTCCATCTGCTTTACCTCAGAATTTCTAGGTGGAAAAACACGACACAGCAAGGGAAATGTGGAAGAATTTCACATCCATGAATTGTGTGACATGGGTGGCATAAGGATGCACATGGGTGCATCCTTATGCCACCCATGTCACACAAAGGCAACCTCTGTCCAGACTTGCCAGAGTTCAGTCACTTGTAACCAGGGTGTGACTCTGTGTCCAGGGACACCAGAGCAGCAAAACACTGCTGAATCTGCCCAAACCCTGTTACCACTCTGCAAATAAACACAATGCTCTTGAGGCATCTTTTGGGGGTCAGTCACGCACTAACCCTCCTACATCAGATTCTTCCTTCAGCTCCAGGGAATGAAGGGTGTTATCCCATCCTTGGAGCACAGATTTCTGCTCCTGCAGTGGTTTGGAGAGGGGCTGCACCACCAGCTGCAGAGGATGCCCACCTGCCTGCCAATTGTACTTGCTGCTTTTCCAACCAGCATCCTGCTCACCCAGCTGCAAGTCAGAATGGTTCTGCCAAAGAACAGTAACGTGCAGCACGTAACAGAAATAGACCAAGTCTTCATGATTATTAATTTTTCACAGCCTCATAGCTTTGTCACTTGCATCTCTGCGAAGTGATTCAGAGCAAAGCTCGCAGAAACAGTGCTAAGTCTGTGCATTTAATGAGGTGGTGGTGAGAGTGATCACACAGGGTGCAAGGAGGCTGGAGCATGTATTTGCACTTGTTTTATGTGGTTTTCTATTGTTTTTACGATCCCTCACCCTTCTGCAAATGCGCTTGGGTGACTCTTGGTGCACAAGAGGGGAAAGTTGCAGAATTACATTGTCAGGTTAGACATCTGAGGCATGTTTGCATGTTCAGGGGAGGACAGTCAGGCACACGCATGACTTTTCCATAGGTAACCAGAATAATGACAAACAGGAGCGATTAAGTGTCAAAGAGGGCATTGTCACCTCAGAAGGCTAGTGAAAAAAATGAATAAACAGTAAAAGAATTTAAAAGAAGTTTATCTTAACATGCAATGTATAGGCTGCAGTTCAAAGAAATGCCTTCAGTTAAGCTGCACGCCTGCTGATCTCTGAGCACGTTTGGCTGCTCCCAGTAAGGATGAACACACCTGCCCCACTGCTGTCCTGAGGAGAGGCTCAGATGATGAAGCAAATGGTGAGATTATTTTCCCTGCGGCAGCAGAACTTTGATTCACTTTTCACCTTCTTTTTCAACAGTCTGTTTATTTTCATTGAGCACTGGTTTGAATTCTTGTGTTTTGGCAATAACAGGCTTGACCGTTCCTCGTTCCTTGTGTTGTTCTCCCCCACTACTGCCACCTCTGAAGTTAAGTCTGTTTTTTGTACTTTCTGTGTTTGGAAGTGGGGGAGTGGAGGAGTTGCTGACAGAGGTAGCCAGTGATGGTTACTAAATGTGTCTGCTAGGTTGAAAGTAAAGAAGCATATAACAAATGTTAAAGGGAACAAAATGGATTATTTGTTATTCCTGGGGGGATTCTGTCCTTACATGATGCCCTAGAAATCCAGCTGGAATGTTAAATAAAAGCCAAAGGCCTCCCACAAGTGTATTAGTAGACAAAAGCTCCTCACAGTGAGGGCCTTTGAGAATTAGAACTTAAAAATAATATTCCATACAGGAAAAATTCTCCTAAGAAAACAGAAAGTAAGGAAATTTAAGGCATAATCGGGACTGGCCACAGTTCTTAGGTTGTGCAGGATCTATCAAGCAAAATGCTGTTGGCACAAACCCCTGACTTTTTTCACTGTACAAACACACATGCTCACACTTTATTTGGAGTGGCCTTAAGTTTGCCTTGAGATCACCAGCTGAGCTTTTAAATTAACACAGGATGCTCACACTGCCATAGGCCATCCTAATGGCCTTCCAGAAAACTGCTCTTTGCTTACAGAAAAGGATGCCAGAGTGCTTTCTATTTCCCTTTCTGTCTCCCTGAAAGGCATCAAGAAAGTTAAGAAAACATTAGGGAGAGGAACATCCTGAAAAATTACATATATTCTTTTTCTGGGGTTGTTTCCTATGCTCTTGAGGTTACTGTATCTATCTTTTTCTCCCTCCTCCCACCTGATCCTCATTGTCCTACATGTCAGAACACTTTCTTCAGTAAAGAATCACCTTGCTGTGTTGATTTAACTCCAGCGAGGCTCTGCCCCATTAAACTCAGTGAGAATTCATTAGTAATATACAAAGGACATGGCTTTTTCCTTTACAGGCCAGAGGATCAGCATGCCCTAAACACGAGGCTGTGGAATGACAGACTAGGAAAGTTATTCTTATTCTAAAAGTAGACAGAGCATTAATGGGAGTTGTACTGACTTACTACTTTGCTGATATGCCTCAAGCATCCTGCTGTGTGAAGAAAATGAACTACCTTTGTGTTTGCTGGGTCACAACCTTCCCTTTTGAGATCCCTCATGAGTTTACCAGATGTTACCAATTCAGATGTTGTGTCAGTGACCAGACAATTGGATTGGCCATGGAAATCCTCAGGTAATGCAACTTGTACCAGTGTCCTGAAGCCTTTGAACTCAACCTTTTACTGCATTTTTCTTCTAGACACAGTTCCCTTCTTAATTATTTTCTCTCAAGCTTCCATGAAAAGCATTCATGCATTTTCAGAAGGTTGCACAGAATGATGGAAGGAACATAAACTACTCATCTCAGCCTCTGTGCCAGATTCCACAAATGGGAGGTAGAGGGGAGAAAGGACATTCTCCCCATTATATTATCTGGTGCCTCCCATCCATGCCTTATTAAAAAAAAAAAAAAAAAAAAATCTTGTTAAACTAGATTTGGCTCTGCTCCATTAAAAATATCTATAGTACTTGTTTGATTTTGAGAGAAAATGAAAAGGTCCGTAAGAGCTGTGCACTGGCTGCCAGTGACTGAGTACAAAAGGGGAGTCACATCTGCAGACACACAGATTCTCTTCAGGCTGGAGTGAAATTTACTGACCAGATGAACCATAAGGATCATGACAGTGGATTTGGACACATTCCTACCAAGCAGTGAACTGACACCATCAATCCTTTTTGTGTGAGTCATGAACAAGTCTTCAGATTGCAGGGATGTTTTGTTATGGACCAAATTGAACCAGTTGACAGAGCATTACAGGGCCTGCTCTCCATTTCCAACCAGCTGATGACTAATTTGGACCACTAGAGTTTGCAAAGTAGCAAGTACTTGTGTAGTTATGAACTCAGTGCCCTCAGCCCAAAATAAACTGGGGGTATATGTGCTAATCACCTGCAAGTAATGCCATAGTAACTTACTGATTCCTCAAATGTGCAAATTAACACAGATATTCTGGGGAGAAAATCAAATTATCTGTCCACTTCATCATAGCTATTTTCAAGAGCCTTAAACGGGATATTACAGTTGTGCTGTGTGGTAGGCATGATACCCCAGAGCCATAATGACACTTTATATGAAATTAAGTGTACTTCAAACTTTTCTTGTGCATCAACTCGAATCTGTCATAGAACTTGACAGGGAAAATGTCCTGAATAGTAAAATGTCTTCAGTAGTATAAAATTACTGTACCCATTCAAAAAACTTTCAATAGGTCTATAGACAAGGTTTTAATCCATTTTTTAGTGTTCAGAACTGAGTTGTTTATGCATGGTTTTTTGCTCATTAATTAAATGTCTTCATCTGCAGAAACCATAAATGGATCAGAGATTTTTTAAAATAAAATAGGTGTTTGGACAGTAGATATCCCAGGAAATGTTAGAGTGCTTAAAGAAAATTTGTTGGTTATTCAGTGAAATGCATCGATACTCTGCCAAATCTATAATGAATCAACAAGTCAGCATGAGATTAGGAGTATCCATATTCTACAAATCCTGCAGTGTGTTGTCCTTTGGAGTAGGCATAAAACCCATGAACACACTGACTATTGGTCATTAAAGAACACCAGGAAACTTTAAGCATAAAGACCTTGTAACAGATGGTCTGGGTAAAAAATTCTAACTCATGTCTGATATTCATCTGTCGGTATAAATCAGTCTTGCTGTGGCTTTGGTAATACAGCAGAGATTTGCATCAAAAGGCTTCCTGGCCCTGGCTGCCTAAACAGTCCCCTGTCTGTTAATTGGATGTGTTATTTCTCCTGCCTTTCTCTACTGAAAACAGAAAGCTGCTTCCAGAGTCTGCATTTATGGATGATGGGAACTGAGGAGTGTATCTTTTAAACATCTCCTTATTCCTTGTGGTCAAGTTATTTCCCTGATTTTCTTCATGGTGTAGGTACTTGCACAGGCAAAAAGTGATATAAATCCAAAAGCATAATCACCCAATCTTAAAGTAAGTTGTTTTTCTTTATGCAGCAGTAGGGAAATAGAGGGCTGAAGTGACTGTAAAGTTCTACTAAAGCACAGTGTTATGCATTGTAATACACAGTCATCTTGGCGTATATAATTCAGCAAATTGCAGAGCAATGCATAGTCAGGCTTTGAGTCTCATTGCTACTGAAAATTGTCACTTATAAGGAGCTACCTAAGTGCTGGATATTGTGCTGGAGTATCTAGGGTGTACAGTTAATTACAGGGTAATAATTATAGACAGTATCTCAGATACTATTCCTGATAACTGGGCTTGAATTTCAATAGCTGGTGCACCTCTGATGAGGTGATACCCAACTAGACCACTGAGAACCATCTGAAGATAAAGCCACCTGAATGCAATCTGGCACTAAACCACAATTTAGCATTAAAAGTGTAGCCTTCTGAGGTTTCAGCAGAGTGTGGTGTCATCTGGAATTTTCTGCCATTGCAGAAGTTCCTAGAGAGTCTTTCCAGCACTTCCCAAGGGAATAAGCAGCTTAGAGGCACTACCTACAGCCTAGCTTAGACCTGCTTTACAAGCATATGCAAGTTACAGGTATTATGTATGCTTAGTCTACAGACAGTTTTCCTTTCCTCTTGGGTTTGTTGGAACCATGGGAACCCTGCTTCTGAGGAAGCAGATTCAGACAGAGCCATTTAAATCAGTAAGATAAAGCTGGCCAGTACTGATGTTCGCCTCTAGATTCTGGATAGCAATTTACAGTTAATATAATGATAAGTAATATCATCTTAGCACTTCTCAGGATAATGAGTTGGCTCACTTTAAATTACCAATCCTGTTATCAAGGCAGCATGTGCAGCAACAGCTGCAGTGGATGCTTCCCTTGGTAGGGCCTTTTTTATATGGCGTTTGGTGATTAGGACCAGCACACTGTCTCATAAGGGCTACTTTCAAACAAGCAGAAATGGGAAAAGGGTTGTTTCTGAGAAATGGAAAATCTACAAATGCAATCCTGGACTGGTATGATGTTCTGGCAGCAGCAGATCAGAATGGTACTCTAAGGGGGCATTGCACTTGTTTCTCCAGGACAATGTTTGGCAGCAGAAGGGAGGGAAGTTACTACCTTCACTTTATCACATTAGCTTTTATACCTAATTATTATAAAATTCATCCCAAGAGTTGCATCAATAGCACAGAAGTTGCTCATGCCATTCTTCATATATGACACTGTTCTGTTAGGGCCAGTGAGCCTTCCAGAGGAGAGAGATGCAGTTCACCCAAGAAGACTTAACATTAAATAACTTTCACAGTATTTTTATTTTTATTACTGTAGCGCATGGAAATTGTAGTAATAGAACAGACCCCCACTGTGTTAGGGACCTTAAAAACAGAGTACAAAAAGACACTGTTTTCCCCAAAGAGTTTCAAATTAATTATCCTTCTTCATTCCGGACATGGTCTCTGTACCTACAGCAAAGAAAAATCTTGTTTGCTTATTTATTTTGCTTGATTCAATTTAGAATAGACAGCTCAGTTTATTTTTCCATTAAAAAGATGATGCCAAGCTGAGTGCTAACATACATGAACTACAACCCCTTTGTTTTTAATAGGGGAGGAAGGAGGTAAGTGCTTGTGATTAATTTGGCTCATCCTGGTTGAAAAACAATAAAGATTTGTCTTAACTGGCCAAAAGTAGAGTGGATACTTTAAATACAAGCAAGCTACCTCTCAAGCTGTGGGTGATAGATTATCTGGGATATGGTATGAAAAATTAGCCAACACATTTACCATACCCTCTAGGAAGGCCTGTGATTAAATTTAGCATAGCTGACCTTGTTGTCCTAAGTCTAATGAGCCAGAATGGATAGAAATGTCCTTGATCCAGCTGGTGGTTTTCAGTGTCAGGCTCTAGTCTTATATAATTTATCCACTTTAACCCCACCAGTGGTGCAATTGCTTAATGCACTGGCCTGTCACCTTTCAAATGGAATGTTTGGTCTGCATGATGTAAAGTGAAATTGGACTCAGCTCCTTGCTGAGGCAACGATACAGCCTAAGACAGCAAAGTCAGGGTTTTGCTCTGAGACCTGTACTGCTACAAAGGTGAGGGGTGAGCCCTACCCAATACACTGAAATTTGTTTCAGAAGTGAAGTGTCTTGAATACAGCTTTTGCAGGAGCTGCCTGTTAGAGCAGATGCAAGCTCACTTGTGCTGTGATAATTCTCTTTTGTGACTGCTCTTTCAGATAATATATCCAATTTCTGCAAATTTGTGCATGACTTAACCTAAGTATTGTGCATCATGTATCCCGCACATGCTACCCAAAACTAGCAGAAGCAAAGAATTCTCAAACAAAAGGATTACAAAATGCATTTTTGCTGCCTGAGTTACAGCAGCAGTCACAGTTCCAGTCTAGAGCTGTAGTCTTCAATGTGTTAAATCTGTCTCTACAAGCATGAAACAAGCATGCAACTTTTTGTAGCAAAATTTTAAGACTTTTCTGGCATGTCAGATCTTCCACCGTGAAAAGAGATTCAACCCTTCCTTGTGCAGCTCCTTTCCCAGAGTTGCACAGCATAGCTGGCTTTGCTCAGCCAAAACTGGCCAAGAACCACAGGTTGCATTTAGCTGAGATTCACAGCAGCACATATGGGAGCAGCTCTGGGAGGAGCGCTGCAGAATTGAGAGGGAAGGAAATCTAATCCCAGCAGATGCCCAGCCTTTCTCTGGGCCGTTGGGACACAGGAAGGGGAATGAAGCTGCCACTCAAGCCACCAGGATGTGTCCCATGCTGCTACCTTCTCGTACTCAGGGGCTGACAGACAGCAGTGCAGGATGCACTTAACTCACAGTGTGGATGATATTTCTTCTAACAATAGAAAAAAAATCACACCTGCGTTTTTACAGTCCACAGGAAGCTAATAGAGTGAGGCACAGCAGCATCATGGCCACTTATGCAATTTCTTCTGCTTCCTACCCTCGAGACCAGCAGAAACCTTTAATGAAGTCCTCAGTTTCTGCCTTTTTTCCCTGTCGCTCATATACTGTCTTGATAGAATATTTCCTGAAGAAGGTAAGGGTAGTTCTCCACAAAGCTTGACCCAGGAACCTTTCCATTAGCTAGTGTAAAAATTGTGAGGGTTTTTTTTTTTTGTCCTAAAGCTGGAGTGAGGATGTCCCAGAGTTCCTTACACTGAAGAAAATTTTAAATGCCTTCTGAAGCTGGGGACATTCATATTTAAAGGTAAAGCTGTTCACTGAATCATAACAGCAGTTGTATATTTTTCAGTGGGGTTGCATTTATCCCCTGGACACTTTCTGCATCAGATGAGTCACAAGAGAAATTTGGCAAACTTTTCAGCAGGGCAAATCAACAGTAAATCAGCTGGTTACTAGAAATAAACATTATTTCTGCGTATATCTCTATGCTAGTGCACTTCACAAAGCATAGGAAATGCCCACATATCCTTTTTGCTATTCCACATTCTTGGAGTCAGAACTGACTCAATAATAAATTCAGGTTCTTGCTAACTCTTGCACTGTAATTACTGTCTGTAATTAACGATGCAGATTTAAAGAGAAAAAAAGTCTGGTTACTAGAATAATAATTCAGTGTTTTTGTAAAAAATCCAATTGATTTGTAAGAGTTTACAATTAAATATTTCCATGCCTTTCTGTGTACTGCTGATCATGTGATCACTATGTATGCATGTGTGTATATGTATATATATAAGCATATACATGTGGTTGGGTTCTTTTCAAATCTTTGGGCCCAACTGTTTGGAAACATTCCCTTAGATTTCTACACGGTATAATTCCCCAGATCAGTGCCTAGCTGCATTATTCCATGAAGCAGGGATCAATAACATAGCAGAAGCTGTTGCCTGAGCATGGAGGCAGTGTCTGCCCCTGGAGAAGTCGCTCCACACTCAGTGTTCACTGAGTGCAGTATAAGACACCCACTCAAACAGGTACATAAAAACCATATTTTTTTTGCCTCAGAGGGGTGTAATGTTTGAAAACACGGCAGGAATGGGTTTCACAAATCTGAATGGCAAGAGAAAACTCTGAGAAGCACCAAGCTGGCACTCTCAAGCAATGAAGGTGGAAATACGGCCATCAGCTCAGCTGAGAAAGAATTTCTTTCTTGTCCTGAGGACATATCTTCATGAAATGGGCTTGAGGCCTTTGCAGGACATTATTTTAAAGATATTTAGGTGTCTGATTTAATTTTTAGACGTAGAAATGGCTTTACATGGCTCTGACCCTGTGGTTTTGAAATCACTGATGCTTAATCATTGACTTAGTGACTGTGCAGTGAAAGCTTTGCAGCAGAAGAAAGATAAAGCTTCCAGTGTTGATATTAATGTGCTACCTACTCTCCATCGAGTCAAAATAACAACTCCTAGAGCTGGTTTGCTGCTCCTATACTTTTTTGTGTACTAAAGTTATTGCAGGAGCCAGTTTGTTCAGATCCTTGCACAAGTATAAAGGCATAGGTGTTAACTGAAGAATCAGTTTTCTTTATTTTTTAGGAATGGAATATACTGTGAACACTATCATGTCTGAGAAGGCTTTGGTTTTCAGACAGTCTCTGGCTCTGGTAGCCTAATTTGTCTATCATTTACTTTTTAATTGAGTTGGTTAAGGGAATCCAAGAGTGATTTTTTGCTCTTATTTTTGTTCTTATTGTTTTTCTCATTGTCTTCCCTTGTTTTCTTCATTTTGCTTTTTTACAGCTAATAACAGTAGTGCACATCTTCCCAGCAGTTTTCTTGAGCTTGGGTTCAGATAAAGCTTGAAGACCCTGATCATTTTTGCTCCTTGATCCAAGTGGGGTTTTTGTCTGAAGCTGAAGAGGCTGTTCTTACCCTCCATATCAGACTCAAAAACCCTGCAGTAGAGTTTTCATTCTCATCCTAAATGGCAAAGGACCTGACCAAACCTCCTTAATTTAACAGAAATAGTCTCTTTGACTTCACCCAGCTCTGAATCGAAGACAAATGAAGGGGGTATTTTTCTTGCTAGGCAGCATTTCAGTGTTGATACTGTAACTGTCATACTAAAGGAGATGATGGAAGGAGTGGTACAGAAGATAAATGCCAAAGGGATAAAATAAGGGTAGAAGTAACTTAATTTTCCTTCTTTATTGGGTGGGTTCATTTTATCTTGAAACTGAATATAAGCTCAGCTCACAGATCTTTGCAAAATCATCCAGACATAACGTAATTTGGGAAAATAAGAGGTCCACATTTTCTTGATGTGACAACATATGGGTATTAACATTTTTTCATTTCTCTAATCAATATACATAAAATATACAGAGAGAAAACAAGTTATGCAATAGGACTTGGATTATTTTTTAATATTGTCAAGATTTTATCAGTCAGCACATGAGATAAAGAAAGGATAAGTCAATTTGAAATTGCACTGGACAGCAGTGAAACAGACTCTCTCCTCCTCTCAATTTGTGTTAGCTTTTGGATTTCTTTTATGAAGAACTTTTAGTATTTTAGTGAGCACATGGAATGGAAAGAGGACTCTGCATTGCTTCTCTGCAATCCCTTTGCAAGAGCTGCTCTTTTAATTTCCCAGAGGTTACCAGCATACTAACATCTTTTTTTGTGTGTGTGTTTTAATTTGAATTATGAAGAGTAGGAGCAGAGGGATCTTGTTCAAAAATCCTTTTATTTTGCTCCTTGAAAAGGAAATTCTTCACAATTAAGAATGTCTAATTAAAAAGTCTTTCTTTGTGGGTTTTTTCTTTTTGGTTGTGTTTTTTTTCTTCTTTCCCTTATTCACTTCATATATCAGTTTCTCTCTGACATTGTCAAAAAAGATAAAATTTACTGTGTAATTGGATTGTGACATAGGAAAAAAAAGTAACTGTCTGTATTAACTTATTGTTTCACAATGTTTCCAAACATTTGTCCACCTGAAATGGTTCAAGTGTGGCAAAAGAATTAAGGGAGTATAATTTGACTTTGCTGTAAAGAAAACATTAGAACAGTGCTCTCCTGCTCTTCAGCAAACAGTACAAACAACAAACAG
This sequence comes from Entomyzon cyanotis, assembly GCA_024500445.1. Lineage (NCBI taxonomy): Eukaryota > Metazoa > Chordata > Aves > Passeriformes > Meliphagidae > Entomyzon > Entomyzon cyanotis. Next base: position 2,800,974 of record JAKEPQ010000739.1, read on the forward strand.
AGGCAAAAAATACTAAGACACAATTAAGGAGATACAATACATGTATCTCAAACTTGTAGTTAGGGCTGACTGAAACAGAATTTAATATACCAGACACATTGCATTGCAAGTGAATTCTCATTTCACCAAAACACTAACAGATGTTTAATCAATAAGATGGACCATAAAGGGCAGCACAATTAGTAGGTCTGAGAAATGTTCTCCTGTGATGTTAGAAAGCTGTAATTATGGACCAGATCTCATAAGGGCTTTGCACAGATGACACATAATACCAATATTCTAGCTTATAGAAAAGGCTGCATGGCACTTTTAATACAATTACAGGCACAAAGACACAACAACCCTGATCTTAGAGATTTTTTTTTTTTTTTTTTAAAGTATCAAAACTGTCACTGAATTAAAGGAGGAGAAAAAGGCTGAAATCAGCTCCTTTGATCCAGTTCCCTGGGGCATTTTTTGTCACATTTTTGCTCAGCTGGGCACAGAAAACAACACCCCATTCCCCAATATGCCTCCCCTTATACCTTAAGGTATAAAACTCAAAACTGTGCCATCCCCACTTCAGGATGGGCGGTCACGTACAGCTGATGCAAGCCATGGTCCTGCCAGAATGAGATAGGGCAGAAAGGAGTAGCCAAAGCAAATGAGAGCATCCTGAGGGTGCTGTAATTTAGCTTGAGGAGCACCATTTCTAGGACTCACCACAAATATGTTTTTATATGACATCCTCCAATGTGATTGGGCCCCCAGCTGATCAGCAGCACATCACAGTCCCTGTACTACCTGTTATTTAGCTTCCATGACAGAATGCAGCAGTTCCCTGCTCCTGGAGAAGCATGGAAATGAGAATTATTGAATGGATTTTTTGAGTCCTTGAGTCCTTGATTTTTTGACAGTGCAATCATAATGTCGAGCAGAATGGCAACCAGGAGCATCACTGGGTTCATGGCTGTGGTGAGAGGGTTTTTTACCCTATCTTCTCCTCATAACTCTCTGCCTTTGTCAAAATATGGCTAAAAAACAGTGGAGGAAGTTAAAAAAAGCAACACCATTATTCTTAAAATAAAATGAAAGTCCTGGTTGTGCATCCTGATTATGAGTTCCTCCAGCAGAAAGAAGCCATTAGTCAGACAAGTGTTCTTCCATCCACACCACATTCAGAAGCATAATCCTCCTAAATTGCTGGGATTTCAAAAATGTTGCCTTTGTGCCTGAATTTGAACTTCCATATTTAATGGTTTAAAGGAATCAATACAGCAATGCTGAGCAGTCTGGATTTGCCATACTTAACCTGTAATTACAGCTTCTTACTGAAGGTTATAGCTGGGCTGCAGCCCTTCAAATCTTACATTAATCAGACTCAGCTTAGCGTCCCTGCCTATAAATTCCAGAAAGTTAGATTTATTTCAATATAGTGACTCATGAGGGTTTTGGCAACAATCTGAAGATCATGTTTTTTCCATAGGAAAGTGAAGGAAGAAATATGGTTGGATGGATTGTGTAGAGGGCAAAAAAAAATCCCTTTCAAAAGCATGTTCTACAACTTAATTAATAAATAGTCCACTGATTGGCTGGTGCAGTGATAGGCTTCATTGTAGCTAATGAAGCTTCATCAATGTATGCCAGATGAGAATCTGAAAAATAATTCTTCATGGAAGATTTATAAATAGTACAGAGGAAATATGTTGTCAGAAAATGTGAACAGTAGCCCTATTAATGCATCCTTTTAATTTAGTTATTCCCAAGGAGCATACATCTCATTGCTCCAGGCCTGAAGCAGTGCAGGTCATTATGTCCCGTGATGGATGTCCCAGCACATCCCATAATGAGTGTCCTGTGAAGCACAGCTGCAGTGGGACAGTGGGCAGCAGGGCTGGGGCAGGTAACCACACCTGAGCCTGCTGGGCACAGCTCCCTGGACTGCACCTTTTCCCAGCCAGCAGTGACCCCCTGCTCCCTGGGATGAGGACCTTCATCCCTACCTCTTGGATGTGTGGCACCTAAGGGAGAGGAGACCTCAGCCATCAAGTGGGCATCTCTTCTTACCACAGGACAGCAACTGATACAGGAACAGGTGGGAAGGAGGACTGTGAGGTTAACAGGGGGAATACAGTGCCTGTCTTGTGCTAGGCAACTGGGAAAAGCTTGGCATCTTTAGCCTAGCAAAATGAAAGCTGAGATGGGATCTGACTGCTATCTATAAATGCATTACAAGGGTAAACACCAGGGAGGGAGGAGAGCAATTTAAGCCAAAGGACAATGTTGGCACAGAAACAAATGAGTCTAAACAGGCAATGAATAATTTTTGGCTGTGTAGGAGAGCAAAGTTCTTGAGCATCAGAAGAGGGAGACTCTGGAGCAGTCAGAGGGGACTAGTTGGAGCCTAACTCCTTTTGAGACATGGCAGAGGGACATGCACCAGCTGTGAGCTGGACCTGGTAACCCAAATGGTCACTTCCTAGGCCCTGCCTGTCCCTTCTGAGTCAGCAACACGTGAGGGATCTGCCCCTCAGCTTAACCACTTTGTCTGCTCCGAGTCCTGTCCCAGGCACTGCTGCCTTTCACTGGGAATGTCAGTAGTCTTCAGGTGTGAGGCAAGCTTGGTTTGGGTAGGAACTGTGCTGCCTTTTATATATTCTCTGTAAGTCAGAAATTCAACCTACCCTGTGAATGAATATATATATTTTCAAATAGGATGTCTTTTAAAATTGTATCCATTTTCATTAAATTGAAGTAAAAAAGCAGTAAAAAAGTCAGAAGTTTGAAAAACGGATAAGGAAGAATTTGATGTAATTCTGATGCTGATTTGTTTCCATAAAAGCCTTTTTGGAAGCAGTCAGACTAACTATAAAAATTTTTTTTATTATTATTTTTGATTGTTTTTTTCATGACCTTGCATTTTTTCTTTCAGTATATAAAAACATAACCTAATTTAATGTACCTCATGATGACAGATTTAAATTCAATTTTTGTGTATGGAAGCATCTTCTAATATTTGAGATGGCACATACTATTTGGGCAAAATAGCTGTGATTTTTTGTCTCTGTTTTGCTTCCTTGATAGTCTTAGCTGTTCATACCAACAAGGTTCTAATTGCATATATGTACATGTATGTGCATCTGTACATTTAGTTAGATTTTATTTTATGTGTTAATTTTTTTCTGACCTCTTTCAAGGAGATACAAATTTGTTCTCAACTGTGTTTCAAATTTTCAACTATCAGCAAAGGTACCAAAATCCAGTTCAGATTTCAGCACTTTCTGAAAGTCATCAAGTCCCAGTTGTTTTCAGCAACTCTCTGTTTAGGACATTTGCTTTGTAGGATGTAGGCATAGATTAAGTCCCTCTCTGCCTGAGGACATCTTAACCTCCCCAGCACCTCTTTTCCCAGTAAGGTGTCCCAAGGCTTAGATTTGCACCCCGTTCAACAGGCTGGGGATGGAGAGCTGATCCCAGTCCTTCCTGTTGGTGTATTCCATTTTGGATAAATAATTGGGTCCCTGATATTTTAGCATTCTGACCAGCTGCAGGATCATTTGTGTTCCCTCACCAAATATTTAAGTATGCTATTCAAAGTGGAGTGGTTTGAGCAAACCAGCCTGAGGGAGGCCAGCTTCACTAATAACTTAGCTGTTCAGAGACTTACTTGAAAGGTAAGAAACCTTGGGTCAAGTCATTACTCTGAATCTATGAAGTTCAAAATAACAATAAAATTACCTACTTTAGTCTGGTTCCTATTCTCATCTGTTGTAAAGAGGTTCTTTATTATTATTTAATCAAACCAATATTTTTTTCCCAGCTCAGCTGCCAAAACAGGCCCTGCCTGCCAATGTGTGATGGGTTCACATGGAACCTTTCTTGGTGCTGCAGTATCTTTTTGTCCCATCGATTGCCTAAGCACAGCATCTCTCTGCCATCCCATACATTGCAAGTCTCAGGATGTGCAGGCACTGCACTGCATTGTACAGCAGACAGACATTTGAACCAGTTTTAGTTATCTCGGGTACTGAAGCAGAATAGCCACATTAGCATGATACAAAAGTAGAGTAAATTAGCCCTGGAAATGTTGCACCCATTACTGTCACTACCAATTACAATAATTAATGTTATTCATCTCTAGGCAGCGGATTAAAACTGAACTAACCCATTAGTAACTGAATGTCACTGCGACTGGAGGGTTGTTGGATTGCCTGCGTGAAGGTGGTGATTTCATTTCAGTTCCTACTGGCAAATGGCCACGTTCCTTAAATGAATAATAAATGAATACACAACAAGCAAAATCTTGGCTCCCTGGAGTTCTCCATTAACTGAAATGGTGCAGGACGCAAACACATCTGTGTCAATTACTGAAAACTTTATCATGATACCAGATATTTCTGGGTTTCAATACAGAAAGAAGTCGAGGATAGAATGGATCATGGTGACTGAGATGCTGTATTTCTCCTTCAGAAAATCCCTCTAGAATAAGGGTGTTCACATACCCATTTATAAGTTCTTAGTAGATGAATGAATGCCTGCTCCACTGCTGCTTGTTTGCACTATTTCCTGTTTGTTTATTAAATGATCAGTTACAATGAAACACAGGACACAGTCTGGGCAGAAATCACCCCTCAGTCACAGCACATGCATTACTGTAATGAGATTATTTTATGCATTTCTGTGTAAGCACACACTAATCAGTTCTCCAGCGCTGTTCCAAAAAATAAAATAGAGCTTAAGTTTTAGAGATCCATTAGTTGTAATTTGCTAAGCATGGCAAAGAAAACCTTACATTCAATTCTATAAATAGCTACTGCAATTAGACAATAGTTAAGTCTCTTCAGCTGATTTACTTCAGTTGTCTGTAGGGTGTTTTCCAAATCTGACCTTTTTTAATCCTTATGTTCTTAGTTCCTGTTTAACATATCCATTGTCAAGCTGACATGCTTTGACACCCCACCTCCCACTGTGGTTTCTTCTCACTTGCCCTTTGGTGAATGAGAAACAAGCAAGGAGAATTAAACATTTGAAGGAAGAAAACAAGATGCATGAAATTTATTAAAGAGAACTATGAACAAGCTCTGCCTAGAGGGGTTTTTTGTTGGGGTGGTTTTCTTGGGGGGTTGGGTTGGGTTTTTTTGTTGTTGTATTTTTAAAACTGACTTTTTCCACACAATTTACAGGACTAGAAATGGGCCAAAATTTTAACCCTAATGTGGAACTGACAACATCTAGCTACTAGTCTGCAGAAAGATAAATAAATATTTGTTATGTCTGTTGCTAGACTCCATAGCCAAGATGAGAAGTTAACCTTGTTGTCCTGGCAGAGGGGTGCTGAATGGGAAAGAATGACTTCTCTGAGCTACATATGATACAATTATCACATTTTGGATGAACCCAGAGCAGAAAAAGCTTCCTTTGCATCGCACTTCTTGGGTGCTTTGCATGCCATTCCTCTGGGTGAAGATAAACTCATATGGCAGAAAGGTAATTTTCATTTGCTTTGCAGCTGTGGCACCCAATTGCTGCATGTTTGTCCTCTTGAGTTCCTCAGCATATAGTCATGTCCTGTTCCACTCTAGGCTGTCATGTAAACTGAGCAAGACACATTCAGGTGTGGAATTTGAGGGAAAATCAATAATGCAATGATTAGTGCACATACATCTCAGATGTCCAAACTTCCAGGTTGTAGTCCACAAACTTCCAGCACAGGATAAAGGTGTAAATAATTATTAGCTTCCTACTGCTTCTCAGAAGCTTATCTCTGCATTTTGCCTGCAGCATTAATAGAGACACAGCCTTCTAATTGCATTATATACATTGTGTTACATTTCAGTCCTGGTAAAGCAAATTAATCAGCCGTGTCTAAAAATAATGACCGTGGCTCTTTAAGCAAACTGTGCATCCCAGCCATCTAAAATCTAACTCCTACGTGGTTTGCAGTATCGCCCATGCTCATAGACAAGCAAGATGTTCATGCTGCAATATTTAGACTCTGTGATGCTTCCAATATGTGAGGTGCTAATCTGCTAAAATGCTCCCAATAATCTTTTTTTCTATGCTTTATTTGTCCCTAATTAATTACTGAAACCCCTGGGCTGAGACTTTTGAATATTTGTCTCAGTCCTACACAATCCTCTCTAGCTCTAGGAGCTGGCCCATGGGATGAAGCTTTAGATCAGAGTTTTAGACTCTGAGAAAGATTTATCTGAGTCAGTCAAGGTGAGCACTGTAGGGCTATCCAGGAGGCTGCACAAGAGACAAGGGCTCTGCAGTGGGCAGCTGCACAAGTGGCAGGGAACACGGTGGTGACAAAGCTACACATATATCTCCAGTTCCAACCAGAAGAAGATGGCTTTAAACTCTTGGTGGGACCTCCTTAGTGGAGACTGACAGAATGTAAATAGTTTGTCTCCCATGTGCCCTGCATTCATCATCTCTGCACAGGTCCTGCAAACTTTCAGCATAGATCCTGTTGGTAGCCAGAGGCTTTGCCTGTGCCAGTAAGACTATATTAGATTGCTGCAGGGGAGATCAGAGCAAAAGGGTATTACTTTTTCTCCCTGTGCTGCAAGAAAAGGATACATTTCACAGTTCGTGCCAACTGAAGAAGAACTCTCCTGAGACTGCATTTCATAAAGGGGTTTGTTTACTCTCCAGCTGAAGAGTTACCCAGCAGTCAAGACTCCTGACTCAGTTGTGCTCTCAGTGCTGCTGATTTGGTGCTGCAAGCTTAGTAAGCTGCAGAGAAATCTCACTGGAGAGATGTGGGTACAGAAAGACGAACTGAGGCCCTGTCAAATACAGGGAGGAAAGTTTCTTCTCCTTAATGCAGCAGTAAATCCCCTATTGTACAAACTGCAGTAGCAATAACAGCACCCCATATCTCAACACAGGGTGGTGGCATGACCTAGTAGGTGGGAAGCTCTCAGTAATCCTTTCAGCTGTTTTCTTCCCCGCAGACACCAAAATGTAGCTGAACTCACAAAGTCCTTGCTGGGATTTTCTTTTTCAGTCGCCTCTTTTTACAAGACACAGCTGGCACTTCTATTCAGCATCCACCAGTACACCAGTTGCAATGCCTTACTGCAGTCTTTTTGTCTCCATTGTCGCCCTGTTTTCTGTTGTGCTGGCTGTAAATGAATCGATTTGTGCAATTAGCACTGGAGCTGTAAAGTGCCTAATAACAGGGAAAACAGGAGCCTGTGAACTGAGGAAGCTAGATGCACAACCAGGCTGGATTGTGTCAGGTTGCATTTTCTTCAGGAGCAAAAGCAGAATATACTCATTGCAGCTTCAAGGTGTTTGGAGGTATTATAATAGTATAGGTCTCAGCCAAAAGATTCTGTAAGTAGATGGGAGGTAGCACTGATAGTAAGTTTCACATAGACTTTTCAGGGTGTGCCTTTTGAGTTCAGTGTAATGTGCTTGAGAATCAGCAGAATTGGTGTTCAAAGTGGTCATTGGATAAAATAAAACTTTACACAAAACCAAGCCTGTCCAAGGACTTTTTTACCTAAATAAATGGAAATGTTTAGTCTTTCTCCCAATGAAATATGGCAGTCTGGGCACTTTGCTGGCACAATGGAAACGATGTGAGAGAACACACAGAGTGCAATTTGACGGTGACTAGGCTTGCATTTGAAGCCTGCAATAGCTGGAATTTAAAAGGGGCCACAAGCTAGATGTAAGCTGTACATGAGTACTACTAATAGCATGTGGCAGAGATCCAAACCTTCAAAAACACATGCAGAAAATGCAGGGCCACAGCTCAAAGTGATTGAGCTCAGCTGTATCGTATTGTCCAGTTTGGTGAGGATGAGGAAGCTTGTGCTAAAATGCTGTACTGACCTTTAGAGAGGATCTCAGACCGAGATATTCATGCATGGTCGTCCACATTTAAAGGATATAGCACCAGTATCCACTAAATAAGATTTTTCATGGTTTTCCATTGAATTCAGTGGAACTGTTCAAGTGTGTAAATGTTACTCAGCTGTATGTATAGCATCAGGACCTCAGACATGATGGACAAGTTTATTATAAATAGATCAAAATATGGTGAAGCTCAAGTTGCAATTGTAAAATTTGCATTAGTTTTTAAATATTCAGACTACTCTCCTACTTGGACTAATTGCTCTAAGGTCACAAAGCAAGTCTAATATTGATGACACATCTGTTCACTTCTTCTTGACACTGTCATGAACTGACGGAGACAAGGTATTGGATTTTTTTGAAGCACCTATAACCCTTATATATTAATGTTGGTATATTGCAAATGTGGAAAGCAAGAATTTGAGGACATGCACTTTAGGGCTAAAAGGTTTACAACCAAACAACTCTTACTTAGTGGTAGAGTTACATATACTGCACACAGTGCTAACACTCAGTCACTACAGAAGTGATACCTCATGCTATAGTACAGAACCTTGTGAGTCTTTGTTCCACTTTTCCTCTTTGTCCTATACCATCACAAAAAATCCATTTAAGTAGAGCTAATAAGGGTGCACAGGAGGTAGATCCTTAGATTGAGCTATCATTTTTATGTCAAGCATCCATTCTCTTTCAGCTTTTAAGAAGAGAAACAGCCTCATGTGTTTAGCCTTGTACTAACCCACAGCTGACACCCACTGCCCCTCCCAGCACCACCAGGTTAAAAGATGTTTTGATATTTATGAATGCACAAAGTCACACGTCTCATTTATCTCCAGACCTGAGGTCCCATTATCATGTCAGCTCGCTTGCTCAATCTGAAATCCTTACAGAGAGAAATTAAAGAAAAAGCTGTAACAGAACAAATATCCCTTAATCAATTGCCCTCTGACACCTCTCACTCAGAGGTTGGCGCTTGCAAAATGAATTAGTGTAATAAGCTCAATATGTACAGCAGATGGCTGGACATTATAATAAAAGTAGATGAAATAAAACCTCAAATAACCTGTAATGATTTATAACTATTGATCCCACTAAAGCATTTCTCTTCCTTCAGGGATGGGAGTAAAGAAGAAAACATTAGCTAGGTGCTTTCTTATATATTGTATATTTTTTTCTCTACATACAGATGTGTAAAAAGCATTGAACATAGAACATATCTAAGTATTCAGGTAAAAACCCTTTTATATAAAAGTTTAAACAAATTTTCTATCTATTGAAGGAGTTTAAATAGGATTTCAAAGTGATATTTTAAACAAAACTGCTTTATGAAGTGATTTTTGGAGGGAAAACTACATATCTACATCTCTCAGCTTTATGGGGCATATCCATCTGCATCAGTCACATTGCATTATGTTGTTTCACAAAATGTCATAACATCTCATAGGACATATTTTTTCTGAAAACCATTTTTACTTAAATGGTAGGGTATGGTATTCACAAGGAAAGTGAGATTAGCTGGCAAGGTATGACAATATAGAGCTGAAGGGAAAACAGAAAAGCCAAAGACAAGAAACTTAATTCAGCTTTCCCTTAGAAATAATACATTCTGAAGAAAGGGGGAAAAGAAATCTAAAAAACAGTGTTTCTGCACGTGTATTAGCAGGCGATAAAAAATGTCTAAGCCTTGTTTTATGCGAGTTGAATCTCAGATCTCAGCTCAGAAAATATTTTTTCCTAATGGGGGTTGCACATATATCATTGTGATTGCTACAGTGAGGAGTTTAATTTCTAAAGCCCAGAAGATGGAAGAAATAACATCTATAAAAAGTTTGAGGATAACTGTGTTATCTGCTGGTTACGTGCTCCCCAGTCCAGGGAACTATTTGCACAGCTTAGCTGTGTCTTTAGGCTAGCATTTGTTTAATACAGCTGACCTCGAAACTACTTCGGCACACAAGGAAAGTTGTGCACTAAATTAAAGCTGTCATGCAGACTTAGGACCTTGTTAAATTATTTAACCTATTAGTGTAGCTGAGAATTAATTTAGGTAAAGGCAATTTACCCCTGTTAATTTACAAAGCTTAGCAATGTCTCATATTCAGCAAACAGGTGAGTTACACATGGGGTTTTTATTCAACCAAACACCACTGATTTACCCAAACAGCTGTAATTCTTTCCCTTGGTGAGAGGAGAAAGCCTTTCAGACCCCTTGGCCAGGTCCCACTGACAAAAACATGGGGACTGATTACTGGAGGTAAAGGTTTTATAAGATTACATGATTTGCCATACCATTTAGGACACCATGTGGGAAATTGGGTGGTGACTGAAAATTGCCAAAATTGGTATTAGTGGGTTTATTAACAGTTACTTTCAACAAGAATCTAAAGTTCCTAAATGAAAAGCAGCACCTTGTTACACTCAGTGCTGTACCAGCTCCTCAGAGGGTCTGTTGAAGGGCAATGCTTTTCTGAAATGAGTTTTAAACTCACAGGTGCAAATAAAGGCTGTTCAAAGGAAGGGAGCATAATTTCTTAGGAAATTTTGGTGCTGTTTCCATTTTCCTTGGTAAAGAATGTTCTCATATTTAAAAAAAAAAACAAAAGCATCATCTGTACCATTTCATCACTGTTTTAATCACAGTGTGACTTGAAATTGTTACAAGATCATTTTGTTTGTTGTGACTAAAGATATTGAGTATTGAGGGGAAAATGGGATATTTTTTCTCACCTGAAACTGCAATGAAAAAACCTCTCTTCGAACCTCTCCCTACCAAAACCAAACAAAAAAAAGGCATGTGACAGGCTGTCATTATAACTATACAGGAGAGGAAAGTGAATAATCAAAAGAGGCTAGAGCACAGGAAGGCTGAGGCTTTGCTGTGTTCGTCTCCTGGAATGCTATTTTTACCTCACCACATGCTGTAAACCTTGTGGTGGGCTGCCAGCGTGCAGGGGGGAAGTGAAGGTCCCACACAGACATTTGGGCAAGGAGGGCAGCAAACCCAGCCGCCAGCATTGCCACAGAGGGAGGGAATGTCCAGGCTGGGCTCAAGGAGGGGGAGGACCCTGGGGTTGGACAGAGCAGCTTGTCTTTGGGTGGGTGTCAAGGTCCCTACCTTGGGCACAAAAAGCAGCATCAGCACAACCAGCTCCTTGGTGGGCAGTGGTGCAGCTGAGCCTGCCAGGCATGTACAAAGAAGACACAGCTGCTCTTTTATCTTCAGGGTGGTTTGTTAGGCACCCTCTAGGTCTTTGTGGGGAACTGTTTACAGTGCTCTGCTAGCCAGGCCTGTAGAGATGTTTAGGTGTCTTTATCAGCATTTAATTTCATGGAGACATATGCACCACAACTTCCAAGCTCAAACACTAAATTCTTTCAGCTATCAACTGTTTTGTTAATAAATTAGGAGCCTGTCCATCCTTTTAAGATCAGTGAAGTGAAACCTAATCATGACTGTCTTTCTTCATTCTCTGATATGCACACCTCCTTTGCCCTTGCAGTCCCTTATTGGCCCCCAGCCCCTTGCCAACACCATCTGGCACAAAGGTGGTTTTACAGGTGGTGCCCTCAAAAAAAAGCGAATTGGGTTTTGTCCGAGCAAAGCTTTACTTCACATGGAAGTACTATTGAGAAATTGCTACACGTCATTTCAAAAGTTTCATTTGGAAACAGATAGGCAAGAGGCAACTTGCTCAAATGGTATCAAGCAGGTCTGTCAGACCAGTCAGCATCCCTTCAAGATAATTTCCATAGATTTTAAGGGATGATTTAAGTGAGACCAGGCTACCTCTGTCTTCTCACCCAGACCTGCCTTCCATGGTTGAACATGGATTTGCAAGTGGATTTTTTGCAAGACCTTTGCAATGTGTGTTTTTTGATGCATCCCCAGGCAAGCAACCATATACCTGCTGTCTCCTTTGTCATGGTATAATTGCTAACCATGGCATAGCAAGTTATGTAAGGATTGCAGTGTGAATGGAGTGTCCTCCTGAAAAGCCTTTGACTTCCAACACAGTACTTTTCATTTAGAAGTCATGGTGTGAATATAAGGGAGGAGCAGAATCCTTTTCTTTTGCTTTTGAATTAAAAAAATCAAAAAAATTCTGAGCAACACATACTAAATTTTATCCCAAACCCAACAACAAAAAGCCGTTACAATTGGATCTCTAGGAGAGAATAATTCTGCCCAAAATCTAAAGGAAACAAGGACGTTTTTCATTATTCATTGCCATTTTATTTTTCTCTCTCTGATCAAACATTTTGACTACCTTTCCTTCCACATATTTAGCCTTCTGTTAAAAGCTTTTTTTATTGAAGATTTTAAAAAAATAATGCATTAGAGAAAAGCAAAGAAAACAATAAAACCCCCCACTCTAAGACAATCACATTTAGTCACACTTCATTGGGGCTGAAGGATGATGGTTTTATGAAAATCCTTGAAGAATGTCTCTGAAGACATCATTCCCAAGATACATGTTGGCTGCAAGGGTGAAAATGTCTTTGCAGTATGATAAAAGCAAAATAGCTTTGGTTGAGTGCTGGCAGTGCTCCAACTGCATCCTCCTGCCCCACCTGAACCCTCAGCACACCCACTTTCACACACGTAAGTTTTAACAGTGATACAAAAGGTAGTCATCCTGAGATAGTTTCTACTTTTCCAGAAAAGGATTAAAAAAAAGGCTCCTGTAGCTCAAGTAAATGAGAAAATTGTTTCTGTGGTTTGGGATTCTTAAAGGTTAGGAGAAGCAGAAACCACCAGCAATTAGGAACAACTGAAAATAAAGCCATTGAAAGAGACAAAAAGAAATAGATTAAAGGAAAGGAATCATAGCTGGGCCTTGGGTATTGTTTAGCTTCCAAAAAGCTTTCATGGCTCTTTTTACAATCTTATTTTTCAGGCCTTCCCCCTCCCACTGTGTTAATGAGGCAGGAACTGACCTGCCTACTTATTTTCTGGATTCATACTTAGCATTGGGGCAACATGCTGAACAGCTGACTGTGTGCACTGTATTGTGGATCAGATCCACTCACTTTGCAACTGATTATTGTAGCATCTCTGAAAAAGTATGCACCAAGTTCCCCATTTGTATTTGCTTTGGGTAGATAATGACATTTTCTCTCAAGCAAGCTTTTCTTTCCTTTGTCCACAGCATGATTATCAGACATCATGCTGAAGTGGTACATATATTATTCTCACTAACTCCCTTAGAATTAAGGAGGAATGCCTCTAACTGAATGGAACTCCATAGAAATTCCCTACAAACTCCACACATTCCTATCAGTATTTGCAAGCTATGAGCAGCTCACAGACACCAACTCATTTGCAGGGCATCTCTGCACCATCTCCTGGGCAAGGAGGTTTTCCCTCACCTCTCTTTCTCCTGCAGCCTGTAGCATTGGTCTCCCATGCTCCTTCCCATTTATAAATGTAATTGGGAAACCTTGAGTATAGACCCCACATTGCTACTGGTGGTACATCTAAGAGAAAGTGCTTTGAGTTTGCACCACTTATGTGATTCTGTGCCTTCTGCAGGTGACATTTTGTCTGTCCAGCACCTGTTCATGGTGCATGTTTCAAGAGTTGCCCATGTTTGCCTGAGAAGTATCTGAGAACACAGTGCAGGCTCCCTGCATCGAGAGCAATGTGGAACTGGAGGTGGGAGTTGTGGGCAGCTGGTGTAGATGCAGGATGGGGTGTGTTTATTGTTGTGAAGCAGGAGAAGGATATAACCCTCGATTTGGAATGATATTGGATTTGCCCCAGTCTGGACACAACTGCATTTTCCTTTTCCTCTTTAACAGACTCACACAGGGATTCACCTGGAGAACACAGTGGGCTAGGAAGAAGTAAAGCCTCAGCTGGAAACCAATTGCTTTCCAGTTTATGAGCTTTCCAGCTCCTTCCAAGATCAACACGGTAAAACAATACAGCTGCATACCTGCAGACAATATAATGGCAGAGCAAATTGCTCTCACAGAATAAAAGCTGTGTTGCTGTACCAGAAGATGCTTTCAAAACTCCGTGGGAGAGCTGTGTGGATCGCTTTGACATAGACAGGAAAAGCATTTCTTTGTGCAGAAGGTGGAATGACAGCTTTTAAACTATGAAAGCAGCTACAAGTTATATGTATAAGTTTCCTGAGACGTAACAGGCTTTCAAATCAAGTAACAAGCCTTAAACTGGGGAGCATAATCAGACATAGTTGAGACAGGAGCTGAACCTAATGCAAGATTCCTCTCCCTAGTGCATACTAAGTTATGTTTCACATCCACATAGCCTGAAGCTTCAGGATTTCTCAGGAGGAAATGTATGTACAGGTGAAGTTCTGGAAGAACACTAACTTATTGCAATAATTTTCTTTGAAAATATTAACTATTTCCTGACCAAATTTTGTCAAAAGATGCATACTCAGATGTGTATAAATGCTCACAGCATCATGTATAAATCAGAGTATACTCCTTTGGCTACATCAGACAGGTTCCTGAAAATAGTAAGTTTCTGTTCCTGGCTCTTTCTTGCCATTGTGTGTCACCTTGCAGAGGGCACTGGACATTTTGATCTCCTCAGATGTTAAATGTTTGGAGATACTGTGGCTAATTCAGGGGCACTCTGATCTCCCCTGTCACACCACAGTGATGCTGTAATCTCAGTAACAGCAGCCCCATCTCTTAATTAAAAGACCATGTTGAGCCATATGGCACTGCTGCACATCAAACTGCTGCCGTGTGTAACTCTGGGTGCTCTGTACCTTTGTATGTGCTGCTTCAGCTTTTCAACCCCCAGATTCTGAAGTACAGCAAAGCTGATGACTACACTGAATCTTTGTTTAAGACCAGAAGAAAAGATCCCTGAGGAATGCCAACTTCATGTGAAAAATGAAACATCCATTGTGTTAATTTACCTCAGTTTAACTGCACATCGGGAAGGTATCATTTGGGTTTTTTCCCCAATTAAAGGGGGCCATGTGCAGTGCACCCAACCAGCCAGGAATTAGGGAGAGCTACTCTGGGACTTCTCACTGACAGTGGAGGCTGCAAACAGTTCTCATTAGCATGCAGTCTACTAAATGAAGTGTAAGTAAGGCTTTGCATTAAGAAAGGAAAGAGTCTGTGCCCCAGAATACTGATTGCAGTGAACAGCAATGCTACAGTGGAAGGCATTAGATGGGAGAACGCTTTTGAGCACAGAGTATAAAGAGGGTTTGGCTGTTTCAGGTCAAGCACTTGATTTTAAGACATTTCTAATCAACTTATATCCTAAAAGTGGAGTAAGCATCTTTCTGCTTTGTACAATGAAGGCTTTGGGAATTGCATTTTCTCTTCAGGACAAGTGTGGTAAAAATCAGGGGTAATCTTGAGCTACCAGAAGTATGTCATATACCTCAAGCTGAACTTGCCTCACAAAATCACTTCAGGATTTTGCTTTGGCTCTTTTCGGATTTGATGGGATGGGGGCAGCGTCCAGGCAAACAACTGCCTGCCAAGCAGGCAGGAGGTTCAGATCCCAGCTCTTTTACCAGAAGCTCACAGCTTCAAGGGCTTAGGCTCAGCATCCTCACTGATCTCCAAGAGGGCATGACTGTGTTGCTCTCTGTCAATCCACAGCTATCTCATGAAAGCAATCCAGCAAAAAAAGCAGTCACCACCTCAAACCTGAGAGCTGTAGTCAGTAAATACAACTGCATACAAATTGCTTCCCCCCATGCAGTGCGTCCTTGCATCTGTCAGAACTGATGCCTCTCCTCGGGTAATGCTGGAGCTCCCCAGTGCCACCAGCTCCCAAGGGAGCTGAAATGAAGGGGAGAGCAGTGGAGGGAAGCATGCTACACACATTCCCACTCTGCTGAGCTCTCAGACTCTGCTAGAGCCTCCAGTCTGTTGCTTGTTTCAAGACCTGATAGACATTTTGGATAGCACAGTTCAGTGCTGAGTCTCAAAATACATATGTGAATGAGGTAATATATTTGGGGAAGTTGTGATAATGAATTACCTTCTGTATTGTACTTAGCCTTAAGGTTACTCAGGCAACCTAGATATCAATATGCACATAACCAACTGGGTACTGAACCAATTACTGTTTTCCACACAGCATTTGCATTCTGCACCTTGTTATGAAAGTGATCTGCTGGCACCATCAGTCAGTACTTGCCTCGCCTACATAACCCCATTACTAGAAATAGAGTCTTGCAATTATTACCTAAAAGCATAGGTATTTGAACTGCTTTCCCATTGTGAGGCTGGTTTTTAACTGGCATGTTTTTGGTTCTTACCGACACACTCCTGCAGCAGATGATTTTCAGGGCTTCCTTTGGATGCGTTATATAGAGAAAGCTTTTATGGGAAATTTTTGTATTAAAAAAGGGAGTCTGCAAGTCTTGCCCAGAATTTGCTCTTCATCATTTTTGTTAGCAATGATGCTGAAATTGAAAGGTATGGTTCTTGAAAAGGTTTTGCCCCACTCATTTATGAGGAAAAAGTTGACTATATTATGCATGGTTCTTCACAGGCCTCCTACAATTGCCCTCTAAAGCTTTCTACATACCAGTTTCCCTCAGAGGCCACAAAAAAGGTCACAGTGCTTGATGTTTGGTGATATCTAGCTGACTTTGTCCTGTAAGTGTCTTGGTCTGGGACCCAGGTAAAACAGGCTGCATTTTTTAGTTTCGTAGAGCCATGGGATCATAGAATGGTTTGGGTTGGGAAGGACCTTAAACATGATCTAGTGCAACCACAGCCTCACTACTCTCACAGTAAATAATTTCTTCTGTATAAACCTCAATTTCCCCTCTTCTAGCTTGGAACCATTACTCCTTTTCCTACCACTACAGCTCTTGATGAAGAGCCCCTCTCCATTTTCTTTGTAGGCCCCCTTCAATTATTGGAAGGTTGCTACAAGGTCTCCACACAACCTCCTCCTCACCAGGCTGATCACCCTCATCTTTCTCAGCCTATCATGTAGGTTTGTTTTTCTCTGATTGAGAAAGTGCAATAAAAATTTAATAAAGGAAAGTGCCTGTGTAGTCTGAGATGCAACATGCAGCTGCAGACGCAGCAGCTGAGAAAGTGGCACCTTTGGCTGTCATCAGGGATGGGGTCTGTGTTTTGTTCAGCCCCACAAGAAGTGGCAGAATGGAACATCCCACTGCCAGAAGTGGTAAGGGCTGCCTACCCATGCCAGGGGTCCTGTGCTTCTCCATCTGTGCTCCAGGGGAAACACAGGGTGTATTAATGACACCTGGGCATATTAATGTCACACATATGTTCATCTGGAGTACATTACTTGCTTTCTTTCCCCTCAGAATTCAATAGGAAGAGACAGGTTTATAAAAATCATCACTGAACCCTGCTTATACACATTTGAAAATCTCTCTGGGTGTCTTTTTTGAGCAAAATATGGTAAGATAGTGAAACCTTGTCCCAGCTCATTTTCAGGATGTGCTTGATTTTATGCACATGAGCAGTCTTACTGAGTTCAGTCAAAGTACAGAATTCTTTAAATGAAGATTGAGATGAATTTCATTACAGAATCTGACCCAGAAATCTGACTGTGAAATCTGATCAATGAAATTTTGACTGCTAATTATCAAATTTTTCTTTCCCTGTTAACAAAAAAAAACCCAAAACCCCAAAATCACCCATTTCAATAACAACATTGTTCTAGTACCAAGATGTATTTTAAAAGGGGTTTATAATGTTTCATGGTCATAGATTAGTAAATGCATAGATAGCTTCTTCACCCTCTACATCTCAGTGCAGAAACAAAGCTGTAACTTAGTATAAAGTGGTTTCTTTATTTGTTCAGTCTTTGCAACACAATAATTTGCAATGAGAACAGTCTGAAGAATATTGGTAGGCCACCATTAGTGGCTGATAAGTGGCTTTGGAGGTCACAGGTTTTGTCAGTCCAATGACATCTTTGAGCATACTGATTTTCAGTAGGCTGGTAACTTCTTACCACCTTCCAAAACTGGAGGTCCATCAGTAGGGATTTTAGGAAGTCTCCAAAAGAACATTGTGAAGCATCAGAGCTTTCCCCACTATGACTAGAGCCACAAATTGAAACAGATTACGGACAATTATAGACAGGACAATTTACAGCTATATTTATCTTTAAAGACTTCCTAGATATTGCCATCTTAAAATTTTCCTGGTGCTAGCACCTTTAAGACAGTTTTTGTCTTAATTAAACCATTTGAATAACAAAATTGTCATTTATAAAGGTACCAGGAATGATCAAAAAGAGACACCATGCTTTCATGCATAGCAATTTTTTCAGTCTTAAGTTTAATAGGAGTTGAGTACTCAGGGTTTTTCACAGCTGTTAAGTCACAAGGAAAGCAGTGAAAAACAAAGGGGAGAATGAAAAATAATAATGTGTTGGTGAAGTAGGTTAGCAGGTAGGATAGGGAGACCTTGACTGTTGGGAGAACTATTTGGTACGTGGTCTCACCACATACAGGTGGTTTCTGGCAGAAGAAAAGTGAATACCAACTGTGAGAACTTTGCAATTCATTCTTTGTGTTGAACAGCCAAGATGGTGCTAGGGGAGGACTCTGCTGGTCTTAGTTGTTAGCAAAAGGTTGTCAGGAACACCCAATAGAGACAGTGTTTGTACAATTGATTACAAGTAATCATTACCAATGTTGTTTACTGTATATCCTTTCCATCAATCTTTTCCTAGCAGTAACAGAGGGAATTATTGCCCCTTTAGTTTTGTACATTTCCTCTGGCAGACATTCATACTTGAGAAAGGGACACAAACCCATAAAGTATCTGGCTGGTTCAGTGCTGTGCATTTAGGGTTTGGGCTGTACCTTTCTGAAGCCGAGTTGCTTTGTGTGTATAACTGCTCAGAACATGTAGTCCCATGCATAAGGATCAGAATATGTAGCCAATCAATTTTCTTAGAGCTGGTCAAATTAGTAGTTGCTAACAGTTACCCAGGCAGGAAATTACCCAATATCTTGTATTTTATATCTCATACTCCACTAATATAATAGTATATTACATACATAATATAATATGTATTTGAAAATAATTTATGCAAAAAAAATCTTTCTGTGCAATCTGATTTTGATTAATTGCCACTTGCTAATATTTTTTACACAGCATAGGCATCAAAATCACATCTTACTCTTTTTGCTCCTTATTAGACCCTTAAAAAAATATCAGACTTTGTGGGTTTGGTCTGAATTTTCAGGCTAACCAGTATAACTATGGACATTTCAAATGTTCTATAAACGTTTGCAGAAAAAATATTAGAAACTTAGAAACTCCAAAGTATTGTGATTATAGCAGCTAAAAATCCTGAATTACCAATATTGTAGGAAGTTCTGAAAGGCTTAAAGGTTTGTTCTTATTTTGGAATGAAAATCAAAATATTTACAACTTCTAAATGAAGAGCAAATGTGAAATATCTCATCTCAGAATTGTTAATTATGAAAATGAATAATCGGCTCTTCTTTACTTGGGTTGTAACCTTGGCCATACTGAAAGGTAAAAGAACAGCCTGAGAAGCCCCCTGTGTAAAGTGAAGTGGCTAAGTGATCTGGAAATCTGAAACATGACTGCAGTTTTCCAGGCTTCCAGAATTCCTTCCACAAAGTCAGAAAATCAGAGCTCCTGAAAGCTTTGGCTGAGTAAGGACTGATTGAAGTGTCAATGATTTCAGCTGTGTTTTGTATCGCACAGTTACACACGCTCTATTCCATTTGAGCAAAACAATCCTAAGAAACAGAGATGACAGGACAAAGGTCAATAGTCAAAAATCTGAGGTCTTTAGTGAAATTTACTGCAATAGGGGAAGTTACTGATTATATTTTCGTGCTTCTCTTTCATTTAATTTTTTTAACTAAGTAAAAGGTCCTGGTACAAAGACATTTCTTGACAATGTTGCTTGGTGTGATTGGGCATAGCCCTGAGATAACTGGCTTTCTAACCACTCAGCAGCTCAGTGAACCTGAGCTATTGTTGCAAACATTTTACTTTCATGTGACATTTTTTTTCTTTAAAGAAAACCTGTTGTATTGAAAAATACCTGATAAACTCTGATGAGTGATGTTGATCCACAAATAACTATAAAGATATCACTTCATATTGACATGCATAAATATTGACTGTCAGTGTAATGAAAAATTCTAGTTTTTATTGTGCATTTGTAATGATATTTGATTGATTTCTACAGGTTCCCCAGAATTTCTGCTCCACATTTCAAACTGTATTCTCTTTTTTCTGTGGAGAAACAATATATTTTCTCCAATAAAGGAGGATGCCCTTTGCAAAAGATCCATTTTCACTTCTTGAGGTAAGGTGAATGAGTGTACTGTTTAATTATTTAGGAAGTGAAAGCTAATGGACTTCCTATAATGTGGGTTCTTATAATTTCCTACAGCATCCTTCTCCATATACCTGTGTGTGGTTCATCTTCTTCCTCGTAAATCAAGTCTCATGACCAATTGCAGGAACATCTGGGGAACAGCATGCAATGTTGTAAAGAAATTTCTTTGTATCAGGATACCATTCACTTCATTTTAAAAAATAAATAAATGAAAGAGAAGCACAGAGACATAATCAGTAATTTATTTCTATTGCAGTAAACTTCACTAAAGAGCTCACTCACATCTTTGACTCTTGACCTTTATACTGTTGTCTCTGTTTCTTGGGATTGTTTTGCTTAAATGGAATAGAGCGTGTGTAACTGTGCAATACAAACCACAGCTGAAATCATTGACACTTCAATCAGTCCTTATTGTGCTGTAGTCACAGTAGGATATCCCTTCCTTAGACTGGAGTGTCACAATAAAGCAGAGTTGATTTCAGCATAAGAAGGAATGGCAGTCGTATGCAAATATATAAATGTCAGTGCAAACAAAGGGCATCATACAAACAAATTTGCTCTCGGCAGAATTTGGTTTAATTTTCAAATTTAATAAAACAGGGTAGATGGAAAGAAACCCAGAAAAGAAGCAAGATTAACTAATCACGTCACCTCCTGGCTGAAGTCTTCAAAGTCCTGCTGTTCAGAGCATTGAGATCAGTTACCTGAAAAGTGTGAGTGCTGCGGCAGAGCTTATGTTGAGCTTTTTCAAGACATTTAGAAAACATATTTAATCCTAAATGTTCCTGATCCAAATGTTACACAATTGAGTGCAGATCTGTGATGTGAAAACAGTATGCTGGCTTCCATCCACAAAAGAAATTAATGTTCAAACAAATCACGGTGTTCTCTAAATGCATGTTACAAAAGTAAGTAGCAGATGACATTAAAGCACTCCACAAATGTATGTGATCAAATAATTTCAGAGGAAGGCTGCAAGCACCTCAAAAAAAGCTAAATTAGCAACATAATAGAAAAATATACAATGAAAGGAGAAAAGAAAATGTGAATGTAGTCACAGTCCAAAAATGGCAAAATTCAAATACTATAAACAGGTGGAGATGGCTCAACAAGGAGCTCAGTGGATTATTCTCGGATTACTTTTAAATCTATGTTCAAATCCTCATTTTTACTGCAACTGAAATAAGCAACTGATGATGTGAAATTTGTCTGCAGTGGAAAGTAATACATGTGCTAAAGACTTCAAGAGTCAGAAGAGGTTCTCCATGTTTCTGGGTGACTTAAAACAGTCAGGATCTACATCCATGTGCAGACCCAGATTCTCCATCTGTCTTTTGACATACAATCTAACCTCAGTACATGGGCAAACCTGACCAGTTCTATTTACTTACAGCATATCTGTGGGGAGAAAAAATATGTCAGAACTGAAAAATATTTTCACAGAATCTGTACAGTAGTACAGAGTCTGTGAGGATATTGAATTTCAGAGTTCAAGGAGTGATCCAAGGTGTGATATTTATGTGCAGCTCCTCAGGTCAAAATGGCCAAAGGGTCAGTGAAGCATGAAGCAAATGCATACACACATATATCCATGGATACATAGTCTCCAGACTTTCAGTTCAAGTGGATTAGGAGCTCCTCATCTCTGAAATGAGCTGCTGTGGATAAGCAGTGATCACATATGGGAGGACCAGCCCATGTCATGGGATGCATCCCAGTCCAGCCCTGGGACCATTCCCATCTGAGCTGCACTGCCATCCACACTGCTCACAGGCAGATGTATCCTACAGCTTACATCTCTTTCCAAGTAGTGATACATCTCTTCCAGCCAAATGTATTTCCATTTCACCACACCATTTCAGCAGGATGAGACTCACCCTCATCCAGGGATGTGCTACAATTTTCTGGGAGCATTATCTTGACAACCCAAGCGACAGAGTTGCTGCAAGTGCTGTGGTGCATCAGCCATGAGCACACAGGACAACTGGTGGGCTGTTTTTGGCTTGGTGGCTCCTGCTGTACATGCCTTGTACTTCTGGCCTAAGCAGAGCTTCTCTGAGCCAGACTCAGGCCACTCCTTCCTCCCTTCATAAGCATAACACTCCCTGAGCATTGTACAGGCCTCCAAATACATTTGCCTCAGGGGATTTCCTGACCCTGATGTTGTTTGCCTGTAACTCCCAGTAGATCTAATCTCCAGTGGCTTTTCTCATATGTGTCCTTGGAGCCATGTCAAATTTTGCATCCACAGACTCGTTTGCATCCTTAGCAGTGTGGCTGTGTGTTTTGACCTGCCGCTGTGACTGCTTCTTTTGATTTGTCTTCTCCTGACATTTTTCTTTGACCTAGTGTAGGTTAGAAGCTGTAACAGGAAAGGCATAATTAAACAGAAAGCTTACATGTACTGACAAGGAGTGGTGGAAGTACCGAACCCTTCATAACAGCTATACGAGGCCAAGAGGTACAAGATCATGTAACCTCAGCTGAATTTGGCTTAATATTTGATAGAGTCTATTCAAAGAAGTGTAATAAACTCAGAACATCTGCTTTTCATTGTCACTATTAATGTGGGTTTTATATGTGACTGGCTCATAAAAAAAAAAGAAGATTCTGCTCTAAGGTGTTTGTTCAGCATTGAGCTGATGTTCTTGCCAGCTTTTTTACCCCCTGATACAAGAGCCTGACTTCTTTGCAATGTAATATCTGGAACTTAAGCAATATTTGTTTATAAGTGCTCACCCAACTGTCAGTATTTCCTAGCATCTTAAAAGTTATACAGTTTTAGGGTTTTCTGGTTTTTGTAGAAATTAGGAAAGCACGTGGTTCTTTTTCATCTTTTTGCTACTTTAATTGAGTCAATCATCATGTAGTTATTATTTCTTTTAAATTTGCTTTCAAATGTACTTTGCTTCTTTTTTCTTTCTTTCAGGAAGAATTTCTTCACTGAAAGGGTTGTCAAGCATTGAAACAGACCACCTAGGGAAGTGATGGAGTCACCATCCATGGGAGTGCTGAAGAAATGGCTGGAAAACAGCAAACAGCACTATGGTTTTGTTGGCAGCGTGGTGTTCAGTCAAAGGCTGGACTCAATGATCTTGGAGGTCCTTTCAAACCTTAATGATTCTATGATTCTGTTCAATGATCCCTTGTCTATTTCCTTGAACTCTTGTCCCAAATCATGTCAGGGGTCAATATTTTGTCTCCTCATCAGCAAGTTTATCTTCAGCATTCAGCCTGACTTCCCTTTATCATCTTTTATGTCAAACAACTGTGTAGATGCCTGATAAAACCAGGGGCCTTCTTGTTTGTAAAACAAAGCTGCTTCTTAAAACAACTATTTGTAGCTGCCATTCCCACCCCTCTCATTTTGCAGAGGCAAACTTGCTGTTGCCTTCTCTGAATGTTTCACACCTGCCTCCCCTGCTCTCTCCTTGCCCCATCAGTACATCCCTTTTACCTCCCTGGTGGTCTTGGCATGATATCAGTTCATGTGCAAGCAAAAATAAGCAAGCTGTGTGACAAAAGAGCTCGTGGCTGTATGTCAATTTTATTTTGTTGTTTGCTTTCCTATTCTTTAAGAGGGAAAGGGAGTGAGAATTACCCCAGCTAGGAATGTGAGGTTAAGAAAGCACTTGCTTGTCAGAGGGACACAGCTATTCCTGTATGAGTTTATGGCTTTGCCATTGCTCTAGAAGCACTCTGGCACCACAGCCTTCTCCTGTGCATGCCCCTTGTTCCACATCTGCACACTTTAAGCCTTTCAGCACGCATCATGTGTAAATTACCAATCCAGCAGCAGAGGTTCACAGAAGGGACAGTGTATCTTAGCAAAACTTCTCTCTTTATTCCCTCTAGTAAGAAACATAGCTAACTAAATCCTATCCAATATCCCTTTCAACATGGCATGCAAGCTACATAGAGAAAGCTAGGCCATTCCTTGAGTGAAGAGGATTTTGTAGAAGACAGAGCTAGATGATTCTTACAAATCAGTAAGAGTAACAAGATGAAAAAATGAAGTCCCCTTTAAGTTATCTGTTGGGAGGAAAAGAAAGTCAACATTGACAATGTATTCATCTTAATGAGGACAAATATTTATACCAAACAAAATTAACATATCAGAAAATGCAAGAGAGGCATATAATTAACAAAAGGCAAGGGAATTGGCATAACACTGATAAATTCTTCATTAATAAAATAACTGTTTTAAAATGTCAAAATGAGTATATTTTATTCATAAATTGTGTAGAATTTAGCACACTAATTAGAGACGTAGACTCCATAGCTATTTACATGGCAATTAAATCCACAATGCCAGTGACCCAGCCAAATTAATGTTGGCCCCAACTTAAAAGTAGACACAGTATAAATAAATAATTCACACCATCACTAGAGTCTTTGCTTAACCAAACAGTTCAATGTAGAAAATTCTGGGAATTATGAATGACTTTGATGTGCATTAAAAAAACACAGCAAAATAAAATGCAAAATAAAACACTCAAATGTTTTATTAGAGACTCAGATTCCAATCTAAGTTGTATCAACAGTGATGGGAAGAACGCAAGCACAGCAGGTGATAAGAGTCCAGCTGTCTTTTTCAAGCAACTAACTCTGCTTTACAAATTCTTAAGCAGCAGAAGGTCTGTGCTTAGAGCCCCATGCAAGAGCCCCCAGATCCCCAGGCACTGTCATTGGTTTTGACTGGGCCATTTATCATATAAGTGTTACCAGGCTTGTGCCTTACCCTAATTCTTGTTCCTAGCAAGAAAAGGAAAAAATCACAAGCAGCATGCTAAGAACAAAGAGAGAGGAACAGGCACATTTCAAATTACCATTTGGTGTAGGTTCATGTGGCAATATGTGGAGTTCCCTCTTTCCAGGAATTCAAAATTTGACTGTAGGGAAGGAATAGCAACAGGCAAAGGAGCTGTATATAATTATCTTGACCACAGCTTCCTTGAAAGTAAAATCCTCCAAGGAGGTAACCACACTGGCGATGTTCCTGGAGTATCAGCCCCTTGCTTTTAGAGCTGGGTGCAAAGTAGGGCACTGCTTCATCCTTGGTCAGGTTGAGACAGAGGGGAACAGTGTTAGCTGAAGTCTTGGCATGGCCTGGGCACCCAAAGGTAGAACTGCTGTATGCTGATGCTCTGTATCTGCCCGTGTTTACTAAGAAACTCAGGCAGAATCACCAGCAGATGAGACTGACTAACCAAAGGATGTGTATAAACAGAAGCGCTCTGCCAAGCACAGGTTCCAGTGCCAGGTCAGGATGAATTCAAGGTGATACAGGAAAGAAAGGGCCTGGAACAATCCTTGTGCTTTACTCTTCCCATTACAACATCCTGTCTTGCTCCTTTCTGGTGCTTGAAGTGAACCATATCCCACAGGAAACATGCTACAAAAGAGGGAAGAAAAGAACCATAAAACTGAATTTAAAAATCAACTTTAATATATGTTGTGATCTGCTTGCACAGAGGTGACTAACTCTTGTAACTATTAGGGGTAAACATATTGTCAGTGTAAAGCCTGCAATCCATTCTTAGAACATCTCCCTCCTCAAAACAGGCCTCAAAATTAAATTTAAGCATAATACAGATTATCTGCACAAAAGTGAATCTCACAACCATATCTACGCAGAACCTGATTTAAAAATTAGACTGGACTAGAAAATATTGATGAAGTGTTTATAATCCTCACAGGTCAAAAAGGCTGCAGAGGACCATGAAGCAGGTAGAGTTTGCTTTGAGCATCAGGGTTTTTTTCCCTAGCTATGTCTAGGGAAATGTGAGGCACACAGTGCTCTTATGCACACCACACAGAACAGACCACCAACAGCTTATGGCTCGGGGTTACTGATATGTAGCTTTTTTAATTTTTTGCAATTACTTACAGGACTTAATAATGCAAAATCCTTCTTAAGTAATGATTCACCTAAAACACTGGATATAATCCTAGGTCCTTCCATTCCAGAAAGATATTGATAGGTTGGAAGACGTTCAGAGAAAAGTAACAGATGTGTTTAAGGCACTGGAGGGACTGATTTATGGAAGGAAATTGCCAGAAATAAAAATGAACATTATATTCACGCTTTGACCAACCCAGAATGAAATGGGAGGCTGATGAGACAACAATGTATGGAAAGGAATTTGTATGCAGGTCATCCAAGGGCTAAGGTAGTAGGATGTAAAATTGTGGGTAGAAGAATGAGGAAAGAAAAAGAAATACAAGTGATTAGTTAGCAGAGTTGCATCCCATGAGAAGCCACTGAATTATTTTAAACAAGCTTTGGCAATACACTGGGGGCTGGACCATAAGGGAAAAGCCCTCCATAATCAGGGAGAGAGATTTAATAATGTTTTCTCTTTCTAATTTCAGTGACTCAGCACATCAGTTTATCCTTTCTGCTGTCACAATTATCTTTTCTTTAGCTTTTTCAGATCCCTTTTTTTTTCTCACACATGCCCCTCAGCCAATAGTTACAATGATTTCATACATTATTCAGCAAAATGACTTCACATCTCCTTCACCATAAATGGCCTATCTGTATGCCAGTTATCTGTCATAGCAGTCCCTTGATCATGAGGAGTTACACCAGCTCCCTGGGGAGAATGCCTGGAGTCAGATCCACCTCCTCCCATCCAAGCTCTCCTCTGCAAGTTTGACTATTTGAGGTTAGCTCAGCTTCTGGGCCCACACTGTTGAAATGCTGAGCATGCTTGGTTTGGGTTCATCCCTCAGGACTGGCACATCTGGCCACAGTTCAGCATGGGGCACATGTCACTAAATCATAATATATCAAATCTGGTACTGAATTTCTTTCATAATAAGCTCTTCCTGATACAATTCTGCTAATTTCGTCTCAGTCTTTCTTGGGTTTCAGTATTTTAGCTGAATGATTGAAAGCTCTTATTTTTGGGGCAGAATTTCCAGGCTAGGAAAGTGATCCTGATGTTGGCTTCTTCTCTGCTTTCAAGCCATTGCTGCATGCAATTTTTCTTGTAATGTACTTTTCCAGTAATGGATTCAAGCAAACATCACTTCAGCCAAGGTCATAATTTTGGACTGAGCAAGGTAACAGATCTGTTTATATGCAATTCCAACAAAAGCTCTTACAAAGACAGCAGTTTCTGGTAAGTATTAGCAAAGCCAGTTGTGACCTGATCTTGCAAGCTCATCCGGACTCGATGACTTTGTCTGGAGTTTTTGATACACGAGGGAATATTTCACTTTACAGTCCCAGTTAAAATGAGGATCCAGTTCCTGAATGGACATTTTGAACACTCTTCCAGGCATAAAACATCAGTAACAGTTTCAAACTCAATTCTTTGTATAAGCTTTATAAAAGCACTTTGGAGCAAAAATTAATATCATTGCCTCTACATCCCCTTAAGAATTCCACTTCTTGTCCTGAATGAAAGATCAGTGGAATTTTTTTCCTTCATCACAGGTATTTTTTAACGTGTCCCTAAAGACCTCCAACAAAACTCATCTCCAGGAAATCTATTCTGTCATTTCAGTACTCTCTATTTTAAAAAGTTTTCTAAATTACAGCTAACCCGAATATTTCTGGTCATAATGTAAGCCTGTCGCTGCTTGTCTGCCTTGCTGTGGGCTTTGAAGAGTCAGCCATGCCTTTGCTCTCTGCTACAATCAGAACTCATTCAATCTGCTGCCAGAGATTGTGCTTTCCTATATTTTTTCATGAACTCCACTGCATTCATTTATTGATCCCTACATTTCTTGAGGTGTTCTGCCCAATACTGGACAGATGTTCTAATATTCAGCTGAAGCTTTATGGAATTCTGAATAGAGGTCAAAGTCTATTTCACTTATTTATACCTTCTGATGCAGCATTTCACTTTTACAAAATAGCATGAAAATACTGACTTTTGTTGAGCATTAAGATCCCCAGATCTATTCTGTGGAAATGCTACCTACAGAGTTATTTCTGAGCCTGAGTTTATTCATGGTGACGATTCCTGTCCATGTACTTTCTACTTGTCCCTGCTGAATTAGAGTCTCTTTTTATAACTACGGTGCTATCACCCATCTAGGGTATTTCAGATTTTATCCTGTCTTCTGACACACTTGCAGGTCCACTTAGTTTGGTCATCATCTCCAGATTTTATTAATCATCCTTTTTTTTATATTCTAGTAGTCACTGATGAAAATATTAGGTATCACCACATCACGGACAAACACTTGTAAAACTCCAGAATCACGGCATAACTTGTCCAAAAACCACTCATGTTTTCTCTCCAAATACAGCTTTCCTACCAGTTTTATAACTCCCCTGTGATGCATTCATCCATTCTGTACTCCCCTAGCTTGTTCATGTGGTCTTCCTGTGATACTCCACCAAAAAAATGTGTTAAAATTAAATTATATTATGTGTGTACTTTTCCCTAACCACAAAGGGAAAATATGCTATCATCTTCCTGAAATAAATTAGGTTTTTGGTATGGTTTCTCTCTAAAAAATCCTCACTGGATGTTGGCTCATCTTCTTGTTTTCTTTCAAGCATTTATAGCTAGGTTGTTGGCTTCCTTCTTTCAATAATTTTCCTTCCTCCCATTTTTATAGTGATAGGTGCTTTGCTTGCCCTTCTCCTGTAATTTGCATATGTTGTTTTCTGTGAATCATTCCTTCCTAAAATCTCTTTTGTGAATTCCTTTATGTCCTTTTTGTCAGAAGTTGTGATTTTTTGCATCTAGGCAAGCAGAGATGCTGTATGACTTCAAGCATGTTCTCTGTTGAATCAATTTCTGCTTGATTTTGAATTAGTAACCTTAATGGACAAGGCATCATAAAGCTGATTTGCCAGGATCATTCTTATTTTCCTGATATTTTTATACACTGGCTGAAACAGAAGCATTTAAAAATAATGATCTTTTAAGCCACAAGCATAATACTTTCAGATTATGCTCAAGCATAGCTAAGACTCTGAGTGTTCTGGTATATCTTGGTTTGTTCAGTGTCTGAAACAAAGAAGAAAATTATTGTTTCCAGGAAAATATAGACACTCTATTACAGAAAACTTTCTGCAATATTTTTCTTCCAATATTTCACTAATTTCTAGAGAGGAAATAAAAAATCCAGTAAATTGTAATAAAGCACTGTCCTTTTGACAATGAAAGTTGTCATTTCACCCCCAATGTTACTTTTATAGTTTCAAAACTTGTTCTTGGCCACTTTTCAAATATTTATAGCTCTCATATAATGTGTCTCAAGCAAATAGCCAGTCTTGCCAACTTCTGCACATGTGCTAAACTCTGCTATGTGAGGTAGTTAAGCATGGGAGTGTTAGCAACAGCAGAGCCCCAACATAAGAAGACTACAACTTAAATCACATTGACAGACCTAAGCAACTGCTGGATGTTTCACAGACATCTGTGGAGATCTGTGCAGGACTGGAACCTTTACAAGGTGAGAAGAAAGAGAGATAATGCAAGACCACATCGAAGAAGTCCAGCATAAAGCTGTGACACTGGATAAAGTGACTTGACAAATTAGTTCATGCAGACTGTTCTCATGTTGCTCTTTATTTTCCCTTTTTTTCAATGGTCTAAAGTAAGCTTGCTCTCTTTCAGCATCATGAGGCACTCAGAGAGGAGCACGCTCAATTTCTCATAAGCCACTGAGGATTTTGGAACTGACATTCAGGACAGTCAGATCTCTGAAACAGAGAAAAAGAATAAATAAATGTGTTTTTCTTTCTTATACGTTTGTGACATTTCAAAATGGAAGTCTTTGCAGCAATCTTCATCATTGAAAAAAAAGGAAAACAAGTAAACAGCGGTAATTTGCTTCCTGTTGATCTGTGATGGGTTTGAGAAAGGGTAGCTGGCTGTCCCAGCTCCATGGGCTCGAGGAAAGTGGAGCTGGGTGCCCAGACTGTCCCTGTCCCAGAGGTCTCAGTGGTGAAGTTACTGCAGCCTTCAGCACTGAAGCATCAGGTCTGCATGGCTGGCTGCGACTCCATCGTTTGGGGATCCAATCCTGGCTGGCATACCCACTGTGCAGCTCACCACCCCGTTAACCTTGCCATGGCCCTGGCTGTGCTCTTGCTCATCCACCCGTTCTGCTGGCCATTTTCTCCCAACAGCTGCTGTCCTCTCTTGGGACGTGGTGCAGCTTGGCCTGGGCATTGTGTGAAGGGTGGACACATCATCCCCCTTCGGCCTGGGGCTGTGTAAGCAACTTAGCATAATGCTCTGTTCACTCCATGGCTGCCCAGCTGAGTGCACACAGACTTTGCATGGAAACTTTGGACCTCACTTTTCTCCTCCTCTACACACCTGCGCTGTCCCCTGTGTCTCCTGTGTCACTACCTCCTTCTCTGCTGCCCCCCGCCCCATGTCCCCTACCCTACATCCCTGTGTGCCCTGCTGCTGCCTCAGACCTGTCTCCCCAGCTCCCTGCAGCCTCTGTCCCAGCCTGTCCTGCCTGTGTGTGAGCTCCTGGGCTCACCACAAGCCCCTGCTGCACGCTGCGAGCAAAGGAGCATCCCCAGCTCGCCGGGCTGAGCAGGAGAGCCTTGGAGGCAGCCGGAGACATCCCTACTGCTGCCTGCCTGTCAGCCTGGGAGACATGCTGCCACTCAGCTGCTAGCACACCATCGCCACACCAGATGTTCTGCGGGTCTGCTTCAATTTGGGCTGAGCTGTGGTGCAAGCTTTATTTTTGTGTCTGTTTTTCAAGTGCTTCCTCGTCCGGCTCTGTGTGATTTTTATACACCAGTTTCTGTATTAACCCTTAATCTACCGGTGACTGTTCTGCACATACACTGAAGACTCGTGCAAACACTATTATCTCTCCATTTTCCTGCATGCTGCTGCTTTCCTTTCTGTTAGTTGAACGACAGTGTGTAGTGAATTTCCATTTTCTTTCAAACCATGTCACTGCAAAAGCAACCCCTGCAAATTTTTAAAGGCACCTTAGTTATATAGAAGACTAAGCCTCCCTTAGATGCCCAGGGACTTGAGTGAATTTAGATGAGAAAAAGGAGTTGGCTGCTTAAGGCCAAAAATCTTCACAATGTGTAAGTAACTTTAGACTAGACAGAAAAAGTTTTTAAAACCCATACTTCACATCACCTACAAAAGTTCCAGTAGTAGATATTTTTAATCCCACCAGGCATTCATTTTTAGGTATCAACCTTCATTTATAAACCCTTCAATTTTAAATGATCCCAGGATACTTCTGAAGGTGTTTTCCTTACACATTTTTTTTACCCAATGTTTGAAGCATGATTTTTTTACCCCCAGTTTGTGGCCTCCACAGATATTTAATATTTCTTTGGTGGTAGAAGACTAACAAGTCTGATAACAGCAGGTTCTAACATAGTTATTAAATGCTAACCTCTTGAGGTTAAACAATCTCTTCTGATATCATTAAAAATGCCCCAGGAATCCGGATGTACCCTCTTCACATTTGCATCACATGTTTAAGGGGAAAAATATTGCAGTTTTTCCTACTTGAGCCACCTTGTGCCAAGCAGTCAGACAAGAATTCTTTGTGCCATTAATTGCTTTCTTCTTCCTGTCCTGACAGTACCCCCTGCAAGAAAAACTCCCCAGAAATCTGCATTTTGCAGGGATTTGAAGGTATAAGAGCCCAGGAGGGCATACTGTGAAACACAGTAGAGCAACCTCTGTTTGCCAACACTTACTGCAGAAAATCACGGCCATTGTCAATCCTTCTGCCAACGATCCCACACCAAGGTGTGCTCCACCTCTGAACAGTTAACCCCCTCAGAGATTCTGGTAGTGTTGCACCCTGCAATGTCAAGAGGCATTAGAGCTGCTTGGTCTCTGTGACTGCTGAGCCTTTTATTGATGTGCCTGTGCTTGGATTTGTGTGTCTCATTCAGATAGGAGCAATTTAGCTCATTACTCACCCTCCCCAAAATGATATATCTATAGACTGACATTTAATGGTACATTCACCCAGAAGAACAGATGAGATGTCCAAAACAGTTAAAGGAAGATGCATTTTCATTTCTAATAGCAGTCAGGATATTGGGAAAGGATGATGCATCCATCAGCTAAGTCAAACTGCTGGATTTTCCTGTTGCAGTCCAGACTTCTATTATAGCCTCATTGATAGTGTTCAGTAATCTCTCAATGAAGCGCACTGTATACTGTAATTGACATGTAACCTTTCTTCAGGATGAAAATGAAGTCCATGAATAAAAGCTAGCTGTGTAGGGCTGCACACCAAGGTCTCTGGTTTAGTTCCACTATCTCTCATTTCTCTGGGTCATGCACAGGGGGAATGCCTGTGACTGCTTGGCAGGAAGGTTTTGTGGCTAAGGTGTTCTTTCTGTGAAGGTAAGAAGTATATAAGTTAATAAAATTAACTTTTGCCCTTCGGTAAGGGTCCCTCAATGGACTGGTATCCTGTGTAGAGCTTTGGTTTGCACTGGGTTCCTTTCCTACCATACACTGGTGTCACTGCCCTCCTTCTCCCATCATGGCATCATGCCAGAGCCAAAGCATTGGAGGAAGGCCACATTTCCATGCCTGAGTACATGATGGTGTCAGTGCAACCTTTGTGAGCAATTTGGGCCGAGGCACTTTACTCTCACTCACCTTGCTTCGGTGCTAAGCATGAAAAGTACACATTGCCTACTTCAAATCTGTAGGACCTGAATTAGCCTTGACGTGCTGCAAAGACTGGCTGGAATTCCTACCCTGGGATTTTCTCATTGCTTCTTTGCTTTATCAGGGATGGATTTTGTCTGTTTTTCACTCCAAAAGAGTGTTGTAAACTTCAGACATTATAGCTGAGAAGAGGACTGTAGTAGAAACATGCTTTTTGACCAAATGTTTGTAAGATTGGAAGTCAGCTCAAAAAGGACTGCAGAAGTGTTG
Organism: Entomyzon cyanotis; assembly: GCA_024500445.1. NCBI lineage: Eukaryota > Metazoa > Chordata > Aves > Passeriformes > Meliphagidae > Entomyzon > Entomyzon cyanotis. The sequence goes on from JAKEPQ010000739.1 coordinate 2,834,037, forward strand.
TTTGGCTGTCTGACAGAGAAACTGATCACTTTTTACTGTTGCTGCAAAATTGCCATATAAGGTTACTTTAAAGTTGTGTACTACATCTAACTTTCTCTTTAAATAACCAGGAGATAGGGAAAGGAAAGCTAGAGGGTGGGGAGAACACACCAAGGCTGTCTGTAAAAACATGTTTGATGATGTTTACTTTTGGCTTTTGAAAGAGGAATAAAATACCTTGTCTTTAGAGAGAGGCAAGAAAACACTTCTTCCTAAAGTACCTGGGGCCAGGATCAACTTCTGTTCACAGACACCAACACACCATTTCCCTTGTCTTCAGCAGGAGCTGCTCATGCATCTGAAGAGAGCCCCCAGGCTCTACAAGTTTGATAACTTCCCAGCCAAGGAGTGCATGTTTCTCCCTTCTCAGTTTTTATCATTCACTTACTATCCTCCAGACGCCTCCTTTGTTAAACTGAAAGCCTCGAGAGAAAGCACCCATCTCTCCAAGCCCCTGCTCATGTGTGTAAAAGGCAATTATGATTTTTCCATGTGGAAGATTTTAATAGACATCTTCTGCCTACAGCTTTATTTGTACACTTTGCCCAGCCTACCTGAGAAGCCCAGAAAGGGAGAGTGCACAGCTGTGATTGCATTCCTGCCCGGCTCTGTGCTTGGGGGTCAGCTCACTGTGGGGCAGAGTCCACATTCAGCACTGTCAGTCTCTAATTTCTAAGGGACTTTTTGCCTCCTTTGACCTTGTATTTCTCTGTTACCCAACCTCTGAATAACCATTAGCGACATCGAGACCCTTGAATTTTCAGTGAGGCAGTAGAGTATTTATCTCAGTTGACAGCTTTAAGGCTTCTTGCATGTCAAGGGTCTCTGCCAGAACCAGCTGCGTGAAGGGTGGGATCAGCTGAGAGACTGAGAGGGTCTTCTCTACAACAAAACCTCCAAATTACCTTACATTAACATGGCACTGGAGTTTTGCCTCTGGCCACAGGTACAAGTTCACGTCTTTTGACAGTGCTGTAGAGCTTGTCACCTAACCTACAGCTGTGCCCTGGTAGATTTACATGTGAGATGTTCCTCTGTTTAACCCTCCTGCCAGTCTGTAATGTGGGAACTGCTCTTTGAACTCCCAGCATGATAAGTCCTTCACTACAGGCCATCCTGTCCATCCTGCTTGAATACAAGAGAGAAAAATTATGATCTTCACGACTGAGAGTTAAGAACTGTAAATCATGAATGAAACCACACATAAATCTTAGGAAGCACCAAGATTTAAGATGCACCTTAGCTTTCCTTTGTTGTCTTTCTGAAAAGGTTTCCTGCTCAATCTTCTGCACATCTCAGACCCTATTCTGAGGTGTAGAATTCTCCCTGTGCACATGAAAGGTCCCTAGTTTGGACATCAATGGGCCCATAGGTGCTGGAGGGGACTGGAGGTGTCTGGATGTGATTAACAGCATGGGTGCTGCTTTTCCAAGTTTCTCAACACAAAGCATTCACTGTGGCATTAATACTACATGTCCTTGTGTGTAGTATGAGCCTGTACAAGTCCGTACTACTCTGGGATTGAAGGCATAGACTAGTTTTTCAGTCTTACCACAATAATATGTGCTTCAGTATACTTTAATACCTTCAAAATTTTGTCATCATTTCCTAGCTGGGGGATCTTTTCTGGTTCACTTGTTATCCATATGACAGTAAAATAAATAGTCTGTTGGAAGTACACAAAGAGATTTTAGACTTAAAAGTTGGAATGCAGGGGTTTTTTTTCTTTAAGGGAACACTTGAATTTTGTCTTAGGAGATGTGAGGTTTTGCCAATTTCTTGTTCATATTCATAAGGTATGAAGTCTGAGTAATACATGAAAAATGCAAGTACCCATGTAGCTACAAACTGCAAGCCGAGAGTCATAGATAAGAATATGAATAAGGATCGCAGTAGAGTGTTTCCATGTTGTTTAAACTCTGGCATTAAGTTTCTTCTAGTGAAAAATTCTGCAAACTTAAGTTCTCCGTTTTTTGGGAAGAAATAGACACAACACAGTCAGTGACAAAATAAACCTCCCACAGATTTTTCTTTCAGGCTGTCTTCACCAACTGTGAAAAACTAAAAAGACATGGAGCTGAGAATCCTGTTAGCCTATCAAGGCCCTTTCCTACCTTTCCTGACAGTAGTGGCAATTGTGATTCTTGATCCAAAGAACTGAAGAAAACTTTTCTTGCATGTTGGCTTCTTAACACCTAGCATTAACACCTACCAATATCCCATCTAATGCAGAATCCAGAATGAGAGGCTGGTCATGTGTAAACGTGTTCAGTAAACATGCAGCAAAACAGGCACTTTTGTTTTTCCAGTGAACATTTTGTCAAGGATGATTACAGATCTGCTTCAGACATGAAGGTCTATAGAGTAAGCATTGCAAAGACTCCACTCCAAATATTTTCATATTTGTTTCAAAGCAATCTCTATCCTTTTGGGGTGTTCAATAGCAGCCAGCATCAGAGTGTTCTCTGAAAGTTGCAACACTTATCAATAAATACACAATCCATTGACTTTGAGGGAAGTTTGTCTTTGAGGGAAGTTTGTCTACTTGTAAGGCAAGCAGGCAGTTGTTTAGGGCCTAACACATGAACAAGAATTTTTTTTAGAAAGTCATCTCATGAGTAATATGACAGTTGATATTTTTATTATTTTTAGATATTACTAAATCCTTTCTGTATATATATTTTTTTTGGCCTCAATTTTGCTGAGGTCAGCAAATATAGGAATTTCCCTTTTGTCAGTCTGACAGTTATTACCTTTTTTATTTCCTCCTAGTTCTTCTATTACAAGATAAAGCCAAAAAAGGGGAGCTTCTGACCTTTGTAGAATCATTCAGTATTTTGTATGCACCTATCTGCATGGCTGCAAGGGCTAACAAATGCCTATTTAAAAATATTTATTTTTTGTTGCTGTAAAGGCAAATATCAGTCACAATTAATGTGGATATTACATGGAACAGTGATTCTGGTGGAACATGGGTGTCATCTTGAAGAAACATTACTGAGATTTTGCTCAATATTTATTTATTTATTTGCTGCTAGAAGAGCATTATCAATACCGTGTATCTGAAGAAGATCTATTTAGCTTGTACTTCATTTCTAGAGGTGTAAGAAAGAGTTGTCCCTTTAATTGGTTGATGTCCAGCCATGGTTTTTATGCATTTTCAGCATGTTCTGTTCTGCAAGGACTTTTTTGAAAGACACACCCTCAGCTGTAGCATTTGCTCATTTCTCTGAAGTATGACATTCTTAGGGGAAAAAAAATTGTTTGAAAATATTAGAGGATCTCAAGCTGGAATATATAATAAAAAAGATTCTGCAAATATAATAGATCCATTAATACTGTCCCAGATTAATCCTTCTAGAAGCTAACTATTTTTCTTTCAAGTTTTGTTTTTAAATTTCTCTCAGTTTTCTTGAGAACCATTTACTCATCTGTCTCCCACAAAAAAAAAAAAAAAAATCATACACCCAGTGTCTACCAATGCCAGTGACTTTCAGAAGCCGTCATGTTGTGGGTGCCATGAAATATTCACTAGACAGCTCAAACTAGTTTCCAAATATAAATATCTGTCTGTGGATTGTTTCCAGAGGCAGATGGGGCACAAATCAAAATTCATATGAAACTTATTAAAAAAAAATAGCCATATAACAAAAGAGTTTGTTTGGATCTCTTACAGAATAGATAAAGGAAGCTATCACTGCAAATGAAGGGCTCGTTAAATTAAATATTTTTCAATGATTAAAGAAACCCATTTGAATCTACTAGGGAAAAGTCATGTCCTAAGGCACCAATGACATTGATTTATGCATAATTGGATATAAAAGAGCAAAATAATATTGAGCTTTCAGAAGTGACAAGGTATCTTAAGAACAAACTGCAGTTTTCTTGGACATTTTTGCAGACTAGCAATAGTCGGTGCCCTTACATTTAATCTTTAAATCATAATATCAGAGGATGAGATCTACTTCCTTGAGCTTCAGGAATCCCGAAAGATGGCATATAGCTTGCTCTTACCACGGAGAAAAATGTGGGCACTTCCAGAGGATAATTATTGCTTGTATTTGAGACTCCTATGATGGGGTGGAAGAAGGCAGCTGCCTTTTTTTGAGCTCAGGAATGCTGAACGGTTACCCTGGATGACTAAGTGGCTGTGCTTATTGCTCATGATGGAGTAACAGAGAGAGGTGGTGCATCAAGGAAAACAGGGGTATATTCTGAGGATTGGGACATCTCAATTTTACTGTACAGGAGGGAGGTAAGAGTGTTGGAGGAGGGGAAAAGGGTGGGCCCTGTGCAGTGGGAAATGGGCCTCACTTACTAGTATTGGTCTGGCAAGCTAGGAGAGCTTGTGTTAACAAATACCAGGTCATGATGTTCTGGTGAGAAAAGGATTACCCTTTAGGGAGATCTGATCTCTGTTTATGGGTGTATATGTTATGTTCAGGGTAATATGGTGGCCCACTTTCCATCAAGAGGCACACTAAATGTTGAGCTGTGAACACCAGAACTAGGCATCCCCAGCCTCAGTTTCTGTAGATATCCTCTGCTCCACTCTACAAAAGGAGAATAGGATGGGTGGGTGTGGTGCTGTAGGCAAAGTGTCAGGCAGCTAAGACTGAAAAACTTGAATTTGTTAATCTAATGAACACAGCTACCAGAATAATGCTGTATGTCAGCAGGAGTATAGCTGGTATCCTGCTATCAGATAAGAACCATTTTACCATGCTTTCATAAATCCAGCCCCTTGAGAGGATATGGATATTGGGTGACAATATCTTGGGTACTCGGATAATGGTACTGGGTGATAGTGGATTGTATCCAGTGTGTGAAGCAAAATGTCTATCACATGAATTTTTATCTTATTTAAATTATGAGAGATAATGCTAAGAATACACCCTCAATTATCCTCTACACCTTTTTCCCAAAGCTTGCATTATCTAATTTTAGAGCCATTTTCACTTTCTTTTTAGTCCACACTTTTCTTTTTAGTCCACACATGCCCAGGACACATCTTTCAGAAAAGTGAAATTATGGACAGTCCTATAAAAGCAGTTCTAGTGCAACACAAGAAAGCATTCCTGCTTCTGAGCTGTTGCAGCACAGTGAGATAACAATTTTCTTCCCTTTGCCATTGAAATTGCTGGTAGCTCATACCACCAAACTCTATCCAACTGTGCAGCATAAGAGAAGAGTTATGGAATGAGCTGGCAAAAGAGAAGGATCTTACTCATTATGAAAGTTTGGAATTCAGAAAAAAGTGTAAAGCATCAGAAACAGGGTTAAATTTCCCTACCTTTTGGGGCTTGGTGGGTGTGTCAAGGCTAAGAGATGTGAAGATCTCCTCATTTCCTACCCATATGATGCATCTTGGGCATATCCTTCCTGCGGGTGTTTGGGTGTCAGATTGGTGTGTGCCATATACGTCATAACCTCAGTTTCCTGAGGAGGGGAGCTTTGGTCTGCAGGCAGTCAGGAAGCCATGATGCACATGTTTCACATCTGGATGGCCAGTGAAGCCAGACTGACAGTGCTCCCAAGCTCACAAACCCTGACTGTCAGGCACAGGTGGGTTCCCTAAGGGTGCAGGGGTTACACTTCCACATGTCTGCTCCCAGTCACTGTTGTTCTGCAGATCCACACCAGGAAATGCATCCACTGGCACTGAGCGAGAACCCAGGGGTGAGGCCTCAGCATCAGTGGCAGTCATTTCCCTGATACACAAGGAAACCTTTCCCACGTGGATGCTGATTGTGTATCAGGACTCTTCTGTGGTTGTAGAACTAGAAAGCAGATATCCAGTTAAGACTTCTAACTCTGGAGGTTAGACATCTTTTTTTTTAAGGCCAACTGTAGCCTCATCCAAAAGGCAGCTTCATCCGGTTGACAAGGCTCTAGGTGGATGACTGATCATTTTAGGTAGTGAGTCAAAAGTGACTGGTTTTGATGACAACTTTGTTATTTCCTAGCTAGAGAAGGTGGTTCAACTTAAGTAAAACATAGTTCACATTGACCTTAGATAAACAGGAACCCAACTTCCACTCAAAAATCCCTAGAAGATGAAGACCTGCTTACTTTGCTCCTATTCTTTACATTGATTATAGTGGCCTTTGGTTAATTTGGCCCTGAGTGAATTTTATGTTAACACATGCAGGCTAAGCACACATTTGTATAGCCAAAGGTTAGGGAACTCATAACTTGGAAAGCTGAAGCTCTTGCTTGTGTCTGAACCAAAAGGAATACCAGCCTCCTCAGACAGTACTGGTGGATTTGATCTCTGACTCTGGAGAGTCTGGCTGCAGAGCACACAAACCCTCCCTGGGCTGGACTGTACATAGCCCATCCAGCCACAATAAGCTGGTGGGGGGTTTGTACTGTTTTTCATAAGCAGGCAAATGCTGGCTGTGCCCCTGTCTGCCTATGGGAAATCTCTGCTCTGGTGCATGCCAAGTAACTCAAACTGGCTATTTTTGGTGCCAGCAGCAGTAGCCTTGCTGATGGTTACCTCAGCTGGTGTGAATGTCCTTAGCATTCTTGCTCAGCTTGTGCAGCCCAGGTTAAGTGCATGGTGCAAAACCATCAGCATTATTAGCCAGCTCAGGTTAAACCTACACAAAAGTCAGTATTACTGCCAGTTGCAGTGTAGGCAAATCCCAAACAAATTTCCTGTATTATTTGTGCTCCTTAGCAGTATTTCACTGTAAAAGTGCAATGATTCCCCCCCTCCCTTTTTATACAATCTTTTCTTCAGTCATGCTAATCTCCAAAGACTCTGAATCTAAAGAGCAGCCTCATTGATTTGCCAGCTAGATCAAGATAGAGGGGGGGGAAAAAGGCTGGAAGCAAACGTAGATTAGATTGAACAGCTATGCGAAGGATGCATATATAGTCAATATTAAAATGTGAAGAGTAAGTTAATGGCATAATGTCAGCATCACTGGTGGTACAGCTAGAAAGGTTAAAAATAAATAAATCCTTTCTGAGTATAATCTGCTTCATTGGTATATTGTGCAAACTATGAAGCTTGCCTTTTGCAGAGCTCAAAAAGCCTCAGACATGCTCACAACCGTCACAAAGGACAACAGTACTTTCCAGTCTGCAGAAGGGACTTGGTATCCCCAAAGTCTTTCCTGTTCCTCTGATTATTTAGTACCTGCCAGCCGCTTGCTTAAGCATTGGTGACTTTAGGATGAATAACCAGAAATTGGCTATTTTTCTGGGGAGACAGGGAGAGAGTAGGAGGGATTTGCCTGCACGCAATTTTGCTAACCTATTTTCCACCATCTCAGTGTTTGGGTGATATGGTATTTACAGACACTGTTTCAACCAAAGGGAACAACAAAAGGAAAATAAAAGCATAATTCAAGGATGAGAGCTAGCCTACAACCAACCTGCACAAATGTATGTCAGTGGCTGGGGCAGTGCAGATAAACTCCTCAAATGAAATAGCTCCTTCACCTACGAATCACGGTTAGAAAGCAAAGGAGAAATTAGACTTCTCCTAAATGGGTATGAGAAATGCATTATTATGTCTCAATAAAAAGACTGTTCAGGCCCATACCCACCCATCCATCAGTCTTTTCCAGGAGGAAAAAGTTATGTATATATATAAAATATACAATTTTCTTTTCTTTTCTTTTTCTTTTTCTTTTCTTTTTTTTTTTTTTTTTGTCTTTGAAAGGGATAATTGCACCAGATTTCATCACAGTCCTCCTGTGGCAGCTTTCTTTGAAGCTGAGCAGATAAACACTGTCTTCAGGGACTCTGTCTAAACTCTTTACACACATTCATTCAAAATGAAAATGTGTGAGCTGGCAGCCAGCCAGACTCCCCCCATTTTCTCCCGCTTGCTTTTTGACCCCCAAGAGACACCAGGGATGTGTGCACACCTCACGTGGGCTTTTCCACTCAGAATTCTGATCATCTCAGAGCTGGGCTACTGCTAGAGAGAGAGCCTAGCTCTTCAGCTGATCTCAGGATGGTTTTACATTTATGGCTACGAAATTTATTCAGGATTCACCTTTCCTTTCCTAATTGCATGGCAACATAGGCCTGTGCATTTCAGGGGGTTCTGTGCATCGCCTTCAGAGGAGATTTGCACAGCTTCTGTTCCCTGCCATTTGCTTTACCTGTAGAGCTTGGTATAAATCCCTGCTGCAGGTCCACTCAATTAATGTGGAAGGGTCACTGAGCAGGCAGAGGCAGGAAAAGCAGGCCATCAATAAAAACAATAAAAATTCAGTGGAACTTTTGATGCCCTCTGCAAATCAGTGGCATTGTTCTTGTAGATGTCAAACAAAAATGTGTTACCATTTACAAGATAAGCTTAGAGAACAGCTAAAAATCAAACAGAAATTTCTTAGCTACCTCCTTGTCAGCTGAGAGCATCACTGAGACCATTGTTACTAGCATATCTAGTAAGCTTGCTGCACGCAAATAGCACTTGATTTATTTCACAAGCTCCCAGATAAACCCAGTGATCATTTGAATTGCTGTTAGCCTGAAGCATACTACAGAAGCATGGGGAGTACTCAGGAAACAAAAACTCAGGGAAATATGTGTGAAATGTAATCCTGTTACCATTTGCCACATACTGAACGCATGTGTCATCAGCACAGGAAATGAATAAGCTATAGATCAGGAATATCCCCTGGACCTAGGAGACAAGCTGTAGATGATTTTTCCTTGAACTAACCTCATAATCTAGACAAGCTTTCAAAATGTGTAGACACTGCTCTCCTTATCCTGGCAATACCGCCCACATTTTTCTCCTTGCTTCATGTTTATTATTGTGTTTAATTGGCCAAAATGATTGACATGTTTCTGCTTCAATACAAATTCTCCTGGGTCGAGGGCTGGGGCTTAGCAAGGGGATTAGAAATAGGCCTTACTTGATGCTAATGGATTCCTGTCTAGTGCAAAGCAAGCAAGGATGAAAACAATAATACTACATTTTTCCAGTGGAATCATTCCTGCTTTTTTTCTTCAGTTCCCAAAATACGTTCTTTATATTTCCATTTTCTGTGTGGCACTGAATCATGAGCATTAATATTTGCTGTGATGCAGTTTATAATCAGTTTATTCTTTATTTCATGGTGGACTTACTGCTTTTCCCTCCACTCATATCTAGGAAACCATTTTTACATTAAATTTTTAGTATCCGAAGATACAACTGACATAAGCATGTGGTGCAAAACGCAGATGGGGTTGTCACCTGTGAAGAGATTGAGAACAAGTTTTATTTCCCTCAAGGAATCCTCTGTCTGTATGCCACTATCATGAAAATGTCCGTTTTCTGGCTCAAAGCTTAAGCCAAAGAAGTCCCTGCCAAGTGATTACCTGCCTGTTTTGGCATTCACTGCCTGCTTTCTGTCTCAGAGCCATACATTCCTGGAGATGGGACAGGAAGTTCACAGGTTGGGATTCTCTAGGTGGCTGACAAAACCAACACTGTGATGATACTTCCTACTGCCATTATTTCTCCTTAGCAATTAAAGGTGTGACCCACCCTGTGTTCATAAAGGGAAAGCTCCAATGGCACTACATGGTACAGCTGCAGTACTAAATCCAGAGATGGTAAAAGCTGTCCTTGAGCTGAGGGTGGCTGAGGTGCCTGACTCCTTGGGGCTTGAGGTGTGGAATTTAGTTATCAAAGATATCTGTATCTACTATGATCATCAGCAAAACCACTGTCCTCATTCTGCTTACTGCTGTTTCCTGCCCCTTCTACAGCTGCATGAGGATGGAGGTGAAGGTCTGCTACTTAAAAAGATGCTCCAAATCTTCTGACATCTCATAATGACTACAAGCTCAAGCTGTCTGTTTTTACCATGTCTTTGAGAATCCTCCTCTTGTACTTGAAATTCAAGTGAAATTCTCTTTGGCCATCTTGAGTCTGTACACATCATGTGCCAAGCAGCAAGGGGTGCTCAGGAAAGTTGGCATTTATTTTGGACATACAGTGCTATCCCAGCACAGAAATTTCCAAACACTCAGAAAGGGGTTTGAAGCCATTAGCCCTTTTTTTTGAAGTTCACAGTGTCAAAATCACTTAGGTGGCAGAGCTCTGCCCTCTTCCCCCTCCTCCTGGTCATTCTTCCTCTGTCTGTCACAGAGCTCTCAGACAATAATCAGCTGCCAGCTACCTTGCCCTGCAGTTCAGATTCCCAGCTATGGATAAGAGCTCTGACCTTTACATTCAGAGCCCAAGGTGTCTCTGCAGTAATAACAGCTCTTTAGGGAAGGTAAATCTAAACCTAAGGGTAGGGTGATCCCTGTCTCTGCTCCACAGGCAAGCTGCAGCCTGAGAGATCTGCAACATGAACATCATCCCTCCTAAAGAAAGAAGACTTGGCTGAAAAAATCCAGAGCACCCCCTTCCCTTGCTGTAGTTTTCTCCTCTGCTGACTTTTTTGTCTGTGTTATCATGAAAATTGGTCTTGGGGCCTCCATTACTGAGACAGAACGTTAGGGCAGCCGGCGTTTAATCTGACGGAGGATGGCATGTATATCTGCACTCTCTTCTTGTTTAAACTGTGCTGAGTCATTTGTGATGAATAGCTCTAATGGCCCTGCAGATCAACTATACTGCTGGGTTTTGGTGTTCCAGGAAGGTAGGGTAAGGATTATGGAGGCTTTACAGAGTTGAAGAGGAGATTAGGTGTAACCCACGTTGAAGGTGTAGTAAAGAAAGCAGAAGAGAAAAAAAACCACAAAACCAAATCCACCAAACAAATAAAACCCAAACCAAAAACCTTAAATAAAAATTATTGTGAAAAATCGTTTGGATTATATCCTTTCATTTTGTGATTCAGGAGTGCTCAGAAAGAATACACCTTCTGATTATATATTTTACTTCTCATTGGCAGCAAGACTAGAAACTCTCAGGAAAATGGCTGTGGCCTGAGCTGTGCAAAATACACCAAAATGGGTTACTAAAAAGCCTCACAGTACTCGATCAACTTAAAATTTCTTGTGACTGAACTTTTGTGCCACTTGATAAGTCACACCTGACATGCATTTTCTTTTGCCATGATCTCTGTATTAATGTTCAAGTTGCAAACGGGGGGAATAGAGGCAGAGATGAAGGCAAACAGCCAGGAGTCCTAGTCTTTGAAATGACCCTCCCAAGAGCTTTAAGTGAAAACATGTGTAGATTTTTAAAAAATGTAAATAAATCCTTCACAATTGTTCTAGAATTCTTACCCTTTTTGTTCAGCTTTGCTTCCAGCCAAGAAACTGTCTACATTCTTAGTCTAAACATATCCTCCTTGTCTTTAATTTTTCATAATTAAACACATTTTCCACAGTGTGTAATCCAACTGGGGCAGGTCTAGATGATTGCCTTTCCATGTTGTTATAAATCGAGGCCCTTGCTGCAGAAAGAGGGGAGAATTCTTTGAGCATGCCCAAGTAAAACATGAACAAACATAAGACCCAAAACAGATTTAAAAGTCTCTGCAGTTTGTCAACGCCTTCTCTGACCCCACAGCGCTTGGCTGAAACAATGAACAAGTGCATGCACATCTGCTGCATTTGCTGCAGTCCTGCATGTGTCTGGAGGAGATGCATTGCTTGCAGGTTGTGAGCAGCCCCGATGGCTGCAGTGCATACCTCTGCATTTTGAGACATGTGGGAGTGCTCCCAGAACTTCCCAAAAGAGCACGGTGGCTTGCAGATTTACCCTCAGTTTTTCCCATGCAATGTCAGGAGTGATGATGCAGCTTTCTTCTATTCTTAATGGCAGCCTGCATGTGTCAGAATTTCCTAGTAATCTGTGACAGACATATCCAAATTGCCAAGGCATTTCTTGTAACTCAGGAACAGCTGACCAAGGGTCCTCCCAAGACTGAGGTAAAGGAAGACTAGAATGAGAAACCTTCATTTGTCTGCTGTAAAGAACTGGCTTTGCTCGTTTACCATGATTTGACTATGAGTGGAGTTCTGGTTGAGGCTTGGAAACATGCAGCTCAGACTCTTAAAATCCTTCCAGTTTCCAGTGATAGTTGCCTTTTGCAGTTAGATAACTTCAGTGTTTATAATATTCAAGGAATTTCCTGTAGTAAGTAGAGAAAAGTACAAATTATACAGAAAACTTGGACAAAGCTGTATCTGCTTATCTTAGGTAAAACTGAGAAACTTTCAAAGGATGCTGCACTTTGTGCCTCTTTACATCTGATCACCTAAATACAGAAGTTGCAAAATAAAGATTTGTACCAGAACCAAAAAGGGATGTTTTTAGCATTTCAGTGTTGTCTGAAAGCAGATCAGATATACAACCAGAATTTCAGAAATATCAGAAGACTTGAGTATCTATATCATTTTCAAAAGTCTCTCTAGTTCAAAAAGGACCCTTGTCTTGGATCTGTTTATCTTCAATTGAACAGATTCTCTGTATTGCTTTTAGCCCCCTTACTACTTAGATCATTCTTTTTTTAAGCTTAATTACTTTGCTGACATAGAAGATGGTCTTGTTAGTGAAGAGGTCTGAGACCCATTCCCAAGTAGTCACTCATTTCAGATGCTCCTTCTTCAAAATCATTAGATGTACAATTTTTAGGATCGCAGTCCTCTGAGAAAAACAATGCCAGGTGATGCTCCACACCTAAATGCTGCTACGAGAATGAATAGCATCCTTCAAGGGTCCTGACACAAGGAACCAGAGGCTCTGCTCAGCAGAGACAGATGGGACAGAGCAAACTTAGCCAAAACCTGCTTCCTCAAGTCTTTCACTTATTTAGGACAAGCACAACAGCAGGTCTTCATATATAATTGCTGTGTGCTTTGAAAGCACCTGCTCACCCCTGCTATAGGCTGAAGAGCCCTGTGACCAGGGTGAGTCACTGAAACAACTAAGTACAAATCATGTAAACTTAGACTGCCATCCTTTTGAGATTATTCTATTTTTCATTTCTTATATCTCTTTCAGATGGTCTGTCTCCTGATATTTTCTTTGATTCTTAGTTTGCTCCTGCAGTTTTACAGAGATTAATTTTCCTGCTGACATTTCTTGATTATTTGTCCAGTCCCACTCTAACTTTGCTATGATTCAGCCTTTACATTGTTCTGCTGCTGTGGAAGTTACATGGTACATAGTTACACAGCATATTTCTAATATTTACCAAGCAGTCTTCAGAGTAAAGGACTTTGCCTTTTAAATTTTGGATTATTTATGTTCTTTCTTGCTTCTCATATATTTCTTTAGGGAAAAAAAAAAAGCGCATCCGTGATGTACAGTTTGGCATGCTGTGGACAAATACTGGGTATAATCAGGGATTAAATGACACTATGTTTTAAATTAGAAAAAAAATAAAATAACTTTGTGGCTGGAAGATTTACCATCCATCATGATGTCTCTGCAGAACTGCAGACATTATGTTAGTCCTGTTAGCAACACTAACATCCAGCAAGGTAGAGGTCATCCCTCTCTCACACTTGTCAGACTGGAGACCATATTTGAGATATGGCTCATATTTGATGTCCCTGTTTGCATTGCTTTCAAAATTTTCAGTGCAAACACAAGTTACAATAAGTGTCTTTCTTTACACGCAGCTCCCCTTTTACCCAACCATGCTGCTAAGAAACCAAACAGCCACTCCTTGCCCCATGAAAGGGGAAAGGGCTGCTGGAGCAGCCTGCAGCTGTGTGAGAGCAAACAGGAATGACTCACCAGCTGGTGTGGCTGTGCTGTGGCAGAGGGGCTGTAATCCCACTCTGACACCAGGTGATGGATGTGGGAGAGCAGAGCTTTGTAGATCCCTGGGTCTTTTCACAAACAAGCAGAGCCGGTTCCACCCTTGGTGTGAGCTAAGTGTGCTAAAACCCAGGGGGCTTTTGCTTAGATCCCAGCACTGATTTAGCTTCCTTTCATCAGTAGCTATTACACTGAGCACAGTCTCCACTGCGGGAAGCTCCTAAACTGCTCAATGACAGCAAAGAGAAGTGAATACCACAGGAAGGAATGCTCTGTTGTGCCCTTCTCCTCATGGGTTTTCATTAAACTGGTCTACTCTCAGTGACATGATGCAGGGCAGCATCTAGGATGCCATTCCTACAATTCATTAATTCAAACTAGATGAATTAGGGGATAAAATAGTCCTCTTGGCCACTGTAACTCTGGTTCTACTAGCATAAGGAGACAGAGTGAAAAATCAGGTCCACAGATCAATATTTGACTTGGTTTGCTGATCCAAAAAGACAATAAGGAAAAACATGGCTAATGTAAGGGTGGAGCACAAACAGAAACTTAGGACAAATGAACATGAATAGAATATTTTCCAGTCCATCTTTGTCTCTGCAGGTGTTGGGTGTTCCCAGTTTTCATTCTGATGAGCAAAGAGAAGAGTTCCCACCTCCAGCTCCACAATTGCCTCATGATCCTTGCAGTGTCCTCGTTCCATGAAGAAACCTAAAAGGACACTGAAAGACAGAGTCTGTCAGAGATCAACATTTGGGAAACTGGCTGGTGATGTCAATAGGCAGTACTAGCTTTCCAGCCCAGAAGGAAATGTAGAAAGATGAGTGAAAAAACAGATAAATACAGCACAAAGGCATAAAGAGGAAAAAACCCAAACAAACCAAACAACCCACCCACACAACAAAAAAACAAGCAAGCAAACAAAAATACAGAAGAAGGTGTCTGAAGTTGGAAAGGCTCAAAAAGTGATCTTATTAGAGATATAAACTATGATTCTGTTTTCTTTGAAAGAGAAACTAATCAAAATCTTAAAGACTTACAAAAATTTATCATCTTTCAGAAAACATTACCCATAAATTCCAAAAGAACACACCATGAATTTTCTGGTTTTCATTTAATTTATTAGCTGTAGCTTTCTATGTCCTTTCATTTACCTAAATCTTGTCTTTTCAAGCCCAATTTACTGGATTAACCTTGTTACTCCAGATAGCAAAGTTTAGCTCCAAGATAAGCCCCACAAGGGGATTTATGTGAAAAATAACTTTTCAACCTCCAGAGCCTCCTCCAGCTCTGACTTAGTCATGGAGAGTCCATACCAGCTGACCTGAAGTCCATCCTGGCTTGGTGCCTGGCTGTAACTCACACGTTTCTGAGCAGTGGCCAAAGGAGTCTGTCAGAAAGCAAAACATATGGAAGCTGTTTTTCTCTGAACTGTGGGGCCTGAATATTGAAGTAAGAGGTCCAGCAAACAGCAATATGGCTCATCTTCAAAGCAGGGAAGGAAATAAAAAAATGTTTCATCATGCCTGAGAAATGCTGTGGTAGCAATTATGCAGAGAATAAGCATCAGGAGCTTTGTGCCCATGCAGAAGCTCATTGGTATCAGGTTGGTTTCTACACTCAAAAACCCAGGCTGCTGAAATGAAGGTAAATATGAGTGAATTAAAGCTAATTTGTGTCTTGATTGTGATAGAAACAGGGGTTAGTGTTCCTCATGGTGAACTGCAAGAGTTTTGCATAGACCTGTTTTGAGTTCTGAGTGAGAGGCAACTCAAAATTGCATCACAAGCCAAGTTAAAATAGGATGGACATTGAAGAAAGAGCTCTTACCAGGACCAGAAGCAGAAACACACAATTATGTGGGTATGTGAATTGCATTTTTTAGCGTATGAAAGATCGCTGGACATCCCTGGGTTCCAGTGTTCTGCAACATCATGACACAGCAGCCCACAGGTGCTGGTGTCGGAGAACTGGCCAATATTCTGGCTGCAGATGGTCTGATTAAAATGGTGTCTGCTTAAAATTGCTGAATTTTGCTATGGGGAGGAAGCACAACGACCTGCCATTTTGCCCAACTCCAGCATTCAGAAACCTTGAATAACACCTTCCCTTCCTGACACCTTCTCCTTTCTCAATCAATCACAGGACTGACTTAACACCATGAAAGCAGACAATTTCATTTTACAGTCTTTTTATGTGTGTTCTGGTGCTGGAGCATTTAGAACTTTCATTTCCAGGCGCTGTGGGTGAGAAACATACTCCTTTAAAAATAAAGTGAGATTTTCAGGCAGTAATCTCTGTGCGGCAGCTACAGTTTTCAGAAAAAAATGTTCAGACTAAAAGTGCAAAGCCTGTGACTGCTCATAGACTCCCTGTCTGCACCAGGCCTTATGCAATAGAGCCCCAGTCTGGCTGAGACCCCAAAACACTCACAAATTTTAAGTGATAATATGATAAAGATATAATGTCTTTTTTTTCTGTCTTGTTCCAGATAATACTGCATGAGCATGGTTGTCTAGCTAAAGAGATCTCTCTTTAAAACCAGCTAGAAAAGACATCGACTCTCCTGCACACCAGTTGCTAAATGGCATATTTCCAGGCTGTCTTACTTCACCAGCTAACAGAGCAATAAATGGGAGATATTTAAGATTTTAATTTCTGCTAAAACCTGACCATGTGGGAGACAGTCCTATTTTTTCTGTGATATATTCCTTTTATGCGAAAAAGTAAGATCCAGTTAGTGCTGGAATCTTTGCAAGATGAGTGTTCACTGGTGAGCAATCCATATTTGCAATATCTGCACGATATAAAAATACCATTAAAATATACCTCCTTAAAAAGAGCAATTGCCAAATGCTGTCTTACACATTGCCTTTGGGCCCAACCTCTTTATTTAGTTTTTGTAAATGTTGTTTAAAATGTGGTCTACGCTGCTGCCACAGTCCCATTTGGCTGTCACTGTCACTTTAGGTGATGCTGGCCTCATCTGTCCCATAGCAACTGCCCTGACCTTCTCCTCGAGGAGCTGTGCTCACAGCCACCTCCAAGTGAGCTCAGCTGGGAGCTGTGCCCTGGCTGGGCAGCCATGGCACTCTGCTCCTCTTGGCAAAACTTGATAGGAAGGGAAGCATTCACAGTTGGTTTGCTGAAAGGAAGGGAAGCATTCACAGTTGGTTTGCTGAAAATCTCAACTGTTCAGAATTAGCAGTGGAATTTGTCTGCCACTGTGACTGGTTGGACATTCAGGAAGTGCCTCCCAGAAAGGCCAGGCTGTGGGCATCTGATCCATGTGCAGATATTTTTTCCAAGCATATCCATCCACATAAAGTACACAGTGCAATTGCCACACAAGGTCTCAGAGCTGGGCGTTCAGCTATTGATGCTGAGCCTTGCCTGGCTTTCTTTAGAACTACTGAACTGATAAAGACAGGCTGAAAGGTCCATCTGTCTCGTCCAAGAGTGTGTATGTGCGTGTGTTTGTGTGTATTTTATGGCCAAGAATTTTTTGCAGTGTTTCTCATTTACTTTTGTGATGGGCACAATGCTAGGATAACTGTCTGCCTCCAACCTAAATGAGCTTATAGCTTCATGAAGCATTTTTTACTGGTGCTTTGGGGATGTGGAAAGTGGACAGGCTGTGCAACTCCAGAGACCTCCAAAGAAGTGATGGCTTGGACAGCTCTGACTGCCTGCAGCTCCGGGCAGCTCTGTGTGTGCTATCTTGCAGGCCACATATCTATAGGATTGATTACTGGCTTTTTACTGCATTAAAGCAATGTGACAAACTTACGAGGGCAATTTTAAGAACATTTGTATGTACCTTTGGTAGGGGGAAAGATTGAGTATAACTTAGTTTCTCAATTTTCCTTCCGTGCCTGAAGAGCCTGAAGCAACCCTGTGGCCTGGTGCACCATTTCCCCAAATGTAGATTTTAATTTATAATGTTGTCCACAGGTCCTGACAACAGGGCTAGTAGACTGCATCACTAAATTAAAGAGTGGCCTGCTCCCCAGCAGGAAAATTGATGAATAGAGAAAAGGGCAGAGAAGAGTAAAAGTACATAGGAGTCTTACTCTCTACTCTTTGCTATTTCTTCATCACGAGTAAGTCCCCTGTACAGCAATTTCATTTTAACAGAGGCATCCACTTCAGCCTGACTCTACATCTACATCATTCACAACTATATAAGCATCTCCAGAATGAATTCCTGCACTTTCACATGCAGTAAATAGAAAATAAAAGACATTTAAGAAGATGTTAAAGACCTGATTGAAGTTAAAAATAAAAAGTAGGAAAATTTTAACATAATGAGGTCTATCCTTACTTCCTCTAGAGCTCCAGAAGATTATAGAGATCATGTATGGTATCAGCTATTGCTGGGTAATAAGCTACAATAAAAAAGAACACAAGATGCATTGGGTAGTGGCAATGGATTGATTTAATCAAAAAGTCTGAGCATTTTCTCTGAATTTCTTTCCCTTTGGCAATTTGTAGAGAGAAAACAGGGGCTCCAGCCATCTTCCCCCTCTCTGCTGTGTGTACAGAGCTGAGGCTAACACTTAATGTATCATGTCTTTTAAACATCAGATGTCTGCCTACCTGTCTGTTCAGGACTGCCAAACCCAAGCACTTAAAAAATTTTTTTTACTCTTTTTGGTTCACACACTCCCCATAAACACAACCAAGGTATTAGGTTAAATATCACAAGGGTTTATAAATTATACTTTTTATTGGCCTTCTGTCTCCAGCTGAGAGATGTGCACCCACGTCAGAGGCTGCTCTCTGAGACCTGCAGTACTTGTGATTTCCTTTCAGAAAAAAGGGAAGTGGGCTAAATTTCGCAGTAAAGATGCCTGCTTCCCACAGCTGACGTTTACGGAGAACTCCAAACATCAGGGAAAGTCTGGGAAGTCGTGCTGCTTCCAGATCTGCAGTGCTGATGGAAGCTCAATACAGAGGATGTCATGGAAAAAGCAAGAAGCATGTGTCTATACAGACAGCTTCTCTCCTTGCCCCCTGTGGAGCTCTGACTTTTGTTCTTTAATCTAAAATTTAAAAAAAAAAGAAAGGCATATAAAAAATATGTCTTGGTTTTGTATGTTGAAAGCCTCACAGCAGGCAGAATTATTAGTGCCATGGAAAAAACAATTTGACCACACAAAAAGCTCTCGTGCTAAACATTAAAAAGGCCTTTGTGGATTTGAATGGGGTGTGTCAAGGGAAGTGAGAGGAAGAACGTTTCAGGTGCAAATGACTCTCATGCCATTATGTTTCCAGTCTATTAAAAATAAGATACTTTTCTTTCACTTTAGAAACTTTAAAGCGAGACAGAACTAATATAATGACACATTTTAACACAGGGAGTGAAAAATAGGATCATATTTGATGAAAAGTCACATTTTCAAATCCTTAGCTTATTTCCACTAAATTGGAAGCAAGGAGGTAAGTTAACATCTGATTTGGGTTGACAGGTTTGCAGCCAATACTATTTCCTTTCCTGCTACTATTTTCTAACGCATTTTTTGCCCCTGAGAGTCTTTCTGTAGCAGCATGCTGGCAGCAGCAGAACCCAGAAGAAGGAGCTTGGCTGTTTGCAGGAAAGGATCATTCTCATTAGGAGATGTCAGCTGCCGGCTGGCTGCTGAGATTTACAAGAGCTGTTCCAAAGCTCAAATGCTAAGTGCTTCTTTCTCTCTTCTCCATGCTACTTCCAACTGGAGCAAGGGAAGTTAAGCATTAAAATGGAGGAAGAAAACCCTCCCAGTATTGATTTGTCAAATAGAGCTGAAAGCATAAGCATAAACAGCTAAGCATGCTTTGCCCAGCCTGGTAGCACCAACGAAAACTTTCACTACACAGTATCTCCTTTCATAGAGAAAGTCACTACAGTCCTTACTAATGAGTGCTGTTCCTGGTGGCACAGCTACCAAAATGTATGGATGGTTGTGATCTTGTGGCCTCTACAAGTCTGGTTGAGCCCAGGACTACTCCTTCTATGAACTTACATTTCTCTTTAGGCCATTGAAGTAACAGGGTTAAGGTCATTATATTGAACAATAACAACAAGGAAATCATTCCAATGGGATATGGAACCAGAGCCTCAAGGATGCTTAGTATTTATCCCCCAAAATATCTGCCAGTTTTTCTCTCCTGAACTCGAATTATTTTTAAGAATGAGATCTGAATGGCTAAGTGCCACTGGTGATGCATTTGTGATATATGCATTGCAGTGTGTCTGTCAGGCTTTCAGTGAGACTGCAGATCTGCCTGGGGATGAGCCAGCTACTATATTCCAGACTTATGCCCTTTGGGGTTTTCCTGGCTCAGAGGCACACAAAGTGCATCCTGGGGCTATTTC
Source organism: Entomyzon cyanotis (assembly GCA_024500445.1). Classification (NCBI taxonomy): domain Eukaryota; kingdom Metazoa; phylum Chordata; class Aves; order Passeriformes; family Meliphagidae; genus Entomyzon; species Entomyzon cyanotis. The sequence continues at coordinate 2,854,127 of JAKEPQ010000739.1, forward strand.
TAAAATTATTGCTTATAATTTCCCTTCCCTCTGGGTCCTGTAATTGGACTGATGTAAGTAAGGTGTCTGGCTTTCCAGGAAAGTACTTTAGAAGAAAAACCCTAACAATAATTTTAGAATGTGTTTTTAATTATACTCTGTTTTATTACCCACTGCCATGACCCCATGAAGCAGGGGTTGAGCGTATGGCAAAAGAATTTTGTCCTGACGTCACAATGGGTTCATTACTTGTCAGGTAAAAGGCAAAGACTGAATTTTTATACAGATCTTTTGAATTCCAGTTCACCAAATGTACACAGACAGAGACACATAAACAAGTTTATTTTCTGTACTGCACATATGATATGCATGTGTATGTGCATCTTAAGGTAGATATTCTGCCTAGCTAATCTGTCTCTACATGCAAAACCCAGTGCCTCCCCTTGAATTCAGTGGACAGACCCAAAGCCATACAGATTCTGTTCCCCTCCACAAATGATTTCTGGTATCTTTTGCAAATACACAAAAATACCCTGAAACTAGTTATATAAAACAATCTGTTACCTCTGTACTCAAAAACATAAATAAACCCAGAAACTGGAGGCCTGTCTAGCCTGTCAAGCCATGCACGCCCATGCACTCTGCTATGGTATTACATTTTTGCATGACTCTACATCCATGAGCCACAAGAGGTATTTTCCCAAAAAAACAAACAAACAAACAAAAAACCAACCAAAAAAAAACCCAAAAAAAACCCAACCACAAAAACCAGAAAATCCCATGCAAAAATCGTTTTTCCCAAAAATCATCATACAGAACTTCCATGCTTCCCAACAGCTGCTGGTGATACTTTTGAGGGTCAGGTTGCTCTGGTGATGAAAATCCTGCTGTTGGAGATCCCCAGTGTGGTTCTGCACAAAGCTACCTCTGCCTCAGTAGTACCTAGGGCTGAAATCAAGCTGTGTGGCACTGTCTTTCCCTGCCATCCGCCTCTCCTTTTCCTAAACATGCAGGGTGTGGCAGGGGAAGTCTAATATCATGAGCATTGGCAGCAAAGGACAACTTTGCACAAGAAACTGAAGCAGAGAGAGAAATGTTCATCTGGGAGCCCCTGGTTCGCCACCTGGGTTTCAGCTCTCCTGGATGAGGGAACTGACTAATTAGCCATGAGATATCAGCTCTTACAACTCCATGTGCCTTTTCTGCAGGTGAGAGGCACATGACATGTACAGCACACTTTGGTGAGCCAGGGGAGGAGGAGGTCCAGCAGTACACTGATGTTGTTGTTGTTTCTTCAGGAATCCACCTTTCCAGCTGAGGATGGAAATGGTTCAAGCCTGTTGCCCTGAGTGCCTGGACAAGTTAAGGATGGTTCCCTTGGGAGCCTCTGATTATTTTCCCTCTCCCTGCCAGGTATAGATATTAAACAGCATCCACCATTGGGAGTGGACCTGGCAGTGTTAGGTTAATAGTTGAACTCGATAATCTTAGAAGTCTTTTCCAACTTTAATGAATCTATTATGATTCTATAAGTCCTGTGGCTTCCTAATATAATGAGGTCAGGCCTAGGGTTGCATTTGAGCTGCTAGAGCACTTAAAATTGGTAACCTGCCTCCTCCTTCCATCTCTCCCTGGTTGCCTCTGACCCAGGATAAAATGTACTGAATGCCTTTCCAAATTTTGGCTCTAATTGTCAAGGGAGTGACAGAGGATTTGTCCTTTATCTCACAGAGTTGCTCTGAGTACTCAAAAGATTGTGAAGCATTCAGATAAGAGCACAATGGCATGATAAATAACCAGGGATCAACATAAGCACTGCCAAACCCCCGTGATATGGTGGAAGCACACAGCTCCCAAGGTCCCCATTTCTTTACCAAACACTAAACCAATGCTTAATGTTGTCTGGAAATCTGGGGGGCAGGGGGGATATTTGTTTAGGGAAAGGAAGAAAACTCTTCTTTGATGGATAGCTTGAAAAATGACAACTATATGACACTACCAAGATGTCTGAGATGTTTGAGTTGAGCACGGAAGATGAATTGTTGGTCAGGGTTTGATGAGCCAGCAAAGAGCATTTGACAGATTTCTGAAAAATATGATGAAAAATGTATACTTTACACATTTTTTAGATTGTGTATAACTGCTTTTTATACAAATATAAATAGACAGGAGGCTTTTGAAAACTTCTTCAAATATTCATCTGTGATGGTCAACCATCAGTCCAGTCAAGTTCACTGTGATGTGAAATTTCTACCAGACAAGACAGGTTGCACTTGGGTTGAACTTAATTGGAGGTGTGCAGCAAAATCTTTCATGCTGCTTTTCCACCCTTCGGGAAATTAAGATCTCTGTCACACAGATGTTAATAATAACAATGTTATAAATAAGTTTACAGTTGAGTCTTTCCAAATTTGCAGCAGCATTTGTCCTTTAAATGGTGTCACAATGGATATGGCTCCAAAAGCTGATCTATTATAGCTCAGGGAATCTGTAGTCTTTAGTTTAGCTCCTTTTATAACTGCAGTTTTTAAAGTTGTCACCAGATGTATGTAATTGCTCAGAGTTGCTGTAAAATCAGTCTTAGGGAAAGGAATCTATTATTATGACTGTATTTTTTTTATAAGATATGGAAGCAAAATTATGCTTATAAGGCTCTGTTCTTTGATTAAACTCATTGCTGACTTATTAAAGAAATTTAACTTTTTTGTTTACATTAGGAGTTTGATTCTGCTTGCTTCTGCCAGGGCCTCAAACACTAGATTTTGCCAGTTTATTCACTTGGATGGTGCTAGTATGATTGAGGACAGGATTTTGTTTCCTCACACTCAGCTCACCAGCCCTACCCAATGATTAAGCTGTTGTACTTTGTCTCAAAAACCTAATGGAATGAATTCTTTTATAGTGGGTTTGGTAAGGAGCTTGCATATTTTTAGTCCTCCATATAAGTTTTGCAGTTAATCCAGTGGGTCTTAATTGTAGAAGACTGGAAAGTACGAGGTTTGAACATCTTTTCTTATCTAAGTTTTTCTTGATAATACCTGAGGTTGTTACACATATAGCTCTGCTCTAAAGCATATTCCTGGAGCACTTGGAGGGTTTTCAAAGGCACTTATAGTGGAAGGGGATAAGATATTACCAAGAGCTATTAAAAATATCCAGACATGATTATCTAAAGAGCTTCACTTGCACTAAAATGAGATTCTCAGTATGACTGTACTTCATGAACAGTTATTCACACACAAGATAAATATTACTGTACACATGTTTTCCCACTTTCCCTGGAAAAGCTCAACTTAAAGGCATGACAAGGTCTCAAATGCTCCACAGTTTTATTACTCAGGCTGTATGAAACAATAAATTATCAACAGAATACAAATGCTAAAATTCTAAAAGAACACTCTGTATTTTGCCTCCACTTCACAAATACTATTTCCTGTTTCTCTTTGACTTTCTCTTACTTTGCCGTAAAGTTCTCAGGAATCTGTATTTCATTATCGCATCCCTATGAGCTTGGCATTAAAATACACACACTTTTGAATTGTTGTGCTACACACAAACCAGACAGTATCTCTCCCATAGATCTGAAGAACGTAAGCAGCTTGTTTTACATATTAAAGATCACTTATCGACTCATACACATTTCCCCTTTCTATTTAACACTCTAGAGTTTAATATATGGCATAAAGGCCAAATGCATTGCTTTCCTTTTCAGATCAGAAGAGATAACACAAGACTTATAAAGAATGCATGAGGCTCTAAATATAGAACTGGATTTCAGCTAGTTTAATGCTGCTTCCTGTGCAATAGAAGTGTGTTTTACCTCTGGTATGCAAAAGCAAAATGTACCCAGCACTGAGATAGAGCATTCAAGAGCCAGCTAAATGCCAGGCACTGGAAGAGCATGGAAGCACTTCACAAAGGCCTTAGCTCGGCTGTTAATGGCATCTTTACTGTTGGCTTTGACCAATATAAAAATAAAGTAGATCTGTCTGCAATATTGCAGTCAAGCGTTCAGAATCTGGTGCACTTAGAGACTATTTTAATAAAATGACGACAATAATGAACTGTAGTTGGACACAGTGTAGGCAATAAACTCAATGGAGTCTGAAGCAAGCTCCCAGAAATGAGGCACCCAGAGTAAAATACAGTGACTAACTGTTACATGGCCAAAGAAAAGTACTCAGGGAGTAGATTCCTGAGTGTGCACTCAGCAATAGGAAAAATTCTATATAGAAAGGATTCTCTCATTCAAATGTCAGTGAAAAGACACAGGTATCTGCTACAAATCAGAGCAAAACAGAAGCAACTATTAACCCATAAATGAAAAATACACAGAAACAACATAGCGAACAGAAGGCCAAATAGGAACAGCTGGACAGTCTGTGGGAAGAGTCCAAGTCTAGATTTTTAAGGGCTATTTTTCCCTGGGTTCCACAGGCTGGACCATAGACTTATGGGCAGTGGGTGCAGTGCAAATGAAATCCTGAGAGGCAGAGTAACAGCAAAAAGTGAGGTGGCAAAACATGACACCCATCAAGGTGCTACCCAGTTAAACACTGTCACTTTTCACACTGGAAGTAAGCATAGGAAAATATACCTCCTACACCTGGAGAAAAATGTGACTTTTTTTCCCAAACAAGATAACTTTCTAGATAATAAATCCACAGCACATGAAAGAAACAGGATCTCCAAATTTCAGGAGGCCACTTGCAGGGGAAAAAAGGGACTGTGTGATGCATCACCATCCTAAGTTAATGAACTAAGCATCATTGTCCAGACAGACTTTGTCACTTTAAGTCAGTAACTGGAAATTTCAGAGACAGAAATTGGGACCTGGACTCTGAACATTGTATTCCAGCAGCTAAATGGATTCATTGTGCTCAGGAAGCCCCAGAGCTGGATTCCATTTCATATCATTTTGTGGGGACAGGGCAGTGGCTGGACCTTTGCAAACAGAAAAGGATAAAATAGTAATTTTCACTTAAATTTCACTATTTGCTAGGAATACCAGCATGCAGCAAAAGCTGAAGGGATACCAAAATGAATCTACCAAACCTCATTCTGAACAGAGTTTTGGTTTGACTCTTTTTTCTCAACAAGGACCAGCTCTGCTCACTGTGTTACTACAATGCTTTTTTCTTGTGTTTTTCTATTCTTTTAAGGAATTGTCTCCCATGCAAGAATTCCTTCCCTGTAAATTGTCTCAGCCATCAGATGGCAACAGCCTCTTTTTCTGAAAACACTTTTGTATCTGAATAATCTTATGCATGTTGATGCTCAATGGCAATACAACCAAAGCCATTGTAGCCAGGAATGAGAATGGGTTAGCAAATCTAAGCACAAGGGCAGGTGAATTAAAAAAACTATCAACCAACTAAAAATCTTTAGGAAAATCTGAGTAGGAAAAGGCAAATAACTGAAAGGGACTTACACATTTCAGACAGCAAATACCTCACGCAGGTTTTTGAGAGGGTTGGGTGCCTACACACATATCTATCTACACAGATATCCATCTACATAGAAATCAATATTTGTCTTTTACAAAGAGCACCTCTGGGACCCACTGAGCATGATGAAAGAATTATTTCATGCACCTGAGAATATTTGTGTCTTATTTCCTGGGGCACCCTTGGCCTGCTGACAGCATTATTTGGGAGGCCCCGTGAGCAAAGGCTGCTTGGAAGCATTATTCCACTGTGACTCAAAATAAGGTAGGATCATGCTTTCCCTCCTAATCCCACTTCCTTTTTTTCAGCAAAGGAAGAAATACAGCCTTGACTTAAGATGCTGGACATTTCCACTGGAAAGGGAAGTCTAAAAGTAAAAGAGATGCCAGCAGTGGAGTTCAAAGGAGCCAAACTCCAAGACTCAAGAGCTGACATCCAACCATACATAATGCAGTGTCTTCCTGTAGAAGCCTGCTGCTTCTGACCGCTTGGTAAACATCATTCTAGCACAGAGGTGTGAGCTGGGCAGTGTAACAGCTACCCTGCACAGCAACAGAAGTTAAATTCTACTGCTTTGTCTCTAACTGAGAAACAAAATAGTGAACAGAGCTTTTTGTTCCAGAACTGGACTGTTTATACCAACCCTGGCATTTTTAGACATCCTTTGGGAAATTAAAGGTGCTATTCAAGAAAAAAGGACCTTGACATACCAAACTGACAGTGGCAGGCATCACATTAAGCATGGTGGGGCAGGGAAGAAGCATCTTCATCAGTCCCATTCACCCACCTACATATTCCTAGAGACGTGTGTGCTCTTTGACCACATGCCTTGACCTGGCAGAGAAGAGGTTAAACACCAGCTCAGGGTAGCCACACACACTCAGAGTAACAAAAGTCTCTCAGATTAGTAAGACTCTGTGGATGAGTGATGATGATGAACCTAATTGGCAGCAGGAACCTGATTTCCTGCAAGCAAGGCATGTAAGTGAGCAACAGGGAAGGTATTCAAGTCCTGGAGCCATAAACTGTTCTTCTGGATCAAATAAAGGCTATTCTTGGTATAGACTTCAGGATAAGACAGAAATTGTATCCCTCTTTCATCCATGTCCCCAGTCTTCAGATTAGATTTGGCTGCTAGCAACAGTTGAGGGTGGCTTGAGATTTCTTGGCTGAAATATTGCACTGCTTGTTAAAGGAGAAATAATGGATCTGATATTTATTGTCTGCATTCTTTTCCAGACCTAAGAACAAGTGGTTTGTTTCTTATCTGTACACAGTGACACTAACTAAGGATCAGAACATGATTTCAATTTCATGCTTCTTTTCTTTTTCATGAAATATTTTCAAAAGGTCATTCAGGTATTTTGACACATATTTTCCCTGAACTGGGCCATAACAGAAAAATGTTTCCTATTTTTGCAAATTTTGTCAATGTTATTTATTATTTTAAAGATAAAGATGTATTTTGGCACTGCTGACTACAAGGCTTTGTTTAAAATAGATTTCATTGGCATGTGGTTCACTTCTGTACTCAATCATAGAGGTGATAGGGAAAATTTTGGCAGCTCTTTACTCTGAGACAACATTAAGTGCAATCAAGAAGTGTTTGTAGTCTTTTCAGTTGCATGAAAAATTTCATCTTCTCCTAATCCCCTTCCTAAAAATACTGAGCTTTTTTATAGAAATCAGCTCTTTTCATGAATATATAAACTAGCTGAAACTCCTGTTTTCTGTCAGTGAAGTGACAAAAAAGTTTTGAGCAGACCTAAGCTTTGCCTTGTTTTCAAGTGCACCCAAAAGTTTGTTCTTTCCCTTCTTTCTCACCTACCAGCTTCCCCTGCTTTCAGGAAAGCACGTGTGTTTGAGCAGCACTTTCCCTTCCCATAGAGATGTGGTGAGTTGTGGTTGCAAATACTTGGAGCCCCCTGTGCCAGCACATGAGGTGCCATGTGGGACCACAGCTGCAGGACACAGCCCTGGGACCACCTGACCTCAGCAAATAGTGGGACAAAGCTCAGCAGAAAGCACATTGCCACTGTCATTGCTTTTGGACAACCTTCCTCTGAAATCTTCCGTCCTCCTTCACCGAGTCCTCTTTCCTTAGGTTATATGCAAAGCAGCTGAGCCTCTTCACCTTCCTCTGCTCTGTTTTTCAGGAATAGATGCAGGCAGCATGCTCAACTCCTTTGGCTCCTGTCATGCCATTGCATTCCTGTCAAGCTGCTCCTTTGAATTCCTGCTCACTAGTCTTTCATCAGCAGTGACCTCTGCACTGCTTGAGTCAGCTAACACCTCATTTGCTTTCATGTGAAGTGCCTCCTGGGTGGAGGATATTGCCAGTGGCAGGTGGGTGAACTCCTGCTAGTCACTGGTGTGCTCAGGCTGTCAGTCTGCCATGCCTCCCCCACCCCACAGCCCCTACATCCAACTCAGTTTGCAGGGTCTGGGCTGTGTGTGTGAAAAAATGCACTGCAGATTTGTGGGCAGTATAGTCTTGAGTAGAAAGAGGTTTTCTCACACTGAAGAGCTCCTTCAGCTCTGCGTATCTGGATTTTGTCACTGTCTTTGGAGATCCTCAGACTCAGCTATTCTTTTTTGTCCCTCAGGTCTTCTCTCCTTCCGTCTTTGTGCTTCCTCTGTTTTTAGATGTGTGCTTTAGTATATAAATTTACAGTGTACAAAATTCAGTCATTTCACTCATTGAAACACATCATTGAACACATCAAAATTTGGAGGGTTTGAGTTTTTCCTCTCTTTCATTCGACTTCCGCGAGGTCTGAGTTTAATGACTCTTTCATTGTTTTCTGCTAGATAGAATAGCCTGGTAGTTTTTAGCCTTAGGACAGACATTTTTGAATATTTGCCATATTCACATGGTCTCTAATATCTGTATTTTTAAATAACCCCTTAAACCTTATTGAGAACCTAAGGATGCCTAGAGACAAAGATTTCAATAGGGCTCTGTCTCAACTTAGAAGAGTGCTCTGAAAATGATTTCTTAATTATATAATTTGTTTGGGATTGCAACTTGCCTTCTGGAGGTGATTGAACTTTCCCTTGCATTAGACTGGGAAAGTACATGTAGTCAGCTCTACTGAGGGAGAACTGAATTTCCAGATGATAAGGGACAATGTTCTAACTTGATTGATAGCAGCCAGCTCAGAATATGTTGGCTTTCTCTGCTACTGCTTCTGCTTCTTTGTATTTTCTTCTTTCATTTTAATCAGTGCAGTCCCTGAAGCTCGTGACTGGTGTCCTCTGGGGAGGTGTTTCCTGTGGAATTCAGAATATGCAGCATTTGTTTGACCTCTGCCTCCTGTTGTACACAGTCATGCCTCACATTTCTTGTCAGCCTTTCTTTATGGCTAATAAATTCAAATATTAGAGAAAATTATTCTTCCTTTCTGCCAGCTGGTCTTGCTTTATGCAAAGATGTTTGTGATGCCCCAAGGATTGTGCTTGTATGGATAATCCCACAGGCTTCTTGTTGTTCTTATGCTAAGTATTTCCTAAGCTACAAACACAACTGTCCTGCAGTTTAGCACCAATACACACACACACACACACACACACACACACACACACACAGACATGCACACACCCCCAGCTCTGTTTGCTAAGCGTTACTACTATCTAAACTGGTTTGTTTGTACTGTGTCTAGGTCAGATTGATGTCCTGTTCGATATCTTTGACTAGTATCTCAGCTTGCTGGTTTATGCATCTCTTATTGTGTGGCTGTCAGACACAACAAAATGATCCCTTTTTTTCCCTCATGTATATCTTCTTACTTTCATGTGTGAATATGTGGATGTTAATAGGATTCCTCTCTCTGTTTTTCATCTGTTAGGCTTTTCTGAGGTAGTTGCCCTGATTTTTTTTCGTCAAAACCACATACAAGCAAGTTTTTTATAGCTCATGGCCAACATTACAAACTCACCTGTCATATACTTCCCATATAGTATCATTTACTGTGGCCTGATGTAGTACAGTATTTTAGGCAAATAAAATGCTGGGTTTGACTTAAGTAGAAGATGAATCAGACAATTTCTTCCTTGGCTGCCTAGATGCCTATGGAAGTCTACACCATAGCAAGATTTCTATTACTATTATTATTATTATTATTATTAATACAATAACATTAATAATGTGTTATTATCATTAATAATAATCATAATGATGATGAATTAGTTTAATGTATGCCCTCTGAGAAATATGATAGTTTTTTGCATATACTGGCTGCTGAATTTAGCAGATTGTGGAGAAATACAACCTCATGAGTAGCACAAAGAATGAAACCTGCCCCTCTGGCTTTGTTTCTCAGGGCACACAGCGTCAGTACAGACTCGCTGGTGCCTGATATGGTTTGTGCTCATACTGCAACAAGTAGACATTAGCAGGGAACTCTCTATCAAACTGTCTACATGCAGTAATAGTGTAGGAAGCGAGCATATCTGAGACCTCTGTCCCTTTGTCAAAAATCACCAGTCAGTTTAAAAGGCAAGGCATGATACTAAAAAATAAGTAGACAATAGGAGTGTTTAAACAACATTTCCTTGGGAAATCCAGCTTAACAACAAGACCAAGAAAAACCATCACTGCTAAGTGTAATTTTTTTATCTGGGATCAAAAACATGCTTTAAAGTAAGATCCCTTGCTAGAGTTTTTCAGTCGGCTGGACTAACTTGTTCATTGAACTCCCCTATATGGATAACTTCTCTTTCACTTCTTGTCCAAGTCATATTTGACAAATTGTGCAGTCTTTTAGGTAATTGACAATATGTCTATTCTGTGTCCTGCAAGCATCAAAATGATCAGCCTTCAGCTGGTCTGCTTTTAAGAAACATTTCCCACTTCAAAGTCCACTAGCAGCATTTTTCCCATGCTGTCAACAAATTGCTCTCTCATTTAACTTCTGACCCTTCCTGTTGCCCTATAGTGATGTTACACAATAAATTGTCCTCAAAAAAATTTTGCAGAAAGAGTGTTTTCTCTGACCGCCAGCTTAGAGATGTGCCTATGCCTGGTCTTCCACTTGCTTTCCTGACATTAGTTCTGGCAGCTGTGTCTAAAAGAGGCTGATATATTCAGTGTGCTGGAGGTAGGTTGCATTAACCAGAGGTGTCATACAGCTAGCAGGACATAAAGGAATGCAGCATTGCCATCTTATTCCCAGTTTGGCTGAGTGTTGGTTGCAAAAAAACACCTAAGAAAAGCAGTAAAAACTTTGCTTTCCTTCTCACCATATACCTCAGCATAGCGTTAATATTGGCATGTGGGGTTGTTAAATGCTATCATTATCTGTAAAGCAGAGCTGCTTTCACTACCTTTTTTTAACCCTTTTAAATACAGGAAAATTAATTTTTTTAATGTATCAGTGCAACAAATTTAAATCAGGGGTTGTCAGAAAATTGAAATAAAACCCCTTGATCTTCTCTGTTGTAGTTGATTTTTTCAGTAAATATATTTAAGAGTCTAGCTAGGAAAAATATAGTCTTGAAGCCTGATTAGACTCAGCAGAAAGCAATGTCGTTGAGTTTTTTCCTCTCTCTTTCTTTCTTTCTTTTTCTTTCTTTCTTTCTTTCTTTCTTTCTTTCTTTCTTTCTTTCTTTCTTTCTTTCTTTCTTTCTTTCTTTCTTTCTTTCTTTCTTTCTTTCTTTCTTTCTTTCTTTCTTTCTTTCTTTCTTTCTTTCTTTTTCTTTCTTTCTCTTTCTTTCTTTCTTTCTTTCTTTCTTTCTTTCTTTCTTTCTTTCTTTCTTTCTTTCTTCCCAGGAATAAACCACACCTTAGAAGCATTGAGTCCTGCATGAGTGATAATCTCTGTCTCAGGACCAGGCATGCTGGAGCAGAAAGGCTCTGTGAAGTGCCTTGTTCCTCTCAGCTTCCTGTAGGATTTGAAATTTTCTCCACATCTCTGTGACCTGACACTTGTCCGTTCCTGCAAACACTCTGCTGCCCACTGCTAGTAAATGCTGGTTCACCAAGGGCTCTTGGCTTTGGATAAGAAGCTTGAACAATTATACTTATAGCATAAGTACAGCTGTCAGAGCACAGCTTGCACTCTACACCTCTGGGGAACATATCCTGAAGAAGGTTGGCTGCACGAGGAGCACGTGAGTGAAGGGGTGCACTCACTTTCTTCTGGGAACCCCAGGTATCTGCACATTCTTCTAGCAGGCTGGGGGGTGAAAGGAAGAGAAGCAACCCAAGAGAAACACTGACAGAAGTGTGGCTGTCCTCGTATTGCAAAGGAGGTGATGCATTTGAGCTTCAAAACATATTTCTTTTCTTCTTGACCTAAAACTGGTGGCTTTGCTGATCAATTTAGTTGGTGAGAACACCTAAGAATAAGTCTTGTTTTGAAATAAAAGAGGAGAAAACCACCTCTTACAGCTCGAGAATACAAATTCCTCCCCACTTGCCACTGGAGAACACATGACTCATTCTTGCAGCTCTCCTGAGCCTATTGCTGCTGCATAGCTGTCAAGATCCAGAGCACTTCTAACCTTACCTGAAAGCAGAATGGATAGTGAAAAATCTCTGTAATGGTACTATCTGTAAATGAGAGAACTGGGGGTATAAATCAAAGGCTTTTGACTCTCATTTCGGTGAAGCGGAAAATAGAATTGTCCAACTTGAAAACAGAGAAAAAGAAGAACAGAGCATTGGGTATAGAGGAGATGGACAATAGATTAGCTAAAGGATTTAAAGAATCACTGCGGGAGCTCACACATAAGGCTTTTCAGTACAGCTGTGTGTGCTTGGAGGTTTAGCCTGCTACACAAGTATTCCCTGCCCCCAGATTTCAACAGAGCAAGGATGAAAATAATAAAGGGTTCAGCCATGAAGAAAAAAAGATAGTGCCAAGACAATCCAATAATATTCTCTCACAATACTAATTTCTTGTTCTGCTTTTCTATCAGTCAAGAAACAGACACCTTGTACAGATTTTACCTCATTAAAAACCAGTAATGTATGAACAATATCAAACATGAACGTCTCATTTAAAAAGTGTAAGAACAAAATCTTTCTTTTATATGACATCAACACTGATATTAGCTTTTAAAAAGTAGCTTTTAAATATTAGCTTTTTAAAACTTCTCAGCTTTTCTTTGGAGAAGTTTTGCAAAAGCTATTTTAATGCAGTTATACTGTAATGCACTCATTCTTACAGACACAGGAACTATGATATAGCTTCGTACACCATCAAGATTACATCAAAGAGGTATTTTTCTTTGGTCCAGCATTCTGATGGGCTTGTGGTAGACTATCATTAATGGATAATAAGTCCTGTCTTCACCTGCATACACTCCTGATAAGAGCTTTTTGAGTCATATTTCAGAACCTCCCAGAGAAGAAAAGAGAGTAAGATGTGAAGTCTGCTTATGCCTCCTTCGACTTCCGAGCCTTCGGCTCCTTCATGCCTTCATCCAGGTAATTTGAGTGTTAGAAATCTGCCTACCAACAGTTGTCTTCCTTAACCCTTCAAGATAAGTGAGAATATTCATAATTACTGGTTGTATCAGGGTCATTCACTTAATCAGTTCATGCATATCAATAAGAATAGCCTTTGTTCTGAAGTTAAAAAAAGTACAAGGAGTATAGAACGAAACTCCAGTGTATTTGGGCATACATGAATTGAGTTTAGAAATTAAGCTCAGCTGCCCCCAAAGCCTAGGCATTAGCTCTTTATAGATGTTGTGGTAAAGGTATCCAAGAAAAAAGATACAAAAATGTCTGAACAAATTCAGGCAAAATTTCTTTCCCTTCAATATTTATCTTTCTCAAGCATCACTTACCACTAGTGAAATATTACTTATGACTATTAAATCTGCAGAGTACTTTGAATCTCCATTGTCAGCATGAGTCATGTTTCATCAGGAAAATAGCTCCAATCTTAATAACTTCTCAATTTGTTCCCTCATTTTTCCTTCCATTTAGAGTTTGTAGCAATAGTTCTTATGAAGTCCATGCATTGAGGACACAGATGGTGGAAGGGTTCCAGCACCATGACTTGTAAATTAATTACAGGGTTCATGATACCAGTTCTTGAAGCCAGAGTACTCTACGTCTCCCTCACATGATTCAGGGCATTCCTTAAAAACTTAAGGATGTCTCACTTGTGAAAAATCTTGGAGGAAATTATTTATGTCTACCCTAAATTCTCACAAGCTTAAAAAAAATATATATATAAAAATTAAAGCAATGGAAAATGAGGACACAAAATTGCCTTTCTTAGGGAACTTTCATTACATTTTGGAATAATGTACAAGGCAAAAGAGACTGTAAGTATCAAGCTGCCCCTTCTTAGAATCATAGGATCATTTAGGATAGAAAGTACTTCTGAGATCGAGTTCAACCATTAATCTAGCTCTTAATCTGACCCAGCTTTGGATCTGGCCCATAATGTCCCAGTAGGTTATGGTGAAGGAATTTCAACTGCACATACAAGACCATAACAAAACCATACTATAGCTGAGTACGTAAGACTGCTAACAGACATCAGATTTCGGCTTCTTGAATATCAATGAACCTGATAAGGGACTTTCTCTCTTGCTAAACTGATGTTTAAGATGCTTATTGTGGGATTTTAATTTTTCTCCTGAAATTAAAATAAATGCTCATGACTCTCAGACTGATAAGCAAGATTACTGGACACTTCCAAAATACATTTGTTAAGAGTTAGGCTTCCCCATCAATTGGAGGAGAATAATATTTCCAGCACACAACACGATTTTTATACTGCCTAATATCAGTGTATTTCTAGGATGGCTTTTTATATTCCGTCTCTAAGGAGCTGAGCCAGAAGGGCTTTTCTGGCTCACTTGTCAATACAATGGTGTTCAACCATACTGTAATGCATCCAGGGATTAATTTATTACTATTAACAAATCCATGAGGGAAACACAGGTGGCTAGGAACAAAAATTACCTATCAGAAAAGGAAGAGTATTGAAACCTTTGTGAGTAATGAAAGGAGAAAACAGATCATAAATGAAAATGACAATACTGCAAGAGAAGACAGCCTGTTACGGGTGACTGCTGACAAGCAGTGTGATCCAGACACTGATGGAGCAAAAGCAGACAGAGATATATCTCTGATTTAAGGGATGAAATTACAATAACACAAGAAACCTCTAGGGAGAATAAATTTGGCTATACTGGAGTGACTTCAACTTGTGTAACCATAAGTAAACTAAATTTAAGCTAACAAGGGCAGGTATTTGTAGTAGTGTAACCATGGCAGCAAAGAACTCAGCTCAGACTAAAAAAGGCTCCACCTGCTCAAGGACTTGCATAAATACTTGCCATTTGGCCCCACAGAGCCCTTGACTACCATAATTACACCTCTAATAATATCCAAGCAAGATATGCTGCACATAATAACCACAATATAGATGCTTCTTCAGACTAAAACTCCCTTAAAAGGATCCAAAGCCCTTTGGTGTCCCTAACAGACTTTCCATTGATTTCAGTGAACTTTGTCTCAGGCCTTTTAACGTTAAAGATGAATGTAACATATTAAATTATTGAACAGAGTACTTGGTCTTAATAAGAGCAAATTATTTCTTCAGGGTAATAAAACTGATCCAGCTGTAGTGAGATAACTGAGAAAACAGACTCAGGGAAAACTAATTAAAGCATTTTGAGTACTAGAACTAAGTTTCTCCCTCCCTGACATAAGAAATTATTTTCAGAACTTTTATAAAACATTTATTCTTACATAAAGAAGGTAATAAAAGTGATATACTGTAGCCTCCTTCCCTGGCCAAGATCAAACCACCTACCTTCTATGAAAGGGAGCAAATTGCCCAGCGTATGCCTCTTGAACACAGAAAAAAATTGTTTGCTATTGAAATGTGAAAGTCTATTAAGTGGTAGGCTGTGATTGCTTTCCAATTAGCTTTCACGAAGTTCGAAGGAAAAAAAAAAGGGAAAGGTGGATCCCCAGCTTGCAAGACAGCTATTAGATTTCTACACAATCAAGGGTCACCAGACGACTGTGCTTTATTCCGTCATCTAGACATTTTTCTATTAAGGACAAAAGGATTTCTAGGAGAAATCGAAGGGCAAAGCTAGAGAAGGTGAGCTGTTCTTTAATTAGTAAAAGCCATGCTGGCTTTACAGAAGGTCAGCCCTCCCCAGCAATGGACACAGGCCATTGCAGCAAGTCTGTGTGGGTACTGAGAAGGTGATTGAAGGGTTGGTTGAGTGGGGATGTTTAGGTTGAAAGGGATGAATTTGGGCCAAAGAAGCTTCAGAGCCTGAACCAAAGCAGTGTGTGGCAAGTCAAATGAATCTGTAGAAAGAGAAAAGTAACATGCTAACATGATCACCAAAACCATGAAACAAGGCTCTCCCTTACAGTGACTACTGTGGGTACTTCAAGCCTTGATACAGAGGGGTCAGATCCAAATAATCATTTATGCTGGTATTTAACTGCAGATATGTGAGAAGCCCTGTTGACATTGCCAAGCCAATTTCAAAGAGAAGAACAGATTTAAGTGCTTTGCTGGATGAGGGCCAGAGGCAACTGAAGTTAGCACTAGAATCACTTTGGAGAGTTCTTTTTATTTCTGAATTCTCAGAGCACCCAGACCTCTTCCTGGATAGTCTTGGGAAGGATTATCAAAGTAAAGCAGATTTAAAACAGGCAGATTTAAAAACAGCTGGAACAGACCTTGACACACTAGCTGAACCTCCTTCCATAGGAAGAGAAAATTTCCTTTAGACCTTAAACAGAAATTTTGCATTAGGCTTTCAAACAGCTCTGGGGGCTATTTGTTGATTGAGGCTTTTAAAATAAAATATCCAGGTAAAATTTTATTTCCCTCATTGGAATTACTTTATAATCTTCCTGATCTTATTTTTCAGGTCAGGAAAAGTACTGTGTCCAAAAGCATTTCCCCAGAAACTGGATTGTAATAATAAATTTCAGCGAGGTATACCAGATAGCCCTTTTTTTTTTTGGATGCCATCCCTTGTTTTCAAAAGGTATTTGAAATCAATTATCATACTGGGAAGGATTGTAAAGATGGGCTTCAATTCAACAGAATTGGCTGCTGTGTTTTTTAATCCCTGGAAGAGAAATTTTCTCCTTGGTTTCATAAAACATCCTTTCAGACTGTGCTATTTGCTTCCAGTTGTTTCAGGCAATCAGGAAAATCCTACTTCAGACATGGCTGACTACAAAAGTAGTCAGCTGAATCTACTGAATTCACAGGAGACCAGAATTTTTTCCAGTAGGCTTATTTCCTAACCTCTGGGTCAAACTAATAGAAAATGACAAATTCCCAAACTCTGACATGGTCTGAGTTGTTATGGATAAACCCTTGAGAACCAAAAGGCCCATTCATCCATTCAGATCTGGAATGATGCACATTTCCAGTCTACTAACTTTTGCAACTTGAGGATATAATGCAGTGCTAGAACATCTTTTTACCATTCATATTTACTTGAAACTCTGTCAGGTCTTACTTGGTTGGAGGCAAGGGCTTTGCCTTTTTCCCTTCCATTTCTTAAATATTGGCTTCCACAGGTTCTTACTGAAAATAAAGTATTCAATACAGACCTCACAAATCAATTTTGTTCACGACTTAAAGACAAGCACAGTACCTGGAGGATTTTTTCAACACTGTAAGGCAGCACTCTCTGTTTACTCCCGCAGTTTATGAAGAGTTCAGGAGCACATGCTCAAAACAAGATCTTGCTCCAAAAAAAATGTAGTATGCTTCTTCTCCAGTACAGATTTAGAATATATTGAAGTCTATTTTCCATCACTGCTCAGCTGGGAATTCTTAGCTAATTGATTAGAAGGATAGCATTATCTCAGGTTTAGGGGAGCTACAAAATTCCAGCCTTAGCATTTCTGTGACACCTGTGTGAGGGATAAAAAGGGATAACAGATGAAGATGGCTCTGGGAACCTGCTCTGGATATTTGTATTCAGGGGAAAGGTTTTGATTTGGATTTATCTTTGTGTCGTGATGAAAAGCTGCCTGATTAGGGTGATGTTCTTACTGGGGAACTATTTCTTGTTGCTTGTTGCTGCAGTAAATGTTCAGTGTCCCAACAGAAGCACAATTCATTTGCTCAAAGGGGTGGAAGTTGTTTTTTTTTGATTGGGTGAATTTCAACAGGTGTTAAAAAAGGCTATTTAGAAGTACTACTCAGTTTGTCAAGACATTAAAGTTGGATAAATCTTCTTGTCACAATTGTATTAATGACATTTTACTTTAACAATTAATTTCTAAAAGAAAGAATTTGTTCTGAGGAGCTGTCCCTTTGGCACACAAAAACTTTGCATCTTGCCAAAGACCCTAGCTGCAGATACACTGAAATCCATCTTCTTTCCTGACTTCTACAGCTTGGCCATGATTTATCCCTAAGGGATGTGGCACCTGCCAGTGTCTCTTACTGCCTTGCAAATTACAAAGTTTTCTGACAAACATTATTTTCCCCTTCTGAAAGCTGTAAACACGATACTACATAGACACTTATTTTAATTAGTATTTTTAATGCTTCACTTTCAATTAATTTGTTATGTTACTTGGTTAGTATTTTCAGTGAATTTCCTTTAAAACTGTTCATTTGGAATATTTTGTTCCTCTGGAGTGAGCTTTTCCCTTCACCCCTGTGGCTCCCAGCTCATGTCTATGGGTAACAACAGTGCATGGACATGTTCTCAACACCTTGGGTGGTAAGCTTACAAATGTCTTTCATCACTTGGATCAGTGCTCCAACTGGGGGTTCTAAATCTATTCAGTCTCCAGGATTTCCTTCCTCATAGAGCTTCTCCAGGCCTGAATCACTCCAGGGTTTATTCTCGTTAAAATACAAGGGCATAAAATTTTTTAAATGTTTAAGGTTTTGGTTGAAATTGAGCCCCGTTCTTAATACAGAGTTTGAAATGTTGCAATAATTTTTGTGAGGTGTTATGACCTACAGTGTGGCATCACCTTTACAAAACATAAAAAATCTTCTTAATTTTCAAAAGTTCAGAGCACTCCTGGACTCCAGCAGCTTCGGTGGGAATGTAGGGTCAGCTCTGGCCTTCCCTGCAGTCAAGAGGGTTTTTATCACAGAGTGAGTTTTGGCCTACACATATAAGCAGTATGATCAAATCACTTTCTTTTTGAGCCTAGATAAGGATTTCAGTTCCTCAGTTTAATGCGCTCCAGTTGAAATATTGTTCTTTGCAACTGTGAAAAAAAAAGGAAGTGTTCAGGAGAAAGTTGTGCTTTATGCTAGAGTTGAACTTGAAGTGATCTCCTGAGATATCTTTTATTTGTATGTTAAGCAGAATGCACATTTATGGTGCTGTATAAATAATAATAATAATGCTATCATCTCTCTGTATTCTGTTTATTGTAATCTGTTTATTCTGCAAAACTCAGCAATGAAAGTAAAAATAGCCTCACTATGTGTTTTCAGCGAAGATCCACAGCCATTTTTATTTCATACAAACTTGTTCTTCCCCCATTATAAGGCACTTTGTATTTAAAGCTATCAAAGAAAAAGAAAACCCAACAAAAAAGAGAAAATCCCGAAAACAAATGTTCTGACATCATTAACTCAGCTCCGTAAAAACATGAGGCCATATAATCCAATAGTGTTCTTAAGGACTCCATAATCAAATCAGTGAAGAGTTCTACTTAAAAATCAGTGCTGGTTGATGGCCAGGGGAATTAAAAAAATTAAGTGGGACCATACAGCTTGAGGAATTAGTAATGAGACAAGGAATCTTTTAACTATAAATCAGTGTGAAACCATTTCAGTATCAGTATGTAGCCACACCAGTTAGGGATTGATGGTCTATGGGGATCAACATTAAAAGGCAATAGCTACCACATTGTGGTATACAAGATATTAAAGCTATTTCCCGTACCCTACAGAGGAAATCAAGAAAGCATTCAGATATTAATGTCAGCCAGCATTTGTGAAATGAATAGGCTTGACCTCAGTCCCCCTTCTTTTCCAGCAAAAATGAGAAGCTGCAAAGAGTTCCTCCTGATTTCTGACCTTGAAATCACCAATTCTGTGAATGATTAACTTAGTGCAGGAGAAGGAATACAAGAATACTGGTAAAAGGAAGAAACACAGAGGAGTTGTGCAAAACTTGCCTCTCATAATGACATCCTTTCCATGGATAAATAGTTTTTTCAAGCTCTTAGGCTGCCAATCCTGCTGTTTTATCACCTGTAAGTATACTAATGGCATTTAAAAAAACCTCCTGGAATAATTCAGGGAGAAAACATGAACTGATAGTCTCAGCATTAATCACAGCATTTTATATTACTCTAGCATGAAAGTCACCACCTTTAGAAACTTTCATTTATCATGCTTCCCTGTTTAAGCCATTCACAGAGGATTTGCAATAGTTTCCTCATTCCAAGTCTAGGAAATTGCTACAAATGTAATAATCAACACTGGAAACTCCCAACAGCGTAATTTTAAAAGCAAGAACTGTATAGTGCTGCTGAGGTTTTTGTGTGGTTTAATGTTGACAGAGACCAGTGGCCAGCCTTTCACTGAGCAACGTGTGCAAGAGGCAGGGGACAGAAGTTTACTCTGGGAAGGGATGGAGATCACATGTTTTTACATCTGGCCACACTGATAATTTATCTCATCCACAATAAAACACAGCAAACAGTGCTGTGCTGCATTAGCACCTCTTTTGCATGAGGATCCTAAAGGCTGAATGCAAAGATGGCTTCACTGAAGGCATGACTTCCCCAGCTCAAGCAGTCACAGGATGCAGAAACAATCCTAATGATTACAGAAAATTAAATTGATGACCATGCTTGAACAGCAAAGGCCCTAAGGCATCTCTTAAGATGCTTCAGCTGTGGTTTAGGGGCATGGAATGGCCTGAATAGGCATCTCTCTGGCTGGTGATGGTGAGATGAGGTTTTGGCCTGTGCTGGGCTACAGCTTAGCAGACCCCCTGGGTAACCCACCCTCAGAATGACCCTTCTGAGCCCTAAAAGCTTCTTTACTGGTCAACAGTGCTCCTGTGGACATTGCTAAAATGCTGAAACAGAGTTTGTCCAGCATGGGGAATGTCTGGGCATTAGAGAACAGTATGTGTGGTGCTTTATGAGCCAATTCCAAGCCATCAGGGCTAACTGATGCCTGATGGATGGCTCTAAAAATAGACTGCATTTCCCTGGGACTAAGGGAGGTGCTGCTCCTCTCCTGCCACTGTGCTTTCCATCCAGCTGCCTCTCCAGGATGATGGAAGAAGCTGGGTTCCACATACTTTTGGGTGCCAGCTTCTACATGGTCAGTCTCACCCAGTTCTGGCCCTCCTTAGGTGCCACTCATTTTGGGAAGGCAATGGGTTATCTGCACAAAGGGTCACACCTTGCAAGCCCTGCGTGTGTGCAGTGCAATTGCTGACCTGCAGAGTCTTTTTTTTCCTCTCTTATTTTAACTTTGTTAGCTAAACATAGCAAGACCACATCCCCCCACGTGACCAGGGCTGCTTACTGCATCTTGTAGCATCTATCCAAATTCAATACCTGCATCACTTCTGACAGCTTTTGCTACAAAGGCCTCTGAAGCCTCTTTGTCCTGTTTAGGACCTGTCAGTTCTTTGCTTCCGTCTAGCCCTTCCTGGCCCTGGGTTGAAGCACATTATTAAAAATTCCTTACAGACCTACATTAGTATAAATTAAGAGGTAGAGGACATTATCCTGCACAGAGTGTGAATTTTTATTCAAATAATTCTATTAGCATAATTATCTTTTTCAGAAATTAAATGAACATTATTACACTTGATGTGCTACAAATTATAAAAGCAAAATTTCTCTTGTAAGGTTGCACAGTTCTCAAGCAATTAGCCATATTGCACCCAGCAAACCAAAATTAAACACATAAATTAAACCAGCGGGGGGGATAATAATGTTAGAAAGGGGGTATAGACTTAATGTGGTTTGTTCATTCTGAAGCTCCAACTAAAGATAGTTCTGACAAGAACAGGTCAGACAAGTGGGGTTAACATGTTCCCCCACACTTTACTAACTTGCAGTGTAAATTCTTGACAGAATAATTATGTGGACTACTTTCACTAGGGATAATAACATAATCTAAACAAGTCATTTCCTTGTGTGCTCCATGTAGAATCTTGCAATCTGTTCCTGATTTTTACAATATATGGCTGTTATTGGCATTTTAATCAATAGGTGCATTGGATCTGAACTCAGCATTCATATTTTTTTATGATTATCGAATGCCTGTGGTTGCATTTATGTGCAGCTACCTACACAAAAATATACAGCACTTCATTGACACACCTTTTATTCAGCAGGCATTAATTGTTATAACTGCCAAAATTTATCAACATAAAGAAATATTTCCAGGATTGCTAAAACATTTTGATAACAGCAGTAAATTAAAGAGCTTGGAGAGGCAGGTGGATGCTACTGAATGATCTCTAAAGGTGTCTCACACGCACAGAGTTTGCTGAAATTCTTCTAGACAGCTTCAACATAGGAAATGTCTCATGTTTGAAAAACACATATTTGCTTTAGAGTTATGCCAGTCCCTCAGCTGTGGGACCCAGGCTGTCCTTTGCTGTGCAAGTGCTCACCCTGAGGATGTGGAGGAGTGCTCCTCTGCTATCCAGCAGGGATCAAGAGCACTTACAGCATGCTCTGCTCTCTCTGTCAAATGAAAATCTTCTTTGAGGCCAAGCCTGGAGTGCTGCGCTGGATGGCTAAAAACTCTTCAGGAGGGACAGTTGTTTAGCCTGGAGAAGACTGAGATGGGATCTCATCAATGTCTTCTATGAATATCTGAAGGGAGAGTGTCAGGAGGATGGATCCAGGCTCTTCTCCATGGTGCCAAGCAGTGGGACATGAGGCAATGGGAAGAAATTGATGCACAGACGTTCCACCTGAACATGAGGATGAGCTGCTTTACTGTCCAGTGACCAAGCACTGGAACAGGTTTCCCAGAGAGACTGCTGAATCTCCCTTGCTGGAGATTCTCAGAAGTTGTCTGGACACATTTCGGAGTGCTCTAGGGGGCCCTGCTTGAGCAGGAAGGTTGGACTAGATGACATTCAGTGATTCTTTCCAACCTTAACCATTCTGTGACTCTGTGACAGGCAAGGAAAGAGAGGTGATGGGGTAGCCCTGTGATTAAATTCATTAGAGATGAGTCATGGTGATGACAGGGCTGAATGTTTATGAGTACGAATCAGAGGAAAGGCCAACAAGGCAGAAATCAGGGTGAGAAGCTGTACAGAGCACCTACCCAGAATGAAGAGGCAGACAAAATGTTCTATAAGCAGCTGACACAGCTGGTGAGTGAGCCAGCTGGGGAAGGCATCCCACTGGACCTGCTGTTCATGAATGGGGAAGGGCTGGTGAATGGGGCCTGTCTTGGGCATAGTAATCACAATTTTAATTTTCAGAGAAGTAAGGAGAGGAGTCATCAACTACCTTGGATTTCTGAAGGGCAGTCTTTGCCTCTTTAGAATACTAGTTGGCTGAGTCCCTTGGGAAGCAGTCCTGAAGGGCAAAGGAGTCCAGGAAGGCAGAAAGGATTCCTGAAGGAAGAAGGAATTCCTTCTTCAAGAAGGAAATCTTAAAGGCACAGGAGCAGGCTGTCCCTGTGTCCCAAAAAACAAGCAGGGAAGACCAGACTGGCTGAACAGAAAGTTTTTTCTGGAACTCAGGAAAAACGGTGCATTTTGAAAGAAGGGGCAGGGAACATGGGAGAACTACAAGGATGTTATGAAGTTATACATGGAGAAAATTAGAAAGATCAAACCCCAGGTAGAACTTAATCTGGCTAGTGTTGTAGAAGACACTTGAAAAAATTTTATATAAATACATTAAGAACAAAAGGAGGAGTAAGGAGAATCTCCATCCTTTACTGGTTGCAGGGGAAACACAGTGACAAAAGCTGAGGAAAAGGCTGGAGTGCTTCGTGACTTCCTTGCTTCAGTCTTACTGAAAATAAGTTAAAAATAAGTTAAATATCAGTTGTACTTCAAGTACCCAGGCCCTTGAGCTGGAAGAGAGGGATGAGGAACAGAATGAATAGTCCATAATCTAAGAGGAAATGGTCAGCAACTTAATATGCCACTTAGGCACTCACAAATCTATGGGACCAGGGGGAATCCACCAAAGAGTACTGAGGGTGCTGGTTGAAGATCCACTTTCTGTCATTTACCAGAAGTCCTGGTTAATGGGGGAAAAGTAACCAGAGGTTAGTAAATGTGATACCCATCTACAAGAGGGGCTTGAGTGCACCCTCAGTCAGTTTGCAGATGACACCAAATCAGGTGGGAATGTTGATGTGCTGGAGGGCAGAGGGGCTCTGCAGAAGGATCTGGACAGGCTGGGTCATGGGCTGAGGACAGTGAGGTGCAACAAGGCCAAGTGCTGTGTTCTGCACTTGGGTTACAACAACCCTAGGCAGTGCTCCAGGATGTGGACCTGGGAGTGCTGGTCAACAGCAGCTGAACACGAGTCAGCGTGTGCTCAGGTGGCCAAGAGGGCCAGTGCCAGCCTGGCCTGTACCAAAAATAGTGTGGCCAGCAGGACCAGGGCAATGGAGCTGGTGAAGGAGCTGGAGCACAGATCTGATGAGGAGCAGCTGAAGGAGCTGTGGCTGTTTAGCCTGGAGAAAAGGAGGCTCAGGGGAGACCTTGTTGTTGTCTACGACTACCTGAAAGGAGGTTGTAGTCAGCTGGGGGTCAGTCTTCTCTCCCACATAACAAGTGACAGCATAAGCAGAAATAGCCTCAAGTTATACCAGGGAAGATTTAGATTGGATGTTAGGAAATA
The DNA here is from genome assembly GCA_024500445.1 of Entomyzon cyanotis. NCBI lineage: Eukaryota > Metazoa > Chordata > Aves > Passeriformes > Meliphagidae > Entomyzon > Entomyzon cyanotis. Next base: position 2,878,352 of record JAKEPQ010000739.1, read on the forward strand.
TCTCTTTGCAGAAAGGATTTTCAAGCACTGTAATAGGCTGCCCAGGGAAGTGCTGGAGTCACCATCCCTGGAGATATTCAAAATATGTGCAGAAGTGGTGCTTGGGGACATGGGTTTGTGGAGTACTTGGCAATGTTGGGTTAATGGCTGCACTTGATGATCTTAAAGGTCTTTTGCAACCTAAAAGATTTGATTATTATTTTATGCATTTTATACAGTTGTTCCCTGAAAAAAGGGTAACATTTCCCTCCTTTTCCTGCCTGTTTCATAGTGCTTCAAAGAGGAAGCAGGTTACATGCTTACTATGAAATGTTCTGGGGTTTGGGTAGTTTTCTAGCAGGTTATTTGCTTTGGCCTGAAATATACTGAATTGTTTGGAGGCTGACTGTTTCAGGGAGCATCTGTCTCCTCGTGGTGCTGCTGGACCATGGTGATATAGAACTGATATGCCAGTTGGGAGAGATTTCCAGAGAGAGGTTTTGACTTGCTTTCTCCTCACTCCTCTGTCTTTTAGCTTGCCAGAGTTTTTGTTTATTCAGGTTCTTATGTCACACATTTGCTTATTTTCTTCTCTCTTCATTGGAGTGTCTGTTCTAATATCCAAGAAGCATTTGATTTATAGGAAATCTTTCACACATAAAGATTATGTTGTATTTGTCTAGTCCATACTAAATGGATGGAGTTTTGTATGTATTTGTGAATGCATCTAGGAGAAGAGGAACTTCTGATAAAATGCAAGAAGTGCATTTAAAAGAGGGTAAGTATTTTTGCTATGGTTGTTTGGAGAAAATAACGAAATTAGTGCTTTCCAGTGTCAAAACTAAACATAGGAAGAAAGAAAAAGGAAAAATAATTCAAAATCTATTTTAAGTTTCTCTAAATTACATTAAATCCAAGATTACCCAAAGTAATTGAAACAAATTGATCCAATCACTTTTGCATTGTTTCTGTTTTCCAGCATAAGAAGGTATGCCTTTCCAGAAAAAGAAATTAATGTTTCCTTCAGTTATACAGGTGTAAAGCCTTCTGGGCAAAGAGCAGTAAGATTAGTGAGTAAGACTGGCCTCTGACAGGTCACAGGGCCAGTGCAAGAGAAATGCTCAGGGAGCTCCGAATATGCCATCATTTCAAATCCCACTGAATCACTGTCACAACAGATATGAGCATTTGCAGCAAGGGCACTGACTGAGCTTCGTGTTTACTCAATGATCTACTTCTGCCTCAGGATTGTGCCGACAGGAAGAAGTGTGAGGAGATAATAAATTTGTCCTGAAAAAGGACTTTTGTAAAGCCACAAGGCAGATGTTGAGTCTCATTAGTGTAGTGACTCCTGAAGTGCTGTATAATGGGAATGGCAATAGAGGTGTAATTTGGTTGTGACTACCCCAATTTGTCCATATCCTGAGTACATCAGGTTCTAGAAAAATTAATTTAGCCTTTTTCCTTTGTACTGATGTATGAGGGGAATGATGTAGTTGTTGTGTCTACAAAGGTATATCATCTTATTCTTCAATCCTCTGTCTAATAAAGATCAGAGATGGTGATGTATCCACTTACATCTCTCAGTCCCTCTCATCAGCAGTGACACCTATTTTACCTTCTCAGCAGCAGTAATACCTCCCTTTACTAATATCTCCCATCAGCCTCCTTCCATGCCTGCCTCATGACATAAAAGAGAGAGAGAGAGAGAGAAAGAAACAAAGAAACAACAGCAGTAATGTGAAATCAGAGGTGGTGTAATTTTGCTAGAGTGTCTCATACGTCCAGACAAAATAGTCAGAAATGCTCTAATCAGTCCTACAGTTTTCACTTTTCTGCAGTGTTTTATGCAGATGAAACTTGAAGACCTTTACACATTTTTGTGAAGAATCCAGTGCAAAGCTGTGGTTTGATCTATGCATTGAAGAACATTGGTTTGAATATACAAGGGTTCTTACTCCTCTCGTTATTTGGAGAAGAGTTCTTTAAAATCAGTCTGAAAACTCTATATCCACTATGTTTGTGATGATTAAAGCATTAATGGGACTAGGTACCATTAGTTCAATACCTCAGGATTTCTGTGTTCCTCTAACGTTTTTTATTTATCAGGTACAACAGAGAAAGAAAAACATTTAATGAAGGGTGATTTTGTTCAGAAGTTATGCAAGGGAACTCCCAAAACCATGAGTTCAAGTCATATAATTAGTACTCAGCATCCATATTAAGGAAATTAGGAGGGGCAAAATAATGCATACCATATATAGCTGTCTCACAACACCTTGTCAGGTGCAAATCTTACATTAGATGTAGAGAAGCTGTGATACAGAACTTATATGATTTTCTGATGGAATTTTTGTCAGATGAAGAAATTCCTGCCTTCTATTATATTGCTTTAACCACTAGACAATGCTGTTAGAGATGATCATAGTCTGCTGAGATCTAACTGGGCTTTTTTTTTTTTTTTTTTTTTTTTAATAAATAAGTGGAGGGTATTAGCAATGTGTTAATGGAATTGTTGCCCAGGGCATCTAGAACTGGAGCAGGAATCAAGAGAGACTTTCAGAGTAAAGATAGAGGTGAAATGAAAACATTAAAACCAAAAACCTTAGATAATCATATAGTTTTTAAAACACCAGGAGAGTTGGGGAGAAGGAGAAGGTCTTCTCAAATGTCATCTCTAGTGGCTCCAGCATCCAATGCTGGATTATTGTCCTCAGTTCGACCCTTTGGGAGGAAGCCAGACACACTGGGCTGGAGTTGCAAATGCCCCTTGGGGTGTCACAATGGCTTTTTTTACTCATGAGGATCTGCACCTTTTCTCATAGTTTTTCAAACTTGGGAATGTGACTGAGCTCTAAAGGTTTGACAAGCTGGGCTGAAGGTCCTGAGGAGAAAATACAATGTATACAAAATATAGGGAACCAAATGCCAGAATCTTGTTTAAAAAAAAAAGCCTTCACCATGCATTCTCCCTCAGGTGCTAATTTTAGGTAGAAGTATGATATCCTATAGTACTTCATCTGTAATTTCAGAGCAAACTGTGTTTTTATAGGAATGAGATACAACGTCTTTGACATACCCATCTTTCTTTGACGGTTTTTGGCTTCAGTTTAGATTTGTCCAGGAATGAATTGATTAAAAGCAGCAAGTGGTCTAATCATCCTTCACTCAAACTTCTTAAGGTAATTCACTACTAAGGCTACATTTGAAGATTGTTTCATTATTTTTGAGCAGAACCCAGAGCTGAGAAGATGGCAGAAGTTTTTCTGAAAGATTGAGAAGAGAGTAAAACACTGACTATATTCAGAAAAAAGTTATCTAAAAAGTAATTTTGTGTTTTCTCAATATATAGATTCAAAGGACTATTAAAATTAGCATCTCTAAAACAATGCAAATCAGTATTATATGAATGATGGTACTCCCTTATTAGCTAATTATTGTTCCTATAATTAACTGAGAGCAACTAATCACACTGATACATCTTTTGAATAATTGACTGATTGAGGTAATGACTAGCTTTCAAACGTATTTGTCACTAATTTGTAATTCACATAGGTGAAAACGAGCAGTAAAGCTGACGGCTGCTTGGAATCCGAAGTAAGAGAACAATCCTCTATTCATGTCCATGTCACACTGCTGTGATGAAGCAGCTTTTTAAGTGCCCCTTGAGGGAGTTTGCACATTTGCCATTTTGTCATTAGTATACTCAACTCTCTTCCCTAACAGGAGATTGACGAAGGTGTGGTTGGCATCCTAAAAGGGGGGAGATATTGCTCTGTTTATTTGGCATTTTATTCATATACTCTCTGAATTCCCCTCCGGTAAAAGATGCCAAATTAACAGCCTGAGAAACTGAAATTTGTGTTTATCCAAAGATTATTGGAAAAACAAAAGCTATCTACATTATTTTATAGCTGTCTTTAACCTTGAATATTTTGACAGCGGACTGGTAACTTTGCAAGGGAACAGTGTTCCAAGGCAACAAAAAGCCCTTCACAAATTTTATCAAATACAGTAAATCATTTTAGCCAGAAAAATACAGGGAAATGCAGCAAAATGGAAATATGATATATCAATATTTCTACACTATCACAGTTTGCTTTTTCCTTTGATCAAAATGTTAGAAAAGGATGAAAAAAGGGAAAATAACTGGCATGAAAGACACAGAAGCATGTTCATGTTCAGGTGATATGGGGTGATCGCCAGCACTGATTGTTCATAAGCCTCAGCATAACTAACCCAGAAAGACAACTCCTCCAGGAGGTGACTCAAATTTCAGGTGCCCCTGCAAAAGTCTCTCTCCTTCCACTGATTGTTCAGCAGGCCTATATAGACAAGCCAGCTAAATTAGACATGTCTCATCTGTCTGAAATTCAGTGGTGTGACCTCTAAAACCGTGTCACTCTGCTGAAATTAATTATTGTAGGCTAATGGAAAAAAAAAGAGGGAGGAGGGTTGTCTCCTTGAAAAAGTATTGAAAAAAAATTGAAAAAGTATCTCTGTTCAATTCTTTTTCTTTTTTGACAAGAAAAGGAAGGAAGGAAGGAAGGAAGGAAGGAAGGAAGGAAGGAAGGAAGGAAGGAAGGAAGGAAGGAAGGAAGGAAGGAAGGAAGGAAGGAAGGAAGAAAAGAAAAGAAAAGAAAGAAACTTACAACCTTGTCCTAACATCCTATTATAATTTTAGCATTCAAGACGGGTTTTTTTCCCACCCACATCTAGGTTGACACCACTGAATGTTTTACCAAAACAGGTGATAGCTCCAACATTTTGATCACCATTGCCCTACCATGAGTATCTTCAGGCCACTAAACCTCATGGATGAAAGAATATTTTCTTCTTCAAATCATGCAACATGGAACTTTACTTCAGGGCCAACCACTGCCTGGTGACGAAAGGGTTTTGTCATAGATTTCAGATTTGAATTTGCAACTACAAAGTTAACAACTAGTCTTGTGTGGGAATAGGGAAAGGAAAAAGAGGGATAGATACAGGGTTATTGTTAATCTAGAGAGAAAACTAAGCATTAAGCAGGAATAACTTAAGAGGTGGTTTCCTCATTCTGGGATGTCACTCCAAAGGTGACTCCAAATTCACGACAGAAACACTGCCTGAGAAAACTCTTCCAAAGCTGGCTGAAGAAGAAAAGTAAAGTTAGATCTGAGATCCAGCTAATTCTTACCACTCCTCTGACTTGGATGGTATAGTTGTGAGCAACTAAGATTTGACCTCGAAACAATTTTCATATTTGCACAGAATGCCCGGATTTGGGACTGCAGATGCACACCTTGGCCAGATGTCAGGCTGGACAGTGTTGATTTGCTCCTTCCCTCCCTGCAGTCCCCAGGATGGTTCCTGTGCAGAGTCTCAGGGTCGTGGTCAGCACTGTAGCCTTGCAGGGCTGCAGACACAGAGGCGCCTGATGAAGGCAAAAGCTGAGAGCCCAAAAGCTGACACAGCCCTGATCCCCACTGCCTGGTGGGACCTGCAGCCAAGAGACAGACACTTCTAACTACTCACCCACCCAGACAGAACATATTGAGCCTAGACTTTGTGTGGGGTAGACTTTGTATGCCTTTTGTCACTCCTCAAAGCAAGTGCAGTTTAGCCCTCACCATTTTTGTGCATTTTGCATGCCTTTGTAACACTGAAACAGCACAGCCTCTCTCAAGCCTCTGGTTTGAGCAGTCTGACTAGGTGTCAAATCAGTTTTCAAAATATAAGATTCCATTTATAAGGATCAGAGAAAAATAATAAAACTCCACCCGCCTGAGCAGACACCAATCCCTGTGTTATCTGAGTGCCTCACAAATAAAGCATGTCATACAGAACTTTTGTGGCCATTTATCTCAGGGATGGTGTTTGCATATCAGCCTTTATCTCAGGATTTTGCAAATTACCTAAAGGCATTTGAGTCAAGGCACAAAGAAGAAGGTGAGGAGTAATTGCAGTCATTCAGACCTCATGACACTTTTCACAACTGTCAAATAACAAAGCTGACTAATGAGATAGTCCACACCTGTGAAAATATTCATAAAGAAAAAGGACTCTATCTTCTCTTCCTACTCCAGCCTTTCAGTTAATTGCCAAAAACGCTCCAGCTGACCATCCCAGAAAGTCAATTCTGGGCATGTAAGAGTGCCTAAAGCAAAAAAAGCCCAACCTGCCCTTAAGACAATGTATAAACTCACAAGATTTTAAGAGCATGGCTGTTGGTCTAACCTAAAGTAGGATACAACACCAGACCATCCTCAGTCCTGTAACAACCCTCCACCCAGAAAAGCCTAATTCCACTTTTTCCTCCACATCTCTACATTGAAAACAGAGATAACAGCATTTGTTTTACTCCCTTCAACATTGTGAGGATTTTTTAAATTACTTACAGAAACTTAATAGAAGATATTTCTGAGTTTTAATTGATCAGAAGCGCTTTTTTTCGGATAACAGGAAAACGATGCAAAAGCAGTAGGTGTGAGAAAAGGTTTCAAGTCTGGATTAAAACTACATAATTTGGACTAAAAGTACGTAGGATGTAGACCACTGGGATGAGCCCTCCTGTGGGAGGTATTTCAGAAACATTTCCACTTCCAGGGAACGTCCTGTACTGGTGCAGAAAATTTCACTCCTTACTCAAACACTGACCCTTTTTTGTCTCTCTCCAACTTAGCTGCACCCCAAGAGGCCTGAAGTCTAAGTGTTTTTTCAAGCAATTATACATGATTACATAGTGATGCAAAGTGCCATAAAATGAATGAGTGAAGACATTTGCAAAGAAGTGCTCTTATAATCCTTGTGATGGTGTACAATGGAACATTCTATCCACACTCAATCTTCATATTTCCTAGATTTACGTTATACATCATAGTCATATTATAGGCAAGGCAATCTATTGAAGTATGCATTAATTAGCTCAGCTTTTCTTCTAAACAGAGGTCATATAGTTAATTATTAAGCAGTCAAAGGAGTCAGAGAAGTCCTTTTTATCATGTTCTGCTCCATAATCTTCATAGTGCAATATCTTCTGGGGAAGGGGCAAGGACTAGCCTTAGAAGAAGTCAATAGGCATATTACTATTCTCTAGAAGTTACCATCGAGGCAGCTCTTGCAGCTGTGAGCCAAAGTCTAAATTAAACAAGGCCTGCATCTGCAGGGACTCTGAAGGTGTCCCATCTATTCAAAAGGGGCAAGCTTCTGTGATATTGATGGTACTTTATATGGCAATACTGTTGAGCTCTGCAAAGCAAGGACAAAGGATGGGAAGTATCATCATGCAAAGGAGATGCATTACTTATCCTGTAGGCTTGGCTACTCACTGAAGTAGGAAGGATAAGAAAGGAGATTAATTTATATAGCTTGACGTACCTCACATTAACTGCACAGCCACATTTTCTTATTTGTGGTAAATGCAAGGTAATCTTTTCCTGCTTATAAATTTATATTCCATCATATCCAATGGAATCTTGTTTTTAATGATTCCCCAAATGTCTGTTCCTCACAGGAATCCTCTCACCCCTATGGTAAACTGCCAGGGGTTGAGACTCTTTATGGGGATTCTTCTACATCCCAAATTTGTGCACATCTCAATACATTAAAAAAAATCCCACTGCAGACAGAAAATTTATGTTTTGTTCAGAAAATAAAAGAAACCAACAAAGGACAAATCAACAACTGATTCACAATTTATCGCTTGCTAAACATTTTGCTTCATAACCACAATCTGTTTACATGAATTGCTTTAGTGTAAAAGCAAGAAAGTTAATTGCTCAGTTGCAGGAACCTCAGATAAAAGCTGGTTCAGTAACTATAATTCACTGCAGCCTACCATAAGTCTGGAAATAAATATCTTTACACCAAAGTAATTCTACTACCCTCTGATGCTTCACAAGGAGCAGAAGGGATTTGAACCAAAAAGAGCTTGTTTTACAAAAGATAAGGTTCCTGATTGCAATTTATTCCAATCAGAGCTCCCAAGTAGCAAAATTTCTGAGCTCTTTATTTCTCTGAGTGTCCATTTCAAGAACATCCTAAAGCTAGGATCAAGATTTTCAGAAAGCAGTGCCTGTGCTGGTCTGCTCCCCAGCCAGATTCAGCAGTGATATACTTTAAATGCCACTACCACATTTCTGACAGTCTGTGTTTTTATACATTCCACTGGAGTCCAGGAGCCTTTAAGATAATATCCAGAAATGATTGCATCATGTCCTTCCTTTTGCTTCCCATAAAGTGAAATGTCATGTCTATAAACTCTACTCCCTTTTAGGCCCTCTGGGCAGCATTTCACTCACTTCCCTTCAGATCAAGGGTCTGCAGAAGCAGTAACCCCCAACAGCCCTCTGCACTTTCTCAGCTGCTGTTGCCAAACTGGGCAAGGACTTTGTGGAAGCTGTGGGATGCATCCTGTAAGAGCTGTATTGATGCATGAGGTAGCATGGACACAGAGCAACAGCCCAAGCAAGCTTTCCTCCCTCCCTGTCACATGGTTAGGACCCTTTTTCTTCTCTGGCCAAGTGTGGCTAGCACAGGTTCTTCCTGTGGGAACATTTTGCTATATTTCATAAACAAGATAAAGTTTGGATGTTTTGCAAACAGTTTCTCCGGATTGAGTCAGTTCGGGCTTGGCCAATTGGGCCTAGGGGGAGGTCTCGGGCTGACCAATCTGGGGCACTTCTGTAGACTCTATATATATGGAATTCAAAACAATAAAGTTCCTCTTCTCCTCTCTTTCCTTGTCTGAGAACTTGGGTCAATCCTCAGCTAGCCGCTCAACAGCGACAGCCAAGAACAGCCTTTCCTGGGGGATTGCTGGCTGCACAGGATGGTTTCCAGCTTCCACAGCAGCCCTCCTTGAAGCACATACTTCTCTCAAAGCCAAGGCCCAAGGGCCTCCCTGTACTTGCAAGAGCTGGTGGAGGGATTACCATGTTACAAAGATGTCACTCTCATCCCCTCTGCCTTTATAGCATGTTTGAATGGATCTAGACAATTGAGTTGTCACCTTGAGTTGGTGCACTTTCGTCCCTTTACAAATCCCAGTCACCTCTGCCCTGGCATCAATGTGATGTGCAATAACTGTATTGCAGACCTTAAAAATAACAATCTAGGCTTGTTCATGAATGCCTGTTATGGATATTGAACTCAGCAAATCGGTAACTCTCACTTGTATTTGGCCTTTCTCCCTGGCTTCTTTGCTTTGACAGACACATTTCCAATATCCTATTATCTTGTATGTTTGTACTACAGTAAGTAGGCATAACTGATTTACCTTTTCTCTAGAATTCACTGCTTTCTATACTACCATCCTGCCCCTTCTTATTCATCTTTTCTTTTGAACTGAACAAAGAAGTTTGTTAAAAAGAGAGTAAGATTACCACTGAAAACTACTGTGAAGCTTTCTTCCCTTCACTGCACAGCCTCCGCCTATAAACCTTTCCTCAGCTTTCTATCTCTTATTTAAAGAAACCTTCCAAACCTGGCCATTTTCCTTTCTCTTCCCCAGCATCAGCTGTGTGGGAGCACAGAGCCAAACAACTTTCCAGCACCTTCATCTTTGCAGCCACGTCCCACACCAGCCCTGTCCCTCATTTGATGGCCTTGGGCAAGTGGATCCACAAACAGCAAGCACCGTTGTGACAGATAATTGTTCATTAAATCCTTTCATCTTTTCAGTGCACTTGGGCAACCAAAAATCCTGAAAAATGTCCATACCGAGTCGACAGCAAGGTCTGACAAACTATAAAAGTGTCCCACCCAAAATCATAAACTGACTATGAGGCCACAGGTTTAAGGAGCCACAAGTCAGTGAGACTCTCACAATGCACATGATGCTGCCTTCTTATGAAAAAGAGATATTTTTCTTGGACTTCTCTAAAGACACAAAATTATCAAGCAGGAAGTGAAGAGGCTTAGGACATAGAGAGGGTTATAATCATAGAATTAGTACCATCACAGATGTCTCCAAGAGCAACTGTATTTAGGAAAAAAGTTACTCAGTGACCATACGAATCCCTGTTAAATCAAGAATATAATTCACTAGGTGCCAACTGACTGTCAATAACTACTGCGTGTTTGTTCTCAATTTTATTTATTTCTTCTAACTCAGATAAATAAATCTTGTTTTGACCCTCATGCATGACTCAGTGTTCAGTACAAAAAGCAGGTTAGTGGCAGCAGTTGCTTCGGCTGGGAAGTACCAGGCACCTCTCTCTATCTCTCACCCCTTTTGTAGCAGTAACTACTTGGTGTGGTGAAGATAAGAGAAATGCTATTCAAGAGTTCAAATGCTCCCAGTGAAACTAAAAATTAGTGCCGAAAACAGCCCCGAACTGAAGAGCAGATGTCAAAAAGTCCCCTTCAAACCATATGAGGGGGTAGAAAAGAAGCAGAGGAAATGAGAGATAGGAGGATGACCTGTTTTTTCTGTGCTTTTCACTGAATGATTCCAATAAACCTAAAGCTTTCTTTTTCGGTAGTAAATAGAAAGTTACTTTAATGAAGGCCATCCCCTACAGCCACAGGATTCATTCCCTTAAAAAAAAAATTAAAAAGTTACATCTTCCTTTTGCCAGTCTACAAAGGTAAAGGAAATTAAAGTTACAGGGATTAAGCCTGCTGTGACACCTAGGCATTCATTCATTCATCTCCTGGCTGAACTTCAGTCGTGTTTCAGGGCATGACTCAGCATGAAATTGTGAATCCATCTGAGAAAGGGACAAATTGGTCTCCCAACTTATTTCCTGTGGGCAGCATGGGGCTAGAAAGGGCACCATCACTGCTCATGGTGACCAGAGCTGTAAATGTTAAAACCTGAGGGTGCTGGTGAAGATAAGTTGGTGAAGATTATATTGCCCACAACTTGAGTGGTTTGGTTGTTTGCTGAGCAGTTGAGGTTTAGCAGTTCCATCTAGATCCCAACAATCTCACTGGATTCACATGTACATCCACTTCAAGGGCACTGCCCCTGACCTCTCATATGAAAAATTTTATGTTAGGAGAGGGGTGGAGAGAGGTTGTACAGGTTCCTGACACTATAGCAGGATTTCAGCTTCCCAGCGCTGACACTGGATCTGCAGACAGCTCCTCTGGAAGTGAGGTAACTGGCTAATATGGATTTCAGCATCGACCTCAATAAGCATTCAACTAAAGAAGTAATATTTATGTCACTGCATCTAGTGAAGGGTGAAAAACCTTGAAGGGTTTAAAATTGACTTAGTCAATGAAGTAAATCTGTCTGCAAAAATATGTTCCGCAGGTAAATGGGACTTCTCTTAGTTTAGTATAACTGTTTCTTCACGTGTGTTTGTGTGTGTGTGTGTGTTTATATGTACATAACTAAAGTAAATTGCACTCATAGGGAAATAATATGTCCTCTTCCCTCACAGAAGCTTAAAACTATTCTATTGGTTGAAATAAAATGAACAATGAATCAATAGGGTACAACTTTACACTTTTGCCGTGTTTTGTAATTCCAAACCTTCAAATTACATCTTTAGTGGCAATGCACTTTGAAATTTCTGAAATCCATTTATAGATGGAAAAATTCTTAAGGACTTTTCTTATTTTCATTTGATCCACAGTACTGCACACAAAAAGAGAATATGCAGAAATGTTTCTGTGAGAACAAGGAGATGCTTCAGGCTGCACACACAAGAGAAACACAGCTGAGGCTAGTTTTGATTTGTCATTCTTTTCTGGTACTGTGTTTCTTACTGGCTGTATCTTTATCATGGGAAAGTAATGTACAGAAAGATTCCTGTAAAATCCCTTGTCCTACATGACTTGGACATCAGGATGTATTTTAAGACTCTTCTCAACATCAGGTAGTACCTGGATTGCTTATAGCTTTGTGAGACTACAACTATTTTGTGGAAGTATTCCTTTTGGTGGTCGTGGTTAGTGGTTTTCTTTATTTGTGGTAAATATGATGACTCTTTATCTGAGGTTAGGGGTAAACACTTTTTTTTCCCCCTTTCTTTTTTTGGCACCTTCTCCAACCCTAACTTTGAAAAGTACCCGCATCCTCATATTTTAAAGAAACTGTGGTCCTCACGCCAGGAATGTAATTTTTCCTCTTCCCACAAATTAAATTCCCACATTTCACCTCATTGTAGCCCACTGCAAGAGAAGAAGAGAATCTCTCAATTCATATATGAATGGAAAATTTCAGTAAATGCCAAATGCCCTCCCTGCTGGCCATGAGCCAGCCCAGGACTAATGTGGCTAGCACAGGTTCTTCCCGTGGGAACATTTTGCTATATTTCATAAACAAGATAAAGTTTGGATGTTTTGCAAACAGTTTCTCTGGATTGAGTCAGTTCGGGCTTGGCCAATTGGGCCTAGGGGGAGGTCTCGGGCTGACCAATCTGGGGCACTTCTGTAGACTCTATATATATGGAATTCAAAACAATAAAGTTCCTTTTCTCCTCTCTTTCCTTGTCTGAGAACTTGGGTCAGTCCTCAGCTAGCCGCTCAACAGTGACAGACTAAGGTGTGATTCTTGCAGTTAAGTTACTGAAAAAGTACTGTAGTTCAGATGTTAAAAAGAGCACAGCAAAATCCTAGATGAGTTGTTGTTTCTGGGAAAAACATACTTGCAAAATAGAGTGGAGATGAAACTGCAGGGTAATTCCGTGGGAAAGACACTAGGAATTTCCCTTGTCCAAACTCCTGCTGAAAGCAGTGTCAGTCAAGAAGTCAGATCAAGCTTATCAGGGCTTTATCCATTTAACCTCCTTCAAAACTTCCAAGGATGGAGCCTGTTCGACCTCTCTCAGCAACCAGCTCGACAGCCTGACTGTTCTCACTGGGAAACATTTTTTCTTATATCCAGGCTGATCTCTGTCTCCTTTCACTAAATCACCTGCTCCGTTCAGCAACAGCTCCACATTTTTCTTGTTCATCCTTTTACTGCTAAGTAGCACAGAAGGTTCTATTGTTTTCCTTGATATTCCTCACAAGTATCAACTCCAGCTGAGCACTGGTTTTTCTAACACCAAGCCTACCTGCCTAGGCAAAGTTTCTAAATTCCTCCTTTGAACCCCTTCTTGCTGTCCACCCTCTGAATTCTGCCTTTTGCATTGCCCATTCATCTCATGGCCATGCCTGACCCTGGTTCCCCTCATTGGGCCTGAGAGCAGACAGGACAGCAGTCAGGGATGGAGGAAGGGGTCAGGGATGGAGGAAGGGGTCAGGGAGAAGGAATGGATCAGACAAGAAATCAGGAACAGCAAAAAGCAAACTTCCTCTAAGCAGAAAATAATTCTCTGGTTTTTATTCTGGGTACCTGAATTCATATTCTGGAGCCTGATTTCCTGAGATGCTGAGTATTCCATCTGCAACTGAGCTCAATAGGACCTGAACTCTGCTTTAAACAGATAAAACTGAGCACACTGGAAAAATCTGACCATAGGTGCCTCAGTCTGGAAAACCAGAATTTTGTCTGTGAATCTGTAAAATAGGGCTAATAATATCCCTCATTCTCACAAGGGTCTTGTATAAATAAATGCATTCATTGCAAAGTGCTCAGATACCGCAGGGATGAGCTCAATAGGAAAGCCCAGGAGGCAATTGAAAATTCTGTCTTTAGAGAAGGGTTTGAATAGAGTGCAGCAAATAAGGCTTGAGTCCTCTCATCTATGTAATATGGAGTAAACAAGAGACAGAACAACTGCTGATTAAGTGAGCAGAATCCATCCTGCATGATGAATGAGGTGTGATCCTTTGGAAAAAATCTATATGCAACTGTGTCATTAAAAACTGTGCCATGATACATAGACACAGTGGAGGGGACATTTATCTTCAGATAATCATTGTAATTCTGACATTTCCTGGTTTTTTGGTAAAGTGACTCTGCAATCTTAAAACTGCTCTTTTAACATAATTTCTGCACACACTTGTATGTACGTTTATTTAAAATATTGTGGTTTATCATGGCTTCAAAACAGGTCTATTTTTGGTATACAGACTTATTCCCATAATTTTGATAAATCAAGCAATACTGTCACAATTTACATTTTCTATTTGTTGCACGAGTTCCTCCTAGTGTACATGAATCCTTCTAGCCTATCCACGACTGAAAATTAGTTTCTTCTGGCGTTTAATAGTTTCCATATTTAATCCATTGCATCTAATAATTGCATTACAAATGTATGTGTTAAATGTGTATCTGTCATAAAACAAGCAATCCCATTACTTAGGGAAACTGTATTCATGTCTGCATACAGAGAAAAATCCTGGATGATGTGTTTGTCATAAACGCTTGTAATGAGAAAGGAAAATTGGGTTGTGGGTTGCTAGAAGGCGTTTAAATAAATTGTTTTATTGCTATAGAAAATTTCAAAAATAAGATGCTTTCTAAAGCAAGGTGCAGTACTGATCTCAGAAAGAAATTTTTACTTCCTTTAAGCCAAAAGAATTTTTTTAAATTCCATTCCAGTTTGGTCAGGCAGCTGCATTCAAAATGTGTCCCACTGAAAAACAGAGTAATTTTTGGGTTACTTGCAGTCTGGCTAGGCTTAATATTAGCTTGTGTTTGAAATGGCACTATACTGAGGATTCATACAACTTTCTATTAAAAGACAACCCACTGCTGGGGATTTGCCCATCACTTCCTGGGGCAGCTTCTCTAAGCATGTTAGCCAGTTTGCAGCAAGACTTTTTTTCGTATTCCTATTCATAGCTGCCAAAATTAGGCAGCCTTTGCTCTGCCTACCACTTGGGAACAAGGCAAACAGACTGCCAAACCTGCAGGAGAGCACACTGCTGCACCTGAGAACTAGCATCAGGCTCCACCAAAACCCTTCCAGAAAGAATTAAAAAACCAACCCCTAGTGTCTGCTGCTGCTGCTGATGTGAATTACCACATCATTAAAGCAAATGGCTTTCTACAAGGGAAAGCAAAAGCATGTTTACATGAAGGTAAAATGTCTGAAGACACAAGTAAGTGTCATCTAGGAGAAGGGCTTTAAAGTTCACACCTGGTCAAGTCTAGCATGAAGAAGAGCAGATGGTATGTCAGCACTAGAAACAGCAGCAATATTTTGGGATTAACCTGGCTTTTCTGTAACCAACAAAGTGCAGGGATAATCAGCTTTCAAGATTTTGTTTTCCTTCCTGTGCTTTAGTGTCCCACAATTTCACAGCAGCTAAATATGACAGACGATGCTGCTATCCCTCCTTTGGATTTTATACTGGAATGTTATTGGAAAATTCAAGAGTTGAAGATGGCTTAAGCATGCAACACTATCCATTTCATCAGACCAAGAACTTGTGGAGGCACATGGGGGAAAGAAACATTACATTTATGGGAGAACAAGTATGTTAATATTTTGCTGCCCTGTAACTTTTGCTCCTTGGAAGACTTTAAGGATCTTACTGTCAGATTGCAGTCCTGCTGCTGAAGTCCTCCCTACTCCCTCTTTGTCCACTCTGTCACCTCCTGAAAACTGCTGCCTCTGTAACTGAGGTGGCTGGGTGCTTTTGAGCCACCTCTTGACCAACACATTTTGCAGGAGAGTGTGTTGCCATGAATCAAAAAAGATTAAAATCTCCTTTAATAAGCCTGGCAGTTAATTGCATGGATTTAGGAGAAGCCCTGCAGTCCATATTGCAGGGGCAGACATTTCCCAGAAAAGGGCAAGGCAGAAACTAGAGAGGGAGCCTGCCTGCCACAGTTCAATCTGCTTCCAAATGTACATCAAAGTCTTCAGTGGAATATGATGAAAACATAAAAAAAAGATGAGGAACCTACACAGAATAATAAGATTCATGTGATAACTCAAGACTAATATAACCTAACCTACAAGATCCCATCCCTCCCAAGAATTATGTCACTTTTCCCAGTGACATGAATCACATAAGAAATCATTGCTTTTGTGAACAAGGAAATGTCATTTAAATCTAAGCATTTAGCCTGTTGAGGGGAGCTTCCTAGGGACTGGTAGAAATTAAAAGGAGGATAAAAGCATTGAAGGATTTTGTTTCATTAAAACTACAATTGACACTGGATAGTACAAATATTCACTTCCAATTAAAAAAATAGACATTTGAACAACAAACAGGACACAAAACAAGGAAGTGAACTAACCCCAGATAACATCTTTACTCATTCCCTTGTCTTTAGTCTGGATCAACATGCAGAAAATGTTTAAGCTAATAGGAGACAATTATAGCAGTCAAGCTTTTTCACACCCACCCTTCATTTGCCACCCAGACAGCAGCAGGTGAGATATGCCATCCATTGTTTGGGTAATGATAAAGGTGGGTGGGACAGGGGCTGCTCGCATGATCCCATGACAGAGAAGAATCCCCTGTCACTGCAGTGTGCTGGAACGTGGTGTCTGACAGCCTGTCTTGTGCCATCCTTTCCCGCAGCCTCTCCCTGTTGGCTCTGGAGCACAGGGAGAGCTAGTTCTTGGCCTCCCCTGCCAGGCTCCCAGCTGGGGGAAGCACTGCAATCTGGACAGAGAGCTGGGGTATCTCTGGGGCTTGTAGATGTGTTTCTAAGGCCAAATCTCCTCCTGCTGCCAGGCCCAAGCTGGCCCTCCTCTGTGCTGGTTTGAAGCTTTCAGCATGAGACTGTTCTCTTCCAAACATAATCCAGAGATATGAAAATACTTTAAACTCTGCAGTCCTTTGCATGATCCAGGATCCCCTGGGTTTGGCTGAGCAAAAGAGATGAGAATCTCCCAACTGGAGCCTGTGCATGCTCCAAATACCACACAGGGTTTGCTGTAATTTATAATCACCACTAGCACACCAGTGCAATGCCTGAGTCCTCTCAACCCTTCAGCCACATCCCACTGCAAGGAGCATCTGTTTGCACTGCAGGGACAGCTGTGGAGGTCTGGGGACCACCGACTGACAGCCACATCCTGTGCTGCTGGGGCAGCCAGCCACCTGGGGAAGCTGTGTGCTGGCCAGGCTGCACTGTTGCTGAAAGCAGCCCACCAGCCAGGAGCAGTCCTGCACAGCTTAGCAGAGGTTATTGAGATATATGCCATGGGAAACCTCTTAGCACTGTAAGGAAAGGCAGCAAAAAGCAGTAGAATAATGAATAGATGGTTTCAGCTTTGTTTTCTCAAGCTGTAAATTCTCATGCCCCATGAACTACAGGCAGTGGAAAGTAATTGGTGACTACTAGACAGAGGTTTTTTAAAAATGCAAATAGCTTAGAGGAGCCCACGTACTTCAATTGACATCTGACTCTAAAACCTGCACCCTCCCTCCCCTTCCACTGCAGAGAATTCGGACAAGCAATCCTCTTATCAGATATATTAATCCTAAAAGAAGAAACACATATAGCTGTAGTATTTAATAGCATTATTGGAATGGAAAATGGCACTTCTAGAAAATATATATATTTGTTGTTTCCAGCCTGTAATACAAAACTGCATCTGGAACCCCTGCTTTTGTGGCAATGTCTAAAAGGAAGTTTTATTTCTGCAGTAATGAGAGGCAAAGCCATGTTGCTTGCAAGCTGCTGCATATTTTGCATACCTTGTGCAGAGGCTGCTTTTAGAAGGCACTTCACCTATACCAAATGCTGCCACAGAGCAACAGCATAATGGAAATTTTACGTCCTCTGCCCCTTGCAGGCCCTTTCTGGCTTCCCAGCACAGGGTTCAGTAAGCAAAGATACAAACTAATAACAAAAAAGGAAATGCTTTTATTTATTTTTCCCTGATCTCTAAGGTGGCGGTGACACTCAGAACATACTTCCCAAATGAATAATTTCAGTTTTATGGCTCATTCAATTTCAGTTTGCACACTGCATTTTATCCAGCTCAGGCTCTGTCAGTATAATGCAAAAGATAGCCATTCAAGATACTGGGTTTCTATTCTCCATATATGTAACATTGGCCAGAATTCAAGCCCAGAGACATAACAGAGGCTTTTGTGCAGATATTTTTGGCTGATATTAAGAACTGCTACAATAAAGTGGGATGGAAGCCATCTGCAGAAAACACACACACAGAGACAAAAGCAGTTTTACTGGTCAAGGAATCCAGGATCAATGCTTTGCTTGATCTCTGGATATTATCAGAGCTATGCAGGAGCCAGAATTTGTCTCAGAGGCAGTCCAGGATTTTGAATCTTTCCATTTTAGATCATAACAGAATGTTTATTTTCAGAATCTTCCCTACAAATGTTTTTAATTAAAGAGTTACTTTCTATTTTGACATTTGTCAGTTATAATTTTTCATTTAAAAGGAAAAATTGCAGTGAAAGTGACTCCAAAATGGAGCCAAAGGGTTCCAATCTGTTCAGCCTGTCATTCCAAAACATTGCCTTACAGAAAGTGAGAAGGTTGCTTCATTACTTTCCATTTTGTTCAAAGTGAAATATCATTATAATCAATATTTCCTGCAAAACATCCCAGTTATAACAAGCTGATACTATCTAACATAAAGCTGCTTCCACCAAACATTTTTGACCATTTTTGCTAAGAAGTACTTATCTGCACAGGAGAAATTCAGATACCTGATATCCTTTCTGTACAATTGTTCTTGCTTCTGCCTCCCTCAACCTCATTTCTTATTAAAGCCACAGGAGGAAGCAAACTAGAAAAGCTGTAGGGGAGGGGAAAAAGACCTAGTGGGAGAACCAACAGCTGACACAATAGAAGGAAATGCCTTATTAGGGACACCACTAAAGCCAGCAAGCAGCCCCTTGCATGCATATTCCTCACTCCCAAAGAGCACGGGTGGCAAGTGCTGTCTTGGAGGCATGAGCTGAGCTGATCTGGAAAGCATGAGCTGAGCCACACTAAGCTAAGCTGAGTTTGTCATCTCACTCGTGCAGGCTGTGTTCGAGGGCTCTGGAGCCAGTCTGGCTGAGCCCTGAACTTGGTTCAAATGAAATATTTAGTAGGAGAGCCAAGAGGATCATCTCTGCAGCAGGCACAGACTCTGGCATTTTGCTCACCCCTGTGCTCGCTGTGCTGTGCCAGAAGTGGAAGCAGAGGCACTGTGCTGATAACACATCCCGCAGGACATGCCCAGCCAGCCTCCCTCAGACATGGCAGGGAGGCCTTCTCTGGTCACAGGTGTCAGCTTGGCTTTCAGCTCACTCAGTGCCCCCCAGAAATCCTGTATGGGATCAATCCCTGCTTCTCCCTGCCCAGCATCACCAGCAGCAATGCTGAAAGGGTCAGATGTTGAGAAAATGCTGCTTAAAATCCAAACACAGGCTCAAGTCCTCACAAGAAGCATGGGAAAAATAGGCATTACCAAATGCCCTAAAAAAAGACAATGTACTCAAGGGGTTATCCTACATATTTCAAACTGGAAAACTAATACAGGGAAAAGCCCAAATCATTCATTTTAGAAACAATTATTTACAGAATTATTTATGTCCTAGTGAAGCAAGAGACTTAGTCCACACTCCATGAGGATTCATCCATAGCTTTCCTTCTGCTATTGTGTTACCTGGACACTTCAATCTCTCTTTTCTGCCCCAGTCTGCACCCCTGGCCAGGCTGCCCTGAGGGGCTGGATAGCTCGAGATGCTGCAGGACAAAGCTCAGCACTCTTTTCCTTGCCCATGATGCAAGCTCTGCTTGCCTCTGTGTCCAGGTGTGTACATCTGGATGGAGACTGAAGGTGTGGCTGGATGGCAGTGACTTTGTAGCTTCTTCCAGGCTTCTTCTTTCTTTCCCCTTTCCCTCCCCTCTTTTCATCACACTGCATGAGGACTCCACAAGCATCTCCCTAGTGTGGCTCATATATGCAGTGATATTTTTCCATCAGCTGCAGTGAGGTGATGCCAGCTTGGTGATGCCTCTTGCTGCAGCAGGGTTTGTCTACAGCAGCACAGCAGTGACAGTTTGATTCAGACCCTCATGGTGTAATTGCTCTTTATGGTTTGCATCTCTTTGAGTTCATGCTGCTGTGTAGTGAGCTTTGAGAAATTCGAAAAAGAAGACTTATGATTTTTTCAACTGGAGATCCCACAGTCAGGATTCCAGGTTTGGCACTGCACTGCACAAGGGCAGTCTGACCTTAGCTCTCAATTCATGCCACAAGTGTGTCAGCCTTTCAAAGCAGGGTCTCTTTAGTGTTTATCCAGGGCATGATTAGTGCTTCTTGGTAGGACAAGAAGAGTAATGTGTCAGCAAAATGGAGAATCCAGTGCATATTGTCTTCAGCTTGACTTTAAAATTAAATACTTCTGCTTCCATTTAAAACAAAACAAAACAGAAGGACTGTTTCTTCCCTGTCTGGATTTGTTTTGAAGTGTTTCAGCTCAGACTGGGATTTGTATGGTATATTATTAAAACAATTTATTAATAGGAGTTAATAATGGAAGCACAGACACTTTAGGGAATGAGATCACTACAATTAAGAATAAGAGGAGCCTACACAAGAAAATGAAACCTTACATTGTTTAAAGAGTTTTAATAATAACTAGTGAGTTTCCACTCATGAAGTAATCTGCATCAGAGAGACGGTCAAAGAAAATATATTCATAGATAAACTGAAGAATAAAACAGGGCAATGAATGGAGAATGAGGTCACACTTCTTTCCAAATATGCAAATAGATAAACATCAGAACAATAGATTTTCTTCTGTTCTGTTCACAAAGGTGCAGTTTCCTTATCTGAGATCATTGTGAGGCTGGTAAGAACACAAGGCTTAATACAAAATCTCCCAGACAAGACAAAGAGTTTGGCCAGGCTGGCTGTATTTCAGTAGAACCCTTTGTATATATACAAATACACACAATATAGATGTGTGTGCATATGTAAAACCAACTACACTTATTTTTCACTCTGCCTGCTGTTCTCTTTATACAGAAATAGAATTACACAATTAGAAGAGTGGAAATGGGAATGGGATGTATTATGTGTGTATGTATATGTATAAGGATGTTGTCTGTATGACATGCAGACCTACTTCAGTCTTCAAGCAGCTTTCATGTGTCATCTTACCTGTGGTGATGATAAGTAAGTCCACATTTCTTTGCAAATCCAGTGGTACTTACTGCTGTCAGTAGTTAAATCCTGGACAGAAGGAGCATCCATCTCCCACATGTTTGAACACTCATTTCCCCCTCTAATATATTTGCCTCTCTTTGCAGTCCCATACAGAACAAGCCTATAAGTAGAGAAAGAAAGTAAACCTTTCCAAACATGCCAACCACCTACTGTGGTTTGGCAAGGAGGCCTGAAACCATGTCGTTGCAGGAGATCCTTGATGGACAATTGTATTCCCCGGCTTTTCTTTTGGCTGATAATGCTTCAAAACCTGAACCAGGGGCTGGCTGGTTGGAGCTTTCCCTTTCCTTCCCATCTACTCTCCACTTTGTGATCCTCTGATTCAGAGCAGAAGACTCCTTGCAAGCTTTGTCCAAGTTCACTGCTGTCCTGGGTCTCCTTCCTCTTCATTTGGAGGGCATAGTTTAGGTATTGAACTTGTTTGGAAGAAAACTCCAGCAACATCAAATGAGAAGTTTGCTGGTGGTGAGAGAAGATTTTACAGCCAAGGTCTTGTCATGATCTTTAGTGACCCTGTGAAGGGAGCAGAACCTTCTGTCCTGAGTAAAGGACAGAATTGGAATTGCATGAGCATCCATGAGCACGTAAGCTCAGCACTTCTCACAACTGAAGTCTAAGGTGCCTTGTTTGTTTTAAAACCCGCCCTGCAGAAGCAGAGCCTGCTCTGCATGACATGCACTTCAGGACAGCATCATTCACTACCTCTGATGGTGGAGAGGAATAAAGAACACTGGGAATGGCCTGGCCATTTGGAAATCCTGTCCTCTCTTCATGGCTAGTTACAGCTTGTCCTCCATGTGTAATTACCTGCAGGACCAGGCAGGGAAGACAAGGTGACATGAGCTTTGCTATGAGCTGGACGAAGATTCCAGGACCCATTTAGTGCTGAGGTCTGTACTACCACATCTCTGTCGCTGTTGAGCCGCTAGCAGAGAAAAGGACCCGGGTTCTCAGTGTGGCAAGAAAAGAGAGCTTTATTATTTTGATTCCAAATATAGACTTTTCAGGGGTCACCCAGATTGGTCAGCCAGAAACCTCTCCCTAGGCCTGACTGGCCAGGCCTGAACTGTCCAAATCTCGAGACACTGTTTTTAATAACATCCAAACTTTATCTTTGTTTATAAAACACAGAGGAAAGTTCTCATGGGAAAGACCTGTGCTAGCCACACATCTCCACTGCCTTTCCTGCTGTGCCAGCTAGACCAAGGTCTGTGCAAGTGCACCTGCCCATTCTGGGGTCATTCCTTAAGTTGCAAAGTATAAAATTCACAGAATTATGATCCCAAGTTTCCCATTTGGTTTAATGAGATGGGACAAATGGTCTCTCCATTATAACCCTGCCATGCAAAGTTTACTTTAGGAATTTTTCATAGTGCATATCAAATTCATTCAGAGCCTGAAAAAGCATAACAAACAACCACACAGCAAGCCTGTGGTACCCTTTTAAAACTATGTTCAAATGTACACTGCCATCCAGATGCTGAAGGCAGGACTATTATCCACCCTTCTGCCTCCCTCATTACATTAGCTTTCCTAACAAGAGCAGGGAATCAAAGGAAGCTACAATACAAAACAGCATGTCAACCTTCTCAAAACAGAAAAAAAAAAGTTAGGAGGGCTTTCAGATTTTCATTATATTTTACCACCCTTAACTAAACCTGTTTCCAAGACTGATGTATTTTATAATCCAATTTCTTTAATGAAGAGCTCAAATTCACAGATTGTGCTAGTGTCAGGGACTGGAATGGGAACTTATGACTGTGTCTGTTTGACAAAAGCAGGAGTCATCCGTGTGGAAAAATAACTGCAATAGTATTCATATAACATATTGTCCATGAAGAAACTCATGGCAAATGTAGCCTGAATAAGTTTTCACCACTGCTATTTCCTGAGAAAGATACGTCATTCCTTGAGATGCACATGTGATGCTGAGAGTTGCAGTGCAAATGCACAGTGACTGGGTACCAACAGTTCTACCAAAATATATTCCCCAAATAAAAGACAAGTTGTCATCCAGAAACACACAGTCAGTATAGATAGAAATAAATTTGTTTAATGAAGAATTCAGTGTCAGTAGAGAACAGTGACAAAAAGTGAGCAAAAATATAAATACAAAAGTGGGAAATGTGTATTACATCATTCTGTATTGCTGAAGTAATGATATACATAGTCACAAGGGGAATAAAATGGTCAGAACGACTAAGAGGGGAGACTTGTGTTCAACTTTAAAATGTCAGTAGTGAAAAATGAAATCTGAGCCTGAAGGGACCAACATAAATGAGTGCCTGATATTTCATCCATATGCTTTTTTTTTCTGTAGATACCTTTATCCTTTGTACTAATTAAAAACTTCGTTTACATGTACTTTGTCTCCCTCTTTCTCTTTGCTACTTCATTCTGTTCTGTTCTTTTTTTTCTCATCATCTTTTATCTTTGCAGATATCTTCTAATTAATTTTTTCCTTAAGGTCATTTTCTTTTCTATCCAAAGCAGAAGTAATTGCTGTTTGTTCTTTTTCTTTCTTCTCCTATCTTACCTTTTTCCTTTCTCTTTTTTCCCCAGTGTTTTTCAACACTTCTCCTTGCTTTTAGAGAACTCTTTTTTTGCTTTCATGTTCCCATTTTGTGGCTCCCTCTGTTCACTCCCACTCCACTCCGCTCTCTCTCTTACCGTATCTCCTTTATCACCAAAATTCTCACATAATCCCTTTCCACAGCCACAGAAATACTGATTCCTGCCTCCTCTCAGATGAACTCTCCTTTTTTGGCAGACTTTTCTTCTCTAAACCTCTAAAACTCTCTCCAAGTCATTACTGCTTTGTCCCAGAACCTACTCACAATTGCAAACTCCCTTTCCACCAAATTTACTCATGCTCAGATTCATCTCCTTTTCCCTACTGTCTAGAGATAAAAAAAAGGTATTCAATGCCCTATCTTCTGCTATTTTAACTCCTGAATTCCAGAGCCAGCTTAGGTCCTCAGAATTAAAGATTTCCATTCTGATCATCTCAGCATCTGCTGCCTGGGCTACAAGCTCCAGATCTATTAGCCAGGACATTACCTATGTTGCTGTGTGTCTTATCATTCAAGTCCTTTGGAGGCCTCATAATCTTTGATGAGTATTTCTTAGCCCAACAACTCCACAAAATAGGGACATCAGAAGTGGGAAAGTAATAAGAAAACTAAACAGTGTGTCTTGGTCTGTGCCAAGAGCCTATAAGAGAGCCAGGAGCTCAGTTTATCTCTGCGGCTTTGCCCTGCTGTCTTTTCTCAGCCTCCTGTCCTAGGAAGTGCAAACCCTCCCCAGTCCACCATGCACTCCTGATCTTTGAACACATGTAATCAGTTTCCTGTTTTTCTCAGAAAGATGTGTAGCTCTACACTCCTCAAACTCACACAGACTTCTTTGCCTGTTCCTATACACTCCTCTCTTACAATAACTCTCCCCTGCCTCTTGTCCTTTTCTGTATTTATATTCCTCTGCATTTTTGAGTGCCACCCCAAACTCACTCACCATTTCTAAACTCCTTTTCTCACCTCCAGGTTTCTTGTACTAGCACTAACATCTAGAAACAGCTCTGCCTAGTAAGGGGAACTCAATGTTGGGCCAAAAAGAAGAGCATAGATTGTCCTGAATCTGTGAGCATTGTGACCTCAGTAACATTGGGCAGCTTGCTGGCAATGGCCACTAAAAAGTGGCCAGACTGTATTCAAAGGAAGAGGTGGAATAAACTCACGAAGATAGAAGTGATTTGTTCTTGGGTTTTTTGTATTGACTTGAGTAGGGCTGCAAGCAGCAATATCACCATGTTCAGGAGCAATAGAAGGAAGATAGGAACATCCCTGTGTCAATATTAGTAAGTGCTACGTGTGCAGGCACCATGTGCTGAGGTCAGGTCAGAATTCCCTGGCACCAGCCTGCTCCCAGAGGGACCTGTATCCATGTTCTTTTAACCATGGCTTTCTACACCATTTAGATATACACTTGCATGTAGCACAGCACCATGGAGTCTGCTTTCAGCCAGCTGCTTTGTAATCTAGAAGCAGCCTGTTGCATAGCCAGTGTGCAATAATTTTGTGTTTTTTCATTACCATCTCCCCTCACTTATTTTACCCAGATATTGGGAGGTGCTCAGCTGCTGAAAATGTGTCTGAATACCAAAGACCTGGAAATCCAAGGGAGTGATTAAGAAAATCTATGACAGTTTCTAACACACCTTTATTACCTTGGTAATGAATTTTGATTGATTTGATGTAAGCAGGTCATTATGAGTGTTTTTAAATCAATTTACAGCTCAGAAATACTTGTGGAGTTGGCATGATGACAGAGCATCGTGGAGCCATGTGAGGCAGCAGTGCCTGGATGCACCACCTGGTTGTGCTGAGGTCTCACACCACATTTTTTGGGGGGTGGTTGCTCCCCACCAGTTGGCTGCAGCAACAGGACCTATGTCTGTTTTAAATGGGAAAATGTTCCTATTCCCACTTTTGTAACACTGCTAGTTTCAAGCTTTGTTGGATGTTCAGATAAGGCAGGCATTTTAACTGGCTAGATAACACCAACATTGGCTTTCCTTGCTCCTTTCCTCTTCTTAGTGCTTTGATCTGTAGAGGACTAGTTTGTTTCATTTCAAATACCAACAGCTCAATGATCACCATGGTTTCTGGCTAATAAAGACCTGAGTCAACCATCTGACTTGTGGTTTTTTGATTTTTTTTTCTTGTGTTCTGTCTGTCTCTCTTTTTTATCTTTTTTCCTTTTTTTTTTTTTTTCCTTAATTAATGGGCACAAGGTTAATTCCAGCTGCTCACTTCCTCTATAGAAACCTTGTTCATCTACAGCAACAGATCTGGAAAGATGAGGGAAAACAAAAAGAGCGTCCTGATGCAGCACATAAATCAGGACATTGGCAAATGAGCCAGGATTTGTTTGTTCTTTCTCGTTAGCATTCTTTCCCCACTAGTTCAATAGGGAATTTTAGCTGACTCTTCCTTTTAAGATGAGGCCCTCAAAGTCTTCTCTGTTGCCAGTGTCACATTACTTTTCCAGCTTTTTCACCTCTACTTATCTAAGCTACTTTTAAAAATGTTTTGAAGGGCTCAGCAATGCCTGAAGTCAGACCTTTTCCATACGCTATCTTCATGTTCATTTATGCCTAAAATTCATCCTTAAGGAGAAGAAGAAATATTTGTTAGCTCAGGAAAAACATATATATGAAAGCAGCCTAAGTGCTAAATGGAGCCTGGCCACAGGGGAATTAAAAGTGTGGAGGCTTAGTGTTGCCCACACTAAAGCAAACTCGTACTTTCCTTGCTTCTTTTTACTTTTTCTGCTTATGGTTATTCTTTGTTGCTATTCTTTATTTACACTTCTGGCAGCATCTAAAACCCAGATCAGGATAGAGCAACTTCTGTGCAAGACCCTTGCAGTCAAAATAATAGACTTACTAGAAAATAACCTAAGGGAACACATGATGGTCCCTTAAACTTGTTCTGAAGAAGAGCTTTGAGTTTGGAAAATAAACCAACCTTTTTTTGACACAGTGAAATTAGAGGATTTAATTTTCTCCAGAAATAAATGCTTTGAGGCTTGGTTTCAAAATAAGTTCATATTTCAAAATATATTACATAACACCATATGCTATAAAAGTGTAACACAAGATAAAATAAAAAGGCCCAAATTCCCGCACAGTGCTTCAGCTTGAAAAAAAAAGAATAGTTTCATGCCTAACTTAACAATAAGCTTTGTGTAAGTGCCTCTTTTCATTGGGGATTTTGAATTTTCAGCTCTTTACTGCAGCTTGTAATAGAATTATAAAAATTAAGACTTTCAGATATAGGGATGTAAAGTTTCTATGTTTTAGGAAGTGGAAAATACTTTGTGTTCTTGAGTGACATTTATGGGTCAGGAAAAGACTATTGAAGAGTTATAAAAGAGCCAGTTACAAACAGACTGATGTGCTATCTCATGCCATGTTTGTTGGATTAATATTTTTCTCTGATGCATATATTTGATTGGAAGAGTTCCCTGCTCTGAAGATTTCATAATTACTGAGATATAAATATTCAGATTGAAAAAAACAACCAACACATTTCTAATGTTCAGTCACATCCAGCCAGAGCTTGTCACCAGCCACAGGTGACAATCTAGATTTCACCATTCAGCAGTAAGGGCAGCAACTCACATTTACTGTATTTTCTTTTCAATATTTTAATTTCTATGCTGTATTTAAGTGACTTTGAGAGTAACAGTCAGGACAAAACACACATAAGCAACAGCTCCTTGCCATTGCTCCCTAACAAAAGGAAATGTATCACTTGCTATTGCTTGGCCCTTTTGCAATGAGGTGTAATGAAGTGACATGACGAGCAGGGGACATGCAACGACTCAATTCACACTTGAAAGACTTTATCAAAATGCTCAATTAACATCTCTAACTTCTCTCTAAACAACATATTTGCTGAGGTCAGTTCAGGATGTTCTCTTGACTTCAACAGGTTTTGGTGAGGCTTTTCAAAATTATTGCACTGACTACCTGAGTACCCTCTGTATCTAATACTGAATAAATACAGAAAATGGATGAATGCAGTGGCTATGTGAAAATAAAGAGTGTGACACTTGCAAAGATATGAATTAAAAAGACAGAAGACAAAAAGCAAAAACTAGCTCTTTGATGCATATTTTTCTTAAAAAAAGAGATTTCTGTTTAAGTCTACAAAATGCTATTGTAATTTAGCTGAATTTAACAAGCAATGCAACCAAAATACTTGTTAATCCTGTAATGTTAATTTTGTCCACTATTAACAGCACCCAGAGTCTAGATCTATTTAACAGCAGACAGAATTATTGATTGGTTTTGTTTTGCATTTAACAAAAATAAAAGGAAAACCAGCATTTAGACTTCTTTAGCAAAATATGCAGCTATTAATGAGTGCATGAAAGGTAAGATAAAGGAAAGTGAAAAACTAGTCTAGACATCTTAGAAATAAAGACACTTTCCTGTCTAAACAGCTTTTGGCAGATAACTCTTTCAGCTGCTTCTTGTCTTTGATGTTCTTGCTGCTGCTGTTCTTGACATTTTCATGACAATTTGTAGTGAATCAAACAGTTCAAAACTAAAAAAAAAAACCACTTAATATAATGTTTCATTTTACCCAAACCAGGATTTTTAAATTCTAATCTGAAAACTTTAAAAAAGACTGTTTTTCCTTCTACATAGATCAGAAAAATATTTCCAAATTAATATTTTATGGAAATTAACATTTTAAAATATTTTAAAAGGGAAAGGTTTATTAAAAATGCCCCAAATAAATGCCTAGTTTTTCCCAATATGCTTGTTTTCTGTTATTGAATGAAAAAAAAATTTCCACATATTTTTGATGTCATAAAATGAGCCTCCCCTGTTGCAAAGGAAATAAAAAAGGAAAATGTTACACACCTCAGCAAAGTAGTCAACTCAGCTCTCAACTGAAAAAAGTCACAGCACTGACAGATGTCTTCATATTCTCACATGTAGCATGGATGTAGAGGTCATCCTTAATTACCTTCATACTCATGGCCCTGCTATCTGCAAGTTTCCTGAAGAAATTTTCATCTGCCATTAGTAGGGATTACTGCTTCTCTTCTACCTTTGCAGCTGAGGTGCCTGTAGTGGACAGATAGCTTGGGGTGTGTTGGGCAAGCAAGTGGAAAAATGGTCAAGTATGAAAGTGTATCACCATTACAATATCCTCACAGAAAAGTCTTTAAAATTACACAGAAATTCTACAGGATCAGAGGACTTCTACACACTAAATGAGGATTTATACAGAGAAACCATAGCCTTTTTTTAACAGGAAAAAAGTCCATTCACTTGTGGGACAGCCATATAGTGGTGTGGACACTTCAATTTGGGGAGACACAAATAGTGAAGCTGGGGAGCCCTGGTGATGTGATGCTCAGGCCCTCTGAGCACTTGTACTGCAGCAATGGTTTCTGAGACAGGGCAGCTCAGTCACCTTCAGGTTCCGAATGAGACAGTCTGCATGTTCCAAATGACTTAAGGCAACCGGGATGACTCTGGAGATCAAGTTCATTACTGCCATGCACTAGTGCAAATAAACCAAACTCATTATTGAATTTAAGACAAGGCAGAAAAGCAGAACAATGGTACAAAGGTACTCATTTATAGAAGCTTTCCTATTTCCCTCCTTTGGGATGGATGTACAGTGAATACTTGTACAGATGTCTCTACTGTGCACTGAATATTCAAATATGAGGAGATTATCTATAGTGGCTAATATGGCCGTAAAAAAAAATACAACTTGGTACTGTATAAAAGCATTTTTCCCCTGGATTGTTTCTGAGCCTCAGCAATTGCAAATAGGTTCCTGAAAGAATTTAAAATTATCTCCAAACTGTATAGTAGTATTTTAATAGGTTTTCAAACAATTTAAATAGACAGTAATTTAAGAATAGTTCCTCTATTCTGCTATGGCTTGGGAAGACTGGAGGGGAGAACTTTTTGATAAGAGATGGGTTTCCACTCTAGAAAAATTTGAAACAAAATGCCAGGAAACAATACGTATACAAATAGCAGAGTATTTGCCAGAACTTCGTGGTTTGGTCCCTACTGAACTTGCAGTTTTTTAAAAAGATGAGATTATTTTCCCAGCTTATGCATGGAGTAGATTTCTCATTGAAGTCACACTCCAGGGTCTACGACCACAGAGATCAATTAGCCATGATGGAGGCCATGAGCCAAATCTCTCTTCCTGCAGAAAAAACTTGGGAGATAGAGAAAGTGTAAAATAATAAAAGGACGGTGAGAAAAATAAATGGTCAAGGAATAATTTCTTTTAACAATGCAGAAGGTGCCTTCACAATGCCACATAAAGGCAAATAAAGTTTCTATGGAAAAAAAGCCTTTTTTCTTCCAAAACCTTCAGTGGAAAGCAGTCTGTATTTGTTTACACTAGGAGATGAGCTCCTACCAGCAGCACTAGAACGAGAATGAGATTTCTCTTTGAGGAAAAAATTTATTTAAAGCATTCTATGTCTACCTCATCAAAAACTTCTATTGTGGATTGTTTCCTGTGCACCATGCATAAAATAGTGTCTTTGGGAAAAGCAGCCCTGGCCTCTCCCATTTTTCCAAAAATGTCAGATCTAAACTACAGAAAATGCAGATCTCCAGAGTCCACTTTTCCCTGCCTGGCAGACTCCTCTCCCTCACAGATGTCTTGCCCACCATTCCTCTCTAGCCAGAACTGAACTGAGGCACACATTTCAGATCAGAGAAGGGTGCTTAGGAAAGGAATATCTTTCAACCTGGGGAAAAGCAGATGTGGTGAAAGCTGAGGTGCCTGGCCTGGCCCAGGAGTTTTTGCAGAAGCCCTGGATCAAAACAGGCATGGGGTGTTTAGACTCAAACACAAAGCGGCTCCTTCTGGAAAAAATAGCATGTTAAGATTAGATGAAGATCACTTTCTCTTTCTCTTCCATTTCTTTTTTTTTTTTTTTTTCTTCTCTCTTTTCATTTCCCTCATGCTGCTGGCAGCTGAACTCCCCTAAGCCTTTTGAAGATGGATAACTTCTCACCTCAACCACTCACTGCTTCAGGGAATTTGCTCAGGGAAGTACCTGAGCTCACCTCAGTGTAAATGGAATCAACATCAGATAAATAAGTTTCTCTGCATCTTTCTTAGGGGTTGCCTCTGGAGACTGGTATATTGGGAGGAAAAAATTAAAATGAAACATTTAATATTCTCTAAAAAGTCACTAGATCACTGTTTCCACCTTAGTGCCTTATCAAGGGAAGGTTGCTTCTGTTCATCAGCATCAAGAAGCAGTGCACACTTAAACAGTAATGCTCAGAAATCACAGGGAAGTGGATAAATTTACAGGGAGAAAATGCCAAGGGAAAGCGGTCAATTCATAACACTGGCATTCAGTTTTAGTTGGTTTAATTAACTGAATGTTCAATTACCCAAACACCTTGCCTTCTATGCTAATGTTGTTTCAAATAATAGGTAAAAAAACAAAAAAAAAAAATGTCCATCTGAGGCTAGGCAGCAAACAGAGAATAAAAATTTGGGATAGGAGATAGCAAAAAGTCAGACATTTGTAAAAGAAATATTTCACTGGGTAACATTCAGTTTCACATATGATTCTTCACAGAAGACTTAGGGTGGCAGTTCAAATGTACACATTGTTTTTCATCACTGGCTTAGATAAACATTGTACTGTCTTTAAACCATAATGGACTTTATCTGAGGGCTGTCTCCACATTGAATTCTACCAAATCACTGTATTTGTCTGCCCAGTGTTAAGAGGAGATTCCTGCCTTTGAACTTTAATGTGAGGCATTTCTTCTTAGCATTTTTAAATAATACCCCCTTTTATTTTTCTTCTTCATATTTAAGCAGGTTGAATAATTTAACAAAGAGAATAATCCTCTAAATTCACTGCAGTGAATGTTTTGTACCAAAAAACCCTGCAGAGGTTTCAAAACTGTGTCACAAACCACATGGACATTAAAACCAGGGTATGGCTAATAAATTCAGCAATGATGTGGCTGCCAAGGCACCTCACCTTTAGGTAACTAAATCACAGACGAGCCACAGCAGGAGCTTTAGTGAAACCTGATTCCAAAGTGGATGGGACCTGTGCAAGATTAGGCCTGAAGAGAGAAACTACAGAGACCCTGAAGCCAAACCCCAGAGGAGATCAGCACTCACTGCATGACATTTGGGTGGAAGTGTTCAGCCCTGGGGCAGTTCACTGAAGGCAGTGTGAGTCTGCCCAGCAAGAGCTGTGCTGAGGCTTCTGGTGCTGCTAAAAACCATGTTTAACTACAGACATCACCCAAACCACCTGAATCGAGGTCAGTAGACCCCAACTTTGCATTAACATTAAGCACACACCGAAAGGCTGCACTGAATGAATACCTCCAAGCTCACATTCTGCCAGCTAATAAAGTAACTAACATACTGCCTGGACATACATAACTTTCCTAAGCATGACCCAAGTGAAAAGAAAATTCCCCAAAGCCAACCCAGCCCCCCAGCCTCCTTAGCCACCCAGTATAATGACATGCATTCCAGCATAGTTCTGCAAATCTGTTACGCAAGAACCATGTTCCCAAAAACAGCCTCTGGCTATAATGGTGCTGAAAATATGTTGTTGTCTTTTTTATCAAAAAAACAAGGGGAAAAAACCTTATTTTTTGTAAAAATAAATGGCCAGGTTTTCATTTATACAGGAATGACTTTGTTGTGTGGTATGCCCTTCAATAAAATTATAGCTTAAGTCCACAAGTGTGTGCATGTTTTGAGGTCTTATATTGAGTCTTACCCTTTCTTCATTTTAAAGGTATTCGATATTGTTAACAACCAGGAATGTAAATTACAGACATACATATCGTGTACATTGCCTACCTAATTCTACAACTCCTATTAAATGGTCTAATTACATACAATAGGTTATAAATAATAAGACAGAAATGCATCTAAATATTTTTGCAGGAACACCAGAAGCTATGAAACTCCTTAGAATATGAAAGGTCCTCACTGAAAAAGAGCCTTCAAAATTTACAAATGAAAAGTCTTTGAGAATTCAAACCCTTAGGTAGCACTGTATTTTTTTCCAGCTTTTAATCCACTTTGCACCACGTTAACAGAATTTTAAAAGGTCTGTGGTTTAAAGTCCTTGCTGTTATGTTAGTGTGCTCACATATTAAAAAATACAGTAGAAAGCTATTTCTTTTACCTAATTATGAAGAGAATTAAATTATTTTACTTCCTCTTAATAACTCAGAAGTTCCCCAAATGCCCATATTTTCATTATTTGCTTGCTCATTATTTATTTCTATCCTTGTGACCTTATTTTTTTTTATAAATACATTCTAAACTTCTTCAAGAGTATGGAAAGAATATTTAATACAAAGCAAAGTAATTATACTCTGAAGGTTCTGAAATATAACTGAAGTGTATCCCTGGGGCTATTTCCTGATAATTAGGTATGGCATAAATAATCATGATTAATTATGTTTCTGGATAGTCATCTGCCTCCAATGAAATATTGTTATCCCTGATAATGCTCAACATAAAAACCCCCACAACTGTGTTTAAACAGAATATTTTCCTAAAACTCATGTGCAACTCAGTCACACAGGCTATAAATGTCTTTGATGTAGCTCTGATACATTGTGCCGCTGGAATACCAATTCTTCATTCCTGAGTGCATTAAATAATATTGTCTGGCAACAAATCAAAATCCAGGAGACCACAATTACACTAAATAATTTGATGAGTTTTTGTTAAATGGGTTTGGAACATGGTCTTGATTTTTCTTTCATCCAGTTTATTAAAGATGTGACAAATTGTTTACCCATTTGTTACATCTGTCTGATTACAGACATACCAAGGAGCAGCACAGGAATGTATATGGATCAGAGCTTGGGCAACCTTTTTCATGATGATTCTGTAAGTACCAACGGTGAGTTTGGATCAGAACTGAATTTTTATTCTTTGAAAGAAAGCCAAGGCTTTTCCTGATTTTGTCCAGACTACATTCATGTAGTATTATTAATGCCTTCTTGAGGCTCATCTTAAAATGCATGAGACAGCACCCTGCCAAAGGAGTTTGGAAATAAAAATAAAAGCTGAAGAGCACAATTAGCAGCACTTGTCCTGTGAAAAGCAAAGGGGTGGGTGTGGCTCAGAGCTTGATTTAAGGACCAGACTCCCAGGTGGGAACTAACCCTACCCAGCACAGCTTGGTGAGACTCATCTCTGCCCGGCAGCACACTTGGGCTGACCCCTGGCAGAACACCAGCAAAGCCAGACCTCAGAAGCCATCAGGCATCCTTGGCTGTCTTTGAAAGGCCAGTGTGGGAATTAGACTGTGACATGCTGCTTGGGACAGATCAGAGAAGCCCTCCTTTGGAGAAGAGAGATCCCCACCAGAAAGATGAGGACTGTCTTTGTTGGAAAGAGCTGCCTGAGCTGAGCTTTCCTTGGGTTATCCGGGTGGGTTGTGCTCACAAAAACACAGATGGACCCTCAGCAAACCCAGAAACAGAAGTGTCAATTCTAGACATTGACGGCCAGTCCTTCTTTCCTTCTTTGTGTTGGCTCTTTCAGCTGTGACAGAGTTGCCACCCTTTTTGGCAGGGAGATTGGGCCAGAGCCACATTCAGGCTGAAATCAGCACAGTTGCCATGAGCAAACAGGAAGATGACTGCTAATGCAGCAGGGTGATCCCTGGAGATCACAGCTTCAGCAGTCCTGCTGCTGGATGCACAGACCCCAAAGTTAATGCACAGGATGGGGGGGGAGAAATAAGCAATGCTCAAATTTAAAGCAGAAATCTTAACAAGCTACAAGATGGAAGCAGAAAAGCCAGAGGGGATGGCATCTGTCATGATGAGAAACAAAATGAGTGAACAGAATGCTCTGTTGAAAGAAAGCAGCAGAAAATAAGGGGGCATATTCCTAAAATACTTCCATGGACCTAAAGAGGGGAGACAAGGACTAAAAGTAGACAAAATAATAAAATGGTTGTAAAAGCCCCACATGCCAAGAGTGTCAATAAAATGATAGGAGCAAAGGCAAAGGACATTTTCTTGGCAGCAAGAAACACAGATGGTCAAATATAAAAAAACATGATTCTATATGGGATTTTCATCTGTGTTGCATTTCCCATGAATGAATGCATAGGAAAAATGTGTACCTGGATTATGCTAAGTGTGAGCAAACCACAGATTTATATTCATGCATATTCTTGCCATAAAGCCATGCTAAAGTTTTTAAATCCTGTTCAGTTAGGTCTGATAGATGTATCATAGAGTAGTAATGTATTTGGTGAGGTATATTTATGCAAGGTGGAAATGGAAGCATAAAGAATTCCTAAGAGATTTATTTATTTTAAACATACTTGTGCCTGCTACATCTTCATGTCAGGAGTTGGGTAAGATAATACCTAAGTTTGAAGCAAATCACAGAGTTAGAAGGCATTACCAGTCACACTGTCATTTGCTAGAAGTCATTCCTGTATTTAACTTACAAATTTGTGCTATTGTTACTGACATAATCCCTGCTTGTGCAAATATTCAATGAATGTGGCACAAAGTTTCTGCCAACGCTCAGTTGCCAAGCCTGAGCTGAACTCAGTCCACATTCTCAAAGACTGAGAGCTTGCTATTTTTAACGCTGCTTGAAAAATCATTTACATGGCAGATGTAACCGAGGTATATAACTGTACCTGACTTCTGCAACTGTGCTTCTTTTCTAAGAAGCATCTTTCAAGGACACAAGATTCCAAAGATAATGGAACACCAGCAGAAGAAAGACTGGCAAAGGGACCACCTCTGCATCCTTTAAAATTGAGGCAGAATTGGGAAGTCTCTGATGTCTTTGGGAAGTGCAGAAGGGAGTAAACCCCAGCCCCTGGGTCAGCTGGTGAGGCTAGACTTGTGTCCTTACTGACTCTTTAGAAGCACCCTGGCCAAAAGCCCCTTGTATGTCTTTATACTGATGCTGAATAAAACATTTTTCAGTTTTGCTGAGATTCCTTCTAAGGAGGAATGAGGTGTTTTGAGTCTAGAAAGACAACCATGTAAACCACAGTTCAGGACTAAGCATGGAGTGAATTAAAGTGACACTCCTAATACAGGAATATGAACTCAAACAAAGCAAAAATGGAACTATCAAAACTTTTCCCCATTGCAACTTTGATGGGATTATTAGAAGTGAGTTATCTGCTTTTTTCAACCATGGTCTGCAATATGTTTAAGCATTGTACATTAATTAAAAGAAAAAGTTATGCATCTGTGATCTGAAGCTGTCCCTTGAAGGCAGTTTGAGCCTTCTTTTCAGTGCAGAAGTTTCCTAGATACTTTTTCCTTTGTAGTATCTGTACCCGTTGGCTTGGTCAGCCCATACTTCCTTCCTTCTTTGTCATGTTGTTTTGCAACACACTCCTATTTCAGCATGGGGCTGCTTCTCATTCTGCCTTAGAACACAGGCATGTGGTAATTGGCTCCAGGAAGAAGCCAAAACATATGTTGCCCTATGGTGCTAATTAATTTGTCATATGCACACTCAGTACTTAATAGCTATTGTACACTCTGGCCTGTCTGACTTCTGGGAAAATTTGCACCTATCTCGATTGGAAACACATGCAAAAGTGAAAAGTGGCAGTATTTTTTTGCAAATGAAAGAAGTAGAATTTCACTAGTCACGCTATTCATTTCTAGCACACCTCTTACTTTAAAAAAAGAAGTCCTCTGCACTGTGCTCAGAACATCTCCTAATGCAACCAAGCCTGGAAGTGTAAAGCATCTGTGCTCTACTTAAAACTGCTGATATGACAAAGAAAAACCTCTTCCTCAGGACCACTACTCCTCTCCTGTAGCATAACAAGTGCTAGTCAACCACAAGTGCTCCTAAGAATGTCTGCTTTTAGTGCTTCTTACCAATAACAGGCAGAGGTTTTGCCCATTAAGGGTTTTATTTTCCAACTTACAACAGTGACAAGCATTTGGAGTTTTGCCCATACTTCTCTATGCTGATTTTTTAGAAATTTATAACATTTCTGTTGCACTTACCGCCATATTACTGAAGTCACACACACTCATTAATCTCCCATGTAAGTTGTTCCTTTGTTCATTTCTTAAATGACTTAGAACAAGACCACAGCCTCTTAAGCAGATCTAGCAGGAAAAAAGGAATTGAAAATAAATTAAATATTCTTACTTTCTCATTACTTTTCCACTTTAAGTGATCCTGAAATAGCCAGGATGATTAAAACAAACAAATAAATAAACAAAAAAGCCACAGAGCTAAATTTTACCCTAAAAATGTATAGGTGACTGTGAATTTGGAGCTGCTGGAGACAGTCCAGCGAAGTGCCACAAAGAGGATTGAGCAACTGGAGCTCAACCTTTCCTCCAATGAGGAGAGGTCAAGAGAGCTGGGACTGTCTAGCCCAGAGAAAAGAAGGTTCAGGGGAATCTCATCAATGTCTACAAGTACTTGAAGGGAGGGTGCAAAAAAGGACAGAGTCAGGCTCTTTTCCATGGTGTCCGGAGACAGGACAAGGGGTGATGGGCACAAATGGAAACACAAGAGGTTCCCTCTGAACATCAGGAAATACTTTTTTTCCCTGTGAGGGTGACTGAGCACTGGCACAGGTCACCCAGAGGGGTGGTGCAGTCTCCCTCCTTGGAGGAAAACACAGTCCTGGGCAGCAGCCTCTGGATGGCTCTGCTTGAGGCAGAGGAGCTCCAGGGGATCCTTCCAAGCACAACCATTCCATGATGTCCTGAGCTCCATAGGACATGGGTCTGAGCGTGTCTCCAAAGACAGAATGCAGATAAATTTAAAACCAGGGCAAAACATTGCATGTCATTCAGGTCACTGTACAAGCTTATTCTAAGAGCAAAGTTCTCAGAGTTTTTTAAGTGATTCAGCGTAATAACTTTACTAATAAACCAGTATCAAACCAAAACTTTGAGATGCACTGGATTTGTGAATAGACGCTTGGATAAATGTACAGAGTAACTTATGAACTCAAAATAACTAACGATCTCAAAATATACCCACATGTAAGGATCTGATAGCACAGGCAAGATGGTTTACCAGCAAAGAGTTGTGGTGATTTCCTTCCTCAGCTGTCCATCTTCTTCTCTCTCAGGTCCCAATCCTCCATGTCCACACAGACCTCAGGTGCTCTCAAAGCAGTTGCTGGGTGACCTCAGTTTCTGAACCATCCCAGGGAACAAGCTCCCACTTTTCTATCAGGTTGTTATTTGCATAGCTCAGAACCTGGTAGGTGAGCAAATGAGTGCCCTTGCATTGAGGGAAAAATGGCCAGCTGAGGTGAAAATTTTTTCATACCAACAGTACTAACCTATGTCTAGGAACCTACAGAAGACTGAATTGTTTACCAGCAAAAGAATGTGTACAGAGTAACATGAATTGTTTGCAGCAAAACCTGGTATCTCAAAGACCATATACTGCCCAATTCAGAGGTTACAAACTTGCATTTAAATTCATGTTTGTTCAGAGTTTGCTACAGCACAGAAATAAGCAGTGACTGTGGATCAAAATGAGATTTTACGCTATTCCATACCATTGCACAACTGCATAACATGAAAATTGACAGTTTCCAGTGTTTTCTAAACCCCAAATTGCAGCATAACTCAATGCCTGAGTAGCTTGAGCCAGACCTAATTCCTGACAATCTCATATCTTGTCTTTTACACCTGTGCAATGAGATGAGCAAATGGGGCACTGAAGGGTGCTATTTCTCTCTCACTCCTTACAGAGAAGTAAATGGGTTCAGCAAAGTGAAGGGCAGTGAAGACAGCCATGCAAAGTCAGGGAAAATACGACACAAATATAAACCCCTACATTCGTGCAGAAGGAAAAGTATTGAAGAGGAGCAAATCAATGGGCAAGTGTACAGAAATTGCATTGGGAAAAGAAGGAAAAGAAGAGGACTGCAATTTGAAAACAACCATATCCAAAGTTCTTTATGAGTCAGAAGGTCAAACAAAGACCAACAACCAGTGAGTGGAACAACCCACTCTCTCCTTCACACCATGTCACAGCTGTTGTTGCTGGCATATACCTGAAATCAACTTAGCCCAGAGTATTTTTCCATAGAAAGTTGATTACAATGTTTCTGAAGCTTAGGAAAAAGAAATTGGAAACATATTTTGTGAAAGATCCTTGAGAGTGTTAATGTCTAAAAAAGATTTATCACAGAGAAATATTTGTAGGAAACCTGAATGTCTGAAGTGATGGGAGAGAGAGAGTTAACGATAACCTTAAGTGATACCAACTTCATATAAAAATCCATCATCATCACATTGGCCACTCTGCCCCTTATTGAGCCAAGTCATAAAATGAAAGTTACATTTTAGAAGGTGATGTGTCTGAAGAAAGTGATCTGATGAGAGTTGGAAAGGCTCTGGTTTCACTACACTGAAAAATTTCACTGTCTGGAATTTCATTTTATGTCTCTGGCATCACTGGGCCAATGCATGAGATAATCAGGTTGGTGACTGATGAAAGCCTGGCAACATCAGTGCTGGCATGTCAGTTTACTGATGTCAGTTTGCAGCAGGAGGATTTGAACTGGCACAGACTTTTTTAAAATTATTTTTAAAGTTAATTATACATCAAGTTTGAAGACCCCTCTGAGCATGCTTTTGGTTTTGATTTTTCAGCAGATTTGAAGTCAATGGATTGATGGTGCCCAAGTAGTAGACCTCTGTGTACACTTTTCTTGTTCTTGTATTAAAGGAACCATTATAAGGACATTGGGAGAGATCTGGTATTATACAAAGAGAAAATTCACTGGTTAGATTCAGCTGAAAGGGGGGTAAGTTCCAAGTACCTTGGAAAACCTCCTTCCCCAAAAATCCCAGACTAATCCCATGTGACCACCGATTTCTGTGAAATAGTAATTTAGAGGCTTATTTCTGATTTAGCCACTTAGCTTATTGCAGATTCAGAGCTTAAACACCTTCCCACTGCAAGATGACAGCAGGACACCTATTGGCTTCAAAGGGGCCAAAATTTCATGAATGAGAAATGCACTGCTCTTAACTAGATTGAAAGAATTTGCCTCATGCCAATGAATCTCTCAGCAGGACTATGCCTGGGGTCTGACTCTCCTGTGGGCACAGGCTGTGCAAACTGCTCTCTGAGAATGCCACCCAAGGGAAATACCTCCTGGAAGACCACCAGCACCCTCCCAAATTTCAGAGTGTTTCTAAAATGGTATGTCCTCAAAGTGCTTACGTTGCAACACTTTCTAGCGAGCTGAGGATCTGCTCATCTTGTGAATGTCTCCTTGAGATGCTCATTATCCCAATGCAATATAATAATGTTTTGAGGGCACTTCAACCCTCACATGAACATTAAAAATATACTTACATTCACGGAGCAAAAGATTGTAGCTGCTCCTGACAGT
Source organism: Entomyzon cyanotis (assembly GCA_024500445.1). NCBI lineage: Eukaryota > Metazoa > Chordata > Aves > Passeriformes > Meliphagidae > Entomyzon > Entomyzon cyanotis. The sequence goes on from JAKEPQ010000739.1 coordinate 2,918,287, forward strand.
GATGATTCAGCACAGAACGAAAAGAGCCAGTCACCTTCCTGAGTCCATTTGCCTTGGGAGTTAATTAAGAGTCCTCAGCAGAGCGAATACATACGGAGAAATTGATACTGAGTTTAGGATTAGGAAGATATAAGTCTTCCTTACTGTGTTTCCTTATTCAGGTGTCAATATCAGCACTTAAGTGCTTGGAGGCTGCAGGTGATAGATGTTTAATACAGGATTCCTTCCTCTGCTGCAGAAAAGATCACAGAGGCCAAAAGTTTGCTGCCTTTTACACTTATACCTCACTTTACAGAAATTCAGCTCCAAATGCTGTGAGGGTAACAAAGGACTAAAAAAATTACTGCCTGAATTCCTGGTTTGGGCATTTTGCAATGTTTACTGTTTTAGTCCTTCAAACTTTCAAGTTTCATGAAAATAACACTGTCTGATATTCAGGCAGAACTCTGTCTCTCTTTATTGTTCCCCTGTTGAATCAGTCTCACAATAATTACGTGCAGAGATGCAAAATGAAATTACTGTAGCAGAGGTGCAAATTCAGCCCAGAATGAAAAGGGGCATCAATTTCAAAGTCTATGACTAAGTATATTTCGATATCAAATGCTCAGCAGGAGGCCAAGAACTTCAATATTTTGAGCACGTTATGCTTTCTCATTACATAAATACAGTCCCATGGTATAATACAAAAATATTGTTTTTACAAAAGCCTTCAGATAACAGCATTTGAAAGGTTGCTTTAACGTTCAGTAAAGCTCTAGTAGCCAGAACAAATGTATTAACACATGAACTCTGAGGTCACAGGTTCTCCTAGAAAACAGTCACATTCACTACAACTACTTTATATATATTTGTAACAAAAAATAAAATAATTTAATATTGATATTTCAAGAATGGATAAACTGGCAAAATAAACATTTCCAAATGATCTGCTAACCTCCGATGATTGTGCCAATTACCCTTTGCAGAAGTAATTAAAATAATTTGCAATGATGGAGAAAGAATATGAGATTCATTCCCATTGCATGGTCAAAGAACGTAGTAAAGTAGTTGCACCAGAAAAGGACCCTCTAAACACGGCAAAAATGAAAATTTTCATCATATGGAGCAATTTAGCATTTCTGGTATGTTAAAATGATCAATTAATGTTACATTTAGCATTTTCGCTCTTGCCCAGACTTGACAAGGAATTTATGGTAAGCTGACACATCATTTGCTTTTGGCAGATGTCTATTGCTCTCATCAGTATTTTAAAGCAGAAATGGTTATTGAAAGGGGAAAAAAAAGTAAATTACATTATCTCAAATCCAAATAATAATATATTCTTATTACCTTTATGACACTGTTGGCTGTTCTTCTCTGTTTATATTATTTAATCAGAAAGTTTGTCTTGCTGTTTTGGTAACTTCTGGAAGTAAAAAGTGGAACAGATACAATTTTTTCCTTTATGTTTCTGAATAAAGAACGAGCTATTTTAATGTACATTTCCCTGACTCCTTGGACATCTGATGGAAAACATTCACACTGATCCTAGTAAGCCTGGCTACTATAGTCACAGTGCCAAGCTGTACCAACTCAGTGAAGAATTCAGTAGTAACTGCAGGGATTTGTTATATCACTGTGGGCAGACAAATTTGACTCTTCCCATGAATGGGGATAGAAGCCAAGGTATGAACCAGCTCTGAATTAGAAGCCATTTAATTAAAGTTAGCACAGTGCTGAAGTCAAATTAGCAAGGTTTACTAAGAGGCAGCGTATATTAACTTGAGCTCAGCGTGGTGATAGAGCTCTCTGCTTCCAGCCAAGTTTGCACAGGCAATGATCTCCTAAAGCACAAAGCCTTCCAGAGGAGCAAGCCAGCCAAAGAACAGGCAAGGCTGAAACAGTTAAAAAGAAGTTCTGCTACCTCTTTCCTTATGTATCACCCTTACAAAAAGAAAAAAAAAATACAGCCCAGTAGTTACATACAGCATTTAGTATTCCATTATGGCTCCAGGTACAGCTCTTCCAAGTTCATACAGTCAAAGCAAGAGAATGGGTTATGGAAAACTGAAGAAAACATCCTTTCTTTGTCCAGATGAAGTATGAAAAAATTGTGGTATTACACTGCTCTGATATGCATGTCTGGGTATTGCCATTAAAATACCACATATGGCTGAAATACTTAGCATGTAGACAATTTTAATTATCTGTTAAGTGCTGTGTAAACGTCAGAAACAGTCATGATATTCCCAATTTACAAAGCTGCAAATCAAAGCGACAAAAGTTATTGCCACTCTAATACAACAGGGAACTATTTAGCTTTTAATTGCTCTCCTTGATCATTCTCTTTTGGTTTTATTTCCTTTCATCTGCTTTGCAGCTTGGTTAGGGAGCAACTGTATCTAGATGCCACATTTAAGGTCCTTTGTATTTCACTCAAATAAGCAATCCAAATTTGAAGCTTTACACAAGATTTATAATTGGCGTTTTTCTGAGACTCCAAACTATTTCTTGAATCTAGGTAGCTTCAAATATTGGAACTTCTTTAGCTGGATACTCAGGTTTTGGCACACTAGAGGTTCTCTTCAGGTGAAATGGAAGACAATACAAAAATATAATGCATAAGATTATATCTATGAAGATAATCCCAGAAAATAAAATTGTATATATAAAAGGGTTCAGTTACAACTTCTACCAAGGACTAAGGTAAATCAACCCAATAAAAATATTTTTATTTGGAAGAATTAGCAGCTGTGGCTTTTTTAAAATTAAAATCAAAATCGTCTTGAAAAAGTTTATGTTAAAAAAAATAATCAAAAACCTCAGCTTCCTCTAAAAATTGTATAGTGGTTTGTTTTTTTTTTTACTATGACCCCTTACTAGGAGTAAAGATGAGTAGATATAGGAGCCTTCTGTATCATCAGAAAGGAGCTGATCAGTAATCCCAGTAAACATTTTCATAAATAATTTTTATTTTAAAAAAGAATAAATGGTTCAAGATAAAAATTTTGTAAATAGTACTATACCTGTGAAATACTGAAGGGAAAGCTTGATAATTCAGGGTTTGAAGTACCACATTAAAGATGCTTTGCACAGAGGATGGGCTGGTGTGAGGACTGGAGTTCTGCATCCTGTCAGTAAGAATGCTTTCACTGACTTCGAATTGTGCAAGATAAGCTCCTGGGGGAGATATTGGAGAATTTTATAAGTTTAAAATACCTCAACTTTCAAAATATAAAGCTGCACATGGTTGCATTATTTGAGAAGTAATGCACAATCACCCTGTTAAGAATGCAATAGGAGAAAGACCAGAGTTATGATTACATGATGTACCTCAGCTTCCACAATGTTTAACTTCTGACTGAATAATGGTTAAGCCATAATGTTGTAAAACATATGGTTCTGTACTTAATGTTACATTAAAGAATGTGTGGGCACATAAATTGTATATATATGGAGCATATGCAGATGGGTACCTTCCTATATATATGGACACACACATAAAAATTTATATGCAACACAGTCTTGTACAGTAATAAAAAGAATAGGTCAGACTAAAGAAGTACTTTTAAAGTGTTCAGCGGGAATTAACATTTTATCTTCAAGTTTTCTTTAGTATTTTGTCATCCAAATTTCTAGAGTGAAAAGGAAAATATGCATCAAATTGGATCATTAAAAATAAACTTCCTCACAGAGAATTTCATCTGTGGGATCAAATGAGTGCTGTTTGAACTTCCAAAGGGAAAAAAGCAATGATTTCAGACAGAACTAGTTGTATCAAAGGAGTGTTACATGTTTTCATAGTAATGACACAAAGGATGCAATTTTCCTGTTTCAAAAACAACAGAAAGGTATTGAGTTAGCAGGAAATACAAAATTGCAGCTTCTTAGAAATATAGAGTACATCTGAGTATCCAACTCATTGAAAATTCTAGCTGAGGCAGGTCAAGGTTTTGTGAGATGTAAATTCCCCTGAATTTCACCATTCAGTACTGCAAACATTATATTTTCTGCCAGACCAGTGATGCACATAAAAAAAAGGTTACTAATTATCAGTGGTAATAATTATACACTTAACAAGTTACGACTTCACTTCAAAAAGTTCACACTAATGTGTGAATAATTATTGGCCTAATTAAGCATCCGATATTGCGTTTACAAACCAAAATGAAACATTAGTTAAGAGTGTGACAGTGTTTTTTATGTTAGATAAAAGGAAGAGGTAATTTGGATGACTAACGCCTGGACTGAATTTGTTGCACAGAACTCACAAAAAAAAAAGGGGCAATTTCTATCCTTCCAAACATTTTTCCCACAGGACTCTCTTTTTCCAGTGAAGTATTCACCTGTACATCCTTTTCTTTTTTTTTTTTTCCCAAAGGTAAAATCAAGAAGAAACATCAGGAACTGCAGAAGAAGTGTCAGGAATTCCAGAAGAATCCTGAGAGATTTCAGGGTAGGTGTTTTTGGGGGAATGGAAGGGGTCTTGTGCAATGCCCTTGCACTGAGAATACATCAACTTTTTTGTGCTATAGCTCAGGGTGCCTTGTGGTGCTTCCAGCTGCAGGAGTTGATGAAATCATGGAGCAGACATGAATGCCTCTCAGTGAGACACAAGTGATGCACAGGTGTAAACAGTCAGTAAAAACCAGCTTAGGATGCAGCACATCACAAAGAATGGTTGTTGTTACAGTGGCTTTCAACTGCTTGTTGCGTCCATATTAATTTTCTTCCTACCATTGCGTAGGACATCTAAAGGCAGGTGCTGTGATAATGGTCATTTATCCATGCATCCATCTACCCATTTGAGCCTCAGCAGTGAAGGACAGTAAATTGTGGGAAGGAAGACAAAGCCTCCCTACTTGGCGGCAAATGCCTTGATTTCATAGTTTTCCATTTATATTAATATCTGAGCGAGTTTCCTTGGTCAAGATTACTACAGTTTATCAAGCACAGCACTAAGTCTTCTTTGCTTGAAGGTCTCCCTATTACTGGCCAGCGACACAAAATTATACCAGCCCTAGGAACAGAGTATTTTTGTGACATTTTCCCACTCTTGCTTTCCAATCCATTACAAAGTTCCCTTCACACTAGACAGGCTGCATTGCTGGTTTTCCCATAGAGCCATGGAGCCTATGGAAAATATACCCCCTCTTTTGCTATAGCTTTGAAAAGCTAAAGCTTCAGGAGAACTTATTTGAACAGAAATGCAAAATAGTGTGTAAGCACAGTCCTGAGGCTGCCAAACCATGGCTAACTTACATGGCTTTGAATCAGACTGCATCTCATAACTTCTCTGTGTGCCAGACCTTGAGACAAACAACAGGATTTGCAACATTCCAGTGTGAAACTACTTTAAGTGTGCCAATGCTGTTTAACTCCTTGTGCTCTGGTCCAAAAATCCCATTATCTATACCAGAGCCCTGAACCTCCGGATTTCCTGTTATTTTGTTGCTTCAGTATGTGCATGTTCAAAAGTCTGCCTTCAAGCCTCTTCAAAAAGCAGGCTGGAAGCTTTACATTGTTTTCAATGTGAGTTTGCACGACCAATACTGAGAGCGCAAGCAGGCTTAGGTACATTTATTGTATGAATCCCTGAATACACACATCCCTCTTGCACCCTTGGACCAGTGTCCAGTGGGAACTGTTTGTCACCTGCTTCTAAAGTGGAAGGGGATTGGAAAGACTGAGAGCCATACTCTTCAGTGCACTCAGGGCAACTCTGTTGTGTGGTGGATTGTCGCTGTTGAGCCGCTAGCTGAGAGAAAAAACCCAGGTTCTCAGGCAAGAAAAGAGAAAAGTGCGTTTATTATTTTGATTTCCATATATATAGAGTTTTCAGAGGTCACCCAGATTGGTCAGCCAGAAACCTCCCCCTAGGCCTAATTGGCCAGGCCTGAACTGCCCTAATCTCGAGACGTTGTTTGCAAAACATCCAAACTTTATCTTTGTTTATGAAACGTAGCAAAAATGTTCTCACGAGAAAGACCTGTGCTAGCCACAGTGGATTAGTGGAAAAACATCATTAACAGCTGAAATTGAAACTTTCCATACTTGTATATGCAGATTCTACCCATTAAAAAAAATAAAAAAAGGTGGAAATTTTAAACTAACTTGCTCTTCCTACTCCCTCCTTCCACCACCTGATTATTCAGTACCTGTCATGGGTCCCAGACATGATCCTGAAACTTCTTTCCTAATCCACATGTGGTAAGTTGGTGGTAGCAGTTAGGGGTGCCTGGACACAGTCTCCAGAAATACAGACAGCCTGGAGAGAAACAAGACTGTCCATTCTACAGGACCAAGAAATTGGAGGGAAATGATAGATACTTCTCGTGCTGGAAGGTACTTCAAAAACTTCTTCCAATCCCTGTGAAAAATCTAAGGTTAGGTTGGGCACAGACTGCATCCCCTGTATTTTTTTTTTCACCTGAATACTGCCCTGCCCTTGTTTAGGAGTACATTAGAGAGCTGTGGAATGAACAGATGAATGACCACATTTTAGCAAATACTCTAAACACATTCCCTCAAGTATCAGTGGGCTTTGCATCAGCCCATATTTGCTTTCATTCTGACAGATTTGGATACATCTTTTCTATTCACGTCAGTAAAACTTGACCAGACCTTTCAAGTTGAGCATAAGCTTAAATGCTTGTCATAGGGACAGGCTTTACTAAAAACACAATTTAAGTTTAAAATTAAGTGTGGATTTCTAAATGTTTTTCTGAATAATGAAATAAGCAATATTGGAGGCGTGTTTCCCAATCCATTATGTTTTCTTATGCCTACATTTTAATCATGTATTCCTCTGCCTTTTGAACTCATCATGTCACATTTCCATGCTTTTAAGCTGGGCTAGAGGTAATGACGGAAATGTGTTAATTTCAATTGTACTTTTTATAGCACTAAAAAGATAACATCAGAATACTTTTTTTCCAAGATAAATGCTTCAGATGGATATGCCCTAAAGTATCCATCTGCAGCAGCAACTCCTGCTTAAGGAACTTTTCCCTTGTCTTTCAAAGTTAAATAGATTACCGAAAGGAATGTCCTCTGAATTGCAGAATGAGTCAGCAAACCTTCAGTATTTTTGGGGCCAGGCTTTACAGAGGATTCTTTTGCTTAAGCCATTAGCAGCTATTAAATTTATTCTCTTCATTTCACATTTAATACAGCTGATGGAAAATGTGGAGAAAAGGCAGTCTTCAAGGCATTAACCCCTTCACTCCACAGGATGTTATTTCTGCTTGAAAGGAATTTGATGATTTCAGCTTTCTTCTCCTTCTTAAGTTTGCCTCCATTAGGATTGCCTGCATGAATAAGGGGTTGCAGAAACTGGCCCTTATATTGTAATGTAATCACGGATTGATTCAGCTCTGCAATCAGCCACTCGTCTGTGATGATCATCTCAGGGTCCTGCCAAGAGTTTCTGGAAAGCTCTGTGTTAGCTCTCTATGTGTTAGATGTGTTAGATCACATAAACCACTAAAAAATTACCCTATATATTACTTTCCACTAATTCAGATCTGTGTTCTGAGGGGAGGGAAAAAGAATCATAAGGAATCAAAAAACACTGCTTCTGAACATTAATAAAATATCCATGCATACCATCCCTGACAAAAATAAACACACTGAAAAACTGCAGCTACAAATAAAAGCTTCTGTTAAGTTAAAAAAACAAAAAGTGGGGGGACTGAAGAGGGCTGAAAAAGCAAGATTTAAAGAAGGAAAATGGTATGTGGTTTGGAATATGCATTTGGAGAGAAAAAAGATATCCAAAGATCAGCATCTCTGAGAACAGCCCATTTACCAATGTCTAAATAGCTAAAAACTGAATGTAAAAGTGTCTACTCAATATAATAAAAATGTATTATTGTATTATTTACTACAGTATAAACTTTAAAACATTTAACATGAAGAAGGTAAACAGAAAACTGAATGTTTATTGTGTCAAAGACTAACATTGCTTTCCCAAGTTTGAGTCAAATCTTGCTACTAATAATACTGACAGGAATATTTCCCCTGGTATGAGTAAAATTATTCTGAGTCAGAGTATACAGAAGCACTGAGTTTAGCCATTTTTCTCTTGCTTTGTGATATCCATTTCCACTAACTCCCTTGTGCTTTGGATACCTGGAAAGAGCCATGGACTCTGGTATTAGCTAATATCTAGGACTCTCAGTTCTGTGCATGAGATGCCACAAAATCTTTTTATTTCTGCTATGTCTACCCCCCTGGAAGTGCCACTGCTATTTTCTTGTTCAATGGCTTGTATCTGGCACTTTCAACAAATATTGCAGCCACTCTCTACATCCTAAAATGATAAATGCATCACCTGGAGGTTGTATCCACCAGCTCCTCTATAATACTTCTCTCTTAAAAGGTGACATAACACTTTAGAAGTAGAAAATTAACACCCCACAAGAAATTCTCAAGAGGGAAGGACATGTGCAAGTGCAACCATGCAGTGAACAAATCTTTAACCATAATATGCCGATGTACTCTTGAAAATACAGATAAAATCTACAATAAGGCACCAGTTAAGCTGCTAAATATAAACCCCACCAAGCCACGATGGTTAGACCCTCCTTGTATCTGCTCAGTTGTTAACAGTTTTTCTCTAAACTAGAGTGGTTTTCCATGTTGCTAATGAGAACTTTTGCTAGCACAGCTTCCATACATTTGAAATCTAGCATCAGGGGAAGTGCCAGAGCCTAAAAGTGTTCAGAAAGACAATGTCTGCAACAGCATGCTTGTCTAGGTCTCAAATGTAGGAGAGGTATATTCTGAGAGCATCACACCCTCCTCAGTCTTTACTTTGACATGAGAGGGTCCTTTGCAGCACACACTGGTTTTCCATCAGCTCACGTCTCCTGAAGAAATTCTTTGCTGTGAGGGTGGTGAGGCTCTGGACAGGTTGCCCAGAGCAGCTGTGAATGCCCCATCCCTGGCAGTATTCAAGGCCAGGCTGGATGGGTCTCTGATGGAAGAGACCTGGTCTAGTGGAAGGTGTTAGGTTGGAATGAGATCCCTTCCAACCCAAATCATTCTACGATTGTATGTTTTTACCCTGAAACATAGGATGTGGTTGAGGGGTGGTGCCTTGCCAGACATTGTCCTGCAGTAACTCCCTGGGCAGTCAGGATACACTCCCCAGAACTCCCCTGGCTGCAACACAGGGAAGGGATGTTCCCACATCAGCACAATGTGTTCTCTACCACACCTCAATATGATTTGGTTCTTTCCTGTGAAGAAAACTTGCTGCAGCTGAGTACTGATTTGCTACTCAACCTGTGCAATTAACTTCACTGAAGGACAAAAGTCTTGTTAGTGTGAACTAACATGACGACATAATTTTCATAGATTATGCTATGGTTTTCTGGCTGTCTTAGACACCATTTTAGGGCCAAAGCATCTAGACTGGCACTCATCCTGGAATTCCAGCAATTCCCTGCATGACAGGTTGGGCCTTCCATGCCTAGAAAAGGCCACAAAAATCCCTTAGAAGAATTTTACAGTTCCACTCACTTCTTAGGCAGCTAACTATGCCAGCTGGAAGCTGAATTTCACACCAGTGGTCAGCAGTGGACCTCCTGAAGTGGGAAGATCTGTTTTACAGCCAGGGGCACAATATGACATATAATTATTAAAGGCCAGAGGAGGATTCAGCTCCCCTTTGTGAGCAGTATCACTGGCTATTCCTGTGAATTACTGCTTTTCAGTAAGGGAGGTAGAATACTTACAATTTTTTTTAACATGCAAAGCAAATAGCAAGCTCTCATACCCAGCAAAAGTTAAGACAATATTTTCATTATGAACATTTCAACCTAGTTTTCCTCAAAAGAGGGAATATCAATAGCTCTCAAACTCTAGAAAGCCTTTCAAATTAACCCATTTTATTGCTATAAGTCCAGAGTTTGAAAATCTAAGTTGCATTTTACTGTACAAGTATGCCCTATGGGACTGCTCTTAGCATATATTATCATTTAGTGTGAGTAAATCAATATCCAGCTGGCCATAATTTGTAGTAATAAATCAGATTTTACAGTGTAAGTTCAGAGGTGAATTGTATAGGGAAGTTCATGCAGATTTGAAAAGTGAAGAAGGATATAAAGGTATTAAAATGTAAGGCTCTTTCTTATCACCTTAAAAAAGGCCTGAAATTTGGAAAACTTTCAATAATTTCACATTATTTCTGTAGATTGCTCATAATTGGATCCAAGAATAAAGAAGAAAAAAGTCAAGCCAGTACTTAACTTGAAGTATTAACTACGCTTTGTTCTCCTGTAAGCACTCAACAGATCTCTTCTTGTTAAAATTATGACAAATTGGAACAGCAGTTCCCTTCCGAATCAACATTCATTTCTCTGTCCTTCCCTGCTGAAGACTGTTACATTTTGAAGTCACAAATGATTATTTATTTATTTATTCCCCTATAAAATGCATGCGTGGTCCCAAAAGCCATAATATAATACCCTGCAGTACCCACAAATGCAGTAGTCATTATTACAAATTATTAGATCACTTAATCTTCTTTGCCAGTTCCTTCTTCAAAAAAAAAAAAAAAACCACACTCCCCCTATACAAGCCTAAAATACAAAACAATAAAACTAATAGTAATAATAATGATATGTTTCCTTGCTCTTTTATGGCACAGGAAACAAATGCCTGTTGCCTTGTTTTGCAGGGATATACACATTGCAAGTTGATACATGGCTGAGTCAGTTCCTTACCCTGAGGTTGCTCAGTCTGGGTAGAAAATGTTCACATGCTTTTTAGGATCTGAAAAGAATTGTAGGAATCAGAAGAAGCCACATCATCCCTGATTTGAGTTCTTCCCTTTAGGATGACAGAACTAACTGTCTGTCAGACCTTTGATTCAACAGGCCTCTCTGCCAACAGCAGGATTTGGTGGGGCTTCTTTCCTTTGCCCAAATAACTATGCATTGCCTGGAACATTGAAACAGGGCAGCTTCAGCCTCCAGGCTGATGCCAAATCCCACTTGGGATGCTCACCTTGTCCTGGTTTTGTAGCTTGCTCTATCCTGTTCCTCAAACCCAGCTTCTGCTGCAGAGAGCTGCTCATTCCCCTGACCTTTCCCATTCGTCCTTTGAGTGTCAAGGACTGTTTTCCTTCCATTACAGTCAATGAGAGAAAGTAGCTGATTACAAAGTGATTTCTGAGCAAGAAAAGACAAAAGCAAAAGCATGCTCTGCATTCTCAGTTATCCAGATCATGATGTAAGTAACAAAATCTCATTCTTCTGGAAAGCAAATATGTTCCCAGGTGACATAAAAAGAATATGAGTTCTGTATGCCCTCAGAAATCCTTACATCGGTGATGAAATCAAATCTCCTAAGACCTCCTGAAGTGAAATCAGTTTATTTACTTAGGCTACCAGTCAGCTGAAGCTGAGTCAGGTGAGCTCTGAAGACTTAATTTTCCAGCTCCTTACACTGACTGGAAGTAACAAATTCCTGTAGGTGTAGATAGTATACTCCAGCCCTTTTTCTCAGCCTGGATGTCTGAGAATTCCTTGCATAAAAGGTAAGACTGCTCAAAATAAAAAGTACACATTTTCACATCTCAGAAAACTCTACTGCAACTTATGTGGTGACATTGGAAACTATGTCAGTTAGAACCCAATTGATTCCTGGGTTGGGTATCTCTAAGAAAAAAAACAACCAAAAAAAAAGAGATATAAAAATTGAAGACTGGACCTTCCTTCATTTGTAAAAAGTCTGTGGGGTTCTGAGTTTTTCCCAGTGCTGACACCATGTATAACTAGATTAGAGAGTTAAATTTTGCTGTGTTTGTTTTGGTTGTAGCAACAGGAGTACCCACATGCACAGCACTCCTGGGTAGCAGTAACCATGATTTCATTATTTTATTGTTTCATGGTATTATTTATTACCACACCTAAGGGAGTCCAGGTGAAGACCAATGTCTAATATTGCAACACAAACCTGCAGATTTTTACAGTGTAGGAAATGTAATGTTGTCTCCAAGTCTTTGGACCTAAATTCTGTGAGAAGATCCTGTGCAACAGTGACATCTGTGGCATCTTCTATAAATATTCTTAGAAAGTGCCTCTAATTGGTTGCCTTCTCTATTTTACTATGAAATGGAGTAAACTTCAGGATTTCAGCACAATCTATTTTCTGTCACTATGGTGCTGCAAAATCACATGAAAAATAAGTAAATCAATTTTGGAAGCCAGAAAGGGAAATGCTGGATCAGACTATATCAAACCAGAACAAGGTAGGTGGTTTGATCTTCAGGAAGGAGTTGTGATATAAGCTCTCCTTCTACCTCCTTTGTCAGGCAAAGGTAAAAACAGTTCATTAAATAAGCTGAAATTCCTAACCTGTTCTTTCACTCCCACACATCCAGTACCTGGTAGTGCATCAAACAATTATGCAAAGACTCTAACACGGGCTATGTAACATATTCTGGGAACATACAGTAAAAGAACCTTATTAGCTGTCTCCATTAGCTGAAATGAGCAGGAGCAAAATAGTTAGTAAGCTGGATTTTAGGTGTAGGGCATTACACATCCCATGGAGATAGCAGAGAAAATTCACACCTCTTTTAAAAGCTGTCACAGGGTAGGCTGGAAAAGATAATACAGCACTGGGTTACACTAAGATCAGGTACTGTGAAGCCAGAAAAGGTGGAAACTTAAGCAAAACTACAAAAGCTCAATTTCTGAAGCTAAATTTTGCCACAGGGCCAGATTCCCACGTTGCTGGGTAGCTGAAGAATCCCAGAAGACAGGCAGCTGGGCACAGAGCAGTTCATTGCAGGTCTCTGCAAACTTCCCACAGAAATCTGCACTGAACAGGGAGACTTTGGCCCTTGCATGCCTCTTGGTTTCTTGTACCTGTTCCTCTTTTCTAGAAACAAGTAGTTGCAGTCATGAAGAACCAGCCACAAAGATGCCATCCCTCTGTGTCCCATTTGCCATCTAAGTCAGACTCACACTGAAATCCACAGGTGCCACAGGTTTCTCTCTGGATTTAAATACAATGGAAAGAAAGAATTAAAAGTAAAGACAGCAGAGTCAGGCTTTCCTGAAGTGAATATGAGAGCTGAAAATGAAATCTTGAAAACTGCAAGATTTCAAGAACTGGCTTTTGGGTCCTGTGTTCAGACTGGGAAATGGAGACAAATCACAGAGCAGAATGCATTGGGCTGGTGGTCGTAGAGGCAAAGCTTGGCATGAGGAGCTCTTTGCAGAGTTTGGTCTGTACCTATTGTTTATCCAGCCATTGAGGGGAAAATCATAGAATGGTTTGGGTTGAAGAGGACTTTAAAGATTACCTAGTTCCAACTCCCCTGCAATGAGCAGGGACAGGTTTCACCAGAGCAGGTTGTTCAAGATGCCAGCTAACCTGGCTTTGAGCATTCCCAGGGATAGAGCATCCAGAGCTTCTCTGGACAACCTGTGCCAGTGCCTCACCACCCTCACAGTAAAGAATTTCTTCCTGATATCTAATCTACACCTATCCTCTTTTAGTTTAAATCAAGTGTTACTCTTCACACATGGGCATCACTTTCCCCATGAGTAAGCAAAAGGAATTTGGCAACCTGGACAGAACTGCCACCCCTGCCAAGCCTACTGAACCACAAAACAACTCCCCCCAGGGATTCTCAGGTATTTTTAAATTCTCTAAACGGAATTGACACCACCAGCTGTACCATTCAAAACTGCAAAAAGCCTTATAGTGTCCAGCCTTCTACCAGCATCCCAGACATAGCTTTTTCACAAATGAATTTGAGTTGAGAGTGAATTTAAGAACTGATTTTTGGATGGAAAATCGAAATCTTAATTAGCTAATAAACCACCACTGCTTTATTGTTATAGGAAAACAAAGGGGAAGGGTTGGTGTCCATATTCCTCCTTTTATAGGGGGAATTGATAGTCTACAGACACAAGACAAGCATGGGTACTTTTCATTTTTTGTTACAGCAGCAAGTCTCTGCATACTCCTTCCTGAAACAGCTTGTCTGAAATTCTGCTTGACAAATGCATTCTCAAAAGTGGTCTCAGAGGTTTATTTCATCTTCATTAGCAGTTCAACCATTTTTAATAACAAATTTTGAGGACAAGTGAAAAGGGAGGGATTCTCTTGCTGACAACTATTGTTGCAAATGAATTTTGGTGGGGGGGTGTGTGTAACCAACTTTGCATAGCCAAACTGCATGTGAAACTGTTAGGAAGAAAGGAAATCTCTCCATAGAGACACTGTACTTGTGATTTAGAAAAACATCCATTTTGACCACCTAGTATATAAAGACAGGTACAGCATGGCAGCTACTAGTAGCACGTTCTTGATCTAACAACTCAGGTGGAGAAGAAAACAGGAGATTTTTGTTTTCCGAGACACAAAAGCAAATGACCCGTGGTCTTACGTAATTCTGGTTATACAGAATAGAGATATTTTATTCCTACCCTATTCATGGGACCACATCCTCTTCCCTGGCACACTTTACATTTGATAGGAGATTTTCTGACTGTATAAAGCCAGGGTTGATGACCTGACACTGTGTGTCCCTGAATTCTCTTTCCCAAGGTACAGGGAGAACTCTGACAGTCTGGGACAGCAAGGGATGCATCTGGGATCCAGATATCCCTGTCCTAAATAAAGCAGCTCACAGATTAGACAAATTTGTTCCAGGAGTCAAAACAAAAAAGGAATAGAAAGGTGACAGAAATTTACTCATCTGACTAACCAAAAGAGTAAGAACGCTCCCAACACACACATGAAAAAAGGAAACGCATATGGCAAATACACATCTATTTTAGACTGCAAAGTCTACTGACACTTTTATCATGTCTGTGGAAGACTTTGACATATCTTAATGGAGAGGGTGGCTACACAAATATATCAGGGGCAATTTTGCTCTAGATTAGTTTTCACACATCTTGGAAGAGCACCATGCATAGGATGCAGAGCCAGGGGTGACCTAGCTAATTCCAGAACCAAGTTTCTGCTAATTCAGTCTTTTGAGTTTTTAGGCTTATTTTCTCATGCACAGCACAAGATCTTGCTTTTGAAAGCAAGTTACTGTACCTTCAGCCAACTCTTTGCCAACCCCTACCCGAAGAACCAGCTTCACTGATACTGTCTCCTAAAGGCATGGTGCTGCTCTTTCACCTCTATAAATTGAAAACATTGCTTGAAGAAATTGAGCTTAATTTACTTATGAAAAAACACTACTAAATCAGAATCTGGTATCTGTTCTTTGTAAATAACCAGAGTTTCTCCTGCTTTTCAGGGAGAGAAAAACACTTCATTTTCCTTAGCTGATAATTCCAATTAAAAAGTCTACAAATCACATCAGATTAATTAAGTTTTATGTGAAAGTACAAGTATATATATTTTACTTATTAATGTATTTCATTTGCACAACTCTGGTTATAAATATTGATCTGTTTGGACCATTAACTGAAGTGCAGCTTTAAAAATAGAATGATTAAATTCAATAAAACCTAAATTTAAGAATAGCAATTTTTGTCTTTTAATATAGCAACCATCATCTTAGCAGAAGCCAGCTGGATTGAAGAAGAAACAGCTATGAGGCTGTTTCCCACAGCAGCTTCTGAAATAGAGACTACAAGTGTATCCTTCAACTGTTAAGAAGAATCGTGGTTTCTTCTGCTAGTTTACTAGTGACAAATTGGTTTATAGAGTCACCATAAATAGATATCGTAGGTTAGCCTGTGCCAAATGTGTTTATTAGGTTAAATAAGAGTATTAACCTTAAATGCAATGTGATTTCCTGTCCACATACAAAGTCACTGCTGTGACTAGTATTTGCTGTTACAACTTTGCATTCTGTGTCATCTAAGACTTGCAGGCACTACACTCTGACCATGGTCAATCAAACTCAGAGACCACAAGGGCACTGAATGGTTAATCATTATCTCTCTCATATTCTTTTGCAAGGAAGGTAGGAATCTCAGGTGGTAAGAGAAGCATGCACAATGAAAAGGGGAAGGAATAAATAAAATATCATTTTCTGGCAAAAGGTAAATCCATCTGAGCAGGTTGGATTTACCATGATCATAGCACAGTGCCTACAAGATCTAGAATACACAGAATGCAGAGTGATAGCAGAGTTAAAGATGAAACTAAGAAAGAAATAGGAGTTTGTCCAAGCTCTGTCTGCAGAAGAATTGATATTGATGCTAATAGTTGACAAGGAAGACTCAAAGAGAGCTTTGTTTATGATTCGTAGGGTGTATGGCTCTCATGGGGCACATTCCAGCTCACATGTGCCTGGTTAGAGAAATAAGGTTAGACTGGAAACAACCCACATTGCCTCTGCTGTGTCTGGCAGATAAGGGGTGCTGGGGAGCACCATCCAGGTTACAACTCGCATGTCAGGCTGGTTCCAAATCTGCTTCTGAAATACCTGAACATTCTATTTTACTCAGGCTGGGATGAGAAAACCAGATCAGTTCCAGGTCAGTTTGGTCTAGCATTCAGCAGATAGCAAGTGGAGGCTCACAAAGTTTCCTACTTCCTCTTAAAACAATCCAAAGCAAGTAAATGCTATTTAAATCGATTGTGTGCATTCACAGACAAAATTGGTTTAAAATTTATTATGTGTTGTGGCTTACCATGTCGAGAGAGAACAGAGCATACATTTTAAAAAACAAGCAGGTTTTCTTAAAATAATCAAACATTCAATAAAAGAGGTTTATTGCTGCCATCTTTATTTGTTAGGATGGGGAATGGATTTTTTTACCCTTCTTCTTGCAAGCTAAGCAGTGTTGAATAACCATGGGAAGGATACAGGAATTTGCTTTATTAAGTTTAGTAATAATTTCAATTGTCTTTGAATTTATTTTAATCTTGATTTAAATGTATAATGCAGTGCATTCATCTCTGCAGTTCTTGAATTGCCCACTTGCATAAGAAAATATGCTCCAGAATATACTTAATAAAGAAAATAATGTCTTTGAGGGATTCCTAAAAGCAAAGAGACATTATAATCTCCTTTCACTGCAGTAGCTGCATACTTCAAATGTAGACAACATTTGCTTCACAATTATTAATTATTATGGCTGCCAGAAGCAGTTAAAGAACAGCTTGTGCTCTTCCTATGGCTCCCTTCGAGCCTTCCCCATGTAAGTCGTTACCGAAATAGCTAGATTAGGAAATACTAATGGCTAACACTTGTATGATCTTTACTCCCCAAAACCCTAAAATGGCTTGCAAAAGAGGGGCATTATTGACCTGTTGTTCTGAGCAGGACAAGTGAAGAGCAGAGACATTCAGGCAAAAGCATTTGCCCATTTGAGGTAGTGCCACTTGTAGGAATTGGGCTTGGAGAGTACAAAGCCTTTTCAAAGGCTTTTCACCACATAGTGAAAGGACTTTTAAAAAGCTTTCAACAAGCTTCCTTTTAAAGGGCTTTTAATAAACATTTTCCAAAATGCTCAAAAAAGAAAAGGAGGGAAAAGTGAGAGGACAAATTTGTTAATGCTAAATTATTCAAAAGAGTGGAAAGGAAATGATGCTGTAAAAACATACAGAAATATAGCACAATAGTGGAGAAAAACATGAAAGCCAAAATGCAGTATCAATAAATATGCAGTGATGCACCAGGAGACACAATTTAACCTGATGTGTGCAAGGATGGGTTCTGAATTATCTGCCCCGTGTCCAGAATGAGAATTCCCAGTTACAGCAGCTGGCTCCACAAAAACATCAGTTGGCCCAAGAAAAACTTTGGGATGCTTGGAAATACCAGGAAGGAAATAGAGAATCAGGCTGCAAATGTAATTATTTCTTTTCATAAGCCCATGGTGTGCCCATAGCTCAGCACTGCCTGCAGTTCTGACTTTCTGGTCAGAAAGACTGTACGAGGGTGAGAAAACATTCAGATAAAGGTATCACATAGACAAGAATAATGTCCAAAGTAGAAATAACTAGATTCAGACTCTTTTGCAGAGAAAAGAGACAACCAAGGGTAGATGTGACACAAATTAATAGGAATGTCAATAACATTGAGAAGATCATTAGGAAATTATTTGACTTTTTAAAGTGCAAGAAATAGGGGCAAAAAATTACATTATCAAGTGTCAGGCTGAAAAGAAACAAGTAATTTTTTAAAGCAGCACAATTAAACTGAGAAATTTCTTGCCCAAGATTATTCTAAATAAATATTCATTCTCACCATTTCAAAAAGAAACAGGGCCAATTAATGGAAATTATTCCACCAGGGATGGTAAACCCAAAAATAATGTTTATAACCAAGGAATTTGTTCAAGTACGGATTGCTAGAAGCAGGGAGAATATGCCAGGGAGTCAGTATTGTATACAAGACCTGTTATTGTGTCTTTCTCAAGCATTCAGTACTTGACTACTGCTGAGAACCATCTACAGACTAGATGGATCTTACCATCCCTTTAAAATGCCTCAGTGGTCTGAAGAGGACCTCTACAAATAGAAGTATTTTTGCTGGTACAGATACGTCTGTTGTTTATTGTTTCAGTGGTCTTGCCCAAAGAAACCCAATGGATCTCAAACAGAATATGGTGCCACAGATGATACCAACTTCTATGAACAATTTCTTGGGTTGAAGGATGGAATATTGACCGTGTTGAAATCAGAAAATTTTGGCAACCCCTTCAGCAGAAGCAGGATCTTACCTCATTCTACCTGATTCCCAAGACTCAAGTACTCCCCATGCATCAGGCTTCCTACTGGTGAGTGCCTAAAAGGACAAGAAGAGTTCCAAAGCACACTTTACAGCATGCTGTGCTGGTTTTGGCTGGGGTAGGGTTAATTTTCTTCAGTAACTGCTTTGAGGCTGTGTTTTGGGTTTGTGCTGAGAGCAGTGTTGATAGTGCAGAGATGTTGTTGCCCAGAGTGAAGGGCTCTACCGCTGCTTGCACCACCTCCCCAGCGAGAGGGCTGGGGCTGCACAAGAGGCACACAGCCACGCCAGCTGATCCCAGCTGACCCCAGGGATATCCCACACCACAGGGCAGCAGGATCAGCACGGAAAACTGGGGGAAGGCAGGAAGAGGGATATTGGGAGCGATAGTGTTTGTGTTCACAAGTCACCATTCAACCTGATGGAACCCAACTTTCCTGGGGTGTCTGCGCACCTGCCTGCCCTGGGAAGTTGTGAGTGAATTCCTTGTTTTGCTTTGCCTGTGCACAGCTTTTGCTTTCCCTATAAAGGTGTCTTTATCCCAACCCATGTTTTTTTCACTTTTACTCTTCCGGTTCTCTCCCAACCCCATGAGTGGGGTGGTGAGTGAGTGGTTGTGAGGTAGTCAGTTGCTGGCTGGGGTTAAATCATAACACATCTCTTCAACACAACATGGGAGAAAGTGTTTATACTAAACTTTATACTAAAATACAGGACTTTATACTAAAACAGCATACAAAAATGTACAAGCACGGTGACTCTGGAATTGGTCTGCTACAGTCAGCCTTATCAACACGATAGCTCTGTTTTAACATTCAGATAGCTGAGGTTGAAAGCAAACCTGATTTTGCATCTTAAACAGAGACATGTAAAATGTTTTATAGGCTTTCATACTTCATTTGAAGATTATCATAAAGTGTGATATTTTCATACCACAAAGAGCATAAACTATAAACCTTTCAAGACTGCTGACAGTTATCACAGTTTTTTCAGAGAATGATCTGGTCCATAATTTCTTTAGAATTGAAAGCATCAGAACTTAAGTTAAAAGTCCATAAGTTAAAATGAACTTTCCCTAATTGAACAAAGCCTCCCTGAAAAAAAAATTGTACTCATATGGATTCTGCCAGCACATTTTCTTTAGTCTTTTAACAAAACATTTGATTCAAAAGATTATTTGATTTTTAAAAATGAACATGGTAGTGAATTTCAAAAAAACATTTGAGTATTACTCCGTAACTGAAACATAGAGTTATGAACTAGAGAAAGAGTAAACAACTTCATGTAGTGACATACATTTACCATATTAACATTTTCTTGATCCATACAAGGACAATAAAGGAATGAAAACAGATTCACTGCTTGTTAGGTAAACCTCTCTATAGGGCACTGTTTTCTGTACACGCCTGACATGGCCCCATTTATTAGTGAGAGTCACTTCAATATTTCTTTAGGAACAGCAATTTGCTTAATTGAGGCTAAGCAAGATGGCTGGAAACTGCTGAGATACAGAGAGATTTTTTGCCATGACAATTCATGGGGTAAACTAATCTCTCCTTGACAAATTAATCAAATTTTTGGATTTTAAGTCTAAATCCAACAGATGAAGGTAGTCCACTGAGTGTTTTAATAATAAAAAATGAGAAATTATATGAATTGTATAGCTAAATTATTGTAACTAGACAGTTGGAAAGGCAGAGACAGTTTGCACTTGTAACAAGTTAGATCTCCTGAAACCATGAAATGGAATAAAAACCTTAACAAAGAATTAAAACAAAGATGGAGGACTTTAATTGAAAACTTGATCAATTAGCACAGAGGCCATAAGAAGGAGGCAACAGAGCATGAAATTTGATTAAACTGAACCATACGTCCTACTTCATTTTCAGCGATGTCGCAAAACTGATGACCTTGAAAAGAGAAGACATTAGAAGAGTGTAAAATAGCAGTTATCTCAGTGCTGGCTAAAATAGAGAACTGATAATAAATATTGTACAGTAAGGAAGCCCTAAATTAAAATCACATACATATTCAGAATGGAGAGATGGGTAGTCATAAATTGCAGTAATTGACATGCAATCCAAATTTATTACAATGGATCTAGGCAGAGGGAAAGCAAGAAAGTGCCCTAACTCCACAAATTTGACAAACGGAGCAGATCAGACTCCAGCTCGCTGACTACTCAGATTATTTTTTGATAGTTGGCATGATTCTACTGCATTAGATGATCTTTTTGTAGTCAGTAAAGTAGATTAAATTCTAAAGATGCACTGAGCTTCTACAGTAACACAGCACTGGAGTCACAGTGTGATTCTTCTGCTATGGCCCAAAATTAAATCAGGAAAGAGGCACTCCTTCACCCACATCACTCCACCATAAACCTGCCAAGAGCTCTTTCTTTTTGATAGGTGAAATAATAGGTGAACCTTACACACTGCTTTGAATACAAGGATGTCTTTGCTCTTTTTGCAGAGGGCTGAAGCTCTCTGCTGCTCTTACAGACCCCTGCAGCACATGCCCACCCAGCTATGAGTCCATATTCTCTTAGGGCTAAATGCAAGGACTCTGACGTGTTCCAATTGCCATACAGAACCATTAACACCAGCCCCAACAACATGGGGCTGACATCTTGAGCTGCATTTCACCTTCTTCCCAGCTATAAACAAACAAATTATGCCTTTCTGACCTAAAGCCTGCTAAAATAAAGGTTCTCCTTTAGTATTTTCACAACAACTTCGACTGACAGGGAGACATTGTACAGCTTCAGTGCTTTATATCATGTAGCTGTGGTGTTTTGTTTCTCTACAGTGCTCCTTAAAATTAGATTTACTGTCATGTGGAAATATAGCTTAAGTGATTCTGAAGTGGATTTTTTCCAAAGTGGCATGTCCTTGCAGACATGTAATGCCACTAAGATTTGAATGAGATCATCACAGACTGCTTTTGAGAGTCCCACTTATTGCACATTCCAAAATAAAACAGTATCAAACATATATGTATGATGTAATGGTTTTGTTAGCAGTGCTATGAGGAAAAATGTTATGAGTAGAAGTTCCTTATAAGAAATTTGAAAATGATCTTTTTAGGTTGGGGAGGATTTATATCTTGCTCTACCTCTTTGTGCATACTCAATGTAAAATAAACTGAGTGCAGGAGAATAATATGGGTATCATGTCATTTTCTGTTACAATGTCAAAAAGCGAAACAAGAGTATTTAATCCTATGATGGCCGAAAGGGAAAGGAATTTCTACATGTCATATATCAGTAAGTACTGCACTGTACCATCTCAGAGATAACTAAATCAGTTAAGCACAATGAAATAGGTTATCCACACTAGTGCTTCTTGTCTTGCTGATCTACCTTCCTCTGCACAAAAAGAAAGGGACAAGCACTGGTGTAATACAGATTTGCAGTGGTCAGGGCTCCAGTCCTAGGGTACCAGTGCAAAGCACAGAGACCACTTACCACTGTGAGTAATATTTAATTTTTTGCAAATCATTCATGAGCAGTTTTACTTTTAATCTATTCCCTTATTTTTAGTTCCCTTTTGAAGGTTCCACTCAATATTTTTGCCAGCAAATTTTACTGTCTGACCTTCTTAGATCCTTCCTAACTCACTGTTCTCGAATTCTGTGGGAACTGGAGGAAAAAGCCTACAAATATTGGGCATTTTTTCCTCATACATTTGCATACATTTTCCTTGGGCTGAAAGAGTACTAGCAAGGCCCTGATATTCCTATAAGGCTGCTGTATTTTTTTACTTTCTGTTCTTCTTCAGAGTGTGTACAAACTTCCCTTTACAAAGCAATGAAAGACGCCAGCATCCAGTCACATAGTCACACAAACACTCATCTAAATGATATCAGCACACAAGGAGAAGGAGTATTATTTATGAAAACTGATTTTTTCTATTTTGTTCCAATGAAGCTTAGAATAATTTGCATAAATCTGGCTTCTGGGTGTCCATGGCTATTCTTTCTTCTCTCTTTTTTTTTTTTTCTTAATATTTTTATTTCCTGTCTTTCATTTATTTCTAGTATCTGATTCCTTTCTAAATTTTATATCATGCATGAGAGGCATAATGTATTTATTCTGAGATAGTACTAGTTTCATACATTGCACTAAATGAAGTGTACTGCTAAATACTATTTTTTGACAGTCAAGTGAGACACAAAAATAAACATGAAAATATCGATATTAATGAGCTGCTAAGGAGGAGGTGCAATCTGTTAATGCAACCAAGAAGAAAAAAAACAAGGAAACCAAGACTTAATGTTGTAAAAGAAATAAAATAGCCAAAATAGATCAGTAATTCACATTCCTCAGAATTCATAGGCACCAGGAAAAGACCACCACCATGTTTTAAATGTGTGCTGCTGGTATGTGGGCTGTAGGGACACAAAGAGCCCAACAGGCACTTGAAAGGCACTTTTCTCATCAAGCCCACACAACTTCTGCACTGGTCAGCAATGCTTTGTAGGTAGTAAGCGCCAGAAAGATGCAAGAACAGCATATAAGGAAAACCTCTGCAGAAATCTCTTTGCTAGCAGGAATCACCAAATGAATAGAGAGCATTCAAGGCAGTTCAGCAGATGCACTGAGTCTGCACAGGATTGACACAATCATCATCTCCACTGGCCAGGTACCTGTAGAGATTTGCATGCACCCAGCACCAGAGTGTGAGGTGTGAAGCTCTTTCTTCCTTATGTCAGGCATGAGAAGAACCTTCCTGTGCCTTTGGACAGAACCCAGAGAGGAGGAACCACTGGTGTTTCCCTCTGTAGGACCATAACAGCCAATTATATTGTTTGTTTGTTTATGGAGAACTCGCTGCATTTTTAAGCCACTGGTTGGATGCTTTCTGTGGATTACACATGCTGATTCTGATATAGGAATGCCATATGGATTTTTTTAATATGCCATATGGGTATTTATTGGCACTGGTGAGGTTTGACAAGTACATTTAAGTTTTTATTAAAAGAAAATAGAATGCTTTAGCCTTTTTGGGACAATAAAACTCTGTGAGTCAATGGAAAACTCTTTTTCCAAAAGAAGACAGAGAAGGAAGAAGCTGGAAGAATAATTCTGGGGAGATCCATTTTAACCCACATGATTCATTCCAAAATAGTCCTCCCACCCCAAAGTCCATGTTGTTGTGCATCCTGTGAAAGACATACATGATCATGATAAACATTGTGTCATGTTTTTTGCTTCTTTGGGATATGCAGCAGCCAGCCAGTGATCACTGCTACTCTCTTGCTCCAGCTTCAGTGGACATGTAGGTCCTAAAAACTCAGTGCAGGACCACATGGAGCCTATCGAAGACTCTCAGTCTGAAGTCTACTGCCTTTTTGGACCCCAGCTTTCCTTGCTCAGGGGAACGGTATTGCAAAGCTCATTTTCTTCTCTGCAAAGCCCATAGAAGCAAACAAGTCTTAGAAGGGTCCTGCTGCTGCAGCCAGAGCACAGGAATTGTAGGCAGCCTGTCCCACAGGCAGTGTCCAGGCAGCAATGCAGATGAACAGACAAACTGTGTCTGCATTATCGAGGAATGCAGGCCAGCAAGAGAAGGTCTGTAGACACAAACAGCTGGTGCTTAAGAACTGGTATATACACGAGCTGCACCTAAGAGAGCTTCAAATTGCTTCTGGTCTGACCCCATGCACCAAGTCCATTGCATCTGAAGCATGACTGGAGCATGTATCCTGGTTTAGTTTCAGCCAAAAGAAATCCACTTTGAATAGTCTCAGATTTATTCATGATGTGAAAGTTTGCTGAGTGTGGACAATGAGGAGATTAACTCCAAAACCAGTCCAAAGTAAACCACAAATGTGGTTCCATCCATAAAATTTTTAGGAGAAAAGTCAGGGATCTGTCAGCTCTGTGACATGAACTGATCTGTGTATTATCTCACTGACTCCAGCAGCTTAAGTACTTCCTATTTATCCAGTTCGATTAGAGGAAAGAGGGTTTCCTACACCTGAAGCTGTTGTTTTACAACTTGTATGGCATAGTTTGTGATTTGTGATATGACTCTCCAATACTCTTAGTGGTATTTGACACCAAATTAAGAACCAGTATAAGTTCAGAAATGGGGCTATGTTTCACTTTTTGTTTAAACTGTGCTATTGAATAGAATCACATATCTTGGCTGTAAAATGCGATAAGCATGTAGGATCTCCACTAAGAAACTGTAAGATGAAATATGATAAATGTGACATTTCAGTGCTTAGTTTTCTGCATTCTTTCTTTTTTCTTCAGGTATTTCCATCCCAATTTAACTTCTACTGATATTCAGCTTTTCTTGCCAAGTCCCCAGCAGGTTTCTCAACCAACTATTCATTGTTTTAACTAACAAATTTGTTCATTTTGTTGTTTAGTGAGGTATGACACTAGCTGTTGGCCTTGCAGTGTGGCTTCACTTTAACTGGTAATTTACCAATCTTCTTTATTATTTCAAAATTATCAACGTTGTTTTTAAGATGTTACTTGAAGCAATTTGAGTTTCATTCATATAGATTCTCCCTTTCAAGTGGGTACAGCAAGTCTTTTGATTTTTCCCACTTATTTTTATCCTCTGTAAGGCTTTAATTCTAGTAGTTCCTATGAAAAATTCAAGAACTACAGTTATGTTTGCAACTGCAGCTTCTAATTTATGATTCACCACTTTTGGAATACCAGATTTAAGATACCCTGCAGCTAATTTTCAGAGGTGCTGAATGTCCACAGCTGCTGGTGGCAGCTGCTTGATGTTAGTCTGTCTTGAGATTGGCAGAGGGATGGCATGTTAAACCACAAGATAATATTGCCAGTGGCCCCATGTCAACCCTGAGCTGAGGGAATTAGGCCTAAAGAGAGGGCTGCACAAGTTAGGAAGTTATTATGGGTTTGTACACATGCCATTCCACAATCATTCTCTGTGAGAAGTTTATTAATGCCACAAATATGAATGAAGTACTTCAACCTATCTTCAAAGACATTAAGCTTTCAAAATAGCTTTGAGAGCCAAACAGCTTAGAAAGCACATTTCTAAGTAAGCTACCTCTCTCATTGCTCATAAAAGCGTCTACATAAGGAGGTAGTTTGGAGTGCCCAGCTTAAGGCTGGATTTACTGACAAGAAAATGTATCTCAGCTCTTACTCATTACTCCATACTCTCATTCTACTAACAGCACTCTGTGTGGTACTTGTGCTCCAAAACACATGGCCAGACAAGGCTACACAAACATCTCCTCTTTCTTCTTCAGTGGAGAGCTGTGTACAATACCACAGCAATTGTAATTCTGTACTCTAGCCTTGCACAGCAGCAGCTCTGTATAAGTGAAGTCTTAAGAATAAGAAAAGTGCTTAATTGTTATATCCTTTTAGACCTGCATCTAAGCCAAGCAGAGTTTCTGATACTGGCACAGAGCCTGAAGAAATTTGATGGAGAGATGTCTCCTCTACAGCGATTGAGAACTGCCAACAGAAATGCTTTGCAGGTAGTCATTCACTGTTACTTAGAGTGAAGGAACCAAGCAAAGAATTATTCTGATGTGCCTTTTTTCTTAAGTTAAAACATGGTCAAAATCTGTTTCACACTCAGAAATATTGAATTAAAATAAGACCATGCCACTCTTCCTCCCCACTTTGAGAGAAAAGTATAAAATTGAATCTTTTTTCACCTTTTGCTTTTATTCTGTCATATAAAAACCTTATGTTTTGAAAAGCTGGAAGCATTTAGTATCATTTTGTTATTGCCTTTCATTTATGAGTTTTCCTATTATTTACATAATATTCTTCAGACTTTTGATTCAATATAATATTCTGCTTCAACATTATTAAAATAAAATTGTTCCGCATCTCAAAATAAAATAGGTTAGCATTTCTAGTCTAACTGAGATTTTCATTGTAACTGAGAAAAAAGCACTCTTTGAACTCCAGAATATCTTGTGGGATACTACTTTCTCACTTGCTGGCTTCTGGGTCCTTATTAATGATAAATGTAAATAAGAAATACAAGCTAGTACCTCTAGAGGATGAAAATGAAATCTCTAAATCTTGAGCCAGATATTATTTTTGTACCCTCACATTTGAAAAAGAAACTGCTAGTTAGCAAAGGTCAACACATTACACAATCATGTCAGTAATCATTATATACCTTTTCTTTCTTCTTCATTCTGTTACAATAACACCTAAGTGCTGGATGACAATCATAACTGCAGTTTACAATTACTTTTCATCCCAGAAGATCCTAATGTGCTTTAAAAGCCTTTATAGAAATGTGGCTTGCAGAGATTATTTAGTCTATCTCTACCGTTCAGACACCTCTGGCATGAAATTTGGCAACGGTTCAACATCCTTATCACACAGAAAACTAGAAGTGAATAGGTGAACCACAGGTCAAAACATAATCATCTACCAGAGATGAGACCAGAGTTTCAAGATTAATAATAATAATAACATAAGCAGAACACAGCAAGTTAACATACATGTCTGAGGGAATGGTTTCTATGGAGAACGATATGGCACTTACCAGGCTCTGGGATGTACATTACTTTCTCTGAAATGAGTCTTTCTCTTTCTCCATATCCTGCCAGTGCTTCTGGAAAAAGTGGGAAAGTGACCAGGCCCTGGGATGCTTCTTCTCTCTCATGAAAGCACCTCTCTTCGAGAAGGACTTATAAGGATCTGTCTCACTTCACTCTTGTGAATCACCTTGACATGCTCCATAAGTTAGAGGCTTCCCCACAGTCTGACCTTTAATGAACAACAGTTATCAAGACAGTGTCTTTTTAATATCGTTCCATTTCATTAATGCTTCATGCTCCACTCATCGTCTAACACCTGCAGTTAGTTATACACTGTCCTTTCAAAGGAATTCTAAATTCCCCTGAAACAGTAATTTTTAAAATTTCCAGGCTGTGATCCCTGGATCCATGTGTAGAAATGGAAGTTGGTCATTCCAGGACTTCAGAACATGTATCCACATGCAGGACTTTGGGATCTAAGGCCTTGCTGCATTCTTTCACCTCCCACTCCCTTGCATTCTGCCTTTGCTGGAATAGAAACAAAGGTGTTTAGTACCAAGGCAAATGGCAACAGCCTGTGCATTGCACCCTCCCCTGCAGCAGAGCATGAAGAGCTAACAAAGATCATGGCAGGGTTTATAATGATGCTACACTTGCTACTGTGAGTCAACAGACTGACTGCACTCGTCACATACAAACTCCAGGTGGGACCTTCATCTCCTCTTGCCAATATTAGGTTCTGGCAATTTGCATACATGGGGCCAAGTCATTATTGGATACTCCAGCTGCACCTGCATCGCTCAGGATCTTGGCTCCAGGCCACACCTGCTGAAAAGACACAGAGCTCAGTGCTTGTTTTCATTGCATGTGTGAAGCGAGTCTGCACTGAGTACAGGCTGAGCTGTGCTTAGCTCATTGCTCACCGACATGCTCATGCAGTATAAAAGAAATTATTTAAAAAAAATATAGGTCAAAATCACACCCACCTCAGTTTCTTCATTTGGTGATTTAATTACTTAAAGTGCCAAGGCTTAAATGAACTACTGAAAAATGAGATATAATTTAGCTAGAACACCATTACTGTACTAAAACCTAATGGCCCACATGTATTGTCATTCTGACACCTTGATTTCATGCACACATACATTTCCAAGGAAACATGTTTTGAACGGGGTATTTTTCAGATTTGGTGCCTCTTCACATGCTCATTTTGATTTTGTATTTTATTTTTTGATAACATGAACAGGAACGTTTCAGCATCGCTTTAATACGAGGGAGAGGGAACACGAAAAGAAAATGCACTCCTATGGCTTATTAAAAAAAGTGTACCATTTTATGAGTTCTGGCACTAGGAAGACATAAAGGTAGAAAAATTATAAATGTCTTCATTACCTGCTTTTGTGAATGAAGGTCTTGATATATATGGGACCTGGCTGTAAACAGTGCTCTATGAACAAACATGGAATAAATAAAGTTTTGCATAGGAATAAAGTCTTCAACACATTTGGTTCAAAATCCTGCCAAATCAGCAGCAGTCTTTTCAGTCATGATAAAGGTTTTAGGTTGAACAGAAATATATATTAAGTCATAAGGATATTTGAGTTTTGCAGGAGAAAAATGTTTCCATTCTGCAGGGACTCCAGGGAGCTGGCCCTCCATACAATTTCTCCTTCCATAGAACCTATTTCTGGATCTGCTCCATGCCTGTCAAAATGCAGCACTGGCCTTAAATGCATCTCTTGTGCTACTGCTCAACACACCTGCACGGTGTGAGAAGAAAACTCCAGCTGGATTACCAGAAGAGACTTGAAAACCTTGCTTTAGCATCTAATGTACCTGCTTTCCACACTTCTTGTTTAACAAAAAGGAAGTTTCAGAAGTTGCTGGCTTAAATAGAAGTGTCCAGCTGGTGACTCACTGCAGCATGCACAGACTCCCAGACCTCCTCAGCATCCTACCAAGGCCCCAGGCTGCTTTTACACCATGCAAGGTTGCTCTTTTACAAACTCTCACTAGGGTCTTTCCCAGGTTCTTCCAGAGCCAGCAGCCCCTGTGCTGCCTAGAGCAGGACTGACCTTGCACTGCAGCTAAACAAAATTAAATGTGTGCCTTGTTGGTTTTGTACAACATAGTATTTGTGGCTAGCACAGGTCCTTCCCGTGGGAACATTTTGCTAGATTTCGTAAACAAAGATAAAGTTTGGATGTTTTGCAAACAACTTCTCCGCATTAGGTCAGTTCGGGCTTGGCCAATTGGGCCTAGGGGGAGGTCTCAGGCTGACCAATCTGGGTGACCTCTGAAAACTCTATATATATGGAAATCAAAATAATAAAGACACCTTCTCTCTTTCCTTGTCTGAGACCTTGGGTCATTCCTCAGCTAGCCGCTCAACAGCGACAAGTATTTAGCACTTTCTGTCTGAAGTTCAAAATTTCTTTTGGGGAGATTAAATGAGACTATCGAGCAAATTCTCAATGCAAGAAATACACACTAATATACCCTTTCCCTTTAATTGAAGCTGCACAGATTCAGGCTGCATACTGAATCCCTCATGTTGTTTTAGAAAATCCTTTTTGTCTACCTTTCATTAAGTTTTCAACAATAGGGTCCCCACATACATATCAGAAATTCACATTTAAAACTTTCAATTCATATTCTACGAACCTTGATAATTATTGGACATCTTTTCTATTATTAGATTTAAAAGTTTTACTTACTTTTTCTCAAAGGAGATCTGGTAATATGTCATACATTCAGAAATATTATTTATTAAAGTTAACACTGCACTTTGCTATGTCACAGGCTATTGTTGCAGTGGGTTATGTAGATTAGCACCATTCTTACTGTGCCACTTGATAAAGAATCTAATTTAACACATGTTACCACTCTTCTGTTTGCATGCAACCAGTGGGATACATATCTCTTTCCCTGAAGTGATTGATTTTCTGTTGATGAAAGTTTATTGGAAATACTGAGACTCCAGAGGCTGTTCAGCTGATGGATCTGAGTCCTGAATATGGATTTAAAAATACATTTTCTTTTTTTAATTTGCAAAAGAGGCACAGAGAATCTGATCTTCTTTTAAAATGACACAGTAAAAATGAGATACAAACTTAAGAGTGGTTGATTATGAGAAATAATTCCATTTGAGACTTCATATATGATTGACATAGTCTATGCTTCGATAAGATAAAAAAAAGTCTCCAGAGATAATTGCTCATAATGAATCATTTATTATGTATATCTCTTAATTCTAGAGGGGTTAAGGATGAGTGAGCATGAAAGCCAGGGACAGAGCTTTATGCATCCCATAAACACTCCTTGCAGATATTTATACGTGTCCTAGAGCACCTCTGCATGAAATGCAGAAACATTTACTACTGCAGGAACAGGAAATGCAGGAATATGTACATTTATTACTTTTCCTAAAAGACTTCTGCTGCATGGAAAGTGTTGGCTCTCTTGGATCTGAATCCTGCCATGACCCCAGAGGCCAAGTGGGCAAGAACAGGGAAAAGACAGCAGCACACTTGCAGAGAGCAAAGGTAAAGCAGCCCTTTCTTTGTGCCCCACAATAAAAGGCAAAGGATGGGAGGCACAGGGCAGCCAGGCTGTGGTCGTTGCACTAATTTACCTCAGAGCCAAGAGGCAAGCATGTTGTGCAGGGAGCTGGGAACAATTACTGATGGTGATATGCCTGAGAATGCATATCTTTGGCTTTCTGCATCGCTTGTTGTCACTACATGCACACTTGGAGGAGTATTTCTGTTCAGCAGGGTTTTTTAAGGTCAAAGCACCAAAAGGTGGTTTACATATAAATACAGAATGACATTTTTAAGAATATTTGCCTAAAAATTTCTGTCCTTGGAAATGCATACGTTCTTGGTTTAAGAACATATGCATTGAGCAAAGGTTTTCTTTGTCTTGCATATGTTCTTAAAAGAATTCATTAACTATTTTTTTCAGGATCCCAGACCAAAGTTCAAATCAGTTTCATTAAACATAAAAGGAAGATTTTGTAGCCAAGTTGTCTGCATATCTTTTTTTACAAGCTGGCATACGAACAGTCAGCAGGTGCCTCTCCACAGTGACAGGCATGATATACAGCTCTTAGAGCCATCTACCACCACCATAAACACCAAGTTTTACAGGCTGCCAGATGACTCAGACAAAGAGCCATCATAATGACTTCCCTGGCTCTGTAATAGCTCCATTTACAATTAATGTTAGGAGGTTGCACAGCTCAGTTTTGTGTACAGAGTTGACACAGTTTAGATAGGACTCTGGTGTATAAAACATGCCTGGGCCACTGCTGCAGAAATTCATGCCCTCGTTTTACAGTGCTGGCTACTTGGAATAGACCTGCCTGCATATTTTTGTACCTATACATTTTGTTTGTAGGACACACCTTAAAACTCCTGACTGTGGCTGTCAATTTGAATATTGGCCTTTTGCTGTCTAAGCTGCAAAGATGAGACTTAAGATTGGATTGTTTCTCACTCATGAGTGGGAAAAGTGCCAGAACTTAGTGAAGGAATTAGGTACAGCTGGAGTGTAGGTCTGCAGGAAACTTGGCAAATTTGGATACAGGGAGATGACACATTCAGAACCCATTCCTGGCCATAAGCCCAAGAGTGGGTTTTCACTATTTTGGGTGAAAAATGTATTCTGGATGATAGCAGGAACTTCCATTAAAAATGTGTGAAAATAAAGATCACAATCAATAGTAATTTTCTGCTAACAGCACCATTTTGAGTGGGTTTGGTCACAGGTATGGGATCACTGAGGACACACCACGGAGCTGTTTCCCTGATGGTGCAGGACACATTACCCAGCAGGGCATCCTTGGTCAGACCTGGATGTGCTGCAAACTTCCAAACACAAAAAGCTTTCAACAGCAGCAGTGCTCCAAACACATCTGATACAAGCAGTGCTTAAGACAGGCAAATATTTTAAAGTTCCCAGTCTTCAAAAGATATAATTCTAAGAACTGCAATTTTTTTTCCTGCTTTCTACTATTGCAATGTTTGGTCACTACTGTTGGTTTTTTCATTTAAGCAAGATACACTGTCCCTCTTATCTTACTTTCTCCACCTCAAAATCAGAGGAAACCTATTTTGTAAACAAGCAGAAGCCCTCATTGAAAAACACAAAAAACATAATATATTTCAGCTTACCAGAAATTACTGAAAGGGAAACAGGATTTTTTTTCCTGTTTATCTTTTATTCCTTTTTATTTATGTGTTTGTTTACTTGCTTGCTTTACAAATGGCAAAATCCTCTAAAAATCATCCTGTCAACCTGCTACTTATCTAAAACAAAGCACAGATCACTATTAATGTCATTTAAAATAGAGGAGTATGTAGAATTATTCTAATTTTATGGCTAAAAGGTATTATCTACCATGAAAAAGAGTGGAAAGACATATGTTGAATATGATAGGGAGGTCATAAAATTTAAAAAAAGTCTATTTATAATCTAAAAATCAAAATAAATAAACCCACATATTTAAAAAATAAATACACTAAGCACACAAGTGCTAGTAAAAATCTGGATCTTTCCTAATAACACAATGGAAGACATTAAAAATAGATAGAAACAATAATGAGAACATTTCTATATGTATTACATGATATTACAATCTGTGTGTGTGTGTGCAGATTACAGGATATTTCAGGTATCTTAAGCCAAACATTTAATCATGCGAGAAGTACAAACAGCATATTTCAAAATAACATCCAGGAAGAGAGGATACCTTTGTACAAAAGAAATGGTTTTGAATCCATTTTTCTCACAACTGAAGAACAGAAAACATGACACAGAAATGGAACAAGCTGTGGGAAACTGACATTGAAATGTGGTAACTGGTTATTTCACAAGTCCACAAAGCCACAGTCTGGTGAGAAAGCTCACTCTCTGTGAGCTTGGATTAGATTTTTTAAGGAAACTGGTTTAGTGAGTTTAAGGGGTCTTTGAGCAGAGCTCAGGAAAGAGATTAACTTCTTCAGCCTCAGCCAGCTCCATGTCCTACACTCTCTATTTTCCCTTCAGTCCTTTCCCTGAGCAAATATTCACCCTGATCTTTCCCACCTGGATGGTCTCTCCTGTAACCTCTAGGCACGTTGGGCTGCTGGGCTGCTGTTGATGTGCATGAGGCCACAAAGAGTTTGAGACTCCAGAAATTACAGCACTTGTGAAAGAGGGAAAATGAAGCCACACACACACAAGCACTGCCATTGAAGATTTGCATAAAATTATTCAGGTGCAGAAACCCTAGATCCTTTCCCTAAAATAGCTCTTGACATACTTATCTTTAGGGGCTTTTTACCTTTTGGATGCAATTCCTTAATTAATTACTTCATATTCTGTCTACAATCCTGCAAACCTCTTTGCAGATCTATTATAATACAGTTACATATTTATGTGATCCAAGCTTTGTCTCAGTCAAATGTGTTTTTTATTCATAACAATATGGATTATAATCACAGTTCTTTTGAAGTACAAGCTCATCAACACAGCCAACCTAGCCAACACAGGTAGCTGCTTAATAAAAAATGATAAGAAGCAATGAGCTTGAAGTTTCAAAGAAAAACACATTTAAATGTATACCACTTTAAAAGTAACTCTGCCTAGTTGTGCAGATGTTGCACTTCATTCACAATTAAGGTAAGCTTTTACCTCCTTAATGTAGCATACAGAAGACAAATATTTATGCTTTTCTGCACTCACTAAGATAGAAGCAGCCCCTACATCAATGGTGAAGGCTGCATCTCATGATTTGGGTTCCGTGTGCTGTTCAGGGCACATGGGAAGTACACTCAGGGAGTGTACCCATTTAACTGGGAGCCTTTGTGCAAAAGGAGGCCTCTGAGCAGCCACCAGCCTGCATGGGCGTGCAGGGGCAGATGTGGATGCACCCAGAAAGTCTAAATATAAAACCAAGAGGTGAGCAGGAATCTTCTCAGGTTGGAGTTTTGATCTGGACAAGATGGAATGTGAAAGAGTTTCAAGATGACCAAATGAGATGCTGTACGCACAAGAAGTAATATTTAACAGAATTTTATCCCACATGTTCCTTTCTATAAATCTAGTTGTGCATATTACTTTCAGTCTGTCCAGATGCTGGATGACTTTTAAGATTTCCCCCACATCTTTTCTTCTTTCTTCTGCTTCTTGGTTTTGAGATTTGGAAAGATGTGGTGTGGTTGGAAAGCTAAATCAAGGGAACAAACGTGTCCAACAGATCCCCCCGGGCTGATATTCTAATTGCTTGCTAAATTAAGTTTTGTAAGTGACATAGAAGAGTATCCCGTTTCACATCCTGAGATTAGAAACTTCACTAGTATGACAGAAATTCTTATAAAAGATGATGCTTGTAGAGAAAGATGTGCTTACTTGAGTAGCTTTGGCAGCCAGTGTGATTTGGCTGCTACGAAACTAGTGTGAATGTCACAGATTTGGCTCTATTCCCAGCTCTTTTGTGAATTTGCCCAAAAATTATCACTCAATCTAGTCCTCTTGTTTTGTTTCCTCAATGGTGCCAAGGTTGGGACTATCCACATATGACTTTGCAAACTACCTAATATAGTGGGTCCCTAATACAGCTAAAGAAAAAAAGAAGGAAAATCCTCTGTTGGATTTTGAACATAAGGCAGAAATCTTTAAGTTCATTCTGTATTCAGTGGGAAATCAATGGAGAACAAAGCACTAGAGAAATAAACTTAGAGTTGAGTTGCCTGTTTTTCTAAATAGACAAGTTGCTGCATTCTATCGTCTTGGGCTGCTTTCAGTCTGGGTAGCTGTACTTCCAGATAATGAGGCGCAATTTCTCCAAAGCAGCTTTAAATCCTGCTGCATATGACGAAATGTTTCAATGCTTTTCATTTTCTTCTTTGTGTTCTGCAAAAAACCAGGAGAACAATACTAGGGAGTAGATAGGAAAGATATTGGGGTCTATCAGGTGCTTCAGAAAAAAATCACAAATCTTAAATATGCTAATACTACAGTTTGCTAAAAGCTACAATTTTGTGGCATTTACTTTAGTGTACTCTTTTCATTAAAGAAAACTTTATGGGAGTTAAACTTTAATGCATTTTTTTGTCTGTGTTGACAATTCAGATGGGTCTTGGGATTTGTTTGTGTGTTTGTTTATTTATTTCCTCTTAATTGGATTATAAATGGTCACAGAGCCATTTCAGTCTCTAAAGACTATAATTTAATGATGTTCTGAACCTCTTTCTGAAAGTTACCCACGGAGGAGCTGTACAGAGAAAAGATGCCACCTTCTTTTTTTCATAGTGTAATTAAACTTTACCTGGCTACCAATAAGTTAATTTACAAGTTCTTCCTATAATTTAAATGAAATGTGAAAATTATCCCTTCTTTGACTTATTTTTAGGAAGCTGTATCAATGTAATTTAGGAAATTGAATGTTACCCCGTTGCCTTCAGACAGCTGATCTTAAAACCAACCCAAATCCCTCCCTCCCTCCCTCCCTTCCTTCCTTCCTTCCTTCCTTCCATCCATCCATCCATCCATCCATCCATCCATCCTTCCTTCCTCTCTTTCCTTTTCTACCAAAATTTTTACACTTTGCATAACTGAGAAACACCCATATTTTGCCACTGCCTCGTAGCTAATATGCCATTACATAATACTGGACATATCCCCACAAACGTGACAAATGCAGAGCAACATCTCTTTATTGGTGAGCTCTTAGATATTATTCTTTCTTATTATTCTTCTGTTTATTCAAATACAGCTTTTTGCAATGTGCCAGACTGGCAGATATCTAAAATAAAACTTAATCCATTATTAAGTGCAGATGAGGTACATGCAGAAGCAGCACAGGTGCAGCCCTGCCAATATTGCTTAATTTATTGAGCCCAGCGAGACAGAATTATTTCATGTGCTATGTCATGTGGACTAGGAAAGAGAAAACAGGGCCTGGACCATGAGTAAGAACAAGGCCTTTGGGGCTTTCACCTCTGAAGAAAGGGTAATATCCCTGGAGAGTACCAGCATGAACAGGGATTTCTGGTACAGTGAGTCGTAACAGATGTGACAGCTCCCAAGGAAGGTGCTTGGTGCCACCAAGCCCTGCTGACCAGGCTGGGAGGCTGGCACAGCCTCCTGGCACAGCCCATCCCTGGCTGACTGCAGATACTCAAATGATGTCATGCTCCAGCTCTCTACATGAGACCTGAGATCATCTCCACACTGCTGAGATCAGCCATTAGGCAAAAGACTTATGTGCCTGCTTTATTTGCAAACCACTGCTTTTGCCTTAGATATATCCTATGCCTAGGATAGGCAAAGGTGCTCCAACTGCCTGTATTTTTGCCTTCAAGGGGAATGGAGTTAGCCCACTGCACACCTAGTTTTATTCCCTAAATTGCAGACACCATGGTCCATCCTGTGGTCATGGAAGAAAATTTTCAGGGGTGGGTGAACTTTAAAAGCAAACTGTCAAAGTCACACGTCTGTGGTTTAACTAAACTTATGTATTCCAGAGTAGATTTCAAAAGACCGAAAAATTTATGGCCTCATTACACTGAAAATAGCTGCAATTTTTATGTTCTTGAGTTTTGAGGAGCTTTAAAAAGTTTTCTCCTATGACTTGGGGCTTCTTTGCAGTATGAGGAAAGCCAAATCAAAAGAATGAGTGTCTGGGTCAAGACAAAGCCATAATTCCCAAGCTGTTGGAAGGAAAAGAGATGAAGACAGAACTAGGTCAGAGACCCAGCATTACAGCTCTGCAGATTTGCTTCTGGTGCTCTTTCTGGTATCCAGGGAACAGGGAGAAGAAGCCTTGTGCTCACCTCCAACAACAGGTGCTGCCCCAGCCTATCAACCACCCATCTTCAGCTTCATTTAAAGCTGCAGCTGGCCTGATTTTGCAGTGCTCTGGCACAGGCAAAGCTAAAGAAGGTCATCACCACAGGACTGCTCACAGCAATCTGCTATTTCAGGCAACTGTTTTTGCCTATAACTACAGACACTCCAGCATGCACGTGTAAGTTAGAAATGTTTTCCAAATACAGAAATGCCAAACTGGTGGGCACCAAAACCACTAGAATGAACAACTCAATTTGCTGTATGTGATAATACACTTCCTTGCTGTTCTTAACTGGTCTTTTTTTTTTAGTTCAACTCTAGGCAGCTTTGAAGCAAAATAAAACATGAAGACAGAACACAGTAGGAAGATAATGATCGGCATAAAGTAAGTAAATAGTCAAATCAAATTGCAATCATAGGGTACTAAATAAGAATTTTATATAAGACCAAGAAGGAGGAGAACAAGGCAGTAAAGATCCTTATTGCATTGATTATTAAGGGTACCTGAAACAATGACAGTGGGCAGTGGGCAGAAATATTAGCCTTTACCTCAGCTTACATTTCAAACTGAACTGAAAACCTACAGAAGTTTTCAAAAATGAGAAGCAAGTTCTTTATTTAAAAATGCAGGTGACACAAAATACTTGTATGACTATAAAAGATGGGCATCCAAAGCTGTGTGCAGTTCAAAACCTTGCCATATCTGTCAGCTGCATGTAACAACTGTTCAGGAGTTTTAAAATTAAGCAAATGGAAAACCCCACAGAATATTACAGATTCTGTGGATTTAAGTGTTTCAGAACTTCTAGATAAAACTATGACTTGTCTAGGAACTGCTTGTATTTTTAATTATCCTTTTGGTCTCATGGATGAGATCAAGCTCAGCGGAATAATGGAAGTACTTACAGAGGCACTGTCACTGTGAGCCAGACTTCAAGCTACTGGGAGAGTGACAGAACTTAAGCCATAAACAGTCACTCCTTTATATTCAGGATATGTATTTAGTGAATCACCATCTATGCCTCATTTCTAAGTCACGAAACACAGCCACATGCTTTATGTTGCTTTGCACATCACACAGCATCACACTAAGCCCTGCTCAATTCCCCTGCATCCCTCTCTCACCTGCTGTAGTAACTTGCAGTGATTCTTCATCCGCTCTGTCAACCCCACGCATTGCATCTGCCTGAGACTGAAGTTTCCCCAGCCCCTTAGGAATAGCAGATGTGTCTGCAGTGTTAATATGTCACACAGTACATCTAGATGGAAGTGAAATACCAGCCCGACATGTTCCTCCAGTCTCCAGATTGTAAGAAGTTATTACATAACCTTGTGAGGTCATTTCAAAGCACTGTTGAAAATTAAAGGATGTTGGCAATCGAGCTGAACGTAACGACCCTCAGAAACTTGCCCATTTTAGAAGTAAGCCCTCTTGAGAAGAACAAACCTGTGGACATTACATTTAATCCAGTGAGGGTATTTTAGCCAATTTACTTTTATAGGTGATTTGTCCTGTACCACTTAAGTTAGCAACAGTACCCACATATAAACCCTAATCCATTCCTATTCTGAACCTATGGAAAGGCCAAGCAGAATTTTGCAAAGGTAATCTGTTTACACCAGACCAAACTAATGCAAGAGCTACACACACCATAACAAAGAATACTCAGTGGGATAGACGGCTGAACCGAATAAACAAAAGCAATGGGAATGTTTGCCTGCACTAAAATCTCCAGCAGCCAACAACAATACTTGAGACAAATTTTTCAGATTGGGTGGCCTGAAGTTAAGCACCCACATTCATATGTAGGCAGTGATGTGAGTGATTTGAGCTATGAAGGATTCAGGCAACCACTGCTTACACTGGAATCACTCATCACAAATCAGGTCATACACTTCTCAGCCTACACATAGCATTAGCCTAAATTAGGAATAAAGTTTTGGAAGTCTTGACTTCTGAATCTTAAAAATACTAGAAAACTTTAACAAAAACATGGTGTCAAGTCCTCATATATGATAAATCAGCATAGCCCTATTGGCATAATGAAAAAGCATTGATTTTTTAATGAGCTGAAGGTTTGGCTTTGCAGTCTGCTGTGGCATTTGTGTGTCCATGTATGGATAATATCTCTACACTGGCAGGAAGAGCTGGAGAGAAACAAGGGAACAGCCCCAGAAAGCAGGAGTTATGAGTTCAAGCCAAGATCTGAGTCCAGTCTGCTGTGCTATCTTGCATACATCATTTTGTTATTCTGAGCATTTTCCCAAACAAACCTTTGTCTCTACATACCTGTTTAGACTGTAAAACTCCTTTTACTATGTAGTCACACAATGCAGAGCAGAAACAGATTCTTAGCTCAGTTTGTGCCTTCACCTATTATTCCAAACACTATCAATATTAAATATATCTGAATTTATAAAACCAGCTCAGACTCCCTGGCTTGGCTGTGTAAAATCTGCCCCTGACTCAGCAAAGAAAAAATACACCTGACAAGCCTTGAATCTGCATCTGCCTTGGTTTGCACAGGCTCCGTGTAATGGATGTAACTGCACATGAAATGTTACAATGACAATAAATACACATAAATCTACTAAACTGATGAGCATTCAGTGAGACCTGATTAACGATGCCCTCAAGAGCAGCACCACGCTGCATTTTCCTCCTTAAAAGTGAAAAGCGACAGTTTTAAAGGACATGAAGCAACACAGAGAGCCATTTCTCTTCAGAGCCCTTGAGGAATATTTCCAGCATGATTCTGCCCATCAATACAAAAGCTCTGAGTGGCAGCCAGAGCTCCAGGGGGTACAAAGCCCCATCAGCTCCTCCACAGGAGGGACAGGAATATAATCTCTGCACCATGGTAGCAAAGGTGCTATCCAGTACCTGAACAGAGACAGGAGAACCCTACCCTGAAGCACCCCTGCAATAAAGTGAGCAGCTCTGCCCTTCACCCAGGGCTCAGCCTCATTCACCCAGGCAGGAAAGCTCTGCAAGGTCCAAAGCAGAGCTGGTTTTCCTCCAGACAACACAAAGTAGAATGAGCTCCGATCTGCTTGTGCCCATTCATGCAGGCATGTCTAAAGCAAGGTGCTGACCTACAGTTAGCTTGGAAATCAGGCTTTAAGGACTCCTCTGACCTACCCTGTGCTCAGACCAGCAGCTCTCTCTGCTAATCACATGCAAGTTTATGCTGCCAGTGTTATTTCAATGGGCTGAATTGCTTTTCAGAGTATTTAATAAATATTGCCTGCTGGCATACACGGGATTGAAGAGCTGGAGATCTGAAAGAGCCAAACATCCCTTTTGGCACCTTTGCTCTAATGCTGCAACTGTGTCTCTGCCAGTCCCTGCCAGTCTCAGCAGACTGGCATTAAAGTGATGCTTTGCACAGGAAAAAGTAAATAAACAGATTATGCTCCATCTGATCCATAAACAGTGGGATCTTATTAAAAGCTACCAAATGCAACTTCAAACAGCAATGCATTGTATCCTAGGATTCATTTGCAAACTAGTGGCCAAGCCAATCTGTTTTTGTGAAGTATTTTTATTTTAAATAATATGTGGAAATAGATTTCTAATTGTTTTCTTCTGGGAGGACAAGGGAGTTCTGATAATCGGGCTACCTAGTTAATTACTAATCCTCTTCAAATATGCCTAATAGTCTGGTTTGTCAACATAGCTTAATAGAGAAGGAAATGAAATGTGTCTGATTTTTCTAGCCACAGTACTTTAAAAAATGACAGAGGAGTTTTTCCTCCCTTTTCCTACTGAGGAGCAGATGTACCATAGGTCATGGCAAGATCCTGGGCGCAAATACAACTAAATTTTGATGTTGAGCACTGTTAGCCTTCCTGGCTTCTCCATGCCCTGGTCTATGCCCCTGTGAGGTAATTATAATACTGATTCCAGGAATAAATATTAATTAATTTCAGTTTTTTAATTTCTCGTTGTTACAAAATATCATAAAATAAAAACAAACAAAAGCAACCACTAAATCTTGGTTACTTGTCACAAAATGGACTTTATAACATGGCAGATTTTTAGCCTTTGTTCCAATGAGCCAGCTTTGGAGATATTCAGCATAAAAAATAACTCAATTTTTTCAGTGCACATTGTTTTTGACAAAAGATTGACCCTCAAGTCTTGTCTCTTTTCTGGTCTAAAGGACAGTGCAATGTGCTGGGACCCAGGTGATTTTTGCCTTATTTTCCCCATTCTAATGTCATCCTTGAGGTGTATCACTTTCCTTCTGCATTCTGTGGTCACCAGCTGCAAAATTCAGGTAAAGCTAAAAAATTCCTTTGTGAAGTAATGAAATTACCACCCAAAACTGACCCCTCCAAGTTGCTACAGAGAAGTTAGGCCCTATTACCCACATTAAAAACAAAATGGAGTCAACATTTTTGTTCTAACAATATAATGGAAAGACCAATTACTCTCCAACATATACATATGCATTCATTTTAGCACAAAATCGAGCATAATATGAAGACCAGTTAGGCACCTTTAATGAATCAGAAGGAAGATAAAATTAAACACTCTCTAATGAATAGTCTTCTTTCATCATTATTAGATTCTCAGAAATATCATCCTAACTTTCTTTTCTTTTTTACATTCTTCTAACTCTGCACTTTTAATAGGTGTTAAGGATAAAATTTCACAGACCTAACTTGCAGTCTTCAATGGAGGAAGCTGAGTACTTTTATTACAGTTTAATAAATTGTTAATATTGAAGATGAATAATGAAATAACTACTGTCATGTAACCCCCTAATAACCATTACACAAATATGATTTCTGACAAAGTTTCAACTTATTATTAAAATATATAGACTTGCGCCTATGCAGGCAAAGGTAATATTTCTGACATTACTATCTCTAATAATAACTTTAAGATAAAACATTTTTTTCTAAGAAATGTCAGCTTTCATTCGAATAAAACACTCTGGAGCTGCATCCACTTGTTGTG
Source organism: Entomyzon cyanotis (assembly GCA_024500445.1). Taxonomy (NCBI): domain Eukaryota; kingdom Metazoa; phylum Chordata; class Aves; order Passeriformes; family Meliphagidae; genus Entomyzon; species Entomyzon cyanotis. The sequence continues at coordinate 2,960,259 of JAKEPQ010000739.1, forward strand.
CAGTGCTTTACATTTGTTACTGAATGTGGTAGAGAACTGTTACACACTCATTCTGAGGAGACTGAAGTCTTGGACACAGTTTTACATGGATACATACAAAAGACAACAAATATCCATGAGTGTGGCTAGCACAGCTCTTTCCCATGAGAATTTCTTTTGTGTTTTATAAACAGAGATAAAGTTTGGATGTTATTAAAAACAGTGTCTCGAGATTTGGACAGTTCAGGCCTGGCCAATCAGGCCTAGGGGGAGGTTTCTGACTGACCAATCTGGGTGACCTCTGAAAAGTCTATATATATGTTGGATTCAAACAATAAAGTGCTTTTTCTATGCCACGCTGAGAATCCAGGCTTTCCTTCTCTGCTAGTGGCTCAACAGCGACACATGAGCATGGCTATGGCCAGCCTGGACTGCTCTCAAGAGTTCTCCATCAAAGTTAGGACTTCCATACCAAAGACCCATACTGCAGCAGCTTCCCAGAGGCAGATGTGTATTTCCATGCTGTGTACAGTGCTGAGTTTTCTTAATACTGCAAGTTCATTTGAACTTGCACATCTAACTTCCCTCCAAATTAATAACACTTCAAACGTCCATCAAAACATGCTACCATTTTCTGAAACTCTACTGCAGTCCCATTACTCACTGGCATCTTTCATCTCACTCTCCATCTCCTATTTTTAATATTTCATTTCAGAAAACAAATGCATGCATTTATACGCTGTGCAGTCCCATGACTGCAGTATTGCTATTGATTTCTTGCATGACAAACCATACACATATACTCAACAGGATCTAGGCTGATGTAATGGTTTCTCAAAAATTCCACTTTTCACTTTCTTAAGGATGTTTGGGGAAATAGCCCAGTAGTTTTGCACAGGATACATTAAAATTGGAAAATAAGGCTCACTCAGCTACAGCTTTGTTTCTATTGCTAAACTGTCTTCTCTTCAGCCAGAACCTGACTTGGAACTCTTGTGGGGAACTGCAAGAGCCCAGCCAGAATCTGGGGAATCCTCACAATTCAAATTTATCATTTTCTGTAGAGCTAAGCACAAACTACTGAGGTGCCATATAAAAACCAACAAACCAAACAAACAACCAAACTAATCATCACCATCAACAACAAACCAAACCAAACCAAACAAAAAAAAAAAAAAAACCAAAACGCAAACCACCAAAACCTAGGGATACCACCTGCTTTGTTTCCTCCTGTCTCTGTCCCAACATTTTTTTCATATATCAGGCTGGTTTTTTCTTTTTGTGAGGGCAGTTATTGCTTGATTATAATCTTTCTGCTCTCCTAGCAAGCTGATTAATATAAGTACATTTTTACTTCAGGTTCTGTGTGTTCAAGATTAAGCAAACTGTTATAGATGCTCTAAAAAAGGTTAAATAAATAATTTTTATAGTATTCTCATGATTTGTACTGAGGCATTGTAACATCTCAGACTGCCAAAACATGAGCCAGGTCTCAGGGTTCCATTCATATCAATGGGAAATAAAACCAGATTTAACAAAGACAAAACAATGAGCTTGAAACCTTTCTAGTGGAACAATCATTTGGATGATAAAGAGATGTGAACGGAGAATTCCTACAAGACATAATTGAAGAAAGGAATGCTTTATCAAAGGCAATTTTTCTTCTACTTCTTTGTAAGAGGCTGGCAAAAACAAACCCAAGTATGCTTTAAAGTGAACATCCTGTGACCTGTGATGTGAGTTTTACTGTGTTCCAATTCAATTGAAATGTCCTTCAGAATAGGCAAGGTCTGGAAACGTAAAACAAGCAAGCAAACAAAGAAATTAACCCAGAGCTCTTCATACAAGGAGAAGGTGATGTTCATCTTTAAGAGAAGAACAAAGGACAAAGGGATTGGAAGCAAATATTTGCCTGTATTCCAATGAACATGGAACAAGTGTCATGTCAAAAGACTGTAGATTTTTAAAGGAATTATAGAATTCATTGAGAGCTTTTAATTGCATATCCTGAGAGCATTACACATTCCTTGAGAAGGCTGTGATTGCATATGTAAATGTTCTGAAGTGCACTGCCATGAGGGCATGCCCTCTGTATGTCCAGTCAGAAGGCAAGAAATATGGCCAGAAATATGGCACACTTTAGGACAGTGGTTTGGAAAGCACACAGTGCACCTGGTGATCAGTAAAGCTCAGGGTCTGAGTGGAAATACACTGCTCTGCTTTTCAGAGCTTCCAATATCCTGGGACATAACACAGTACACATGAAGGAAAAGGCATACTGAGCTCTCATGCCTTTTTCATAACTTCCAGGTGGAGAAAGGCCAGACCCTCTTTGCTAGGGCTTTTCTTGGAACAAACACAGATGTCTGGCACAAAACGTACATTTGTGTTTGCACTGGATGCCAAGCTGCAGCTCAGCTTTTCTTGATTTCTCTTCAGCCATTCATCATACGGATGGTCAAGTAATTTCTCTCTCAAGAGCTCCTTTATCAGCTTAAGAACACCTGACCTCCGTTCAGCCCACAGATCCAGGAGAGGAAGCAAAGTGCAGACAAAGATGCCTGCAATTTACAGGCTGAAACCCTCAAGCCCTGGTGCACAGGCAGCTGAGCCCACAGCACCCTGGGCACAGAGCCTGGCCCCTGGCCCTCAGAGCCCCAATTTGGGTCACACCGACCTCAGCAGCAATGAAATCAGCACTCAAGTGGCTCCTGCAGCCTTCACAAGTGGCCGTGGTTCCAGTCACCAAAGCCATGTGCCAAACGCCCTTGTTGGCTGAGCTGAAAACTGCTGGGGGAGAAGGGATATTTAGGGACAGCAGCACCTGAAAAAAATGTGTGGAAGCAGCATCTACCACTACACTGTGTTCTGCTACTTGCAGTCCCTCTGTTAAAAAAGAGATAATATTAACTTCTAGCACATGGTGTGAATAGAACTAAGAATTCATGAAGCATTTCTAAATTCCCAACTGAAAGCTGCTGTATTTAATTTCTTATTACAAAATACACAAACAATTACAGTTACAAATAATAATCAGATCCTGAAGTCCTAGCCAAAATGCCTAAAAAATATTGCATCATCATTTTGAAGGAATTCAAAGGCTACACACTGTATTTCAGTACAGCAGACACCCCGAAAAAGATTTACTGTATATGAGTATCAGACTTAACTAGATATTCTTGCTAAGCACTAAGGATTGAAATAAAAACCTACAGAGCATTTACTTGCAATAAAATGTAAGTAATAAACATAATAATGCTGCCTTTTACTTATCATTATTATTCACAGGACAAGAGCTGTGTTAACAATGTCAAAGAAGTAATTTGAAGAAATCTTTAATTAAAAATTCCTAAACTTATAGAAAATAGTAAAATAACTTTCCTAACATTTTATTAAAAGCTCCAAGTGAATTGACACATTGAAATCCAGTCAAATATCTAAATAGAGTTTAAAAGCCACTGCACATTTTAATAAAGGTCTCACCAAAATAGTGTAATACTCTTCAATATTTCAACAGAATATCTTGATTGCAAAATGTCTGAGTTCTTCCTACAACTCTATGGAGAGTCAAAAACTCACACTTCCATCCCTTCCTTCCTATTAAAAAATCCATCCAGATAATTTGATTTTGAATAAAATCCCTGAAATTCTTCTGAAAAGGATTGAATCGTTATGTGGAATTGCGGACAAAATTGAAGAGAATTGATTTTTATGCATGGAAATTTAAATTAAGGCAGTTCATGTTTGGAGTGACAGAATAGAAGTGTGCCTGTTGAGTTAACACATTGCAAAATTCAGCTCTGATTAAACTCATCCAGATTTGTATAAGGGGCAAGCTTAGATGGCCTTTTGGGGATAAAGCAAAAATGAAGTTTGTCACAACATTTCACATCCTCTCACATACCAAAACATGTGCTGGCAATTATAAAAGCAAAAATTTTGCTGGAAGATTGTTTCCTGCTTCCTATTCCCTCTGATTTTTGTATGAGTTTTAATATTATATATAAAAGAATAAAAAAAAAAAGCTAGAAAAATCTTCCCCAGAAAAGCTCAGTCTGTGTTTCATCATTTCAAAATCCATTTTCCAGCCTTTACTGAGTGAAAATAAAGAGCTTCAGGTAAAAACATAAAACTGTGGACTACAACAGAGTATGACCAAATCCCTAAAATACCTCTCTGTTTGGACTATGGGAAAAAAATATAAATTATCAGAGCTTAAACATCACAGAGTATGAAAGCACTAGACTAGTGATGGCCAAGTTACATCAGTCTATCCTCAAGTCACTTTATTATTAGATAAAATATTGTTACATGTTTATATTGCTATACCTTTGTAGAACATTGTGCTGGTTTGCAATTGTAAAGTCTTGGTTAGTGGAGAAAAGGGCAGGAATTTTATGGAGACTTCAACAGAATGAGGTAAATCTAAAATACTTCCCAAGAGCTGTGTGTCAGCATGTGCTGGTGCTCTGTGGCTTCTAGTCCAAGAGAAACTGCACCATGGTTCCTTCTCCTGTTGTACCTTCAGACTGAAGAATAACAATTTGGGCTCTTTTCCCCAGCAAAAAAAATTGTAGAAGATGAATAATGCATTAATGGAATAGTAGCACAAGCTTACCAAAATACTTAATTTATTCAAATCTTTATTAAATTCACATACACACAATAATACAGAAGTGTACATAAAACAATGCAAAACCAAAATGTTAACATAAAGAGAAAATACAGCAAAAATATTCCCAAAGAAAAAACACAAAACATATTTTTCATCCAGAACATTGATTAAACTGCCTTTTCCTACAAAATATTTTTATTCATTCACATAAATATTTGAAATAGTCCATTTCAAACTATTTTAACTACTGCTAACAGTAAATGTACACCGGAAAGCTAAAGCAATATGCTGGCTTGCTATACTTATTTTATATAAAAGAAAGCATCTTTGCCAGCCACTTATTTCTTACTCTAACTCTTTCTGGAATGTGACTTGTCCAGCAAAGCAGAACAGCAGAGCTTTGAAGCAGAAGGAAAGAGAGCAGCAAAAAATACTAAAATAGCTCGAAGGCACAGAAAATATGGTACTAAAGCCAATGGCAAAATATCTGCACAATCCAGAGGATCAACAAGGCGCAGAAATATTTTCTTGTGGTGCAGGGGTGAGCTGGAAGCAATTAGGGAAAAACAACCCCTCAGTGCTACTTACAAGCGTGAAGCAGCAGTCACGACTAAAGCACAGTGAATCGGCGCCTGCCACAGCCAGCTGCCATTTCCAAAGTGCTGCTCCAACTGCGGTTTGTGGAAGGAAGCCTAAGATGGATAAATGTCTGCAGGAGCCCCAGGGAAATGCAACTGCTCTGCAGACATTAAGAATAGCAGAGTGAATTCCTGCTCTGACAACGCGGCTAGCGGAAAGGTCCTTGGCCCTGAGTAAGTTACAAATGGATACTAAAAACCTGGGAAGCTCCTTAAAGTCTCAGCCTGGGCCAGCCAGGCAGATCCCACAGGCTCCTTGGCTGGAAGCTGAATGCTGATGAGCAATACCAAGAAGAGGGATATAGTTTGGGGATAAAGCAGAAAATGAATTTGCTGAATAGAAAGCTCTGCTTGGCCTCCTTAATCCTTTCAGGTTGGGAGTAATTGCAGTGATTCCATAAAGCTCAATCACAGAGGGTGCAGTGGTTAGATGGTCGTGTCTTTGGCAGGCAGTGGTTCATATTAATAATGTTCCAGGCTTTCAAAAGCAGCCTGTATGTCTAAATCAATTACTTCCCACAGCCCTTGTGTGCGGTAAGCAAGCAATGCTATCTCTTTTCTGAGATAAGGAAACCAGAAGGAACTGAAATCGTTACAACAGGAATGTAAAGCGGACAGGACAAGGGCCCCATATTTCTTTTGTTTAGAGTTGTGCTTTGAAGAATTTCTCCAGCCTGTTTCTCTTTCTCCTTTTATGTTACTCATTGTTATCTCTTCAGATTTCAAAAAGTGAGTTAAGCACCAGAAAATGTGCAGAGCTGCTCAAATGCCACTAAAAATGGCTCTGCAAAGACTTAAGAGCCCTACAAGGGCTTCCCTACAAGAGGAGTGTTTCATGCTTTGGCCTTGCCATTTAAAAAGGCCATCCGATGATATTTGCAAAGAAAAACATGAAAAACCCGCAAAATAAAGCAACTTTGACATAAATTCAACATTGCCAGTGATTTGATACCTGACAACATTTTATCTACACAAAATATTAAACTTATTTGAAAGACTTGTTCTATTAACCCTCAAAATTACTTCAAGTGAGGCAATTTAATAATGAGGATGATCTCTGTAGCTGTCCCAGGGTGAGGACCCAGGGAGTTTCCCACGTTTTCAGTATCTGTTTGTGACATGGGGCCAAAGATCTTTCCACTCACCTCCTAGAAGGAAGCGAGATGTGTGCTGTCTGAGGGGACTCAGAAGATATATTCTCTTATTTCTGAGCAGCATGAGCATTCCCACTAGACATGCCCATGCTTGCCCTTGCAGTTTATCCAAGGGTATCTTTACTAAAAAGCACAGAGGACGGAATTCCAGCTCTACTGACACTAATGGCAAAAACTCCCAAGCATTTTGATAAAACTCATCTCATATTAATTTCCTGAGTCACACTACAATTTTGGTCATTATTTGGGGGGAAAAAAATCAAAATCTGCACCATAACCTTTGTGACCAGATGGGAAAACTATTACAATACAGGGAATATATCTGGTATTGGGTGTCCATGCATGCAGTCTATAACTTAAGGGCATTACAGAATAATTCTATATACTGTAGAGGTATGTGAATCGCTATAGAAGCAATCCAACTGTGGTAGTACAGGAATCTACCCACTCAAGAGGCTTTAAAACTAGCTCAGATTTCTGTGTGCTTTGCACAACATGCAGTGAAGCCATTTCCTCACTGACAAAAAATATTTACATTAAACCCCTTTTATCAGGATGATATGTAGGTTAATTATAAGGTAAACATAATCTTATGTTACAACAAAGACTTCTAATTGGATGTTATAAGAAAGACTTCTTATATTTTAGTACAAATCTGCTCCACCTCTTCTTAGTATCTGTTCTGTGCTGGCAGCATATAACTAGGTTTTTTTAAAATCAATAGGATTTACCAAAAATGTCTCTCAGCCCAGCATTATTTCTACTTTAAATCAGAGACCTACAAAAAGAATTGAAAGTTGAGGATCTATTCCATACTTTGACAAAAAGCCATGCTAAAAGTATTGATAAAACAATAGGAGAAAAATAAATCAAGAAATATCTCCAAAGTCTAGCATATAGGGTGTTTCACTGTTCCAATACAATATAAAAGAGAAAGCTGGTACAGAGCCCAATTATTGCCTTGAGTGCAGTATCAGTATTGCTCATGTCTTCGAAGAACTTTCTGATTTTTCCAGTAAGTTCATAAAGATATTTTAGGCTCCCTAAGAACTGATAAAGAGCTGCTCTTTCTGAGGCAAAATGTGATGTCCGCATCAGAAACAGCTGTGTTAGGAGGTTCTGACAGATTCCTGTTTTCCCAAGGGTCATTTCTTGGTGAGGTACATTTGTTCCCATCACTAAAATGCTGCAGGCAGAATCCCCAGCTTGCACAGATGCTTTGTGCAGACTTGTCAGGGAGCAGCCTGGACATCCTAACCAAAATTTATGTCCTCATTTCAGGGGAACTATGCCATAAGCAGCCAGTTCTCCACAGTGTGGCTCTGGAATCTTCTAGCCCAGAAGAGTGCTTGAGCTGCTGAAGGTGTAGGTAAGTCCAAGCAACCAGCATCAGGGTGTGTGTCATGTAGGAAAACTCCAGAGGAGTAAGTAGCAGAGGAATCCTTTCTTGGTGTTCTGATTTTGTACCTAATCTTCAAATCTTTGATGTCACTAAGTGCTGAAAATGGGGAGGACTGACCCTTTGAGCTGCTGCTGACAAAGGATGAAATGTGGCAGTGGCACAGCACAGTAATGGGGCCACGAGTGCTGACAGGAATTGCAGACTGTAGGCAGCATTTGAACCACAAATACAAACACTGAGCATCAAATGGAGCAGGGCACAAAGGTGAGGGATTCACACAGGAACAGGCAAGGTGTGTAGGCTGAGACCCAAAGATATCTGAATATCTCTCTATGAACAGGCTTTTGGAAAACCTCTGCAAGGGCTGAATAACCATAACACATCAACACTTGTGCAACTGTCACCTGGAATGTCTGCATTCCCATGTTGGTTCTGACATTGATTCCCTTTCTGCCCTTGGCAAGACAATTAGCAGTAGCAAGTTACACTACCTGGATTCATGCCACAGAGGTTCTTATTCTGCTAACATAGGAGGGTTGCCACCTGCTTTAATATTTTTACTCATAAAAGCAAGAGATTATAAGAATAATATATCTCCTTCCTGCTCCCAGTTGTGTTATGAGATTAAATGTTTTTCCAGTTCTTTGAAGATGTAAAGATTGACATTGAAATCAAGTATTTTTGATAAGTTGTTTATATGCCATAGAGGCAGCATGATAATCAGAGATATTCTGCAAGATGATATATTACCTCATCCTAATGTAGTTTTTATTTAAAAAGGTGTAGCTTATCTTGTATACCTGAGTGTCAGAGGAGGAAACATGGTGGGAATATTTTGGGTACTTCTGTATCTGGTAGATCATAAACCAAGACAGATATACTTCTAGACAAGCAGAGTGTTCCCCCTTGTCCTGCTCCCACCACTTTGGTACCTCTCATTCAAACAACCTTGCACATGGACCATCACCTCCACTTTTACCTCATTGCATCTCAAGCAATAAGAAAAAGATGCAGATTTTAGAGGACTTTGAATAAAATCACTTAAAGTGCAGTGATTCTCCTGAATAACTGAGATGGTGTAGCCTTTCTGAAGCAACATTCTCTGCTGGGGACGATGTGTACACTCAAGCAAGACAACAGACAATGTTTTTTCTTCCCTGTGTGTACATTTGACCAGCCTGATTCCACTTCTGTACTTGTGTACTTCTGTAATATTATTTTCAAATATCCACATGTGGGGATAAGCCCCTGAAATGTTAGATCAGATGGTCATGAACAAAACCCCATGATCCTTCACACAAACTCAAAAATGAATTTGACTGCCTCTGAGAGATGCTCAGAGAGCACCTAAATCTCAGCTTTGGGAGATTTAGATTTTTGAGAGATTTAGATATCTCTACTACAGCTAGAGAAGTCACTTGCCAAATGCCCCAGTCATCCCCAGCCAATCCCACTGCCCCACTTCCTCTGTCAGGGGTCTCCCCACCCATCCTCAGTACACTCAGGGAATATGTTTGTGTGCATTTTGCATGTACATGCACTTTATATGTGCTCTAGTTTCTTTCTGAAATACTCAGAACACATTTCAAGTCACAGGTCTGTGCAAAATTCAGCATGTCTGAAGACTATGAGCATAATATGGGAAACTGGATAAATTGATGTTAAAGGATTTCAGCAATTTACTACTAACGCTGTGCAAGAAGTGCATGTAACTAAAAGAAGTGCATGTAGCTATCTTTCTAATAAAAGAAAGGGAAGAGCATGTAATAATGAACTTATGGGATCCTAAGTTCTAGGCTGGAAAATCTGACTCTTAGTTTTCTTCTGACATTCTTACAATTTTGTGGTCCCTGTCCTCTACTTCCATTCTACATATTTGCTCTTCTCATCTCAATAATGAATTTATCAAATATCTTGACTACAGTCTGGAATAGCCCCTACAGTACAACCTTCAACAAAAAGGATTTGTTTGGTTTTTTTTCATATGCATTAAATGCTCCATGTGCAGAAATTGAGTGTGGGAGAAGCTCTGCCAATCTGAATTCTGTACTTCTCAAACTGTCTTTAATGTAATGTTTTAAAACATTTTTATTATTTTTTGTAAGAGCCTTGCTTACCTACACACAGTTGCCACAAGATTCTAAGACAGACTTGTTACTACAACAGGTATCAGGTTTAAAGAGCTGAGCATAAATGCTACAAAGGAAAGCATTATCTCTATGCACAAATGTATGCACACATAGGGATATGTGTTGATGTGTGTGTACCTATATTTATCTGTATATATGCCTGTTCTTGTATACATGCCTCCCTCATCCTGCCATCACAGTGGCAGAAGGTAATGCTGACGCCTGTTGCAAAACAAAATAAATTGCCTGCTGGCAATTCCATTTTCAAAACGCTTCAGTAAATTGTTTTGTTAAGAGTAACATCATTTCTATTTCACCTAATCATTATTCCTCTAAACAGTGTTTTCCTTTTAAAAATACATTGCTTTATACTACTAACTTTTGCTGATTTATAAACTTCACTGCCCCTAAAGTAGCAATATTGCAGAGCATGCTGATTACATGACTAGATTGGATGTGACTATGCCTGAACTTCTTTCTGAAAATGAGGTCTGAGCTATAAGGCTGTATTGTCCTCACCATGAGCAAAAATGACAACACAACACAGAAATTAACTATTTATGTAAATGAAAAAAATCTTGCTTATCTAAAAACATGCCTAAAATGCATGCAATGCTTAAAATTACCTCTCCAAAAAGACTTATTAATTTCATTTTTAAATCCTTTTTTTTATTATTTCCTAAGATACCAGGAAAGCAAGACTTTCAGGAAGGGAAAAGGAAAAGCTGCTCTTGTGCACTTTCTGTGTGTGCATATGTTAACTAACAGGAGTTCACTGAATGTGACACATTGCTTTCAATCCTGCAAAGGCAAACAGTTACCATTACTTCCCTAAGCCTGAGTCGAACACCCATGGAAGTGACTGGGACTCCAGGCACCCACTTCCACAGAACAAGAGCCAGATCAATATGTGTACTATGTTAATTGTGTAGGATAGGACACTGATCCTTATTCCAAAGCCCTTGCTTTCATACTGCAGCTTCATCAAAAGTAGAATTGCAAGACAGCATGGAGACGCACAATTCAGAAACACATGGACTCTCTTCCCAAATTCAAAAGCAGATGCAAATTACGAGCAATGAAAAATAGGAAGTGCTGCATTCAGCTTTCTGCCCTGGAACACCATGTAGTAAACTCCCAACCACAGCAAGTGCAACACGTAGGACTGTGGTTTCGTGAAAGGCTTGCTCCAGCCTTTATTTTGAACGGAGCTCTTAGTCAGATGTGATATCTGCAGACTCTGTAAATTCCATGGATGAGATAATCTGGGTCAAACTATGAAGAAAAAGATCCAAATTCATTTCTCTTTTCCCCAGCTGCTTTTTCATCTGTTTTACAAGATTTATTTCCCCCATAAAACTGTATAGTAGTTAAATTCTTAACAAACAGGATGTCTTGGTAAATATAGTAGAGTAATATATCTACTAGGAATCTTAAAAATTATTATAATTAATGAGCCAGTAGTTACAAAAATAACGTTAATAATGACAATGCATATACATTATTTAACCCAAACTGGCACCTCTGGACTAAGTCAAGCACTGAGTGGAGTCTTCACCTCTTTTTCTACCTATATTTGCAAAGATTATTTCTTTGTACTTCATCACAGACTTTTTGGAAGCATTTACTTTTCCTGCTCAGGCTAAAAAATAGTATTAGCAGAGCATCTGAGGGATTCATCCAAGTCCTTGACTGTGTATTCCTAAAAAGTCAGGCATTTCACCTGAGTCAAAGATTACATAATGCCTCAGTCAAATCACAGTCCCTGTCCATCCAGGGGTCTACCAAGGGAGCAGTAACGGACCTCGGCATTTTAAGGAAAGACTTTACCCATCCTATCACATTCTGCCACAGTTATCCTGTGGTACATCATTCAACCAAACACCAGGTGTGAAGAGCCTTCCACATGAATTTACAGGCGTACTTGGAATGCTGAAAGTGTTTCTGACATGGTGTGCATGCATTTCTTTTTTTTTTTTCCCGAGGATAGCTGGAGCCGTCATTGTCATTCATAGCATCTAGCAGCTTCCAATAAAATCATTCTTAGCCAATATGAAGTATCTGCTGGTCATGATGCATGCTGTTTCTTATCTCTGAAGATGTGAATGTGTGTTTCAGATATACATAGCCATACCCTGCCATCTCTTAAGGGTAAGTTTCTGAAAAGTGCAATGGATAACAGGTCAATGGATAGTGAATTTTTTTTTCTCACAAGGGAAAAACTGTTGTAGTAAAGAGAAGATGCATTCAGGCACTTAATACACACAGATAGGAACACTACATTGCATTATGAGATTTTTCCCACTCACGTGCCATTAACATTAACCAGAAACATAAGATATTAAAGGCTTAGATGAAAAAGGAAGATGTTGCTGCAAACCACACACTAGACACCCACACCTAGAAGCATCAGCACGATACACAAACAGTATTGAAACAGAAAAAAAATATTGTACTGTATTCAGGAACATCTGTTTTCTCAGGACGTTATATACGTAAATATTTTATCAAAACAAGAAGTACACACATCAAAATATATGGAAGAAAACATAAATGCATAGTTTACAGCAAAGTGTCATCCATGTGTTAAGGTAGTTCTGGGATGCCTGCTGCTGCTTGTCTGACCTGCTTCAATATGACTAGGCACCTCAGGGAAGTTTTTTACTTAAGATGGATGGTAGAAGGCTAAAAGATGGAAAATCGGGGTGACAATGACGGCTAGCAGGGCAGAGTATGAAGCAGCTGACAATGGAAAACCAAGACAGTAGGTTTTCCTACTGCACAGAGCAGCACAGATAACAACTCTTAGTCTTTGTGCATATATTTAATGTCCATGTGTGGTGGAGGTATATATCTACAGGTGAAAGGAATAATCTCAGTTTTAAGGCATCATAAGCATCAATGCTAAAATACATGTTATTTACTAAATATATATGTATAATGAAAAAAAAATATATGTGCATTTATAAGCCTTCCATGACCCTTCTAAGATGCATATAATTGTTTCTACCCTGGAATGCTTAAAATTAAATGAACAGCAATTGCACTTCAGTAATGTATTCTATCAGAGAAATTAAAACTAAACTAGCCCATCAGGGAAAAAGACAGGTGCTACATCATTTACATCATGCCTCAAGTGCAAATCACCTAAATGATTTCAAAAAGGCAGAAATTTTCTCAGTGATTTACTTGCTAATAATATCTATTTGAGTTAAAATCTGTTTTCTTGTTGGTAATATCTGACATTTTATTATGTCTTCTTTGAAATACTGATACAGTAACAAAGACTTTGGAATAATACAATATGCAATAATTGAACTTTGAGATTATAGGTGTTATTTGGAAGTCTTGAAAAAATTGTTAACTTCTCTCAATTAGAATAAAACATAGTAACTTTTTCTTCCAGAGATTTCAGCTACAGATGCAGAAGTGATAGAGAGGTATAATCATTTCTGTCCTAAAACGTTTTTGCTGTCCTCCCTTAAAAGTCTATGTTGATTTAAAGTTCTTTTCCCTCACAAAATCTTTATGGTAGCTAGCTAGCATAGCTTTCAGATTTTATCTTGCCATATGTTTCAAGTTGTGTGCTTCAGTCTGCATCTGCTGAGTATCTGCTACGGTAGGGCTACAACATCAACTCAAAACAATTGGGACTACAGTCTTTATAAAAATTACTCTCTGCAGCTGTTGAAACCAGAATCTCTAAAAAAAGGAATTTTAAAACTGTAGCTTCTCTCTCTCTCTCTCTCTCTCTCTTTTTATCTAAGCTGAAAACAAGCACATCTTGATGGCACTTTTTAAATTGAAAGATAGAAGCAGATTTTTTTTCAAGGTATAATATAAAGAACTCTGCTTTAGAGTATGGAATAAAGGTACATCTGTCTTTAACCATGATAGGTGATTTAAAGAAAATCTTATGTGGAAAAAGATGTTGTAGTACAATACATCTTAGGTGTTAGAAGTCTCATTTGAAAACCATATTGACTAAGTTCTGCTTTTCAAAAAAAATTTGCTGGTTGTCAGAAACTTAAGAATTTATTAACAGCTAAAACCTTAGCAATCCTAAGCTTGCCTCTCTTATGGTTTATGAAGGCATTGCCAACCTCTTTATCTCAACAGCTAGACAGCAAAAACAAAATCAACCTGTCTTTCCAGTAAATATATTCAAGCACCTGCATGCTGTTAGATGTGGCGTCACTACAATGATTCAGAAGCTATAAACATACTTACAGTATCAAGGAAGAGTTTGATCCTGTAGTTCATACAGAACTGCTTGATTAGACTCATACATTCATAAACTGAGCACAGCAACCTCAGATTATCGGAGTATCTGTTCCAGTAGTATTCTTTTAAAACTTCTGTAATTAAAATAGTATGCTCACAGGATTATAACAAGGTTCAGCTGTAAGTGACCTCAGGAAGTCAAACACAGGATCTCTACTGAGGGCAGACCAGGCTGCTCACAGCTTAGTCCAGCCAGGTCTTGAAATCCTTCAAGGACAGAGACAGAACAGCCGCGTGGAGCAACCTGTTCCACTGCCTTCCTGTCCTCTTGGGGAAAAGGTTTTTCCTTGTTTCCAGATCGAACTCTCCTGTTTAGACTTCTGTCCACTCCCTCTTGCCCTCCTGCAGTGCTTCACCATGAGGAACCATGAGGAACCTGGCTCCAGCTCCCTGATCGCCTCCTCGCCTCTCCATATTAGGTTCTCCCAGACCCTCTCTTCTCCAGACAGAACAAGTCCTCAAGTAATAATGTAAAAGAAAAAAGGTTTTTACACACATATGAAAGCAGCAGCAGTGAGTGCATGTAGTATTATCACTGCTGCTAAAACACAACCAAAAGTTGGCATACTGTTCTGTTGTTAAATAGGGAAGAGAATGTTTCTGCCCCAAATGATCAAGAGTGCAGGTTTTCAAAGGTATTTAAGGAAGCTGATTTCTGTTAGATTTGGTGGAAGCCAAATATCTATATAGCTTCAGATATTCAGCCATAACACTGTAAGGAAACACTTTACTGTCACCAGAACCAGAGCCCTTAAAGGTTCATCAAACACAGGAACTTACTGTAAGCATTTGAGCAGCCACATCTGGAATGCTTTCAAACCTACAATGAGCACATGCATAAATATTTTCAGACTATTAGCCAAAGAAAGATAATGCAAGAATAAAAATGGGAAGGCAACAAATACAGGGACAAAGGGTGTGCATGTGATGCTCAGGGGTACATTTTTATAATAAACCCAGCTATTTTCTTATTTAATGTGTTAACAAGTTGCCAAACAAATCTCACTGCTGAGGTGGTGAGAAACCTCATTTCGAAATTTCAACTAAATCAAGAAGCAATGTCAACACTTCTGTGGCTGCATTGTGCTAAAACAATATACAAGGTAAATTGCTCTGGAGGAGCCTTAATCCATCCGTGAGAACCGAATCTTACTTCTGTTTGTCTGGAGTTCAGGAGATGAACTCTGTCCTTTGGCAATACATTAGCAATGGCTCTAAGGTTCTCTTTCCAATGAGTTCCTCAGGGGTGCTGAAAGCCACTCCTTTCCTTTGTGCATCACAAGGTTCAGATTATTATAAAAGTTGCTATAGCAGCATTGGGAATCTTCTTCAAATAAAAAATAAGCCTTTTGGTTTATTTTTTGATCTACCAAATTATTTCCTCTAATTTTTACAAGGATGCTGTTTTTGGTGTGGATTTATTCCATTCTCAGATATGTGTCAGAAGAATCTAGAATATTCAGACAGGTCTCTTCCTGTTACTTTTGTGCTATAAATTTAAGAATTAATAACTAGGAAATAAATGCAAATTATTTCCAGGTAATAAAATGTTATATGCTCATTTTATGAACATTAATGACAATTTAAAAAATTGTGAGGTTCAATCTGCCTAGGCAGACTCTAAGGTAACAATTCTGTTGCCTAATTAAATCATGATTACCTACAAATTCAGCCACCCTACACATCTATATGTGGATGATGTCACTCCTTTTCTGCAGAACTTGCACCACGCATTACATGGGCAGGGGTTAAGAAACTAATTTGAAGACACTGAAAAAAGAAAATGCACAGGGAACAATTTCTTTACATTATCAAACTAATACTTGTTTAAAATTTTGGGGAATGAGACATACTGAAGAGAAGCTGAAGTGCTGCTATTATAAGGGCTAAAGGCTATTAAAGTGCTGCTATTATAAGGGCTAATATAAACAATGTATTCTGATAACAAAGTTCACCTGAACCGAGTTTAAAAGAAATAATTGACATTTTCTTCTCTTTTAAGAAGCGCGGTACAATTTTCTAAATACATCCATCTGTATCAGTGGGAAAAATGTACCAGGATGTAACAAACAAAAGTATATCTATCAAACCAGTGGTGTCTTTTTCTTCTTACCCAGCTTCAGAAAAGCACATGGAAGCGCACCAGGTCTGACCTGTGCACTAGATCCAAGGAGCACCAGCTATAAAAAAACATATATAAATACTTGCAAGAATAGAAGAAGTGGATTCCACTATGCAGGTAGTCATTCCAGGGTTCATTGTTGCTTTTTCTAGTCTTCCAAATTTTCCACAGGAGCCCATGTGTAAGGCATAGAAGTTGTGCAAGAGGGCTGCTGCAGTTTTTCTATTTTAATGAATTGGTCTCCAATTCTTTAAGCAAGATAGCCATCAAGTATTTAAATAACTATAAGATTCTGTATTTGTTTTCAGGGACAGGATGAAGATAGTAATTCTACAAAGCAAGTCTTACTCTTTCAAGGTTACTCCTCCCTACTCTGCCTGTCTATGTTTTTCTCTAACTAAATGTAGACTGGAAACACATGGAGAATAATAAATTATGGATAACAACTTTAATTCATAGCCCTCATAACTGAGAACCCTCAGTAATCTGCACTTACTCTCCTATGCACCAGCAAACAAGCTATAAATCTTCTGAATGTTGTTACTAATATGCCTCTATTTTCCAGTAATCACAAGCAATGTCTCAAAAAAATAGTCGCCTTATTCACTCCCACAGTATTGTGGAACAGTTTGATAACTGCGCATTTACCATTAGTGGAGACTTCAGAGAAAGTTTCAGTCTCAATGAAAATAGGAGTTTTTAGTTGGTTACTAGGGCACAGATTCATCTAAATCCTTTGCTTTGTTTATATTCAAGCTATTTTTTTCTGAATAGAAGCATTGGAAAACTGGGAGGAAAATGAAACTAAAAATGTTAACAAAATGAATACTGGATCAAGATATTTGGATCTTAATTAAGCCATAAACTTGCTTAATAGGAAATTTACCTGGTGAAAAAACTTCAAAATACAGCCTTTACTTGGGGAATATGGGAGGCATGCAGAGAGACCTGTGCAACAAAAAATTTCCACTGAAACTTTCTTGTGACCTGCCAACAGCACTGCCACAAGGACATCTCTTGAAAGGAAGGGAATACCAGTTGGGCTGCTAGAAACAGCACCTTGCACCAAGAGGAACATGGCTAAAGGATTAATTATAATTGTGTTATAGTGTGTGTGTGTCTTCCTTGGCAATGGCTGGTACCTGCTGGGGTACTGAAAGAAATACAATGGGAACTCAGAGCAGGTTAACTCACCACGTGCTTACAGAATCTCATGAAGAACGTTTGCAGCTTGCGTTAGCTGCATCTGGGCTAAAGGCAATGAACCAGATATTCTCTGAAAAAGCTGTTGCCCTGAATCAGCCAAGACTGCTCTTTTAAGACAAACAGGATGGACTTAAGTAAATGCATAAACAATTTCTCAGGTCAGTAGTAATTCATGCAAAAACATTGGTGTCTTTTTACAATCCAGGAAAGATTTAATATAAATAAATTACAAGTAAAAATCTCAATTTCATATTGAAATATAGGGTGTAAACTCTACAATAGCCTTTTTATTAAGATCAGCCTTCATATACTGCACAAGAGTGTTAAGACCCCTCAAACATGCCATTGTAGTAAATCTGAATAAGAAAAATAAATTATGTCTGGACAGAAATTATGCAAAGATTATCTTACTAGGCAAAATATTATGTTCAATGATTTTTTTTTTTCTCAAACCTACAATACCAAAATAAAATAGTTGTAGAATTAGGAATAAAAAATACCAAAAACCAAGTTAGCAGGCATACAATATATCTCTGCAACTGATTCTCAATACTCCAGCCTCCTACCAGCTGTAACTGAATCATTTCTCCAACTTGTTAAAGAGTGGTTTCGTTCTGAAGCTTTTGTTGCTATTGTTGATCAGAAAGCAAAGGAATTTCCAAACCCTTTTCTGATCTACTCTTTCCCTTATATACATAAATACACAATCATGTGTAGCCACTGCTGCTGTGTTCCATGTGTTCAAACAGTAGGAGTCATCAGTAACAGCAGCTGCTCTGCATGGGGAATATGGTATCCTCCTGAAAAAACAAGACCCAATTCCCACAGCCACAAACAGCCTCAACATTCTGAATCACACTGAGTCACACATTTCCATCCATCTTTTCCCATGAATGTTCAACAAGGATGATGTTACTGCCCATCTTCTGATCAGAACTTAGGGCCTCATGATGAAAAGGTCAGAAGAACAAGCAATTAAAATGCCTATTACATTAACTGTAGTAGCCACCTGAGTACCTGAACAAGAGAAGTACCTCTGTCCCCCATGGTTTCCACATAGCTTTGTCTATCTCCAATTTATTTACAGATAAATAACATATCCTATAGATTGCATATATAAGATCCCAAGGATGTTTTCATAAAAAAAGCAAAAAACCCAAACTACCTTATCATAATTTATTTCATTGCACACAGATAAAAATCACATTTCACAAACATTATCTAACACTTCATATTTCAGCAGGACTATCTCCAGTAATGTCTTTGAAAAAATACCTTGAGGGGGCAATCTGCCATCACAGGAGGATAATGCACCCATTGCAAAGACCCTGTGCCAATACATTAGCTCTCCTTCTGTCATCTCTGGCTCAGCCTTCTCCCTGCTCTTCATTCTGGTCCTTGTGGTTGGCAGCTATTGAAACAACGAAGACCACAGTATATGACTTGAATGCAAAGGACATAAATCAGCATGCTGCCTGCCTCCTAATAGTAATGTTTTCCAGATTATCCATGGGTTCTGCAAAGGCTCCACATATACTTTGGGAAGGACATGAAGGATTCAATACCAAAGAGGCATTGGATTAAAAAAATTCTCCAATTCAGACTTCTTAACATTTCTCAAAGTACTGAAGTGGCCCACTTGAAGAGATTCTCTCAAGGACAGCTTATTCACAAGCAACATTCAGAGGGAAAAACAAGGTGTTAAAGATGAAAGGGCATTATTAGCATTCAGGGGACATTACAGCTGTTCCTGCATCTTTTACAGACTACTAGTTGATTTAGGAATTCAACACATCATCCTCTGCCTCAGTTTCCCAATCAAACAAAGTATAAATAATGATACTGACATTCCTTCTTAAACTGCTGTTGGAACTGTGTACGACAAGCACTCCATAGAAGCTGTGTGTAAGTACTATTATTCTCTTCTTTTTTTTTACATTTAAGAGCCACTTAGCTATAAGTGGGATAGATGCCATCTCTAAGAACCTCTCAAGACCTCAGAATTTGGTTCATACAATATAAGAATGACATGGCTGTGCCATCCTCCATGTCATCAAGTAGCATTTGACAATGCAACATTAATTTAGTAGGAGCTCAATTATAGGCTCAAATCCTCCTGGTTGCCTTTTAGAGGGTTCTGCTTTTCAAGGGGTTCATCTCTCTTGAGAGAGATAGGATTTGCAAAAAAAAAGAGCTCACAATGAATGCAAAATTAGTTGCAGTGGTTCAAAAGAAAGTGGAAACCTCTCTGTCTAACAGCAGCATTCACTTCAGTAATCTATTGCATTTATGCCTCTCTAAAACCTCACCTCCATTCTCAGAAAACTGAAATTTCATACACCCTGTTTTACTGAAGCAAATTTTAATTTCCTTCCCCATCTCACCCACAAAATGACTGTTACAAAATGTCTACATTCTCTTCCAGTTTTCAACTTCTCTTTCTTTTGTTTTGATCTGAGAAAGCAACAATGCCGAAAGATTTGTACTTAAAGAGTGGGTGAGTGAATGAGAGCAAGAGGCAGAGAACTGTGATTAATGCAACAATTTTGTTTGTTTAAATAGATTTCAGAACTGTCTTACAAAAGAACAGCAGGGGAAAGGTTTAGTTTGAGGATTAAATGGTTGTTCAGCATACATCTTACACTTATAAACATCCTTATCCTTGTACAGATGCATCTTCATATCTTGGACAACATATTGAATATATAATTTTGTTGGTGAATAGGTGGCATGACTGCTATTTTGTGTATGTCATTACCTGTTAATAAAGTGATATAAAGCCTTTTCACTTGAAGTGACCATATAGCACTTTTAGCATACGGTGAATTAAAAAAGTACAAAACAGAAAAGAAATTCAAACAATGGGTCAGAAGCAATTCTGTAAGGAACAAGACCTGTTGTAGATTAGCCCTGAAAAGCAGCTCAGACTCCTCCAGCCATTCACTCACTCCCCATAATGGGATGGGGGAGAGAATAAGAAGGGTAAATGATAAAAACTTGTAGCCTGAGACATAGTTTAATATGGAAAGAAAAAGCCATGCATGTAAGCAATGCAAAACAAGGAATTAATTCACCACATCCCATGGGCCTGCAGGTGTTCAGCCATCCCCAGGAAGGCAGGGACCCATCACCTGTAATGGTGATTTGGGAATACAAACACCATCACTCCAAACATCCCTACCTCCTCCTCCTCCTCACCCTGCTTTATGTACTGAGCATGATGCCATATGGTACAGAATATTCCTCTGGTCACTCAGGGTCTGCTGCCCCATCCATATCTCCCACAACTTCTTGTGCATCCCCAGCTCCCTCAATGGTGGGGCAGTGTGAGAAACAGAAGAGGACTTGACACTGTGCAAGTACTGCTATCAGGACTGTTTTGGTCACAGAGCCAAAACACAGCACCACAGGAACTACCAGGAAGGAAAATAATTCTATCCCATACAAAATCAAGGCTGGGCTGTTCACAAGGCTGTAGGTGAATTTCCAAGTAACAGGAGAATCCCATGCTGAGCTCAGCAAGCAGTGAGTAGGTGACATGGTGGAAATGAAAACCTGAACTAAGCGGTTCTTGATTTTCCTCTTCCTCAGAGGAAGGTGCACAGAAAAAAGTGGGGAGAAGAACTGACCAGGAGGTCGGAGGCTGCTAGGCTGCAGACAGGCAGACAGGTAGAAACCTAGCTGTGGGCTAATACAAATGATTTAAAGTGGGGGGACAGACCAAGACAGAGGCACACACATGAACTGAGATCAACAGAGAACAGAAACAGAAATAGTGGTATGAAGGAGAAACATCTTGTCAGTGAGACATGGGAGACTGACAATGAGAGAGCAGGGTGAACAGCAAGCCTGCAAATAAATTAGATCTCTGGGTAGTAGAGTCAAGGGAATAAATTGCCCTCTGAAAAATGTCAAAGATCAAACGTAAGCCAAAAAAGCAGAGAGATCTTGCTAAGTCTGCCCTAAGCAAAACAGGTAGACTCTCCTTGTTACTAACTGCAATCTTTCAGAACATTAATGCCAAGGAAGGTTTGAACCCTTTTGACTGCCATTTCCCACAAAGAACCATTCTGACCGAATGTGAATCTGACCTCGAAATCTACAATGTGCTCATGAACCCACCTCGTGCAGAGCATGATCCTGAGATAGCTGATAACAGCTGTCTTCCAGCTTTTGAGTTGCAGACTGCTACTAAATAGATTGGCAAAATATTAGTTATCCACCCTTATCAGAAACTCAGTACTCTGTAGAGAAAAAAAAAGCCCTTGCAGCACTGCTTCTATGATTGCACTGATTATTTTAGCCACTGGAAACACATGGAGCAGCTTCCACAGTGAGCCTCTCTCACAAGGATGCACCAGAAATTGGTATTACCTTCTAAGATGTGACTCAGCACTAGTCCCTCATCCAACAACCCGTGGTTACATCTGCCAACATAGTGTCATAAATTGCCTTCCCAAAGACATCTTTACAGTTTCTTGAAAGTAATTACAAGTTCATTTTTATGAAAATACATCTCCTACCATAATTTCTGCAAATCAAAAGTTTTTTTAAGTTTCATTTGATTTTTTTACAATTTTATTTTGCTTTAACATAAAAAAAGAAAGTGTACAACACTGCAATGTATTCAACTGAGCCAGGATAATATACAAGAATAACAATTTTCTTTTCCTTCAAGACACACTTTGCTCATCCTATCTAGTTCATCTCTAAACTACCTGTAGCAGGAGCTCTTCCCTGTTCCAGAATGTCAAAGCTATTTAAAGAGAGTCCAAGCATTTCAGAGCCTTTTGTTCTAATGCAATATATATATTATATCATAATCATAATTCCTACATGACTAATTCCTGCAATCCATGTGATATCCCTCTGCATCTTCAAGTATATTTGCACATTTCTACCAATTTAATAAAACTCTCTGTTTTCAACAGTTTTGATCACTGTATCCTTTCCAAGGGCTAATGTCACCTTCTGAGGAACCAGCATTACAAATATAAGGGAGACATTCCAATACTCTTACCCCAAGCTGTGTTGCAATCCAAACCTTTCAATCTTCAAGCATTTAGAAAAATAATTTACAAATCCAGCCTTGGCACAGACACCCAGTTAAATGACAGAAGATCAAATACATTTTTCCAAGGATCTGACAACACAGCTCTGAGGAACACGTGACCAACTGGTGGCCTTTTCATGCCTTGAGGAAGTCCTATTCCTGCCTTGGATAACTGGCAGACTGGGAAGAAGCAACTCCTTTCATTTATAAGGAACTGCTCTTCCTAATCTACAAGCGCTGATGTAGCACAAATGGGGGCAGACACACTGCAATAAAGGTTGCAAGGAAAAAATTGCAATGCTGGAATGCAGACAGTGGATTCATTTTAATGGTTCTGCATATTAAAAAAAAAAAAAACACCATAATTGATTTCCTGCTGACCCTCTCCTCCAAGTTAATGAATGAAAGCTGCTTATGTTAAAAGTCATGCAGCATAAGAAAGTCTGTTACTACCACCAAGACTGTAAGGAAAAGCTGATTAGTAGGGTCTGAGACAATATTTGTCACAGAAGGAAACTTCCCATCCTTGGGATGTGTAGAATCCAGTGTTCTAGTAGTGAATACTAGTGTGAACCTGGTACTAACTCTTTATTTTAAACTCTCCTTTCCAATCTTCATTTTATTGCATCCTTCAGAGAAGCAGTACTTTGAAGGAACTGGACTCTGCAGTGTGGTACACCTGCTCTACTCAACACTAACTCAACAGTCTTCAACACTTGATTAAGGTTTTTTGGTTCACCCAAGACAAAAAGGGAAGAAAATTGCTTCTGCAGAAGAGGTAACAAATTTCTTTTGGTCCAAGTAAGTTCTGAGCAGGCATGAAAGGCTCTGAGCTGTCTTTGTCCTGTCCATCTTCCACAGCAACCTACAGGTTTGCTCAATTTTCATTGATTTTCTCCAGGCACACACCAACCTAAAACCAACTGGTCTCCAGGTGGATAAATTTCAGACTGTTCCACTTCTTGCACTCAGACTTTCTATAAAATTTGCCTCATTTCTTTCTATCCTTACTTTCACTGCTGTTTTCACAATGCAAAGGAGAAAATCCACAACATGCTCTGAAAGAGTTACCTCCACTTTTCACCCCTTGGCTAGGTTTGAAAATTAAACGTGAACACACTAACTAGTACAGGCAGGAGCATTTCACTGACTTGACTAACAGCCACGCTTCTGATCTTCACATTTGTTTTTATTACCTTTCCCTAACCAACAGAAATATAAACAGAGTGGTTTTAGTTTGGTGGTTGAGGATGAAATCTCAGGAACTCTGAATCCTTTCTTTTGATCACCACTGGTTTTTCTAACAGATTAGGAAATCTGTTCATATCTCTAGGGTTCAGTATCTTCTCCAATGTCACAGGCTGCCAAGCACTTAATGCTCTCACAGAATCCGAAATCCTCAAATGAAAGGCAGGACGAAGGTGAAAGCTATTTGAGTATCTACCTTATAAAGTGTCGTGATTTAAGGCTCAATCAGACCCTCAGATTAAACACTGCACAGTATCAGTATTCTGATTAGATTTGATCGAGAAGACTTTTAAAATTACATAGCTCATACAGAAATCAGGAATCCAAGAAAGAATTTGAATTTTTTACCAAAACCAGAATAGTCTCTGTAAAAATGGAAGTTAATATTATTTGTTAATAAGGTGATATTTAAATAGTCTTCCATTGTAGATGCAGGAGGGGGTACCTGTGGCCATGTCCATTGCTGCTCTGTTGGATTACTCCCCACTAGTCCCTGAGCAAGGGTACTGCACAGGGAAGGACCCATCTCTCTATGCTTCCAGAGCTCCCATTTGCACTATTTCACACTTCAGAAGCTGAAGGCTCCTCCTAATGCTGTTTCAACACTGGCACCTGCACCAGCTCATCTGATGCCACACAATCCCTGAGTGATTTCGTCTTGCCTCCTGCCCAACAGCACGGCAGCAGGGATAAAAGGAGGCTGCTGGCCAGAGTAGCTCCCTTCTCCTCTGTTGCTCTGCCAGGATGCTGTCTGCACTTGCTCTGGCAACATGAGTAGAACCGGGTAGCAGAGGCCCAGATTTGGGAGCTGGGGCTGATTACGCCAGAGCTGACCTTGCAACAATCAAGCTAGTCCAAGTCTCAGCCTCAAGTGACATCAAGGGAACAGATGGGGAACTGCTTCCAGGTCAGGCTGGCGCCAACACCGACTGCACTCCACTGCTTTGTGAGCAGCCCTGTGGAAAGGCTCCTCAGAGCAAGAAGCAACTTCACAAGGCAGGACTTGGCTGAGCCCTTCTGAGAACTGTGCTCTGAGCCGCTGGAAACTCAGGAAAGTCCATCCTACACACAGGCAGACCAGCTGTGGGTATGTGTAAGGAGATGTCTGGATCCATCCAACAGGGCAGAGAAACTCAGTGACATCCTAATAAATCACACGACACTCTGCTCTTTCTTGCTCCTTCACAGCACGCCGACATTGCAAACCAGATGTTGCAGAACTGCTTGCGGGATATTTCTGGCAGAATGCACCGTGTCTTGTCAAGGATGCTCCTTAGTACAGGAGGCCCACCAGATCCTATATTATTAAGATATTTTCCTGTTACAGTCAGGGAATGTCAAGGACTAGAAAGCACGGAAAGTCAAAGAATTTGGTTTCATGGACACTGAGAAAAGGATAAACAGTCTAATTATTTTAGCAATGCTAATAATCTCATTTTTTGTATTACAGATATTTTACTTCTCCAATATATTGTGTTACTCCTCACACTTGTACATCCCACTGGATATTCACAGAAAAAGAATTCTTTGCCTTCATGAGTGGCTTCTGCAATGAAAAAAAAGAGACCTGAAATCTGAAAACTGCTTGCTTTTACATACCTCAAACCTTTATGAAAAAGGCAAAAGAAAAGGTAACTGAGCCTCCACAAAAGTCAAGTAGGTGGCCAGCAAAGTTGATATATACTGTTCCAGCCCTAAGAACTGGGTTGCTTTTTCTATTTATGCATTTGTCAGTCATCACTACCTAATGAGACTCTTGTCTACTTTCTGCATCAATGCTGCTTATAGTCTAAAATTTTGTTCTCTTTCTGTTTGTTTTTTAAGGCAGATCACAAACTTTTAAAGAAAATCAGCTATTCTTCAAACTCCTTATTCTCATGTTCCACTTGTATTTTATGAAAATTTCATCTCAGCTGAAAGCATTCTAGGTATTTTGTATATAATATATGCATAATGTTATTTTAATGAATGTTTGTACAGTACTGGTCCTTTAGTTAAATTATGTAAAAAACAGGTGCACTGGACATGGGTAATAGGAAAATAAGTTTGTTTCAGAGAGTAATTGCTACACTGATGACTGTAATAACAACACTGGCAGGCATCTGCTGATGTTTTTGGGTAGTATGATTTTTGCAGTGAATACTGAAAACGCAGATTCCGGGTATTCTTCTTACTGTAATTCATCAGGGGTTTTTTATTTATTCCAAATTTCTGTGTCTTGTTTACTTAGGCCAGAGATAGCCAAATTTGCAGATACCTGCAGAAACCCCAGTTAAGCAGGCTGTCTTCTTTGCTACTATTGGTCACAGTTCGCTTTTATGCCAACTCCTGTTTTTCACCATTTTCTGTGTCCTGCATATTCTGTTTGAAATACTTTACAACCTAGAGACACTTGACCGTGTACAGCTGATCCAATTCAGAAACACTTTCCTGCTAGTTATCCTCGTGGGCTGATCCTGAGCAATGCAAAAGAATTCCTGACAGACATAAGTGTTCACCTACCACAGCTTCTACTGTAATAAAAAAAAAAAAAAATCAGTGAAAGACTCTGCTGCACGTCAACATGTTTTGGCACAGATTTGCAGAGCCTGGTGCTTAAAGGCATTCAAGGTGCCCAAGGGGGCAGCAAGCACCTTGTGGATTTCCCAAGTGTCATAAAACATGAGCCAATTCCCAGATGATTCACTAAAAATTCCTGTAGCTGTGTTGCAACTGGCAGTATGGATTACATATATGCTTAGCTCTTGGTGTTAGATAATGTTGAATCTTGTATTAACACAAATTACAATAATTTATACCCATGTGGGTCTGTTCTGAATTAACACCTTTACCCCAGCAGTGCCCAGCCAAACTAACAGAACCAGATTTGCAGAAATGCAAGGCTGGACATTGCATTCAATACATGTCTTACAATTCAAGGGCAGTTTCAACAACGCGTTTCCACTTTGCAGACTGTACTTTGAGTGCTGAGCCAAACCAGCCCGCAAAGTTTCCTTGAAACAATATTAACAGTCATCCACTCACTATTAATAATGGATTAAATTACCTGGAGAATTGTGCTCTATTAAACACTATTCTCTACTATTCTTGCTAGAAATTTGCTTCCAAAGTATTTTATGCACCTGTTGTAAAAGGGAAATGATGTTTCATCTTAACAAAAACTCTTTGTTATTATGCACAACCATTATTAATGGATTACACTTTTAATCCACTTTGAAACATAAATAGAATAAAGCATTTAACAAAGTATTATTATTATTATTATTACTGCTTTTCAAAACCACTTATTTTCTACATATTTTTTTTGTACTAGTAAGCGTTTTAACTTCTTCAAAATAAATGCTTATTTTTGACTTTAAAGCCAGGCAGTTGCTGCTTTCCCAACAGATCAGTGCCTCATTCATGCTCCTAATAACTTCAATAGGAAGAGGAGAATGGCCTAAGAAAATAATCTATTAAAAAACAAATCTATGTTCTATCAACCTAATAGACAATAAAAGAATTAATTATAAATCTCAGAACTGAGGATAGTAGAAACAACATAGCATATAAAGATATCTTTAATAATTATCTTAACAATTTCTAATCACATTTAGAATCCTGTGAAGTTATCAAAACACTTAAGTAATCTGAGCTTGAGATGTTTTCTATTTACTCAGAATTCAAAGAGCTCCTTTCAAGTGAAAGGTAGAAACAGCTTTGAAGATAA
Source organism: Entomyzon cyanotis (assembly GCA_024500445.1). NCBI lineage: Eukaryota > Metazoa > Chordata > Aves > Passeriformes > Meliphagidae > Entomyzon > Entomyzon cyanotis. The sequence continues at coordinate 2,987,798 of JAKEPQ010000739.1, forward strand.
ATGACAAAGGAGGGAGGGAAACCCTAAACAAATCATACTTCTGATTAAAGTATTATGTCCCTAATGTAATCTCCCGCATTTCTCATATTTCTTACAGACTTTAAACAACATATTCAGAGCAAAATAGTCCTCAAATAATTTTTCTCAATACTATCTTGAGCATAAATTGTAAAATTACTTTGTATGTTTTGCCTGCCTGAAATGCATAGTTCTATAGCTTGCCTTTGAGTCTCTGCACCATGCCATTGGAAATTATTTACAATATTTAGAAAGACTTCCTCATCCCTGCTCCCACTGAGAGAGAACATATACTATTCATTATGTTGATGCAAATGAGGCAGCAGTTAATCATCTGCTTTGAAAACAAGGTACTTGGGCATTATTTAATTCCCTAAACCAGCAAACCATGTGTTTGTATTTATACAAATTGTTCTCGCTATTGCCACACTGGAAAAAAATAAGCAAACATGTACTAAATGCAGAGTGAATTCTGGCCTATAAGCCTTTTCCTGCTGCTGCCACATTTTCCTATGTTTATTTGCATTCAGATCATTTTTAGAATTGGCCTTTTCTGCCTTTTTTTCCCAGTTCTACTTGCTTCAACAGGCTTGCTCACATCAATGAAGAAGGCAGGATTAGGCCCTTAATTTGTAATGGAGCCCAAACTGTTGCAAAACCAGCACATGTTATTAAAAGCTCCAGAAATTAAAAAATGTAGTAGGAATAAAAGTTCTAACTCTGTTAGATGGTCATCTCAATGCAATTCTATAGAAAGCCTCTCTCAAAATTTTGACAGGGTCTCCAGGTCTGACAGCAGTAGAAATATTAAATATCCCTACTAATGAATACCCTACAACTTCTAAACATGCAAGAAAAAAAAAACAACATTGAATGGGAAATACTAATTTGCTTCAACAGAAAAGCAAAAAGATTATTGATTTACTAGTATTTTTTTAATCTGCTTAGTAATACGCCCATAAAGAGAAATCTGCTGAGAAAACAAAGGACGACAGAGCTCTGCTGAGCAGTAAGCCTAGAAAGTAAAATATTTTTAAAACTGATTGCATGGCGTGCCTTACACAATAAGAAAGATAATAATAATAATGTAGAAGAACAGAAGGACTTTTTGAAGTGAAGACAATGCTTTAGACTTAAAGTTCTAAAAGCGAAATATCCATGCTATACAGAAAACAAACATGACACACAAAAAAGTACACAGGCTGTGTTTTTCTAAACCTACTCTGTATTACTGAAATGTTTAAGTATTCTTAGTTGTTAGCCATCATGAAAATGGTTTTGAGAATAGCAAATATGTTTGCACAACAGACTGACTAAGTTTGTCTTTAATTTTCTGTAGTTTTGGGGAAGTTCCTGCCCAAGAATTCAAATCATCACATGAAGTGAGATAGAGCACTTGACACTTTGGATTTCACTACTAGAAAGTCCCTCTTGAGAGACCAAACGATGTGCATTATTCATATTTCAGGTTTTGGACATCAAGCTTACTCCTCATGACGGCGTGGGCTACATGTTGATCACGCTGTACTGCTAGCTGAGAAACTTGCTGTGTGGTTTCAGCGTGCTCATTTCCCTCTCAGTGAAACAGCACTGCCTACTCAGACCGAAACAGGAGGAGAATAGAGCACTGTGCATGAAAGCGCTGCTTCTGGATTACATTACTTTGATGAGGAATCTTTTTGACCTTTAGGGCAGCCGACTTCCACAAGTGACGAAAGATCCCTCTTCACCCTGCAGCGCATTTCTTCGCGCAACCAAGCGTTGTGAGCTCCCTTCATTTACCCAATCCTCTGCTATATCAATTAAATCACATTAAGCTGATTGTTATCATCTTTGCTTCCTTTTCATTTTGGCTTAAAGGAGAAACCATCGCGTTTCTATACACACAACAGAACGGGCATTGCGATTATTATTTCAATTTTTAAGCTTTGGATTTGCAGTACCGGTAACCAACAGGCATCCTGAGCCCGGCATCAGCAAACGGCCCATGCAGCGAGCAGAGGCAAGGCAGGGCTAGGCGAGGGGGGTTCGGCTTGTCCCGCACGCCCGACAGCCCCGCCGCCCAGGCCCCTCGCCTTGCCAGCGGCGCCCCCCGGGCCGGGGCAGGCACACCTATCCCCGCGGCAGGGCACGCTGCACCCGCGGGGCGGCGGCAGGGACTGCCCGCGGGGCTCCCCCGCCTGCGCTCAGTGCCGGGACGGCCGGGGGCGGGGGCTCGAGGGGCAGGGCCAGCGCCGCCGCCGCCGCCGCCCGGCTCCGCCTCTCTCGCCGCAGCGCTCAGTCCTGGAGCGCCGCTCGGCTGCCAGAAGGGAGTCGCCACCTGCTCCGGTGCGGAGTCGCTCCTCGCTGCGCGCCGAGAGGGAGAGCAGCCGCCCCGCCGCCAGAGCCCGGGAAGTTACCGCCGCTCCCGCCGCCGGGGGAAAGCCGCCGCCGCCGCTTCCCGGCCTCGACGAGGGAGAAGTCGCCGCCGCGCTCCGCTGCGAGAGGGAAGAGCCCCCGCGGGCGCGCCGCCCCGCTCCGCCGCCGCCTCCCGGTCCCGCCGCGGGCAGGCGGGATGATGGAGCCCCCCGCCGCCGCCGCCTGCGCCTCCTGCCGCCGCCGCCCGCTGCCGCCGCTGCTCTGCCTCCTGCTCGCAGCCCTCTGCCTGCCGCCAGGTGAGCGCCCGCCCGCCCGCCCGCCCGCTGTAAGGGGTGGCCGCGGCCGCGCCGTCCCGGCCGCGCGTAACTTGGCCGAGGGGAGGCCGGGGCGCGGGTGGCTGTGCCCGCCCGCCGCTCCCCGGAGCGCCCCGGCACCTACCGCCGGCTCTCTGCTCGCCGGGGGTCGCTCCCGACCGGTGGTGCCCGCCGCATCCCGCCGCACTTCTGGAGGGGTGCGGTCCTCCCCTGCTCTCCGAGGGGCGCCGGCTGATGCCGCCTCTCCTGCGGGAAAGGCAGGAGCTGCCCCAGCGGTGAGGGGGACCGAGAGGCGGCGGTCTCATCTTTGCCCATGGGAAGCGCCCCTCCGGGGCGTTGTCAGCGGCCGCCGGGCAGCGCTGCCCCCGCGGGAGCGAGAGCCGAGCCCCGGCGCGGTGCCGCTTTCACTTCCAGCCTGAGCGGCACGGCTGCGCGGCGAGCCGCCTGCAACTTCGGCGGCTCGGCCGCTTGTCCCCTGCCCGCCTTCAGTGCCGCCCGTGGCCGTGCCGGCAGCCCGCGGGGCCGGCGGCTGCCGCTTGGCGCTGCCGCTGGAGCCCGGGCAGCGCCGAGGGCGCGGTGCCGCCCGCAGGCAGCCGGGCGCGGCGGGGCAGCTCCACTGTCCGTATCCCCTCCGCGGGCAGCCCGCCGGGGCAGAGCTGCGTGCCTGAGGCTGCTCCGGCGGATCGCGCTCGCGTGGGGAACTTCGCTTCCCCTCCCCGCTCCGCAAAAGCACTCTTGAGGCGGGCGCTGGGGAAGTAGGAAGGCGCAGAGAGTGCTAAATACCCTAATTGTTCTGGGAATATTTTGGCTATGAGGTGTTTGTAGGCTTTGTTTTGTAAATATTGAGCGTGAAAGTGAAGTCTGAGGGAAAAGCTGTGAAAAGAGGAGTTCTGCATTCAGCGCGGAGACCGTCTCATTATTCTTGTAGAAAGAGCGTCAGCCTGTGGTAAAATTTTGTATTGCTTTAAGAAATGGCTTTGCCTCTGTGTGCCTTTATAACAGCGGAGGGTTTGCAGAAGTGTTGGAGTTACTGGTGGATTTTCATTGCTGGCCTTTGCCTGGTTGTTACGTGCTCTGCTATTAACCATTTACGGGCAGCATGGGCTTGTCGGAGTGGAAGAGAAGAGCAGACCTTTTTCACTAGATGCATTTATGCTTGTGTTTTATAAGCTCCAAGGAGAAAACTAGCTACGACGGTAAATTAAGGCTGCTGCATCTGTGATTTCAATTAGAATAGTAAAAAAGCCCCAGACGGAATCAACGGCAATATTGGAACTGTAAGCAGTGTGTCAGGCTGGGCTACTAAGCTTTTGCTTTGGCAAATACAGTGTATATCACTGTAGCACATAATAAATATCAGTCCTGGTGGCAAAGCTTACAAAAGAATACTGGCTGCTGTGATGCAGAGAAAGTCTTCAGGAAAGATTGTTCATTTTAGCAAATCTTAAAGGCATGTGACGTATCCGAGGGATAAACACCTCAGCTTCTAAGAAGCAAGACTTGGCCCCTGTGGAGAGATTTAGCCCAGTAAATAAAAAACGATCTTGCTGATTGTGTGACTGTCTACGTTTTCCATTTGAAGAAGACGTGAAACCATAAAATATTTTATCTCAAAGGTTGTGTTGATGTATAAAAAGATGGGACTTGACTGCCTATGATCTAAGTAGGTTGTTAGCAAAACCATTTACCTCATTCTTTCTGCTCTTCATTCTTTCCTTGCCCCCTCAAGGAGAAGCTTGGGCTAACTGTAGGGAAATACATGCCGGGAGAAACCAGCCCCACCTCAGCTTAGAAACTTTCACTGCAGTATTGAAAATGTCTGGAAAGCCCAGGAGTAGATTTAAGCCTCTAGTTCTCTCTTTATTCTGAGAAACATAAAAGATACTTAGATATAAATATACCTATAAAAAGGTCTTGATATTGCTGTACTTTTACTGTTTCCTCCCCCTTGCTATCTCAGCTATTTTAGATGATAGCTAGTTTGCTATCATCTAAACAAATTCTGGATGTATTACTCTATTGTGGTGCTTGGCTTTTGGGAGTTCCATTTGAGCTTTGGATATGGAAAACAGTAGATGAGCTATTAAAAGCATATTAAAAGTTTATGTGCCTCAGGTGTAAATATCTCTGGCAATATTCAAGATGGACAGGAGATCCTTGTGAGAAAATGTGAGTTTGTTTCTTCACAGAATAAACTGCCTAGAAAGATACCCATCCTACAAAGACAGAGGGTCCAAGTACACATTTGGTACTAAGAGACTAACTTTAGGTCAGATTAAGTGAGAACACCAATTATAATCTCATACTTTTCTGAAGGAAATGGCTGTATGTGAAAAGAAAGTAAACTCTTGATCAGGAGCTAATCATGAACTTTGTAAAGCTTCCCCCTCCCCCTGCTTTCAGGTGAATTATAACAATGAAGCTCTTAGTCTCTCGTTTTATTACTACACTTGTTACATATTGCCATATTGCCTGGGACTAGTGAGGCTGAAACCTGTAATCTTATTCACATGACACTCGTTGTGTTCTCACTCTGGACTACGTTTTTCCCCTGGTATATCTGGTGTGGCTTTGAGCTAGGGAAACTGGATTTCTGTATTAAGATCTGGAGTTCACATGGGTTTTCTGAAACTGAAGTCAGAAAACATCTGCACCATGTGTGTATGCTTCAGTGTTGTATGTAATTGTGGCCCAATGTACAGGTAACAAACCACATTCCTTCCTAAGTGAGTTATAAATGAGTTAGAGTGATTGTGTTGGGAAGTGTTTGATATATTTAGGGAGTTTTCTCTCTCTTTTTGGTATAAAAGTCTTCCAACATAAACTGTTTTTCTTGTGCTCTCCCCTCTGCTGTTGGGGTTGTAGCACTCAGAAGGCAGAGGACAACAACAGAAATCATCCAAGTCTGTAAATCCTTGAAATTTCAACCAGGTGATCTTTATTGAAGTAAATATAGGTTGTTATGTTCATGAAATAAATATCTCTGTTGTGAGTCATATTTAATTTCACTTTGCAACCTGTGTAAGAGTAATCCCCTTTCTTACAGTACCATCCATTCTCCTTCCTCAAAGTAACCTGGGTTGTTAAAATTATTTACCCTGGGATTATATATCATCTTTCTTTGCAGTAGAAGTCATTTGTTGACTTACTTCCAGCAGAAATTTCTGGGGAACAGAATCTCTGAATATTTACTCAAGATGATACATAAAGGGGAAAATAAAATAGCATTAAGTGTTTTGCATAATGCAAATTACATCTGTGTGATCAGAATAAAACTGTCTTCTCTATTTTCTTGCAAGTATCTTACTTATGTAGTGTGGTTTATAGTCTTATACTGTAAGAGTGCTCACTGCAGATTTCCATGATGCTATACCTGATTCCATATGAGATCCTTCTGAACCATATGAAAACAAGCACTTCTGTAGCAGCAGTAGCTTCTATATACTGGCTGCTCATACCGTATGACACCACCATGGGCTTTTTTAGGTTCCTGCCACTGGACTTTCTGGAGACTATTTTCTGGTCAAAGTGGTTTTGGACTGCTTGGGTGAAACTAAAGCAGATGGCTGAATGGGAAACTGACTACAGAGGAGCCCCACCTCTCTGTATGTACTTTGAGCCTCTCAACACTGGAGAGACTGAATGTGCTTATTTTGTAGGAGCTGTAATTTGTAATTGGATCTCCTAGCACTAGATGATCAATAGTCAGTTTCCCCTCTTTGTGAACTATACTATGTGACCATAATATGACGTGATCATCATACAATGATCACAGGTAAGCTGGCTCGGAGTCTCTAGTGCTCGTTCCACTGCCATTTCACACATGGGAGGTTTGTGGATTTTTTTTTATTACTGCCATGCTGAGTGTTGAAACTGTTCTTCCACATCACGAATAGTATGGTTTCTTAGTATGGTCTTGGTTAGTTCTGCCAACTCTGATGGGGGCTAGACTTTACCAATTGATTTTTACCGTATCTAAACCCCATAATCTTCAGGCTCTCTCTTCAGTGCTACTCAAGGTTCCTCTGGGTTGGCTAGTGTGTAGCTTTTCCCTCTGGTAATACAGTCATTTTTTATTAACACGTGTGTAAATTGCAAGGCCACGTTTGTAAGAGAATTGAGGACCTGTTGCAATATTCTGATTTCTCTCAAGTTCCTCTGTCTTCAAGAAAAATAGTTACGCTTCCATGCACTGATGCTCAAATGAGAGACTCTTAAAGAACTGTAAATGCTGTAGGGTGATAATTAGAAACGACTCAAGCAGAACGTGATTTTTCCAGGAAAACCTGAATATTAACAACTCCCCTTGATATGAAATTGTTGAGTGTTATCTTCCCAGAAGACAGGGCTTTGACCTACATGTTCTCTATCTCGGAATATTTTCTTTAATGGGAACAGGATGAATATTAAAGGAGGCTGTACATTTCTGTCTTTATTACACTAGAAAATGAATCTCATCATTTAGAGAGGAGATTGCTATACACCTAGTATTCTGACAGTCCACTACTGGCAGTGATCAGATCAAGTTTCTTCCTCTATTTTCTTCCCTGGTTTTGTGTTTTTCTTCTTCCCCAATGTGTTTTATTGAGGATGCCTTTAATCACAATAATTCCTACACCAGTGGTTGTTAATCTATTGCTCCAAAGTGTTGGCTCTTTTGAGGAATTTCTGCCTTGCTGAAGATCAAATTGCATTTGTTATCATGCGTATACGTCTCCAGAAAGGCAAATAAATATTTGCCTATTAGAACACTGCTGCTTCTGCTGAACTGGTGTTTTTATTGTTGATAAGAAATATGCCTCTTTTGGGAGGTAGAAAATGGGAGAAAGTGATAAAACAGTGGAGAGAGGGAGACAGGGCACCTGCAGCTTCAGGGTATGATTTTTAGAGGTTATCAGGGGTTAGAACAGTTCTGTAACGTTTGGTTAGAAAGCACTTGAAGTGCTTTCAACAGCAATGGAAATACTAAGCTGTTCCCTTGATAAGAAGTAAAAAGTGCAGTCAGTGATTTAATGAGTGTTTCAGCAGTCTATATATCCATATATTTTGTTTAGGTTGTGCTCTGTATAGTTAACCCCTGTTGTTGAAGGAAAACTTCAAATGCTTGACTACATTTGTGTGTTGTGTTTTGTGCTGTGGTAGCACCATCTGTAGCACCTCCTGGCATCGTTAATCATGGGTGTTGGTCACAGCAATTTTGGAGCTGAGGGAAAACTCTCAAATAGCAGCCAAGCATAGCAGAAGTCCCCAGGGCTGGAGCCCTGGCAGGCAGTGACACTTTGGCATGTGTCATGGGCTCTGTGTGGTGGCTGTCCCCTTCCCTCAGCTATCTCTTGCATACAGTGTACATGATATGTCCCAGCTGCCCGGGCTGGAAGGTTTTGGGTTTCTAACATAACATCAATTCTGACCATAGTTGGCATCTTTTAAACTTTGAAGAGATATTGGCAGCTAATTCAATAGAGGGAGCTCCACTACCTTACTGTTAGAAGCAGCGTGCCTCAGCTTTTCCCAGACCTCTGGCTTCAGCCAGAAAGTTATATTAAAAGTCCTTTGTTTCTTCACAGTGTTTTGTAGTGCTAGGCTTTGTTACTGAAAGCATCTTCCTTTCATCACAGGCTTCCTGTTGCATGAAGGGGAAGGAAGGACAAATCCAAATTGTGTACTAGGCAAACCCAGAAAGATGACTCAATTAGAGAGAGTTCTCTTTGCTGCAAGGCTTTGGGTGTTTTAGATGGATACATTACAGAATCAGGTTTTTAAGTGACATTTTGTTATCTGGGGAGGTGAGTGGTAAGATTCATGGAGAAGCCCAAAAAAATTAGAGTAAAGAGAGGATATTTCCAGGGATGGAGTGGGCCAAGAGTGGTGGGGCAAGAAATAGGGTACAAACAGGATAAGGAAATGATTGTACCAGACTGATTGTTGTGGTGAGAGAAAGCTAGAACACTTCCAGTAAAATATGAGGTAGGACCTTTATTTTAAAATCTTTTTTTTTTTTTTTTTTTCAGTAAGTGCTTCTAGGTTTTTTTTTTTAAAGGAAAAGTGGAATATCTATGCCATGTAAGCAGGGTCATTGTGAAAGAAGCCAGCTTAGGTATGTGCTGGTATGTTTTTAACCCATTCTGTGTCCCTAATACTTTTGAAAAGCATACATACAGAAAGCTGATAACTGCTCCATATACTTAAGACTTTATATTTTTATTGAATAGTTTCCTTTTTAAAATATTATTCCTTATCAGATGTTTTTGAAACTATTTATGAAGTGGCATTAAAGAACAGCACTTCTAATAAAAATATCCTTTGAGTCACCTTCAAGTAAGCTTGTAATGAACTCATCCTTCTCTTCAATCAGATGAATCCTGGACAAATGTCCTTTATCATCTCACTTGCTGCATAAGTTGCATTTTTCATGTGTTTTTCTCTAATTCAACTAAAGAAAATAGCTGTAGATATTGGAGAACAAAATAGATGTAGTTTGTGTACAGCTTGATTTAAGTGTGGCATTTTATACAACTGACTTATTCCAGGGTTTGGTTGCTTTGGTTTTTTCTGTGAGTTTTCACTGGGGTGGGTTTTGGGTTTGTTTGGGTTTGTTTGTTTGTTATTGTTAGAAAATGCAGAAACTTATTTTTTGAGAATTCACTGTTGAGCTGTGTGAGTTTTCCATGCTGCTAAGGCTCCTATTTTAGTGGGTTGACTTAGTTTATATCTGGAGTGGAATGGTAAATGTTCACTCACTGGGTATATTGCAGAGAATACATGGGTTGAACTGAGCTTAAAAATGGGCAGTTGAATGCAAGTAGGAGATCTCAAAATTATTTGTGAGATGTGGTTATTTTAATTGCAGCCTCTGAATTATTTTACTGTTGATGAGATAGCTAGAGTATTAATCTATGCATTTTTCATTTTTGGTAGGGAATTTTGTTTCATGAAATGTAGAAAGCAGCATGTGTTTAGCGAAGTGAGTTCTGTGAGCTCATCTAGATAAAATCATGGTTTATTGGTTTATTCTATTTGTTTTGGAGAGCAGAGATGGGCTTAATGGCCTTTACCTACAAAATCATACATGGAACAGAAAAAGGACAAAGAATTGAATATTTAGGCAGAATTTCGGGAATTTCACTGTAGCCACGTAACTTCAGAAGAGAGAAGAATGTTGAATCAGTTCCTTCATTCTTGATACAGCACATCAAATGCTTGCATATGGAGAAGATGATAGGGTATGTATTATCTTAAACTTCACACAGTGACACTCCATTATGGGATTTGCTTTCTAAAATTGGGGAAGGTGAACATTTCTGACATTGACAGCAAAGTAGTGCCCTGACAAATGGTGATGTAAATCCAGAAAACATTTGCATCTTACACTTGACAGCTTTAAAGGTTAGCAAGGGGATAATTTTTCCAAATTTAATTCATGACTGAGATTTTTGTCAAGTATTTTTAATATTACTCTTCAGTTTCCAAACTGCTGTGCAACTTACTGCTAATCTTGAGCCCTCCCTACACACAGAAGCATTAAGGAAGTCAATGTTATGAATGTCCCAGCAGCTTCCAGTTTGAGTGAATTATGTTTCTTACTTTTGTGTTTCTACACAGACAAGAACTTAGTAATGTAGAGCTTTACAGTTAATAAAGGTTCTAGTAATTATGGTTATTAATGGAGTCCTGTGGTTTGAAACAATCACCAATATATGAATGTATAATGACAGCTACTTCACATTGCATAAATTTATATTTTGCATGTTTTTTCCCCCTGATATTTTTTATTTTGTTAAATATTTGAAACTCCCAGAAATTGTTTGCTCCAGTAGTTTAACTCTTGACATGGTTTCTGTAACAGAACTTTTGGAAGGGTGACTGTTCCATAGTTCAGTTTGACCTGGCTCATCACACTGCTGTTAAATGATGCAACGTGTTCTGTTTTAGCTTTGAACTTTAGCTTTGAACTTTACCCTCAAGATTTAACCCCAGTCAATGTGAGGTGCCCCACAGCAGCAAATTCCTAAGTGTCTGCATGAATCTTGGAGTGCACCTTCTGAAAGTTCACCTGCAGTCTTGGTAAGGGTCAGGCTCTGGTATTTCATCCAGACTCCCTTGTGTCTGGGGGTCATTTCTTTCTTGTCACTGCTTATCACTTTAAGTACCCTGCAGTGTTAAATCCAAAACTTCTGCACAGCTTCTGGGGCAGCAACGGGAGGAGTCTAAAACTTTAGATATAGTGGGAAGTAAGTGGTGTGTTGCAGAGGTGACTACCGTGGATGTAGAGGCAGGTTAGTCATTTCTTAGTAGATTCAGAGAATTTTTTGGCCTCTTCTGTGCATTCTAACATAGGGTATTGCCTGCTCTGAGAGGTCTTTCCTTATCTCAAAAGGCCTTAAGCCCTTGGTATCTGCAGCCAGAAGGAAGGCAAACTTTGTGGCCTGTGTATCCAAATGTTGGTGTATCAGAGGGTCATAACAGATGCATTGTGCCTGCCTGAGAGCCAAAGGGATAGGAGCAGGGGAAATGAGAACTGAGGATTTTTGGAGGTCCTGTGTGAGTGGGGATGTAGCTGTGTGTTGGGGTATGCTGGCAGTGTCAGGCTCTGCAGAGCCTGCTGGCTGTCATGCCCTTCCTGCAGAAGGGGCCTTGGAGGGCTGCTGCAGCCACCAGGGCAGCACAGCTCAGCATGGGGAGCTCTGGAGTTACTCCTGGAGAGCATGCAGCTCAAGAGCCAGCAGGCAGAAACTCTCTCTAATGGTGGTCACCTATTACAGCCAGAGTGGCTGTTTAATTTCTGCTCTGTAAGAGGGGAAAGATCTCTGTTCTTCCCAAGCATGAGAAATTCCCACCTTTTGCTGGCTGCATGGCTGCTCTCTGACACTCTGACCAGAGGGGTGTCTGCATACTTCAGAAAAATCACTTTTCTTCTGCTCTGAATGGTGCATGAAGCCCTCTGTGGGTCACTTTTTAATCATTATGTCCATCTGCAAGTAGAGCAGTGATAAGGAAACATGGGCTTCAGCACACCCAGTATGCTCACAATCTTTGGCTCTGTTTCCACTGCATCAGTGGCACAGGGCATAGAGGAATGAATAACACACTGTGTTTCTTTAGTGAATGCTGAATGGCTGAGTGTGAGCTGCCAGCAACACTATCTAGAAAGAAGTGGCATGTTGGGAGGAGCGATATCTGCACCCAGAGGAGAGGCAGGTGAATCATTTCTAGCTGGAATGCTCAGTCGAGTTTTATTAGATGTGGGAGTAGTTTTGAAGATTGAGGTTGATGGCTCAGTCCAAAAGCTTGTTATTTTTCTGGGCAGAAATAATGCATTTAAACTGTTTCTCAAAATGATTTGTTCTTGGTTATACATATGGTTACTTCTGAGGGCCACGTATGAGCTTCACATGGGGAAGTTTTGTGTGAGGATGTATAAAAACTTGGCCCTCTTGGTATGTTGGGATGCCTTGTTTTAGGTGTGGATTCTAAATCACAAAAGCAACATCCATAGCTTGCTTTTACTTGTGTTTCAACTGGTTTCTGGTCTTCCTGTGAGGCATCTTCATCTGTAAACAGCAACAATTGTTCTGGGAAGCTTTTCATGTAAGCATGAGAGAGCAGAGCACTGAGCATGCAGGGACCGTGACTCCTTGTGAGGAGGCTCTCTTCATGCAACAGTGACAGTGTGTGTTGCTGTTTTGGACATGCTGTACAGTGCAGATTTTTTTCATTACCACAGAAGGAAGTTTGTGGCTCACAGGCTGCAAGTTCTGTGACTGTGATAAACTACGTAACACGTGAGGGACCCTGTTAATTGAAAATAGAAGCTTTAAAGGGAATGTTGCAATAGAAGTCATCATTTTCTTGCTAAAACTTTTCATGATGTTTAAAAGTGGTTTTTTAGTTGGCTTTAAAGTCATTTTAGTTATGTTTTTTGCATTGTCTTTTCCATCTTTATAGCTGAACCGCTACTATGCCTTTAGAGAAGGATAGCTGCTAGGAAACCAAAAGTTTTATTGGGGCTTGCATTAATTCCAGGTGTGAGGTCATGACCTAAATCTTGCATCTACTAAAAAAAGGCTAAGCTCTATGGTTTTCCATTATCTTCCTCAACGGCAACTTGAAAGTTAAAAAAAACCAAAAAACCCAAAATCCAGAGTTTCTTTAATTCCCGCTGGTCAGGGAACACTGAGGACTGGATGTGGATTCAGGGTTGGATGGGGGTTTTTTGGGTTTTTTTTTGTTTGTTTGTTTGTTTGTTTGCTTGTTTTGTTGTGGTTTTGTTTGCTTTTTTCCCTCTAAATACAATTTAAAAGAAGATGAGATTGATCAATGTTCTCTGAAATAAGTGGAACTGTATGCCAGGCTTTTCAAGCAGTGATATTTGTAGAAGCTGTTGTAAACTGGGACTGACAGTTGCTTAGGAGAACCACTTTTCCCTTGGACATGTTGGCACTCTTGGGTTGTTAAGTCAGGGTGGAAGTACCCCAGCATGCATTTCATTTGAAAGGATTTGAGTGATCTCCAGTACTTTAGTGGTGAAAAAATCATTTGAATTTTATGTTTCTTGTAGCATTTGCTTGAGCTATACTTCAAACATAATGGGCACTTCATGGCCTTTGGTTGCTTGGTAATGCTTTAGTTGCACCTGCAAGGCTGGATAGTTTTGTATGGTCTACTTCTGCAGTGGATGCACATCCTTGGTAATTTCTATTGCCAACAAGCTGTTAGGTGAGTCTGGAATGCTTAATCCTGTGCAAATTATATTTGCAGATGTACCAGATGAGTTGTATGTTAAAGAGCTCTCCCAGTGTCAGGGGTTTTGCCTCTGTACTGCAAGGCGAGGAGCAGGGAAATTGTCTTGTGATGTGAACCTGAGCAGCACATGTCCAGGTCAGAAAGCTCAGGGAGGTCCAGCTCCCAACACGATTTGCATCAGGAGCAGAAATTCCTGTGAGGCAGTATTTCATCCCTCTGTTGCAGGAAGGGACCAGGCTGAGTGTTTGTGACTCTGGAGGCAGCCTGGCAGTGTCAGCCAGCGCCACCAGCTAGTGCTGCAGCTGAGGAGAATCCATGTCTGTGATTCAGCCTTGGACTGAACGCTTGTGTGGGCTTTAACCATGCCTCCTAGGTGCTGCATTTTGTAGATTGCCACATGTGATCTTGTGTACTGATGTACATGCATGAGTGGAGGTTTAAAATTTTATAAAGTGAGTTGGATGCTAAAGCTATGCTTTACTGACATTTTATTTGGAAGGGAGTCTGAACCTGACTTTTTAAAATTATAGGAAAGGTGCAAATTATAGGAAAAAAGATGCAAAGATTACTTAAATTCTTCTCCACCAATTTTCATTCTTTTGGCAGCTGAGGTTTAAGAAAAAAAGTCTAGATCTCTGGTCTAAAGAAAGCATAATAGAGGCAGTTTTGATTTATAAATAGTACTTGAACATCAAAAGATATTTGGGAACATTTCAGGTTGAGAAATAGAAAATATTTTTGCTAGCATGTTGGTTGCTTAACTTCACTGTGTCATTGACTAGTGTATATGTCTGTGATCTGTAGGCTTTGGGGAGTGAAGGCTTTAGAGGTGAGAATAATTAAAGAAAGCTGGAGTATCTAGGATTGCAACAGCAGCACTTTGGATCTTTGTCAGGGCATATTAATGTGTCTACTTAAGAGTTCACTTTTCTGCCACTGTTCTGTAAGCAAATACTTATGACTGGAGTGTTTACAGATTTGAAAGAGAAGTTTGCTGTCAGTAGTGGTGATTGGACCAAAGACACAGACTGGCATCTCTGCAGAGAGTGGCATTCCCAAATAAAAGGCAAATAACTTACTTCCAGCGTGTTCAACTGTGTATATCCCTAAATCCTGTGAAAAGAAGGAATATGGCAAAATAGTGGAAAGGGGTCTTTGCAACAGTGACTGGGAAAGACACAATGTCATTTGGGAAGGGGAACAGAAGGACCAGTGTGGGGACAGGAGGAGCTGTAGCTGGTGTGTGTGGGGCTTGCATGTCTCATGAATGTGAGTTTCCTGACAACAGCTGGCTGAGGCTGAGGGAAGCCTGCTGTTGGATCTGGGTTGTCACATCCCCTGGTGCTGCAGAGATGAGGGGCAGTGGTGTCCATGGTGGGGTGGGAGAGCAGGCAAGCTGTGTCAGGAGGAAGGAGGCAGAGGGCCCTGGCACATCTGCACGTTTCCAGCCTGAGCTGCCTCTCCCCCTTGCGTGGAGTGGGGAGGCAAGTCCTCTGCACAGAAAGGTGGCTGGGTTTGGGCTTGTGAGTGAAACAAGTTGTGACAGCAGAGCAGGAAGCATTCTGGAAAATGGCAGGGTTGAGGAGAGCCCCTGATCAGAGTATTTTGAGGGAGAGGAGCAGGGGAGAATCCACTTTCAAGCTAGGCAGTGCCCTCCCCTGTATCTCCAGGTGCTCCCCGGGTTTGGCAGGCACACTCTTTCCTTTCACCTGCCCTAATTTAGCAGGCTGTCCCTCTTGGTAAAGAACATGTCGCTGTGTTGTTCCTCTTTTGTCAGCCACACAGTTCAGTGTTATTTCCTGTCTCAGGGAGCCACCTCTGCTTCCCCACAGGGATTTTTCAAAGCTGAAGCATTCTTAACGTGGGCATAGGTGGCCTGTGCTCATAGGGCAACCACCTGGACTAACACAGCCTTTCTAGACAGCCTCCCTTCCCCATCCAGAGGTCAGGACAGATAACTGAAAAGCTCTTCATACTGTCAGTCTTTTTTGGGGGAGGAAAAACCCCTAATGTTTTCTTCTAGCTGTTGTAAGAGACTTGGTGTATGAGGTATTTGTCAGGGAAAGGGTGTTCTGTGCTGAGCATAATCTCTGGGTGGCCTAGATGTCTCTCTCTGTCCTGTTGGGCCATTAGATGTTCTCTGGGGGGACTCACACCTTACACGGGGGGCATTCAAGATGGTCAAGAAACACTCACTCCTGCAAGGAAGCAGCCCACCTTCTCACAATGTATTTTTACCAAATCCGAAGAGATGTAACATTAGTAGTTTAATAAGAACATTGTAATAAGTATAGATGTATGACCCACTGCTGCTGAAATTGCAAGAGTCAACCGTTTTTCTAGTCTAAGCCTGTTCATGCTGTGTCTGGGCTGAGGTGGGGAGAATCAGCCTGTGGTAGCGGACAGATGCTGTAAACCTATAACAGCAGCTTTGCTTTGTCACAAAATCCAGAAATTAGGCTAACGCAATAGTTTTGGGCCGTGATCCAGTGTGTGTTTGAACACTCAGCTTTGAAATTATTTGAGTATTTAAATGGATTCTTAAAGACCTAACTTTATAGGCTGGAGATAGCAGGGTCCGTGCAGGCGGGGCACAGGAGGATACAGTAAACCAGTAGTGATGGTGTAGAAGCTGTAAAGATGCTGGATACTGTCTGTGAGTTGCATCTTTCTGCTCCTTGCAGAGTGTGTTGGGCTATCCTGGCTTGCAGAGAAATAGTTTAGGTAGGGGATTGATCTAGTTCAGTCTTCCCAAGTCTGATGCAAGTTCACCTCTTTTGGCTGACTTTTTAAGCCTCTGTTTTCAAACTGCACACACATGGTTTTCCCATCTATAAAATATATGAGAATGGATATGTATTTTTTGTGCCTGTCAGCAGGGAATATGCAGCTTACTAAGCTTTCTTGAGTATAATTTGAAATGGAGAAAATGCTTCTATATAAACTGAGATTATCTCATCACAATATTTTTATGATAGTTAATTAAAATGTGAGAAAATCCTTTAGAGCAGATTTGCAGTTTTGTGACTTTTATGAGACTTAACATGAGAGATCTATTTTTATAGTTATGCCTTCTTATTAGTTTCGGGATTAGGATATGTTTAAATGCATGGCTATCAAAGCCTGTGATGATTACTTGTTTATTTTGCAGTGTAGACTAATTCAGTTATGGTCCCATTCATGTGTTGTTTGTGTCCCACTTTTCAACAAGCTACTGTAGTTCTTTATTGTCATTGCTATTTAAAATAAACTCCCAGAATAGTTTTAATTTCAGCTTGTATTTTTTTTAAATGCTAAGTTTTGGTGAATCATATTGTATTGGATTGTTGTGAATATTGATTATTTAGGTTGTTCCAGCTCCTGGACATCCATTTTCATTAGACTGTAAGATTGTAAAACGTAAGTGAGAGATCACGGTGACTAGCTGCAAGAGACTTAAATACTCAAAAAGTTGTCTAGACATAAATAAATTCCTGTAAAATCTTGGCTCTGAGTGCATAAAACTGTGATAGGAAGCAAGACCTATAGAAAATTTACTGGGATAAAGTGGGAGTTATTGAAGACTGGTGTGTGCTGTGTTCCCTTTGCAGTGGACAGGCATGTCAGCAGAAGACTGATCTTCAGGCATGGTGCTTTCTACTTGAACTTGAGCTCAGTCTAAAAAAGAATGGACTTAAACAAATATTTTGTTTGTCTTGCTTTAACCATGCCTGTGATAGCATGACAACATGAATCTTTTAGTCACAGGCTCATCTGTCATCTCAAATAACACCTAGAAGTTCTTTGCAGAGTTTCTTGGTCTAGGAATCATTTTGTCAGAAGTGAATGTGACGAGGATTCAAAGTCCTTTGCCTTGACCTATTTGTGTGAGTGACCACGGGGAGAGACTTGTGCTCTAGACCAGCAGGAGATTATGCAAAGGAGTAAAGGATGCTGCTCTGTTCTCCCTGTGGGTCATTAAACACAAGCTTTAGGGGTTTTGGGATCATCTAGAGAGGAAACACATCAGGTAAGTGTTAGGTAGAATTCTCAGGGCTATCTTCCCAGCACACTTTGCTCAAGAATATAATGTGTGTTTCCCTGGTGCTTCTACACCAGCCCAGGTGTGAGCATGAATGTTCTTATGTGAGCAGGCTGCACTGTCAAAAGCAAAGCAGGGGAGAGGAAGAAGGGAGAATTATTGTGCTGCCAGGAATACACATGCTGATGAGAACTATGTTTATATTAGCAGACTATTCTGATACAGCTAATTAATCAGAATTTGTCTACCAAACTATGCCTTGGAGATACAGAAACACAGGATTATGAGATTTGCCAGATTTCTGCGACACAGATCTTCTTGGGAGACTTGTGGAACAATGACTAATGATTGCTTCTGACTCCTACACTCCCTCCCAGAAAACTTGCAACTTAAGATAACCTTGTATCTCATTTTGTCTCAGGCCATTTACCCATTAATAACATTAAATACACTGAACTAGTCCATATTATTTTTTTATGGCAATTTGAGTTCCGTCTTTATTCGTACAGGAGAAAGCAGGCAGTGAAACAAACTGTTAAATAAAATACCAACATTTCACATAGAGGCTTTCATACCAGTGCGATTGGATGCATACTGAAAGGGAGAATCAATTATATAGCTGCTGCTTATCAGAAGTTAGCAAATAGTAAATGCAGTTTTTCATTTTTATAATCAATTACCTAGCCCTGAAACTTGTTAGCAAAGGTTAGGAGCTGTAATAATTTTCAGTGAATGCCTACATATTATCTCAGTGTATTTCTACATGCTGCATTTTAGGGAGATGAGGGGAAAATGTTTCTTTTCTGAAGTCTTTTAAACTGGCTTGTGAAAGATGAGGATCAAGCCCTTCAATTTCTAAGCTCAATTTACATTCATCCCACAACAAAGATGATGGTGTGTACTTTCTCATTAGTCAAACACCTTTTTTTTTCACTTGTAAGCATAGATTACTTTCAGCTTTGTGACTTTAAAGAATGCTTGCATCCCTGTGTAGTTAGTTCAACCAATCATTGTTCAGAATTTACACATAAGTGGGATAGTAACAAATGATAACTTTCTTCGTTTTTTGTTATTTTATTCTTCTCCAATGTTCTCAACAAGGATCCAAAATTCTTTGTGTGCAAAAGTTATTTGTTGCTGGTGACAGGCTGTAAGTGCATTGTGCCATAAAATTGCCAGTCTTTCAGTCCTGCTAGCCCAGTGTTTGCTGTTTATATGCAACCTTTCATGTTAATATTTTTGAAGTACCTTCTTATCAAACACTACTTTATTTTTGTCCATATGTTCTATAATTGATGTTTGATTGTTGACTCATGTATGATGGTATATCTGGAGGCTTGTGCAGGTTTTGTTTCTGGTTTTCTGCTGGATGGCAGCATATCATGTCGGAGTTACATACCTCTGCATAGCTTACTTCACTGAAATAATTTTTTTTACAAAAGGTGTTTTGTCCTGTATAATCCCTGGGTTTGTGTTTTTTTTTTTTTAATAGATAAATAGATAATAGATAAATAGATACTTTTCTAATATCTGAAACTGCATCTATCAGAAATGGTCATATCAAGTTGCTGTGCTGACAGACCATGCCCAGTAGGATATTTGATTTGTTTGTATTTCTCAGTTATTTTGCTCAAGATAAAATTAATTTTGGTGAAACTGGGTGTCTTCTACCTCTTCTTTGTTGGTTTGTTCATTTCTCCATGAGCATGGTAAAATCTACTGAAATTATTTAGTGTTACCAGTTTAGTTTTTTCTTAAATTAAAAATGAGCAAAAGCATTCTTGCTCTGTGTTAATTTTATAGTTATTTACCACAACTATTTGCTATTTCTTGTTCAAGGCTAGCTTTCATGGACCAGTTAGTTTCTGAATCACAATGTATCACAGGCATCCTCTTTTTCTAAGAGCATTTAATTGGCCTTAGTCAGGCTCTCATTAACTGCATTTTCTGTTTCAGTATTATCTTTTCTTAATTGACTTAGGGTCCTGACTGCACCTCAGTTTTTAAAAGTGGTAGAAAACATTTGAATCTCTGGCAATGTCTAGTTGTTTTAAATTTGTAGAATTTTCTTGTTTTCTTCTGCCCGGGTCCTCCCTGAGAAACTCAACTGCCAGCTGCAGTTTGCAGCAGCAGTGAAAACGAAAGCATTTCTTAGGTACACTTGATATCTTTATTTAACTCAGAAATCTTTATTTAACAGGAAGCAATGCTAAGAATAGTAACTTCCTCTAGCCTGACAGGCTTGATTCTGTTTCAGGTCTCGATATCTGTGTTTAGTGGGGCTGTTTGTTTGCTCTCCTAGATCATGCATGTCTTCTCAAGTTGCCCCAGCTTTCCGCACAAATTAGTCAGGGAATCCAGATCACACAGATGGTTTAGCCAGCTCTTTGGTGAGCAGGGGATTGATTATAGGGTAGGGCAGGTGTCTTCTGGCAGTCGCTTTCTGGGGTGCCAAGTGTGCCTGGGGCGGTGCAAGGATTCTGGAATGAGCACAGCACTCGGGTGTGGAAAGATGTAGCTGCGGTGCTGTGCTAGGAGTTGATTTATGGAGGTGCTGCTCAGTTGCATTGTCAACAAGGCAATTTTCCTTCTAGCTTTGTTGCTTCCTTGTGGAACATCGGCTCAGAGGTACCTGAGCCGTAAAAAGGAGTTGGAGACTTGCAAGACTCTCTCAAAGTCCTGTCTGGACAGGTGAAGGACATAAGAATGAGCTCTGCTCTTTGCAGAGATGAGAGGAGTGTATTTGAATGAAAATGTGGTTTGTCACTGTTACCACCTCATCCTGGCCAGGTGGGGTTGTCCCTCTGGCAAATGCTGCTGCTGTGCCTGAGGCAGTGCTTCTGCAGGGTGCCTGGGGGAGCAGTGCCTGCCTGGCTTCCTTCTGGCCAGCTACGAGACTCAGTGGAACTCATTCCTGTCATCATCTAAAATGACAGAATGGAAGAATATAAGTAGCCTGAGAAGGATTCTGTTACTGCATGAAAGTAGAAATTGGATGGAGATGGAAAAGCTAAGTGAAAGGTAAAGGAAAAGTGGAGGAAATGAGAGCTGGTGTAGATTTTTTTTCATAAACTTAAAAAAAAAAAATTGTTACTGACATTAAGTAATAAAGCCCAGGAATGGTTTCTTTGCTTTCTATTTGATATTTTGCCCAGCTTATAAAAATGATATAACTGTACTTCATTTATGTCTATCAATAATTGAGTCTGTAATTAAGGCTTTTATTACCAATAAACCCTTGTGATTCTGTGTGTAGTGAATATTATTAAAGCCCATTTTTCATTATAAATTTCTCCTGATGATCAGTTATTAAAGTGGTATTTTTTAATTTTAACATAAATGACATAAAGCATTTAGCTGGCAATTCTTTTTTTTTTTTTGTGAACACAGATTAGAAGAGAGCAATACAACAGAGATGATGATCCAAACATTGTCATCTCTATTTTTTGTCTCACTAAGAAAACATAGAATTATTTTATTTTTCTACCTTTAATGTGGGCCTTGGGCATCACTGACTAAATTCTGTTGCTGTATTCCAGTTCTTTGTTTTGCTGTGTTCCTCAAAAGCTGTGCAAGTTCAAATGCAAGGAAAATAAACTGTAGCAGATGTTTTCATAAACTGGTGCCTGCAGATTAACATGTACTTCTGCAGATGCCTTTTGTTCTTGAGTTTTGTGTCCCATTACGGCACTGTAGAAACATCCTACAAAGGGAGAAGCTCAGTAGTATGAGTCGACTCCTGATCTCTGTATTTTCATATAGTGTGTGACTGATTTCCTTCAAATAAGGAATTAAGGATACTACTTAATTATTTGCTGTTTCTGTCTGCATTTTTATATTGAAAATACAGGTTAGATAATGTTTTGAATTGAAACTTGATCAAGGAGAGCATACTGTGCTGTCCAGCAATGGCTTCTGCACCAGCATGGGCTGTTTCTCAACATCCTGAATGTGAAATTTTCCTCCTACCAAGTGACTTGTAACTGAAGCTGGAGCTGCTGCTTTGAAAACTCTTGTCTTTACAAGCAGATCTGTACTTCAGACTTTTTATTCTTTTCCACAGACCGAGGAGACTGGTGCCTAAGTGGTTGTTTTTTGTTGGTTTTTTTTTTTTTCATTTTCCTCTGCCTTCTTTCTTTTTCCTGTCCAAGTCCCTGTCAGTCTTGGCTGTCATATTCCCATTTCAGTACAGCCCTCTTAGGCCTTACCTCATCAGCCAAGGTAATGAAGAGGCACACCAGGCGACTCTCAGGATGCAGTTGCCAGCTAATTGTGCGCTCTGGAATTGTTCTCTTAGGAGAATTATTTCCAAGATGGACTATATGTCCCTTCATAGCCAGTTTCAAAAACACCTTTGGGTGTTAGAAGCACTCAGGCAGCTGCCCAGTACCTTCTCTGGCTTTGATTCATTTACATGCTGCAAAAGTGGAGCATCCTGATTACACCTCATCACTTGGAAGGTCACTTCAGGAGCTCTTCCAATTAAGTTGTCTGTATTAGTAAAACAGAATGTTTTTTTTTCTCAGATTTTTATTTGACTAACACTGAAGTCTCTCATGTCCCTTGGGCAGTTGCTGTAAAATGTCAGAAAGTGAAGAAAAATAGGGATTTCAGTGTGTTATGTACTATTCTTTCAAAACTCCTTTGATGTCAAATTGCAGGGCTTGTTTAGTGTAGCAGTGCTGTCCTTAGTGGAAGCTAGGTGATGTGTAGCTTCTGTCCACTGAAATCAAATCACCTCTCCTGCTGACGTTTTGCTTGCTTTGTGTTATTTTCTTTTGCTGATCTTAGAAAGCATTTAATTTTTTTAGCAATGTGAGTTTTCAAAGTGGAATAACTCACAGAGATGTGTTGGTTAAGCTTCACCATTGTGAATTGCCAGGGTTCTTTGTTTTCCCTATTATTAAGTGTGCTAAATAAACAGGGAAATCCCTGGTTATTTCTAACACTGACAGAGTAACTCTGAGCTGTTATAAGGTGGCAGCTCTGCCATTGAGTTCCCTGTGGCCCAGTATCTGCTGTGTTTGTGTGTAACTTCTTTATTAAAACATTAAACTAGTGAAGTTCTGTTCTGGTGTATTTTAAACACAAAATGACTTTAAATTATACATTTTTACGATTGTTTCTCTCTCTTCTAGTCTGGCATGAAATCCCTCCCCTAGGAGTTTTAGAGCTTAGAGCAGAGTAGCCTGCCTGCTCTAATACATGCAAGAACATGTCTTGGTGGCTGTGAAAGCTTGGTATGTTTGTGTAAGATTGATTGCTATGCTTCACTTTTGAATTCTTGTTTTAGTTTTGCCCTTCAGAAGTTTTACTAGGATAGTTTGTAAGTGCCAATATCGTACCTTAAGTGGGTGTGTTAGATATTCTTAGGTGCCATGTTCTTTATTGATGTTTGCAGGTTGCACTAAATATTGTGGGGGAAAAATATAAAGCTAAGCACAAGAGATCTTTATGAATAATTGTATGCTTTCAGAAGTGTTATGCTTAGCTTAATGCACGCTTTAATTCTCCAGAAAGCACCCGAGCGAAAGACACAATGCAACAAGCTTAATCTCTTCTCCTCTTCAAATTACATCTATCACAGCACTGCAAATGGTTCTGCTATTTTTTTAATGCCAGAAGGGTGTGAGCACATCATGGAGCTAGGGGAAAATTGAAAATTATTGTACAGGAAGATTTGTGATAAAAGGATGGAAGTAAGGAGTAGGATGTTGATGTAAATCAGTGAAATATGGAGAACACAAGAAAATAACTTGAAAGTACATTCATGAAAATGCTGCTTAAATAACAATTTATAGGATAAAGCATATCTAGCTGATCATCAGGAAATCTGGACCATATAAAACTCTTCCATCAGAGTATAATTTGTTAAAAATTTGTACTTAGTATGGAGCTGAGATTGGTTGTATTCAGTCTGGAGTTGATAGGCTAAGTGGAAGGCTCTGCTTACCTGTTTAATCTCTACCCAGGTCTACTGATAGAATTTTAGATGATATAAAGCTAAATTTAGACTCATGGTGGATCATCAGATATGATCCATTTAAATTCTGTAATTCTATCTTTGCTTTTCTGTTTTAGGAGTAACACTTGAACCTGAAAATCTGCCAAACTGTAACATTAGGCTTCTGTGGTTACAGGTCAGCTGAGGTCATAAAGTCCTTTAAATTCAGTGTTTGGATAACGCCATAAGCAGGAGTAAGATGAGTGTATTTGTGTGAAGGCAAGAGATGCATGTGTTTTGCTTTTGATTTGAGTGTCCTTCCTGAAACAAAATATCTGTATGCTTCCAACACAAGATCAAAGCATCCCTTTGGGGATCTAGTGAAACACGCTGACCTCTGAGCACGTGGCACTGAGCATGATTCACAGATTTTTATGAGAGGGCAAGAATGGATTACTTAAGCTACTGCATTAACAAGGCTTGTTACTGTCAAGGCACACAGTCCTGGCTCTGCAGTCAGTCACTGGGTTTACAAGCAGATTGGACCAATATCGGTGAAATAAGTGCAGATCCACATATCTGTGAAATGTGGTTTAAGAGAAGTATTCCCTGGAGAAGGCTGGCTTTCTCTGAACCAGTGTGTTGGGTTTGCAGGGCCAGGTTTTGGTAGTGGTGGGGCTAAAGGGATGGCTTCTGCGAGAAGATGCCAAAACTTCCCCCATGTCCAATACAGCCAGTGTCACCCATGGAGCACAGCAGCAATGGTGGCAGTGCCTTGGGATCATGCATTGAAGGGGACGGGAGAATCTGCACAGTGGAGATTCAGCAGGAGGAAGGAGTGAGAATATGTGATAGAAACAGCTCTGCAGACACCAAGGGCAGAGAAGGAGGGGCAGGAGGTGCTCCAGGCACCAGAGCTGAGGCTCCCCTGCAGCCCCTGGTGCAGACCATGGTGAGGCAGCTGTGCCTCATGGAGGACCGTGGTGAAGCAGAGGTCTGCCTGCAGTCTGTGCACATCCCCATGCCAGAGCAGAGCCCAAAGGGGGCTGAGACCCTGTGGGAAGCCCACAGGTTTGCTGGCAGGACTTGTTACCCCGTGGAGGATTCACACTGAGGTAGCCTGTTCCTGAAGGAGTGCACCCCATGGAAAGGACCCATGCTGGAGCAGTTTGTGAAGAACCTGAGTGAAGGTCTCACTCTGCAGAAGTTCATGGAGAACTGGCTCCTATGGGATGGAGCAGGGGAAGAGTGTGCAGAGTCCTCCCCCTAAGGAGGAAGGAGCTGCAGAGACAGCATGTGATGAACTGACATGAATGAGGCCCCCATTTCCCATCCCCCTGCACCCCTGTGGGAGTAGATGGAGGATTCAGGAGTAAAGGCCAGAAAGAAGAAAAGGGTTGGGGGCAAGGTGTTTTTAAGATTTATTCTTATTTTCCTATTATCCCACTCTGATTTAATTGGCAATAAATTAGATTAATTTTCCTCAAATCAAGTCTGTTTTGCCTGTGGAGGTAACTGGTGAGTGATCCCTCCCACTCCTCATCTCAACCCTTGAGCCTTCGGTTGTGTTTTCCCTCCCCTCTTCAGCTGAGTTGGGGAGTGACCTGGTATCCAGCCAAGGTCAGCCCACCACGGCAAGCCACATAACCTGTGGCAGGGATCTGCTTGGTCTTGAGCTGTGGGCATCTGCCACAAAAAATGAAAGATGTGGGTTGCAGTTCTGTGTGATTGGAGCCTTTGGGCATGGTGATCAACTGCGAGTGAGGGTCAGTGTGTGGAATTGCTGGAGGCTGCTTGGTTTTGTGGATGGAGCAAGCCTCCCAAAGGCTTTTTACTTGGGTGTCTGCAGGAGTGATCATTCAAAGAGCTGCAGCTCTTAATTAGTTGAAATTTGAAAGGTGTTTATAGAAGGTAAAGGCCTGAAGTACTTTTAACTCAGGTAAAGGCTGCCATAGTTCAGGTGAGCAGTCTCTTTCATCCTTTAATCTACCTGTGGTCATAAGGAATACCAGTCTGAGATCATGTCTCTGAGCTGATGTTTGGGTTATGGTTCTTTCACTGAAAGGAAAAGTCTTCACAAAAAGCGATAAAAGTGGTCATACCTGTCTCTTAAATTTGAAAAAAAAAAAATCCCAAAGCTCATGTTTGTCTGTTTTATTTGGCTTGTTTTAATTTATCATATACATAAGAGCCATGAAGTCTAACCTGCATATGCCTCATCACAGTTGTTGGTTTTTTCTGTCTAGATTAAAATGTAAATATAAGTACAGAAAAGCATTTATATTAAGAATTCAGCGACTGACTTGTTATAATTGAATTTGGGTCTCAGACTGGGCATTTGTGCTTTAGCTAGTTTAATTTGCATTTGAATGAGTAAGTAGAAACTTTGAATTGGATACTCAATTAGAAAATGGTATGCAGGTACATTCTTCCTTATTGTAGCCTCCAGACACATTTAAAAGTTCAAGTTCTAGGTTTCTTATTCAAAAACAAGGTTTGTATTTAGAAAGTATTTTTGGGATTTTTTTTGTTCTTTTCTGTACCAAAATCAAATATAGAATTACCAGACTTTAATTAGGTCTTTGTTTCAGAAATGTTGTTTTGTTTTCTTTGCACTGAAGAGTAACAGTTTAAGTATTTTACTTGCTGGTGGTCTTGAAAAACAGTAGAATCTGGTAAGAGATGTGAGGTAAGCAGAGCTGATAAACTGACAAGCCCCAATTCGCAGAATCAAATTAGATTAAATTCACTCCAACTGCGCAAAAGAAATATTTCTGTATATATTTAGAACATGTAGGAGAAGGTCTGTAATTTGGAAGTTCGTTTAATACCACTTTTATGAGGAGGAACCTTAGAGCTTTGCATTAGTGCTGAGAAATTGCAGGTGGGAGATGAAGGCAAATAAGTACTTGCTATTAAACAGGCTTATTAAATGTTAAAAAAGCCATGGCATTTCACTTCTAAAACATCATTTCAGAAACATTTTTGAAAAAAAATGCATTACAAGGTAAAGAATGAAGAATGAGAAAGGGGAGGAGAAGGCAGAGTGCAAAGTATGACCAAAAATGGATCTGCACCTTCTCAGGCTGGTGGTGCATCCCCAGTGCTGCATGGGGAAGCGTGAGGCTGCCAGGCATGTCTGATGCTCCTGGAAGTCTCTAAGACTTCTGCCTCAAGTGCTGGGCTTCAGCATGTTGTAATAGGTCCAGTAAATTTGGCAGTGACAAATGTACCCATTTTATACAAGAAAATGGTAAAAACACAGGAGAGCAGAGAGGATACAGAAATTTTTGGTAGATCTATATTAAATGTATACAGGGCTAGGCAGCAAGAAGCTCCTTATAGGGGAATTTGTTTTAAAATTCAGCAGACTGGAAAATTGAGGTAGGCTCAGAGGAGCCTTGCATTTCCAGTTCAGGTATTCACTGCTAATTTCAGGCTAAAGGGCATGGCACATTTGCGTGACACAAGTGGTTTATGCCCACTCTGGAATTTCCTTTGGGAAGATTTATAGTGATGTTACTGAGAGAGAGGTGCACATTTAAGACTGGAAGGGGCATCTTGGATCACTGAGTCAGTGCCCACATAATTGCAGATGATAATATAAATTCCACTTATGAATTGACTGATTCCCTTTAAAAATTGTTTTCTGTCATTGCTTCTTCCATTGAGAAGGGAAGAAAACTTCAGCTTGTCACAATGCAGTAATAATACATTAGTTTTGTGACAGTATTTGAGCTGTAGCTTAAATACTTCAATCTCCAATCTGTTTAGATAGTAAAGTCTTCTCTCAGTCTTCCCTCATGTGATAGACTTTCTTCTTGCAAGTAAGCAATCTTTTTAGTTTTTCGAGTTAAATCAGGTCTTGAAAATACATTAGCGGAAATGAGCTGTTGAGCTGAGGTTTCACTGTGGTTGTTGTACAGTGACATTAATACTTTGTCCTCAGGCATAATTTAGGTTTTTGTTTCTGTTGAGCTGTCAGACCATAGTTGCTGTATCATTATGTGTCATGCTGAGGCTTGTCTGCTTGTGCAGCACTTGCAAGTGAGATGTTTTGGAGGACTTGCATTTCTAGAACTTTCATCCCATTTCTATTATTCCACGTCTGAGGCAATCCCAGATCTTCCCATGTGGTGTTCTTCTTTGTTCTGATGGCAGCATCATAGCATCTCTCCACTGTGCTCAGCCTGCCAGAGTTCATCCTTGTCAAAATTTGCTTTGCGAACGAACACAGTGACAGGAGGAGCAGAGCTGTTGACTTGGTTAAGAGCTGTAATGTGTCGTTGGCTTGACTAAAGCTCTGGTAATTGACACGGTATTTTCTTCACATCTTAACTTTAGGTTAGTTCATTCATCTGGTGTCAGATTCTAAGTACAAATATGGTGGGGGTTTTGGGACAAAACATTTTATTAGTGGAGAAAGTGACTGAACTGTGAAAATGTAGTGAATAAAGCAAGATGGATGAGTAGAGAAAACTTGATGGATATTTATTAAGGCACGTGAAAGTGTTGCACTTTTATTCTAAAGACTTAGTCATATCTGTTTATACAAGATTTTTCTTATAGCTGATGCTGTTTATTCATCAGATGCTGTATTCATCATCAGAATTTTCTTTTTCTTTTAGTTTGCATGCATGCGTGAGTATATCCTTACTATAGCTGACTGAAGGAGCAATCCAAACAAGGATCTCTGAATCAATACCTGACAAGTTAGGACACAGTTTAGTTCACTGTCCTTGATGTTGCAATATCCAAGGTGACCCACACCCCCTATTGTTTTTTGTGTAATTTTGGTTTTTCGGTGGTTTTTTTCCCTATTACCTCTTGTTTATTGAAAATAGAACAATTTTCATAGGTGGAGGTAAAAAGTTTGGGGAAGTTTTTTGAGACAGAGAACATAAAGGAACTTTGAAGGTAAATCTGTAATCATTTTTTACAGCATTTCAAAAGCAGGACATAATTTAATTGCTCTGGCTGTATCATTAAACTAATTTTTTATTTTTTAAAATTTCAGTTGCATTATGGGATAAAATTAATGCATAATTGTTTTATGGAGTGTAAACTCAGTACAAAAAGTGATGTAGCGGGAGACAAAGGAAGTAGATAAGAAAGGTATGTGAGAGTGGTGAAAAATACCACATGAAAAATCAGTATGATGTGGTTTCCTTTCTTCTCTTATCAGTGTCAGATCTCCTGCTTTCAGGCACAGATAAGAGCATTTTTGTAGAGCAGGCAAAGGGGATCTAGGTAATATGGAAAGTTTGATTCCTTGCAAACTTCTGCATTGAGTGAAGAAACCAAAACTGGTATTTCCAATGGGTCATTAACTGTTCTGGGAGAAGACGTGCACTTGTTTTCACACACATCCAGCTTTTCCCCACCACACATTTGAAAAAGAAATAGTTGCTTTTGCTGTTGAGTAGCTAGACCTTGAGGAGAGTAGTGAAGTACTAATGAGGGAGAGGGTGGCTGCATGAGTGGCAGGAAGGAGGCTGGAATGAAGGATGTGCAGTACCTACTCTCTTGTTGTTGTTGGGGTTTTGTTTGTTTGTTTCCCCCACAAATGTAAGGATAGTATTGCAATATCTGCTTATCTTTTAAAGGAGAGGAAATATTTGAGACAGTGAAAGACAGAAAAAGACACTGGAAGAATATTGATTCCCAACCAGCATCTTGTGAGTATTAATGATGCTGGATGTTTTTGCTCTGATACTCTTCACCGGTTATATTCACCGGTTACTTTGTCCTCTGTGTTACTGAAAACAAGCAGTCATTTTTCAG
Source organism: Entomyzon cyanotis (assembly GCA_024500445.1). Taxonomy (NCBI): domain Eukaryota; kingdom Metazoa; phylum Chordata; class Aves; order Passeriformes; family Meliphagidae; genus Entomyzon; species Entomyzon cyanotis. The sequence continues at coordinate 3,016,980 of JAKEPQ010000739.1, forward strand.
AGTGCCACTACAGCAAAGCCCTGCTATTTCTCACTTAGCTGCAAGAAAGGTTGCTCATTTTTTGTACATGTGAACCAACACAGAGATAGTTCCAAGCAGCCGGGGTCTACTCCCTTGTAATTAGGAAATCAGAATGAATGGTTTTCTTTTTCTTAACATGCATCATTCCATGCCATACCCACACAGTGTAAATGCAGTGATGAAATGAAAAGGGGGAAAAATATCCTGTCCACTAACAGATTTTAATAAGGAATATGCATAATTCTTTGGAATGGCATACAGCTGGACTCAGCTTCCAAAAATGGCATTGTAATGCGACTCATGCTAGCTTTAGGTTTGCCTATAACTTAGGGCAAAATACTCGTTTTCATGTATTATTTCTACTAAACGTTAGCTGACTCTCGCTGTTTTAGTGACATGATAAATTACAGAGGAAGTTATGTATTTTGGATTTACAACAAAAAAACCAAACCACAAACCCTCAAGAAATAAACGACCCAAACAACCATCCAACTCAATCCCAAGCAATGCTGTAACGGGGTTGTAAGGCTTCCTGCTCTGGAGTTTAATGTTTGACTTTGGAGCTAGCAATCAAAACTCTTGTTATTTTACTAGACATAGCAATATGGAAGATAAACCAAGATAAGTAGAATATCTTGCTTTTGTATTCGTTTGTCCCCAGCAGAAGGAAATTGGTGGCGAGATCATAAAAAACAAGGCAGCCAAAGATGATTGGTCCTACTGAAATCTCATCCTCCTTGGTTATGAAAGCTAGTTTCCTGCAATAGCAGACAGTGACAGCCTCTGCATGTAGGATTTCTCTTAAAGCAGAGGACATGTGGTCTTGAACTGCAAAACTGGTTTGTTGCAGATTGTTTATTCAGTCTAGGGGTTTTTGCTGGCTCGGTATGGTTTTCTGTTTTTAAAGTAATAAAGATAAATCTGAAGATAAATCTGAAAAAATGTAAAAATATTTTAAAAATTGATATATTGACTTTCTTGGGAAGTGGTAAATATCACTCTTCATGAGTAAAAATTATACAGCAGGGTGGATGGTTTTGTTTTTCCCACTAACAGTTTAAGAAAAATATCAGATTAGGCTATCAAGAAAAAAAAAATCTTAAATCTCTGTATTTTACATTCAGACATTAAGCTATAATATGAGCTATATGACTTTTCAGCTTTTGGAGCTGACTGATAAATTCAGTTACAATATTTTTTCTTACACTGCAGTAAATATTCAAGGGATAATGGAAAGGCAGGATATATAATGAAATCACATCCGGCTGTAAAACAAGTGTAATGTTAATGTTAATGAGAGCCAAACTTCCAAAACTATGTTCAGATCATAAATTCATAGAATGGTTTGGGTTAGAAGGGATCTTAAAGATCATCTAGTCCCAAGCCCCCTACCATGGGCAAGATACCTTGCACTAGACCAGGCTGTTCCAAGCCCTGTCCAGCCTGGCCATGAACATTTCCAGGGATGGGGCAGCCACAGCTTCTCCTGGCACCCTCACAGTTTAAAACCCAAACTTCCCCACTTTCAGTCTGAAGCCATTCCCCTTTGTCCCATCAGTCCATGTCCTTGTAAAGGGATCCTGCCAGCTCTCTTGTAGAGTACTGGAGGCTGCTGTAAGCTCTCCCCAGAGCCTTCTCTCCTCCAAGCTGAGCAGCCCCAACTCTCTCAGCTTGTCTTGTTAGGAGAGCTGCTCCAGCCCTCTGATCACAGGGCTTAAAAAAATTCTCTGAAATGGAGCTTAAAACATGAAGGGCTAAAACTGGACATCTTTCACACTTAATATGATTGCAAGAATTTTTTGAGAAGTCTTACTCAAATACTGAGATTATTAATTGTGTTGTTATGGTTGTGTGGGAAGAGACTGTTACAAAAGTAAAGAGCTGTCTTACTGCCTTTTTCCTACTCCCACCTTGAGTGGGAGCAACATGGAGGGAAAGGACAGAGATAGAGTGATCAGACTGGCAGAGACCATATGTAACTCTAACGGGGTAGAGATTAGCCTGCTAAGAGGAATGTATCTGTGTGGATGAAGACTTTTGGACTTCAGCTGTCTAACCCAGAAACTCAAAAAAATTAGAATCTTCCATGAAAATGAAAACTAATGTACTAGAAATGAGACATAAAATGTGAGCAAGTACAAAATAAGTGACTTCTCAGAGCAGATAAAGATCCTCAGCTCAGAATTATCGTGATTGCTGTTTGCAGTGGTGTGTTTTTTTGAGGAGCTGGATATGTGAGTCTAAATCCCCTTTGCCAGTATCCGACTTGCAGGATAGGGAGGAAGATCTGTACAGCCATCCCATGTATATTCATAAGTGTTCACTGCAGGGGAAGTGGAGCTTGCATGTGTCAACTCCTAGGAAGTATCTCAGCCCCCAAAAGAAATAATTTTCATATAGAAGAAGCATGTCAACAAGAAAGACTGAGGGGGTCATGGCTTTCTGTGATTTTTCTGGTCTCACAGCTGGGCTGGCTACTGTGATGTGCTGACATTACTGTAGTCAGCCAAAGAAACTGAACCCAAGAGTTGAGGGAGAAATAAAAAGTGCATGCTTGTACCTATTTTCTGGTTGGTATTCTTTGTCACAAACCTATTAAAAAAATGGTGAGTATAGTTTTGGGTTTATTTCTTTTGTTTTGTTGTGTTTTTTGTTGATGGTGGTTGTTTTCTTTAGTTAGGGTTTTTTCCTTGTTTTCTTTTGTGTGTGTTTTGTTTTAGGTTTTTCTTCTTTCATTTAGCAAATTTGTTGGGGGATTCTTTACTCCTGGAACTGGCTTCTGTGTGAAGAATTATGAAAGCATGAAACAGTTACTGCCTGGCCATATCTCCTCTTTCAAACCTTCTGCTTGTGCCAACACACATCCTGTTCTTGTTGCTAAATTGTGGATTATAGCTGTGGTGTGCAGCATGCTTGAATGAATATGACATGAGAAAAGAGACTTCTGCTGGGAGGCAAAAGCCTTGGGGACATGAGCCCTGTTCCTTAATTATTTTTTTTTTTTTTTTTTTAGTTGCTTTTCTCTGTGAAGAGGCAAGGGTGATCCCTTACTCACTACACTGACAATACAACGGGGAGGGTTTACTGCCCCTGGGAGAGCCCAAGGACACTGTATGTTCCCATAAAGAAATGTGTTTTGCCCTAAAACATGAACAGTTCATTGTAGCCAGTGTTAGATTAACAGATTGCTGTGGTTTTCTGATCTGTTGGTTCAGTGTCAGTTAATTTTTTTGGCTTTGCTTTATAAATAGAGCTTTTGAAAGTCTAGCCCACAGTTGTATCAGAAGAAATGCCTGTTAATTTTTTCTAATCTCAGTGGTTATGCAAAAACTAATTTTTGAATGCTGTTACAAACCGATGAAGGAATGCAAGGACATTTCTCTGCCATCTGAAAGTTGCAAAAAACCCTTTTCATAATATTAGAAACCCCACTGAAGGCTTAATTACTTGACATCCATCCCTATTAGTGAGCAGAGAAGGCAGGAATTGGATAAAATTATTTTCTTACTGCTGACGGTTTTTTTCTCTTTTCTTTTTTATTTTTCGCAGGCTTGAAATTCAGGAGTTGCTTAGATTACTTTTTGAAGGTCCAAAGATGTAATCTTCAGAATATAGGTGGGATTTTTTTCACACAGTTGAGTAGCAGAAGAAATATGTTGTATAAAGGTGATGTCAGGATCAAGAGCATTAGACTGTTTTTCATCTGAAGTGTGAGGTTTTTAATAGCCTTTTTAAAAGCTATTGTGAAGCACTATTCATATTCTACAAAGGTTAAGTTTTATAGCTTGCTAAAAATGGTGTATGCTTAGGTTATAAATGCATTTTGAATTCTCGAGTACCACCTTAGTGTGGTAAAATCAGAATGGATCTTTCCAACCAATGACCAAAACAGTGAAATGTATTTCTTTTTCTCAATAGACAGTTTCTCCTCATTTATTGTAAAAGTATAATATATTTTTTTAATAGAGGAAATGGCCACTGGTATGTGGATATATCAAGTATACTGTGTGCTATGAATGAAAGCACTTCAAGTCTTAAAAGTTAGGTCAGTGAAAAATCATGAGGGAGGAGAAGATTAAAGGCATCTTCTGGCAGCCTTGTGGTCTGATCCCTTGGCATTTGGATCAGACTGGACAGCGACTGTATTGGCCAGTTCTACCTGGTGAGTGACTTTTAAATTATCAAGAGATGGAAAAAGGCACCTAACATCTGGCTGACAAGGACATGCTTGTGTATCTGAGCAGTTCCTTGAGTGTTTTCAGTCTGAAGATGCATCTTTGTGTGTTCTTGTGGGGGAATTCACCTAAGCATGAGCTTATGACCTTGGATAAAGAAAAGGAATTCTGGCTTGTGTCACACATTTCTTATTTAAGAATATTTTTTTTAAACTACGCACCACTGAAACAGTCTGATTCTAGTTACTTTTGCCATTATTTCCAATATTTTTCTTAGCACGTATATACACAAGATAAACAAGTGAAACTGAGACTGACAATATTCAAAGAGCCTGCTGGCTTTCTTGGACTGAGTGTGCTGAAACCACAACGATTCTGTTGTATTTATTTGGGGTTTTGTTTGCTCATTGGGGTTTTTTGGTTTCTTTTTGGATTTGGGGTGTTTTTTGTTTGATTGGTTTGGTTTGGGGTTTTTTTTGGTTTTTTGGGTTTTTGGGTTTTTTTGTTGTTTTTTTTTGCCTGTTTTTTAGTTGGTTTGGTGTGGGTTTTTTTGTTTTTTGGGGTTTTTTTTAAAGGCAGGGAGAGGTAATGCAAATAGTGGTTCCTGACAACCCTGAAGAACATGCTTTGTGACCTAATATGCTTTGTGTGACCTAACATGCTTTGTCCCTGTTCTTCTAGTGCATCCAAGTAACTACAAGTTGCTCCACTTCTCTAAGACTCTGCAACAATATGGGGTTTAGAATGCAAACAGTTACGAGTGATTAAAAATAAAATCTCATCTTTGTGCACCATGCCTAATTTGATTAGGGAAGTTTTTTCTTGGAAATGTTCCCCTCAGAATGTCATCAGTCTTCATTTAGCAGGCAGTGTTGTTGCCTTGCAGCGTGCATGGCTGCGAGGCTGACAGTGACTGCAGAACTCATCAGCCCTTCTGAAGGGCAGGGGAGCAGTAAATAACAGGGATGGTTGTTTTTTCCTCTCTGAACACGAATGTATCTAGAATCTGGCAAATTTTGTGGTAGAGACCAAGAGATGAACACTTTCTCTTACTTAGAAGTAGCTTTTCTGGCACAGGAGCCTGGCAGCTTTTGTGTCCTCTATTGGCTCCAGTCAGGAGGGCTGGAGCAAAACATGCCTAGTGGGGGATGTCACTTGTACCACAAAAATAAGGAAGCAAGCTCTCAAATACTCTTACTGGGCTTCCAACACATTAAAGTGCTGCTCTTGTTCCCTCTAATCTGTCTGTCCTAAGTGATTTTTTTAAACTAATTTTGCAAGCTGTAAATACATTTAGGGTCCTGCCTCATGTTGAGAACCCTCCACAAAACCAGCAGCAAACCCACCATTTAAACAAGGTCTGACTTTCTGAAAAGGAACTCTGAATTTTTCCTGTAGCTACAAATGACTGTGAATAACCATCTATTTGAACTGGTTGTGTGTTTCTAACAATAGATCTTTTCTTTTTCGTGGTAACCATAGTGAAATGCCATTCAACTCTACTTGACTTCACAAGAAGCCTGGCTTAGAACTTTAAATGGCTAAACCATTTGTTTAATATAATCTTATAATTAGAACAAAACTAAAATTCCTAGTTAGGAGGATGCAAAGCTTGCTCAGGAGATTCTAGTGAGCTTCTTAATGATTAAGTTTGTGTAAGTTAGCATGATAAAATTTTAAATTCGTGTTACTGCTCTGAACAGATTCTGACTTCTTTTCTATGTAATATCTAAAATGAGAATTATTGCATAGTGAGCTAGTCCAAGCACTAGGAGGGAACTACCCCAGTTTAGAATTTTCAGATGTCTGTGTTTAGTCACTATATTTTGTGTGTGATAGTAATTGGCTAATCACAAGTACATGAAAGTGTGTGGTTTGTTAAGAAAGGCAGGTAATAATATATTTTTTCCTCAATTATTCAAATAAAAGTAGGTCTGAAAGTTCTTACTGTTTGAGAAAGCTGTGAATCTGTTTTTTGTGTGTGTGGCCCTTGTTAAAAAGTGTGCAGTAATTAGTAGAACTACCAAGATAAGCACTCAAACAAGATAAAATTAAACTGCAAGTGTAAAACATGTAAAGGCAGTAATACCTGAATGCAATGTTGGAACATGCTGGCAACTTTGTATAATTCAAAAAATGTGGGGTCACAGATTAAGTTTTGGGTTACTTAGCTCCTTTGATACTTACAAATTTTCAATCTCAGCCCAGGGAAGATTTTACATTTTGGTTTTTTTTTGTTTTAAATTACGGTGCAAAAAACCCCCATTAAAATGTCATGTGCTAAAAAAGTATAGTAGAGTTATTATCAATTCTGTAAAAATTGGGGGGAAAAAGTCTCTTAAGCCTGTAAATCTGCTCCATATTAATTTATGCCAAGTCTAGAAGTTTGATAAGCCCTACTTATGGGAATACACAAAGGATAAAGTGGTCCTGCTAAGATGTTCAATGCTATACTGACAGAGCAGCAAGTTAAATTGCAAAGAAATTGTGCAGATTTAGTTTATGGTTCATTACAAAAAAAAATTAGTTCAATGCATCTACAGTTCCTGGGTTTTTTCTTTATTAACTCCTCCCATCCCAGGTGTGAACCAACATGAGCTGAAGCTATTTCTTATTCACATAAAAACAGAGGTTTCTGTGGTTGTGCTCTCAAATTGGATAATGCCTTTTTTTCTGTTTTAAAACTCAAAGACTCACATGGATCATACTTTTATGAGTAAAAGTCTGTAAGATTATTTTCTCTTTTTTTTCCTGCAAACAGGATTAAAACATTAATGTGGAGACATGGAGAAGGTGGGAAGGCTATTAATGATTTTTAATCTCAAAGACTAAATATTTGAGCTCTTTTATACAGCATTTCCTCATCTTTTTTTATTCACCTCCTTTTGCTAGGGATGTGGTGTTTCCCACTGCGTTCCTGCTTTTCCCACCTGATCCCCATGAGGGTTGTTGCAGTAATCTGTTGTCTCCCTGCACTCCCTTCTGTGTCTACATCCATACTAGCCAAGGGAAAGGGCAGGTGGTAGAGCATGGAGTGTACATCCATCAGCCCAACATCCTGCTAGGAGTAAAGTCTGGCTGGTGATGCTTTGCCTGACTTGTGCCTGGGCAGTGCTGGAGCTGCCAAAGAGCATGTGGGCATGAGGAGGCTGTGGCTCTGTCCTGCTTCAGTCACTGGGGTCACCTTTGGATGCAAGATAGGAGCTTGTTGTTGTGTGTTTGCAGTGGTGACACTGCAGGATTTTGTTGGTTGTTTTTTGGCTCATACAAACCCATCAGTATACAGTCGTGTTAACATAAAAGGAAAGGAAAATACAAGACGAAGTTGAAATTCCTAAAGATGTAAACAACACCGTTTGCTCACAAACATGCCTCTTACCTAAGACACTTGGGAGGTTTGCAAAAATTTCCTTGATCAACAGAAGTTTCTCACTCACTAATAGTCCAAAACTGAAAACAAAACAAATTCTCTTAACAGTAGCAGGATATTTGTCATTATTGCAGTCCTCCTTTGCAGAAGATGCCATGTTGTTTGGATTTTTCTGCAACTCTTGTTTGTTTACAAGTTATTTTACAAATTGCAAATGCCTTCTAGGTTGTCGTGGAAGACTAGCACCAGCATTAGAAGAATGGGAAGGGAACAAAAAAGCTGAAAAAGCTGGAAGATTTTCTGTTTTCCCTGACAGTAATCCCACTGCTTAGACAGAAGACAGTTGATGCCAACAACAGAAACAGTGCACTTAAATTCACAAATGCTGTGTGCTTTTAGCATTGTGTTAAACACTTTTGCACAAGAGTAATTGTCCTGATCATCTGTATGGAGTTCAGATGGTTACTTTCTGAGTCATTCATCCTACAAACCTATAATTAGAGCACTTAAGCACTTGCACAGGTGCAATGTCATGATGACACAGTCAGGATAACTCTGAAGTTAATTTTGTGTTCAAAGGATATTTTAACTAAACTTCATAGCAAGATGTATAATTAGATCTTTTGTTGCAAGAGGAAGATTGTGGGGTTAGTTCTAGGTTACAGTGCACGGAATTCAGTAATTTTACATTTCAGGTCATTTTTGGTTAATGAAAAACAAAAATCTTGAGCTCACCAGTATCTTTTTCCTTAATAACTCTCTTGTCTTTATGATACATAATTCATCAAAAACACCCACAGATATGCTCTTTTGAAATTTCAGCATGGAAATGTCAAAACTTAAATACTTTAGCATAAACAGCCTTCCACAAAATTCTGCCTTCTGATCCATGTGAATGTCATCGTGAATGTTTCTCCGATGTAATATTTGGGCTTTGCCATTGGAGGCTGTTAAGAAGGTTGAAAAAAGTGACAACTTTGTTGCTGTTTCTCAAGTGAGGATTGTGAGGAACCTGTGTGTACTGTTAAGATTGCTGAGATTACTTGTGCTGTGTGCCTTGTGTCAGCTCTTAAATACCATTGCCATCTTCTTAACACAAACACCTAAGCAGGGGATTATTTTACCTACTTTTTTTTTTTTTTTTTTTGCCTGATTATGTGCTACAGGGATAACAAACTTTTCAGATATTCAGTGTAGAGCAGCTTAACACTTAGTGCACAGCTCTCTCTCATGCATCATAAAATGAGCACAGAAATTGTGTCTTGTTAAGGGCTTGTCTAGGCAAGTTTGCTGGGGAAATTTGTGTCAGGTCAGGATAAACAGGTCAGCTCCAGAGCTCGGGGTCATTCTCTACTCCAGAATAGTAAAAATATGTGGAGATTTGCAGTTGTCCATATCAAATGTACTCATTCAGTTGTTTTACCATATTGTTTCCTGGAAGTGCAATCACCCATAGGAAACAAGCCCTTAGAAAGTGCTTTGAAACAACTGAGCATCACTAGGCATTTGAAATAGAGATGAGCCCTATCTGACACATTTTCCAGGGCTGTACTGACGGAGGAAAGAGCTCTGCATTTAACTAGTCTCGTGACTGCAGGTGTACCCTTCAGCAGTACCTGAGTGTAATTTGCTGAACTCTTACCTGACTGTTTTGGGATGGTTTTGGTTTGGCATGTATGCTAGGAGAACTTCCAGCAGCTACAAGGCATAATGATACAGGCTTTTTAAAGACCTTTGGTTGTGTGAATAGTTGGAATGATTGCCTCCAGTTACTTTTAGTTTTGGGAAATACTCTATGACGAAGTAGGTGGAAAGCCACGTGGGGGAACTGTGGTGTTGCAACACGGTGTCATGGAAAGAATGGAAGAAGGTGGTAGAGAGTTTAATTACTCACAGAAATCTGGAAGAGAATTAACAATGAACTGGAATAAAAATTGCTGTATGATTAAAGGAGAAAGTAAGTGTGTTTGCTTACTATTAAACTAGCTTACCTTTCTTTGTCAAAATTAAGGAAACCTGTTAAATTTGCAGTACAGCAAAAGCCACTATACTGCTAGAGTAGAGACCAAGTATCAATCTGTGAGAGAAAATAAGGAAAAAGCCCCATATAATCTCTGAATCTCTACTTGTAGCAAACATACAGTGGGATTTATTCTTTCAATGTTTTGGTTTTTATGTTTTTTTGGTTTTTTTAATGGCTGAGGATTGGCATATTTCTGTTGTAAGAGTGATGACTACTCAACAGCTTTCACAAGCAGCTGTTGCCTGCCTGTTGGCTAATTAGTTTTATTCAGTGAATGATAACAGTTACTGAAGGTCCAGTACCTGCCTTAGTATGTTGCTTGTATGTTTGGCACATGTAGAACAGGTGCTCCAGGTTGAAATTTGATCTAAAATTTCATGAGGGGACACAAGCTCTTGTGTAACTCTTGGAAGCCCAGGGTGCTGAAGAGATCTGTGCTCACATAGGTCAAACAGTGACCACTTGGGTGTGTTTTTGAGAGTTCTGGCTGGAGAATATTGTTGGTGCATGAGCATGAGGTTGATCTTTAAATACGTGAATGAAGCTCAATATTCTTAAGACATTCCTACTGTTCTTTTTTGCTTGGTGGAAATTGTTTCTGATGGAAAAAAGACTATTGCACATTTAAAGATTTTTATGAAAAATTAGCCTTCCAGAAGACAGTTCTCAAATGTTATATAATTAACCACTTTTGGAAACAAGGACAGACAGATTTTTGAATGTATAATTTACACTGATGTCATAGAATCCATAATTCAGGAGATAAGAAATGGGTTTGTTTGTTCTTGATTGATTGTAATTGCAACCAGATTTCAAAAAAAAAAAAAAAGGTTAAAGAGAAACTCTAATGGTAATTTTATCATGGAAAATATAGATGGTACTAGTATGAAAATCGTGACTTTTAACAATGTAAATTGACTGAATCTTAATATTACAATATTCAGTGGTGGCATCAATCAGCTTTTGACCTTCTCTTTTATTTCATGCTGATCATCCCTTTCTGAGGCTATTATGTTTTCATCCCCCCGAACAGCTTCAAAGAGAAATTATCTGAGGATGGGGGAAATGACATGCTGGAGCTGTTGGATCTCATGCACACCAAGGGAAATTCACGACTGGCTGTGGATCTTGCTGCAAGCAGTCAAGTATGTGTAGTTAGAAGATGCAGGATTAGCCAGCACAGTGTGCTTGAGCCTCTTGTCCTGCACCAGTCTTGTGGCAGGAAGTCCTTTAAAACTAGTGTAGTGGAGATGGGAAATGGGGCTGGTTAGATGCAGAAGGAAAGTTTGAACTGTCTCCCTCATAGTTGGGAAGTTATTTAATGGCAGATTTGATTGTGGTCATGTTGCATAAGTGGCTTATAACAGAAGTGTAGTACAGGACAAGAATAAACATTTGTACTTGGACTGCTGTGCTGACTATATTAAGAGCAGACTGACAAAGGGCTTTGCTCATTAAAGTGGCTAATAAAACTTTGTATGGTGCTCTGAAAACTCTGGGGAAAGTACCAGGTAATGACTTGTTCAGTAATTGTTGCCTTTTGTGAGGCACAGCTTTTTTCTTCCATTTTTATTCTTTTTTTTTTTTTCTTCAGAGGAGGAGAGAGGTGGATGGTGAACACAAAAGAGGCAGAGTCTGTTCATTGGCTTCTTGGTATGAATCAGACAGAGTTGGCAAATCTGGGAGGAGAACTGATGACATTTCTGCAGGAGGCAAAGTTGTTTTCAGTGACTTGGAGGGGGGAAAAAAGAATGATTGCTGCGTTGCCTTCTTTCAGAGCCCTTCCTGCAGCTTTTCCTTCAAAAGACCTCTCTTGTGGTGAATAAACTTGTCCCAGTGCTTGCAAGGGAGTGTTTTATTTTGTGCTGTATATGGATAACACAAAAACTATGGAGTGAGGACACATTTTAGTATTCATCTCTTGATAGGGAGAAATGAGTTACATGATAGATTTAGAGGAGGCCATGAAAATAGCCTTACGAGATGAAGAAGTATTACAGTCTGGGGCTGGAAATTCGTACATTGAAGCAAAGATCTCTGAAATGAGAAATTTGCTGTTAGATCAGAGAAATGTGAATTAGAGAAAGAGCTGTTAATCATCACTAGGTGTAAATCTCGTCCTCAAATAAGGCTGTAGTATTTAGAGTAGATTGCTTGCTTTCTCTTAATGATGTCTAGCAGCTGTTTGCAGTGCTGAATTTCAGCCCTTGGAGACATGCATAGCAACCAGCAGCACTCAAAAATACATGATAAATGATTGTGGTATGGTTGCTCGTTCAGCGTGTGTGCCTATGTGATGACCATGCATGAAGCAGGATTTGTAATCATATGTTTCACTTCAAGGGAAAACAGCCATAATAGCCAGCTGGGAAATAGAGTAAGTGATCCTGATCAGCCTCCCCAGTGTTTATTCAGGTTAAAGACTGCTGTATGGCAAGCAACCAGTTAAAAGTAGGACTATAAATAATTGTGTTAATCAGTGTATAATATATCTTTGTGTTTGTTTATTGCCTTGGGTACTTGATTAGGCAGCTCTAACATACAATTAATCAGTAACCTTCAGTGTTAACTTCTCAGCGCTCTTTAATTAATCAGTTGTGTTGCAGAGGCTCTGCTGGCTTGGAAAGCCAGGAACTGTGCCATGTAAACACTTTTGTTAATGTCAAGTGAAGGTTGAGATATGCTTTTTTTTATTTTTATTAGCTTAATTGAACTAATCAGCTTTTCAGGGTCTAGGTGCAAGTTCTAGAGGCAGTTCTAAACACTAGACAAGAAACATGGAAACGATGTGTCATGTAAATGCTGGGAAGTTTTTGTGCCTTAACAATTATCATAAGTCTTTTCAAGTGTACTGATAATGACATGTTTGTTAAGTACCAACACATTTATGTTATAATAGTTCTGTATTTAATTAAGAAGGACAATGGGAGAGCTGATTTTTGCCTTTTCTAAACACAGAGAAGCAACTCAAGTAAGCATGGAGTGGTTTCATCTTGGCACTGCAGATAATAACATGAGCACAGATACTGATGCATTTTGGATATCGGATCATACTGTAGACTCATAAAATGATTTGGGTTGGAAGGAACCTTAAGGATCATCTCCTTCCAGCACCCTGCTGTGGGGGCACAGAACAGCACAAGACACGCTGCCCAAAGCTTCATCCCTTGAACATTTCCAAGGATGGAAGGAGATTCTGAAGTTCTTCTGCAGGTGTTCAGGAGAGCGTAAAGAGGCAGGTTCTCCTTCTGGTATTTTACCAAAAGAAGCTATTTGTCAAAGTTAAGCCTTGCTCACCTGCAATGTTATTCAGACCCTCAAAATAACATGAATGTAACAAACACTGGTTTTAAAAGTGGCACATCTTGATTATTTGTAACAGGGACATGACCTTGAAAGGAAAATGGTACATTTCAGTCTTAATAGTTTGAAGTTAGTTAAATTTATGAAGATTGTTTGAATGATGTACCAGTGGAAGAGCTGTTTATACGTGTTTGTGTTCGTGTGACAGCACCAAAAGAAAGAGCAGGATGTGGACTGTAAGAACAGCCTGTCTTGCTAACAGCAGACACAGTTTGAGGATACTGCCCCCAGGACTCCATTCCTAGTAGTAAAATTGAAGAGCATATGGTTTATATTGAGACCAGAAGGCTTCTTCTCTGCTAAGACCTCAACATAGATGAATACTCAGAACACAGTGTCTTCTGCTGGCAGCAGAATGATGACAACAAGGTTGCAGCATATCATCTATGTGATTTTTACTTCCTGTGAGCTCATGGGGGAAAAACAAACATATTTCAAACAAACAAAGAGAAATGGCAGCAAATAGCAACCTGTCCTAAGATTTATGAAGGCTGAAGTAAGCAACATACTGAAGCAAAGGACAGTGCCATAACAAGTGTTGACCTCAGCTGTTTACATGAGAATGATAATACATGATGTTACATTGAAGTCAGTGCTGCACACAAAGTATGTTGTCCACACCACTTGGACTCACAGCCTTGTGTGGGATTGCAGGAGTGTGGGTCAGTGAAATCTTTGAGAAAATGGATCAGGTTGAATCAACTTGGAGATATGATAAATAAATATCATGTCCCCTTTCCACAGAGATCTCCTACAAAAATTTTCTGATTATATTTGTCAAGGGCAGTCTTTCCCAGAAGATACAACTCAGGACTTGCTGCTGTCCACCTTGATCATGTTGTTAGGAATCTACTGGTTAACATGTATTGCCATGTCAACATGTTCATCTGCAGAAGAAATAATGAAGTCTCCTCAAACAGCATTGCATTGCTTATCTCACACCTCCCTTCTGCCTTCTCAAACTCCTGAAACCTTGAGGTCATATCCATGATAACCCTGACCCACATCCAAGGAGAATCAGCCAGATGTGAATTAATTTCTCTGAAGGCAAAGAAATCAAATTAAATATGGGCTTCCTTGTAGTCCTTATCTCTGTTAAATGAGAAAATTCTAAGTACTAAAGAACTTTGAGGCTGGTAGCTGTGTATCAGCTCCCAGATATTTTCAGGCCAAAGTCATTAGGGCTCAGCTGATGGATGGACACGAACACAGCTCAGTATGTTTACATCAGCTCTGTTTCAATAGGACACCAGGCTCCATATATGACAGTGTTTATTGGAGGTGAGCAAAACCTGTTGTGGCTTTCATCCAGCAGGATGATAGATGGGGATTCTTCACAGAAAGAGAATGAGAAATAACTGCCAGTACTGACAAAAATGCCAGACCATGAACTGAAGCAGTGAAAAGGTGGTATTGCAAAATCAATGCAACTCCCGTACAGGATAATACAGAGGGGCCATCGGTCTTCTTCCTGGAGACAGTCATCTACATCAGATACAGCTGAATATGTTAAATGGAAGCCTCATCCAAAAGAAGTATCAAGGATGACACTGCTAAAAAAGACTGATGTTACTCCTCCTGCCTGACAGCTAGGTTGGGCTGGCTGGTCTCTGTCAGACAAGAAACTGCTGTCTAGACATGGGGGTGGGGGAAAGCCTTTTGCTAATAGTTAAGTGGTTATAGAGTGCTTTAACTGTGAAAGGAAATAGTCTCCTTTAGCCTTTCTCATTCAAAAGGGCTATTTATAAAAAGAAGAATTGGGCAATTTTTGTGTTTGTTCTTTGAAGTTTAGCATGACCTACAAAACAGCCATAAATCCAAATTCAGGCAGAGGATTCCCTCTTCCAATATTTGTGTATTCAAGTGTATATTTTTCTAATACTTGCTGAAATGCTGCAAAGTAGATATTTTTATTCATTGCACGCATCTGGTTGCTTTAGATAAACTAAGTAAAAGGAGCTAAAATACTGATGATAGTATTTTTCAGCTCCATCTTTATTTTCCTGTGCTTTGCCATAAGCTTCAATACCAAACTATTTCTTAGCCTGGAAGTTCATATTACATTATCTTTCTAATAGTTGGAATAATCTCCAGACACTGAAAGGTTTATTACTGCCATAAGTCTGGGTACAGTGACCACTGCTATCAAATGCAACTCTGTATCTGAATTCTTACTGTCCCAAGTTTATGACTGAGTGAAGTAGGTAAACCAAGTCATTCGAGTACTAAGAGACTTTAAAGTCTAGAGGCAGTTTAAATGCATTTTTTCACAAAATCCATCATTTACACCAGATCTAATACCTTAGAATTATAAAATTGATATTGAAGTGGACTTAGAATTACTTTTTTTTTGTTAAGACTTACACTAATGGACCAGCTAGGGGTAATATTTTCCGTATCTGTAGCTCATGAACAAAGAGAAACTGTTTGGTGGTGTAATCAATGGCTGCAGCAACCATGAAATGATGGAGCTCAGGATTGTGATGGGATCTCAAGTTACCTGGCAAGTTCTTCATGCTGATATTTTCCCTCCCTCCTTTGAGCATTCTACCAGAGAAAAAAGTAGGTAGATCACAACTTCATTTTGAATGGGCAGTGCTGGGGAGGTAGGAGCAGGAGCAGGCTGCAAAGGAGGAATTCAGAATTGTTGTACAGGCACACAGTGATTGTGTTAGGAAAGCCAAAGCTCACCTGGAGCTGAAAGTGAAAAGGGACATCAAGGACAACAAGGCAATCTTCTGCCACTGCATGAGCAGTAAAAGAATAAGCAAGGAAATTGCTGATCTGGTGCTGAACAGGACAGATTCAGTGGCCGTGCACACAGACAAGTCCTCAGGCAGACCAAGTCTCCAGAACCTTCTTTCCCTGAGGTTTCACCAGCATATGATTCTTTTACGATTCTATGATCTGCCCAAATAAAGCCTTGAAGAGCCTCATGTGATTTCATGTCTGTCCCTGGTTTGAGCAGAAGAGCTGGACTAGAGACCTTCTGAGATCCTGTTTAACTTGAATTACTCTATGATGATTCTGTGAAATAAGTCACTCTCTGGATTATTGTCCTTCCTTTGCTTCCCTCCTTCA
Source organism: Entomyzon cyanotis (assembly GCA_024500445.1). NCBI lineage: Eukaryota > Metazoa > Chordata > Aves > Passeriformes > Meliphagidae > Entomyzon > Entomyzon cyanotis. The sequence continues at coordinate 3,033,013 of JAKEPQ010000739.1, forward strand.
TTCCTAGTATTGATACTGGATATGTGTGAAGATTGTATAAAATGTATCATAAGAAGAAAAAGATCTTTTGATACCTGGTTTGGGGGCCTGTCCAATAGTAAGTTGTGTTTGAAAACTGGGTATTAGTAATGAAATGGGATATGCTTAGAGTTAGCCCAAATTGTGAGGTTTTCTTCCTAATGGCAGCGTGTTAGCAATATTCAATCCTAGCACAATTCTTTGATTTCCTTACTTATTTGGGAAGTGTATTGTGTTCCACTCTGACTTTTCTCTCCTCCCATACTTTACTACAAAGGCCTGTGTCACAGCATACATTTCTTGTTGACACAGAATAGTAGGAATCTAATACCATGTGCTTGGTAGTCTGTGTATCATAAGTATTAGACACCAGACACACTGGTGCCAAACTAACTAACAAAATCATTTATCAGATCACTTCAGGGGTTTTGCTGCATTTGCTTTCCCACTCTTTGAAGTGATGTAATAGGCTCTGCTGACTTCTTGTCAGCAGGGAATACACAATATGATGTCTGGCTTTTGTAATCAAGCCTCCAAGGGTCTCTGTGCAGAGCTGTAATGTGACTCTCGGATTCTCAAATACAGACAGGTCCACTTTCATAAAAAGGCAGTTCAGTATGAGTGACACATGAAGAGCACTAAAACTTCACATCCAGCATTCTCCCACCCCCATTTACTAAGAACCATTTATCAATTGTGGATTTTTCAGAAAAGGAGTGACTTAGGCCAGGTTGCTTGAATCATTTAGAGCAGACAAGGTGGAGAACTCATGCATGCTGTGTATACTTACATAAGACAGTTATGGTTTGTCAGGAGAATGCTCTAAATTGTTGGTCTTTACTCAGTGTGGCCTCTATATTATATATAAATGTATAGTTGTGGTGTTGTGGCTCCTAGCCCAGCAATGATTTCTTTGTATCTCCCTCCAACAACATTTTTTATGGAAACATCAATATAAGGAAGATCATATATGCCTTTTGATGCATCTAGTCTGCAGGGGTCTTTAAAAACCTTTACTTTCACTGAAAAACAGATCATCTAAGTATTTTTATCTAAACTAGCCATTATGCTGTCAGGTATTGTGTGCTTTGGCCTTCTAAAGAGAAGAAAAAGGTATGCTGAAGTGCCTGTTCCCTTGCTGGTTTTTTTGGTTTTTTTTTCTTGTGGGTTTATGACCAGAGACTTTTGTTCTTGGACTTTATGTCTCGGGGCAGCAAGTTTAGAGGGCAGAGTTTAAAAGTCTGTATGCTAGAAAGCTTGGCAAAATTGATTTACAAATCTGTAATTTTTCAGTTGTTCAATTTCCACTCCTGAAACTTTTGTTATTTTATGACCTTCCTGAGAAACTGATGACAATTGCAATTAGAAATACAATCATTAAAGACAGTAATACTCAGCATTCTCTAAATATACCATTATTTTTTACCTAATTGTTCAGGGGTATTTGAGGAAATTCTCAGGTATTTCTGAGGTATTTAAGTTGCTTTATCCCACTCTTATCTCAATTCAACATTCAAATAAGGTGCCAAGTGTTGTACATCGTTGCTAAACATGTGCTCAAGATGGATTATGATTATTTTGAACAATTGGAGCAAGATTTCCTGAGAACTCTGCAATGTCAATTGGAAAACTAATTTGGCACCGTAAATGGATTTATTGCCACATGGGCATATATTGTCCAGAGTCTTCCACCAGCCTTGTTTTCACAGATGTGTAGTTTATCACGAATATAAAACTGCGTTCTCAAGTTCTTGGCCTTTAATCTACAGAGTATGTGATCTGGACAGATTGAGTATTCTAGGATGTCATTTTTTCATTTTGAACTGAAGTTCCACACACTGTGGGCTAACTAATTAAGCCTGTTTAGAAAGCAATGAATGACTTACTCCATTTGAAACAGTGTGAAGTTTAAGAACCTGATAACTGCTGAAACTAATGCAGAGGGGTGAGGTCCCATTATCTTCTCCTTAAAAATGTCAGTCTGTTAAGTAGCTTCCTTAGCACTTAGCTTTTCATAGTTACTTAGAAAGTTACCATTTGCATTCCTCTTCCATCTGCTTTGGAAAAGGAAGGAGCTGGGGCTGCCTGGGCTGCCAAGAGCTGCTGTTTCCCTGTGGTGCAGAGCCTGGTGTTCATAAGGTCCTTCAGCTGCACCTCCCTTCCTGCTTGCTCATCCCACTGATGTCAGGTTGGAGACCTGAGATGTTTGCAGAAACGTTTGTGTGTCTGTCAGGCTGGTGACCCTGCACATAACCACCTTGAAATGAGAGCTGATATGACCTTTTAGTGTTCCGTGTTTGGTTGCCACATTCATTACTCTGCTGGATATGAGGTCCAGGATCTCAAAGCTCAGATCTGTGTTAAACAGTTGATTCTTCTCTTTTTATTTTGATCAGCTTTTGTGCTGAAAAACAGAGATAGTAATACTGCTTTTTCTGTACAGCTTGTGTACATATAGCAAAAATGCCTGTAAACTGGTTAATTAAAAAAAAAAAATCTTTGTTACTTAAAAATAAAATTGTATGAAGTATTTATCAAATACATGAGGGTCCTTACGTTTGCAAATTTTTATATTGACTTCAGCTTTTTTACAGTACACTGGTACATGTGTTGCAATTAATTTCAAATGGAGAAAGGTTGAAAAGGCAATTTTTTCCCCTTTGTCAGCTACTTCATTTTCTCCAGCATTGTTGAAACCAGTGTAGCACATGTGTTATATTGTCTGCTGGATTTATAAAGCAGGATGTAATTAATTAAGATGAATCTCTCCAGAGCCAGTTTCTAGATCAGGTGAAACTTCTGGCCTTGTTCTCTGCTTTGGATGTGTGTATGTGCTTTTGGTGGGCGGAACAGAGATGCACACAAAACTTAGTGGCTTTCATTTTGTTCAGAGTGTCTAGATTGTAGCTTGGGGAGGGCAAAGTGCAGCAGGAAGAGGGAATGTGGCCAGATGAGCTGTCTGGTTTTTCTTGTCTTTCCCACTCTAATCTTGGAAACTTTATGGTGAGGAAGTATGGCCTGGGATCCTCTGAAGAGAAGAGATAGCAGGCAAATCAGCATGATATTAAGAGTTGGAAAATGAGACAGGAAACAAAGAACTCCCTGCTGAAGCGCTTGAAGCTTCTGTGACCTGATGCTTTTCCTCTGTCTCCTTGCCAGTAGAGCTGGGAGGGTGAAAACTTCCTCAGAAACAGCCAGGATTAGTTATGCTTTTGAAGTTCACCAGCAGGAGACCTTCAGGGCTTTCAGACAGCTGCTCTTGGAGCATTGATCATTCAGGTTGTCCCATTGCATGAGAAAATTAATTCCTGTTGGTGAGCCAGTAAGTATGCACTGTCTTTTCTTAATTTGCTTTTTGGCATCTCTGAGGAAGCAACCAATACACTTAAAAGTGCCCCCAGATTATTTTTTTAAGTTATCCCATAAAGTTAGATGACTTCTAGTGCAGAGTTCTTATGATATGAGAAGACAACTGTGTCCCAAGTCTCTACAGAGTACTGTCTCTTCCCTCCTCTAATTTCCTTTAGCATTTCCCAAGGTACTGGAATTGAAGGGCAGAGGAATGTCAGAGGTAGCCTCTGGTCTGTTTGCTCTCATTTTATGTTCAAAAGGATGTAATCTTGAGTTTGAAATGGAATGTTTCCTTTTAATGAGCATAAAGAATTGACTTAAACCAGGTATCTATACAACAAAAAATAAAAGCCTATTCAAACCTACTGTATCCCAGTCTGTCAGCCTTTGTGATTATCTTCTGTTCTGTACTGAAGAGATTTGTCCAAAGCAGAGAAGAAAAAGCCAGCTCTTCTTTGTGCATCTAACCCTTCTGGGAGACACTGCTGCTATTGCTGCACCTCATCTACTGAATTTAGAGTCTGAATATGGCAATGGAAGACATCCAGGGTAAAGTCACACCACTAAACCTCTACAGTCTGTTGTCATGTACCTTTACAAAGACAGCTTTCACACTGACTGCAGAAGAGATGTAAAACATGGCTTGTAGCAAGGATTTGTTTGCTCTTGGCTTACACACAATTCTCACAAAATGACTGCAGAGATATAGGGAAGAAGGAAATAAAACTCTGGAGATAGTATATGTCCAGAGAACTTTAATACAATGTGTTGATATAATCTGCACCAGCTCTGCTCTTTTCCAACCTTGATTCTTGGATGGTAGTACAGATTATGCTAAAAATAATCCTATTCAGTTGTTACTTCTTTTGCTGTAGGAAGAAAACACAGACCTAGGTCAGGGCATGTAAAAGCCATTTTCATCTCATCAATATTATTCTCTACCATCAGGTGCAGCAGAATTAACAACATGTGGTGCCATATGAGTTACCTGTGTTTGTAGAGGGGACATGACATTAATTTCTATTTGTTACTTTTGTGCTCTCAAAAAGAAAAAGAATGGCAGCATTTACCCTTCCCTGTGAAGGGCCACAGACTGGTTAATAAAGTCTGTATTTACTGATAACAGTGACAGCAGTCAGTCAGTCAGTCTGTGCAGATATGTGAGAAAATGAAATCCCTATAAATGTCCCCAAGATCAGTAGATACCAGCTAATTTCCCTGTTCAGTAGAGCGGGTAGATATCCATCCAAATATCTAATGTCGATATCCTGAGGAGGCAGAATAGCTGGATAGTCAAAAATGAAGATCCTTCCCCCATCATCTCTCCCCAAAGTGCAAAGGATGCTGATTCAAGTAATACTGATTCACTGGCAAAATAAACAGGCTCAGGTGTGTTAGCACAGCCTGCAAAAAAGCACTTTTCACACAGACTATGGTGCATTTAAACTTTGAAAGTAGAGGTTTCTTGGATATGTCTCAAAGCAAGTTCCCTCAGCTCTTCACTACTGTGGGAGATAAGCTCATCCTAAGTGATTCTGACTGAAGACTTCCTTGAAGAAATGCCAGGAAATTTTAAAAATTATGTGTAACAGAAAATGAGTTTAGATCACCAAGAGAAGATCACGATGAAATCACAAAGAGCCAACAACAGCTCTGTAAAAAATGAGTAGCAGCTTACGATATTTAAGGGAGAGCATAGGGAGGATGACTATATTGCTTGGGGTGGTGGATAGAAATAAATAGATAAATCTTAAACTATATTGTTAAATTTGCTAGTCTTGACAAAATAGTCCTAGATTAATTTTGTCTGAAAACAAATGAGAAAAATTTTGGATTCTTCCCTTGAAATGGAAGCTCTATCTCCATCCTATGAATTATAGCATATTTTTATGTCTCTTTTCTTTTCCTGTGTTGGGGAGCACAAAATAGGAGAAAGGACTTTTTTCATTAATCCTGTCTTTCTTACAGAACAGATTTCCTTTGAAAAATCAGCTGTTCACAAGTTCTTAATTGTTTCAATCTTAAAACTCCGAACAGACTTTTTTCTCATATACATTTATTTACTTAAGGGTCAAAAAATTTCACTAGGAAATCAGTTTGGTAGTTGCTAACAAGAAAATTGTTTCTAATTCTAGTTATTCTTAGTTGAAGCTATGAAATTAATTTGAAGAAGTAACATAAACCATTGCATGTTTTTTTTTTAATCTTGGTGATTTATGGTAATGGTGATATCTTTTAAAAATTCTGTGGGTTTTTAATTGAGGTATCTAGAGAATCTTTATATGTAGTTTGCTCAATATCAATGTCTCCATGAAATAAAGTTTTATACATTGGTGTCATTGTTACATACTCCAAACATTTTGAATGTTTTATTACCAGACACTAGATTAAATGCCTGTGCAGTGTTCTCTTCTGTATGCAGTGTCTGGGATATATCTTGCAATCTTTGGGGAAAGAAATCCATCACTGGAGTTATCTGTGAAAAGTAATGCTCTCAACACTGATCTATTAAATGATTTTGCAAATATCTTTTTTCTAGTTCTATAACTTAAAAAATATAGGTAATGCTTGGAGCAAGTTAATGTCAGCATTTTTACTAGAAAAGCTTTACTTTTTGTCTGCAAAAATTGTAAAATACGGAAACTGCTTATTCAGCATTTTGTCTTGCAAACCAGTGACTACAAAATCAGCATGAGTATTTGTACCAGCATGATAGAAATAAGGATGCTTTTTTTGTAAACATATGAACCAAATCTTGATAAATATGTGAACAGTCCTTGAGGCTCCATTATGCTATATCATTAATTTGGGTGTTGGGGCTTCCTCAGGTATCCAAAGATCCTTACCTAAGGGAGGAGGTCTTCTGCAGGTATTGACCAGCAGCAGTGGCCAGCATGGATTTGCTGCTTTCCCTGTCCTGTAGGGAGGACTTCTGGTAGCTTTGGATTTGTAAATATTCCTGTCCAAAGCAGAGCTGGAACAGCTGCAAGCTTACACACAGTATATTTGACTGTTGTCTTCTGTTGATAACTTCCTTAAAAATACTATTGTCTGTTTGAGATTTTTTTTTTAACAACCATTTTGAGTACAGTAATCACAGGAGTTTATCTGACCACTTGGGCAGGTGTACATCTGAGCCAGCTGTCTAAACAGCATCTGCTCACAGTCAGGAGGGCAGGATTCACTGTGAGAAAGACTGTTTTTTATTGGTTCCCTGGAAATGTCATTTTCCCTCATCTGAGCGTAAAGCTGATGCTGAAGTGGTATAAAAGCCTGCATTGAATGCAATTACAGTTAGGTGAAATCAGTTTTACCTGAGTTTACTGCTTTATTAATTTTTCTTAGAGTAAGAGACTGGCTGTAGATGGTTCTCTTGAGGGTTACAAAAATCCAGTGAGATAAGTATCATGACTTAATGACTTTAGGACTGGGTTTTAGCAACAAATGCTTGGTAAGCTTTAAATCAGCATATAAAACATCAGTCAAATTTCTGAAAAGCATCCTTAGTCCTGGCAATACTTACCTTTAAAGGGAGAAAAGTGGGAGTTGCTGAGGAGCTGAAATTGAAATTTTACAGCATAAATAGATAAGCCAGGGGTGGTAGTGTATTCAGCTGCATTTTCTGTAGTTTTTTTGTATGCTTCAGATACTGGTTCAGAAACAACTTTGTACTCAGCTCAAGGACTGTTCATGAATCAAAATTAATTTGGATGCTTAAAAACAAAGAGGATTTTGACATTCCTGAAACACATGGGTTACAACTTTAAGAAAGTCCAACTTAGTAAACCACCGTTTGGAGAGATATACAAAAGATACTGGTCTTGATAATTTGCTAAGAAAACTTAACACAGAATTTTGTAATGGCTTATAGTCCCCAAAAGTCTCTTTACAGATTAGGAAGCTTAAGATCCTCAAAATATTTAGTGATTTAATAGAGTCAGAAGAAATTAGGATTCTTAATTTTTTTCTATGTTCTTTGAAATCTATTTTTTATGTAATGTAAAACAATTTTCATGAGCCATGGTAATTTTGCTAGTGTTTGGTATTGAATCACTTTCAATTCAGTTATAAATGATTCAGTTTAATTTTTTTTTGCTATCTAACCTCTTGTTATTCAGTTGTTTCTGCTTCCTCACCTTTTCAACTGGTATTTTTTTGTCCATGTTACGCTTGTATCTGCTACTTTCAAGTGATATTTATCAGAGGAACCTTGACCAATAAGAGCAGCAAATTTCAGATCTGTCTAGAGTGACATTACTTAAATAGTAAATCTGCTGATTTTTTTTCATCGTAATTCTTTTGGTGATGTGTTTCTTTTGACTATTGCTGTTCATGTTACAAGAAATGTTGCTTTTTAACATTTCATTACACACACGTAGAGGTACAGATCATGTCCTGTCTGTGTATTTGCTAGAGAATGATTTCTGTGATGATCAGCTGTTAAGTTCTTGGCTTCATCTTTTGGCTGCAGAGTCGATTTCTTTTGCTTCCCAGCATCAGGTGCAGAATAGCTAATCACAGCCTCAAGAGGTGAAGTGCCCTCTCAGCAGCTGCTGCTGTGTTTTGGAGACTGGGGGTCCAGGCGTATCTTACAATACTGGTGTAATTCTTCCTAACAAGTAGGTGGTGGTCCTGGTTTCCCACAAAAAGTCTTTGATAAAATCCATAGAGGTGGCAACTGAAAGGGCAAATAGCACTATTTTAGCAATCAGGTGCAGAGTTTGGGGCGGTGGGGAGCCTTACTTCACAACTTGAAGTCACATTTCTTTCTCTTCTTTTTTTCTTAAAGTACTCCTTTTAACAAAACTCACATTCAGAGGATCTTTCTTCCCTGTGGTCTTAATCTGATATTGAGTTTCTTAATGGAAGCACCCTTTGAGCCTTCCAGTTTTGATTGGTTGTAATTCTTCTTTTTTCCAAATGCCTCTTCTGTAGTTGTCTCTTCTGCACAGAGAGCAAGAGTTTCAGATCTTTCCTTATTCTTCAGGAGAAAAAATTTTCCTCCTTCTTCTACCTGTTCTTTTTCTAGTGTCCCAGGATTCAGTTGAAAACTTAATTTGCCCTTCAGTTAATCAAGGCTGTGTTCTGCTTCCTTTCTCATCAATATCCTGCACATCTTGGCTGATTAGGACATTGTTAAAACAGATTAACCTTAGCTGTAGATTAAGGACCTAAAAATGTTTGCCGTGATCCTCAAGGGAGAGCCTTACAAGTTTAAAAGAACAACCTGTCCTCTTCAGTTAATGGCCAGATACTTCTTGAACAAACTTTACGATTGACAAAGCCTTAATTAAATTGCTTAAATTCTCAGGTGTGGATCTGATCCAGCACTTGCTGAAGTTGATTGATATCAGTGAGCTTTAGACAGAACCAAGTCTAACAGAAATGAGGTATTTTAGTACTGTCTCAACTGCCACACAATAATTACAAAACAGCTCACCAGCTTCTTTCTGTCTCTAGCTGCAAAACGATATTGTGCTTTTACACCAAATGGCAGCTGGAATACAGGGTCTCTAGGATGCTTTGGTAAAGTCTCTGGAGCTGCATTTTTATTGTTTGTTATCTCCACGTTATTACAAAACTCTAGAGCTAGACAATATTGGGTTATTTTGGAGCAACTTCTTAACCTTGGATTTGCTTTCTGTCTTGAAATTGTATTAGAAGTTGTCATTCCTTGAAGGAAAATCTTAAATATGAAAATCAATCGAAATTAAAGGCCTCCATTAAAGTCAACACCTGTCTGGTATCTGAGTGTTCTTCTTATCCTTGTTACCTAATTTGAAAAGGAGGATTAGATAAAAATGTAGTATTTCACTGTAAATAGTTAAGAATTGGCTTGACAGAGCCATGCAAAACCTGATCTGGGCTCTCCTTTAAGCAGAAAGAATGCTCTGTATGATTCCCAGACTCTCTTCAACCCAGACTTTGTTACGAGTCCGCGATTCCACAATATGTTCAGGTGCACAGTGGGTACACAAATACCCAGAGCTGGCCAATCCTAAAGATGTGTCTTTGGCTAACTTTCTGCTCAGGCTGATTCATATTCCCACCTCCTCCAAAAACCCAAATAAAACCAAGCTATAAGTGATGAACACCAGAAGAACTGGGAGTGCTGCTTCTGTACTTGCCAAGAGCAAGCCTTCTAGAGCACAGTGCTGTTTGCATTTTAGGCCTGCAAGTAATGAGGGGAAAACCAAAGGAGGACTGGGAGCATTAATGGAGGTCCTGGAGACGTGACAGTCTATCCCCCAAAGCAGAGTGAAGAAGTCATTTATTACCTTCTTCCTTTGAAAAATTGTTTTCTGGGCCTTTTAATGTGACATGGAAGATTTCACATGTGTTTAACAGCAAAAAAAAAAAAAAAAAAAAGTGTTTGCACAGCTCACCTTTATAACACTCAGTTTTTAGAGTGCTGTGAGATTATGTGGGAAGAGCTGGTGTTAGTGAAAAAGCACCTGGGTTGGGGCTATGATGAGTCCCCTGTGCAGTTTTTTACTCCATAATGTCCTGTCATGTGTTTCTTCCAGACGGAGATGAGTCCAAGTCAGGTTAGTTTCTGGCTAGGGAAATGTGGGCTGAGTTACATCCTGAACTTTTATTTTATGTACACAAAGAGGGAACACTTGGTGCTCCACACTTTTCTGCAACTGGGCAGGAAAGGAGAGAAGAGGGAGGGAAGTGGGGGGATTGTAGCTCTCAACAGCTTGCATTGTGGATCCTGTTATAGTTGAGAAGTTGCCTGATGACACCTTATAAAAACTGGGGGAAATGCTTTTAATTTACAGCACATATGTCTGTTTGACATACATCTAAGGGCCCATGCTCTTCAGCTGGCTCTCTTCAGCATGTTTTCCTAGAAAAGGGGTCTAAATTCCTGGAGCAAACCAAAGAAATCCACAGACAAGGTTAAACTAAATTTTAAATACCTTATTACAATTCCTTGTTCAAAAGTTTTGATTCAAAAAATTAAATTTCTGAAAGGAGGATTTTGTTTGGTTTCCTTTTAGGATGTCTTCAGAGATCTCTTAAAATAATAATTAAAAAAATGTTTCTTTGACAACGTACAGCTATGAATTTGCAGAGTTGGGATGGATTTGGGGTATTAGGTATTTGATTTGTTGGGTTTTTTTAATCTCTAAATATATCAATTGAAATCCTAACATGATGAATAGAGCATTCTGTAGGTTTTTACCAGATTGGAGAATTTCACTTACCCATGACAACAGAATTTTGGGGGGTCTTACGCTGTGTAGAGACATAATAATCTTAAGAAGCAGTGCAGTTGGTTGTGCTTAGCCTTGGGATGCTGAGCTGGATATCTTCTCAGAGTGTGACTAAGAAGCAATTCAGGAAATCAGATTTCTCTGTTGTATGTCACTTTGATCACCCAAAAAGCAATACTGACTCTCTAAGGTCATGTTAATGTCTGTGTTGTTTTGGTCATTCAGAAATGTATCTCTGATTGAGTTAAAGTTTTTGAGAAGGACTCTGATTTATAAATGTCCTTTATTAATTTTTAACTGAATTACAATATCTGTGGCTTATTAAGCCTTATTGTTCTGTAATTTCTGCTACTTTTATTTCTTCCTCCCTATTAAAAATAAGAAGGTTCCTGTCCATGAGCAGCTTTACCAGCTGTATGCTTTTCTGATGAAAAGCATGAGGTTGTGTGGTGAGTGGTGAGCGTTCAGAGCAGTTGAGCAAACAGTGCATCACTTGCTTACAGCTGATCATCCTGCACCAGCAGATGCAGGCTCTGCATCCTTCCTAATGCTTCATTTTTCATCTGCCCTCAGCAGCAGCATCCATGGGGATTTACTAACAGGAGAACTTATGGCGAAATGTTGTTTTTGTAAGCCAGACCAGGAAAAGCATGAAATAGCTGTTGCTCTTAGTTTTGTCTGGACTCCTCCAGAGCTGGTCTTTGGGTGCTCACAGAGCTTGTGGCTGTGAGCCCAGGACTTAACAGGTTCTAACATCTCTTGAATCTGTGAAATGTGCTGTCCCTAGGAAGAAAGCTGTCCTTGCCTCTTAGCCACTCTCATCTCCTTCAGGCTGCCTTTTCACCATTTAAAACAGGCCAACCAAGGCACCACAGCAATGACATATTTACAATTGAATTCCTGGGTTAATCTTGTTGGAGAAGGTGATTTCAATCTCTGGCCCCTTTTGATAGATGGGTCTGCCCCTTTCTGCAATTTCAGGCCTGGATTTGAGGAAGATCATCTTCAAGAGTGAGGTTCCCAGGTTTCCATGTGCAGCTGAGGCTGCTGGTGAGCAGCAGGAGGTGTGCACACCTTGTTGTCCATGGTGCAGCTTCTCCCTTCCAAAGCACATCAGTGTCTGCTCACTGGATCCTACTTCCCATGGCTACTTCGAGGGCAGGGAAGTGGGGAGAAGAGGTGGAAGAAGAGATGTTTTGCCTTTCATTTTGTCCCTCTTCCTTGCTTGTTTTCCAAGGGTTTGTGGCACTCTGCCTCCAGAAATGTGCAGCTCCTGGTACAAAACAGGCTGAGTCTTCAGGTTGCTTCGTGCCACTGTAATAGAAGCCTTAACAATGCCAGCATTTGAAATGCAGAGTGAAATTGTGGTATCTGAGCAGCATGGAAGATTGCAAATCTGCAATAACAGATAAAAATATGCTGACATCTCTAAAATCAAGTAGATTAGATGTGTGTTTTAATACTTAGTCCACTGACTGCTTTCTGCTGTCACATAATTTTTGAACAGAAAATATAAAAGGAAGTGAAAAGGAGTAATTCTGGTATTTGCACACAGTGATTTTGAGTATAGTGGAATAGCAAGTTGTTAGAAGGGCTGATCGCTGTGCTGTAGTGGAAAAGTTACAAAGTCTTGCTTTCTCTACTTTTCTGACAGGCAGTTGAGTCAAATTAAATTGTACTTAGAACGTGAGGTTAATACCCAGGAGATCTGGAGTTGCATTTGTAATATAATGTATTATGGGTTTAATTTTCTAAGTAGCCGTGCCTCCAAGTGACACTTAAAAGCAGCAGTTTAAAGCTGTCTCTTCCCACATTATGTTTCATGAGAAATGAGCTGAAAGCTAAATCTCTTTTGTTTTTCCAAAACAGAAAATGGTAGTTTTGTTTTCACAGTTGGGTGCCAAATTGTAACAATTTCTTTTATTCATGCGATTAAACCTGGAGGTTAGAGTCTCAGAAGCATTTTATAAGTTCATATTTCAACTTACAATACGTATAGAATGACTTAAAGAATCACTTGAGAAGTTATTACTGTGTTTGTTCAGTTTATTTATTCCCCAGATATGTAATGCTGATGTGTCATAAAACCCCAGACAAGCCTCACAGAGATGTCACTATCAGACCAATTTCAGATTTTTCTGTGGAAATTGGTGTATTTTTACACTGACTGTGCACTGAGAGGGGTTATTTTGCAATGCCTGTAGAGGCTGGGTTAAATAGAAGGCTTTGTGGTTACTTCAGAGGCAGCTACTCCTGTAGTAGCCATCCCTGGAGTGGAAATGCAGGTCAGCCAAGGGAGCACCTGTGCTGTAATCCAATAACAAAGTGTTGGGTAAAACTCAGTGTGCCTCGCTGTGCCTCTGACATTGCTGCCTGAGCTGGTGTGCCTTAAGCCTGATTGTGTTGGCCTGTTTGGGCAAGAGTCAGCAAAATCACTTAGATCTCTGTGTTTGTTGTGAATCAAAGACTTCATTAGCCTAAAAGGGACTCAACAGAGAGAGTCCTGTGAGTTGCTTGGATAAGACTGAAGGTGGGAGAAATCTTTGGGCAAAAATGCATTTTTTTTGTCAAGGTTTCCTTTGCACCCAGAGGATGTGGACATCAGCAGGTTGTTCACTGTGTCAGTGTAGACATTATGTTTGAAACCCAGCCTGTTTTAGAGTTCATTTTGATCCTCTAGGATGTTACAGGGCAGTTCAACCAGCTTCATGATCTGTAGGTAAAGCCAACATCCAGTAAACAGTATCTACATGCACTATATACATCAGAGGAAAACATCAGATAAGAGAACTGCTGTCCAACTTCCATTTGCCTACTTGGGCACCTGGGTTAGATATGAATATACCTAAATCAATAAAGTAAACAACTAGCCACATGCAGCAGAGTTATCTCTGTGAATTTCAGCCCTATTTTAAAAAGAAGAGTTGTTTGTGTGTCCTGGTTCACTTAAATTTCTTACTGTAAAATACTTGAAACTTGGCATTTTGGGTTGGATTTCTTTTTGAATTTTCATTATATAGCTTAGTAATAGCTTCTAACTCCATGTGTTGCATGGGTGACTAAAACCCCTGTAGGAAGGAAGAATTGTGTGAGTGTAGTAGGCAAAATGTGAAGGAAGATTTTGGGTCTCAACCACTGAGACAGACTTACACAAGCTGAGAGGGTTGGAGAAGGAGCTGTTCTGCTCACTGGAAGCTTTCCCAGGTGATGTGCCTGGGATTTGAGGAGTGTGCAGTCTAAAGCAGGCAGTTCTGAGGCACAGGTGACTACGTTAGGTAGATGTACTGAGCTGTAGCAAACTCTGCATGGATAGCAATTGAAAAGTTAGTTTCTCAAATGGAACAGAGATTCCCTGTTGAGGAGCTTTAGCATTTTCCTAACCCTATTAAAATATTTCTCACACAATGTTTCTTTTTTTTTTTTTTTTTTTAATTTCTCCTCCATTTTTGCAGTGCACAGTGGGTATCACCATTGGGAAAGTATTTTTCTCTGCATTCTAACTTGGGTCTGCTTTAGAGATGGCTTTTCTGAGTTGGCTTTATAGTGCCTTTCACACTGGAACTCTAATGATACAAAAAAATACAGTAATTGTTTTGCATTCATGAAATACAAGTATTTGACTTTGTCAGAACAGTTTATCATCATTTATTATGTAACTTCAGTGTATAACCTAGCAGAGTTTAAAATTACATATTCCATGAAAACCTGAACTGCATATCAGTAGTCAGGTGTTAAATCATTTAACTATACTAACAAAATCCTTTTTTTTTAATACAGTGTATTATTATTTCATCACAAAATACTATAGAGCTGGTTTAAAGGATTGAAAGCAATTTGCCTTATGCATAAGGTTTTATTTTTTGGTGGCAGAACAAGAATACAGGTGTCCTTGTTCTTTATTCAGAGCTTTAGCCAAAAGACCTTCCTTTCTCTAATATTCATAGGTTAGTTGTGGCTTTCTATTGATACTTTGCTTGTTACTTTAGATACAGAACATACAATTTTCCTAGCAGTAAGTTATTCAAATTAAGGTACTTGGTTTACACAAAGTCTTTCACCCTGCTTTACATGAAAACTGACTGGTGCATTTAAGAGAATAAATTTAGAAGCAGCATGAAAGATAGTGCTGTGTTGGGTGACTGCTTGTGCTGGGAAGGAAGCAAGGACATATAAATTTGAAATAATTAGCTTTTAGTATTTTGTTCCGGTAGCCATAACTAAATTTTCCACTAGGATTTAAAAAATATGACATTAAAAATGTAGAGCCAGATCTTAGTTACTCTAGTATGAATCTGGAATAACTTCTAAATTTCAGTGATTTATGCAGCTGCAGTTGGAATGAGAAGCCAAGCCACAGTTATTGTGTTTCACCTTCTCTTCATGCACTTAAAGGGAACTTTGAAGGTTGAAATCTCAAGAAATTTTAATTTCTTCACAAACTTAGGGGGGTTGGCTCCTTATTTTTTTATTTGAAGTTTCAGGAATATATGAGTGTGAGGTTGAAAAGAAGATTTTGTGAAATCTGTCTGTATTTGTACTGTGAATGAACATAAACACTAGTGTAGGTACATACATACCTTACATTTAACCCACTTTCTCTTTCCAGAAACCTGAACTATAAAATATCTATGTAATTCCTTTTTCAATTGAGTGCATACAACAGCTTCTTAATATTTTGAAAAGTCCCATCTTCATCTGCTAATTTGAATATTTCATATTATTTTATTTCTCCTTTGATGGTATCTTAGATACATGTATCTTAGGTGAAAGATATATGTATCTTTATGTATATATAGGTGAAAGAATAATGCACAGATCAAATCCTAATAGATTAAAGATTTAACATTTTATAGGCTTCTGCTTAGCTATAGATAGGGTTCTACATAATTGTGTAAAATTCTTAGTAAATCAGAATTTCCACTTGCCAGACTGGTTGCATTTGAAGAGCTGAATTGGATCTTTTATCTTGTTTTAGACTGGTGGCAGGGAGAGGAAAAGTCATAACCTGGTCACAAATGTGGTTTTTCAGCAGTAGCAAACCCAAGTTACAGAATACACCCAAGTGCTGGTAGGTGTCCAGTGCATAAGCACTGAAATGCACCAAAATTTGAAGTTTGAAAATTTTTTTTTTTTTTTTTAAGCAGGAAAGTGATCATCTAAAATTTTGTAACCAAGGAAGAAAGACTGTGTTTAATGACATATATTTAAATAATTCAAAATTTAGGAATCTATCATCTGTATCTCTGAAATTTTGAACTTATTATTTGCAATGTACCTTTGAAAACAGATATGTTATCTCCAGCATGTATCAGATATAAACATTAAAGTTATCCCTCAAAAAAATTGGTAGCTAGAACCTCAATGTCTCAAAGAGATTGTACATGCACTTCTTTTTAAACTATAAGGAGTATAAATCTTTCTAAACTATAAGGAATATAAGGAGGTATAAATCTTATAATCAAAATATTTTTATTTAGCTATCAGCTATCAAAGTGTTTAGTATTTGGCCTGGAATACCCAGTGTAATGCTATTAAACTTTAGTTGAATTTTCTTTTGGGTTTGTTTTTATTTTTCTTGCTAGGAAAATGAGTATTTTAACAAAATTTCACATTTGTGCAACTTACTTCATGTGGATTTTTTTTTAAACCAGAGAAAAAAGTTATTAATGGAAATAATTTAATCCACTTGTTGAAAAGCACTGCTATCACAGAAGAATGTAAACTGTGTTTAAGATGGCATGCCCTGGGTAAACAATGAAAATAAGAAATGCTGCATTCTGTGTTTGGTGAAAGACAAACCACAAGTAAATGTGATGAACCACAGTTCTGAGGAAAGAATTATTCTGAAGACTGTCTTTCTTCTTGATGTAAAATACTAATGCATAAATGTGTAGACGTTTTTTAAAAACCCGGTGATTTACCGAGGCTCAAAAAGCTGACTGAAGATGCCTGCTTAAATGTGTTCTTCACAAAAATTACAATGTGAAGTTAGGTGGAAAAGAAAATCTTGTAAGTCTTATCCTGAATGTATGGTTCCTTTGGATAGAACAGAGCCAAAAGGCTGCTTGTTAAAATATGATTCACGTCTCTCCAGTGGCTGTTTCCACAAGACAAGAATGGGATTGTTTCTTTGATAGATGAATGGAAGAAATACAGAAGAGGCAAGAAAGCAGGTGTGTCAGCACATAGCAAGTGTCCTTCTGAAAACAGCTAAGTCCAAGGTTTAACCTATCATTAGGTTTTATGCTTTGAATTAATCTGCACAGTGAAATCTGGTGAAAAGTACAGAGTAAGGTGTTTTTAGTAATTATTCCTAAGCATGTGTTTCTGTTATGATAAGTGGCTACCCATAGCAGTTTTGGCTATGATGGAAAATAGGGAAAAGTCTGTCCTTGATTTGCATCTGACTGCAGCAGCTGGCATAGGTGTATCCAGCTAGGTGTGCCAAAACCAGCTGGGATAGCTATTAATTTACTAAATAGATACTCTCTGTCTTTTGGGGGTCTGCTGATTACCAAAAGGTTTGATGTTTTTTTCTCTTTAGTATATAAATATAGTAAAACTAGTGATTTTCAAAAAATAAACATGTGAATTCAAAGATGCGTTCACTGTCTATAAGACAGTGCCAGCTTTTCTCCTGTTTGAGGAGCTTATACAGGCTGAGATTCATAAGCAGTGTAGGGTGTGTATTCTGATACTATTTTTTGTTTGTGCAATAAATTTGTGTTTAAGATGAGATAGATGATAAAGTACCTCATGAGGCATCTTCAGTGCCTTGAAACAGCATTTGAACCAGTTTCATTGTCCAGCTCTAATAGTGTGATTTATGGAAGCTCTCCAAGCATATAAAGTATGGGGTTTTGTTTTACAGAATTTTGAAGGCATTGAGTATTTACTTTCACTTAAAACCTGCAATTTTAAAAGATGCAAGTGTGAAGACTTGAGAGGAGAAGGTTAAGTGCTGACATTGAGAGAGCTGTTCTGTCCCCTCTCTCCCTCCTCTCTGCTGGAAGGGGAGGCCAAGGTTGAACGATCTACACCAAATCGCATAAACTTGGTTTATAACTCTGGAGAGTGAGGTGATGTTAACAAATAGAGCTTTCAAAAACGTCTCTGGTCTGTGGTGAAACTGCACTAGGTAATCCTACTGGGATGGAGGGGAGAGAAGACAGTGTGCAAAAGATGATTCGAGACTAACATGCTAGCACTGTTGTTCATTAATGCAGCTTATTTTACCTGCTGGTGGTACCACTTTCACTCTTAACTGGCATCACGCCCATGTTCTTGGACGGTGTTTCTTCTGCCACAGTTTGGTGCAGTTATGTGAAAGGTGGAACTCTTCTAGAGGTTGTAAACTGTTGCATGTATTTGTAGTGGTCAACTGTGCAAGACTGTGGTACCCAGCAAATCCACCTGCAGCTGTGCTCTTCTGTGAGCTTCTTGGAGCTGCAGGTTGATAACTTCAATTACCAAGAGTCCTGTTAGTGCAGTGATTATGTAGCTTGGACCTTGGAATATTACCTCCCAAGCAAAAGAGCAAAACCAAGTAGCTGAAGCACCTAATCATAAAGGAGGAGAAATTCTGCATTGCTGTTTAAGCTGTACTTTAATTTATCTGATGAGTACGCTAGAGGGCAACAGTCTGGAGTTTTTGTTAAATCTTCAATCTGTCCATGGTAGCTTGGTTTTGGTTTTTTAGCTTCTGAATGTTCCTTCTAGATTGACTGTTCTTATCACTTGTGTGCTCTCAAGTGGTGTTTAAAGAGTCCTTCTTTTCTTTGCTGTGTCAAAGAAAAATAAAAGCAGAATCACTGCATCTGTCTTGGTTAGCAGATTGATACTTTGTGCTTCAGGTTCCCATAGTTTGAAAGGAAAATACCTTAACACTTCAAATTCAAGTGTAAATCTTTACTTACTGAAGAACATGACAATAAGTAAGAGAGGAAAAATTATCCTCAGAGATTTCTGAGGTAGAATATGAGCAAATCAAACACACTTAATCTTTCCTGGAAGGGATTATAAGTTTTGTTTAGGTCTGCTTTGGCTCAGAATGGTTTGAGATGGGCTCCATCCCCATCTTTCTGTCAAAGCTTTGCAGAGCCAAGGGGAGAAGGGAAAGGTGCTTAAGACATTGACATGGAAATAAGCAGCTCTGGGTCTGCAGCTTTGAATGCCTGCTGAGGGCAGGAGTAATGAATAAAGCATCACCATTTTTTCATTGCTCGATTTGAGCAGAGCCCCAGCACTCTGGCGGAGATTTAAATAGTAGCTCATAAAGATTAAGAGTTGATATTTTTCATCTGGAGCTTTTCCCTAACAAAACCAGTCAGAATTGTACCTACAATTAAAATGAGGTACTGCTCGGCTACAGGCTCTGTGTGCTTTTGTCTTGTATTTATTAGCTCATGGACCTTTGTGTTTGGTTTGCTGAGCTTTATATGGAGAGGTATGTCTTGGTCTGCTTCAGTACAAAATGAGTATTTTCTTACAACTTTTCTCTCCATCAAGGCTCTAAAAGGGAAAAACAGGAAACAATGTTGAATGAAACACTAATGCTGAACACTGGTAATGCTTGGGTGTACTAGAAATAATGTGTCTCTCAGTTCTCTCTCCTGAAATGTCCCTTAGTTCATTTTAATGTCTCTCTTCATTCTTATTAATACACTTCATTGTTCTCTATGCTGCTGCTGCCACATTGTATGTCAAGTACCTCCATGTGAAATCCTTTCTACTCTTCCATCACCTCCAGGTCTTTTCCAGCACGAGGACTGTCCCTACATATCCTCTTCCTTTTTTGCTGACACTTGCTTCAGAATTTTTTTCTCCCATAAATTATGAAACTTTTACTTTTTTCCCTAGTGTAGCAGCTAATCAGGATTAGATTATTGTGATCATTGTGATCTCAGCACCATTTTCCTCACATTTTTTGTATTAACACAGTTGCAAAAGTATTATGACGGCTTTTAAATTTTTTTAAGACAATGTTGCACAATGTCAGGTTTTATACTTTCAATAGGTGTGCCTAAATTACATACTGCTTTATCTTCTAGTGGACTCTAATGTTCTTTCACAGAAATAGATGAAGTCTGTGGTGTCTCAAGTTCAAGTTGTTTTACCCAATCAGTTTTAGAAGATACCTAAGCAGAAATCTTTGCATTTATCAAGATCTAGATTTATTACAATCTCTGAAATAATTTACAGAGTGTTTCATGAAGTAGGAGCTTTAAAATGTGAATGAATTTTAAAAGCTATGCTTTTTAACTGTTAAAAAAATAGTCAGCTCAAGCCTTGAAGTCACAAGTCATTAATGTTGAGTGAGAATAAAGATTTTAAGCCATTTTAACATGAAGTGTGTTCTTTTTACAATTCCCCACATTATCTTAACAAAATGAATGAGCTTTCATTAGGAAAAAAGTAAAAAGTACAAGATTAAAGTTGATGAGCTAAATCAAGGTGTCCTGCTTGGTTGATTTAAGTCCATGATTAAAATCAGTGACTTGATTTAAATCAATCCACTGTTCTTTCAGCCAGTCTGAAATGAACTGTTCTTCATTTCCTGCCTAATTAGAATTGCTTCTGTAGGATTAGTTAAGACTGTGCTTTGATACAGAAAATCTGCTGTACCCTGTGAATTTCCTGGATGTTGGTTTTGGGGGATGAAGACCTTTTTCCTCTTGTTTTTCTGCTTTTCAAATAATAGTTTTAATGAAGTGAGACTACACCTAGAACAGCATGCCACTGTCCCTTAATGGCTGGGGTTAGAAAAACAGGTCTACAGCCACAGCTCACCTTATTAAGGATCATTTCAGCTGATGACTTGTCTGTGCAGCCTGTGCAGGTCACCCTCACCCACAGAAATTACTGAATATAGAGGTGTGGAGATGTAGCTACAGAAATGAGGGGCATAATGGCTATTTTTCCCATGGCTTCATGCCCACCAGTGTGTCCACTGAAAATGAAATGGGTGGAAGGACTTGTGGAAGCTTGTCTTCTCCTAGGAGCCTTGCAAACTTCTCCACAGGACGGAAGCTCTGGTAACCTGTCAGTTTAAGCTTGTTTTGCAGTCTTTTCCTCAGCTGGCCACAATCTTTTATTTATTTATTCATTTATTTTCCCCTGTTCCCTGTCTTCACAACACTTTTGGATATGAAGTACTTCTTACATTCCTGAGAAACTTGAGTGGGAATTGTCAGCTTCTTAACTCGTTGTCTTGCTGTGGGGGTACCTGTGAGCAACAGTCACACAAGCTTCATTTTCCCTTGCTGTAAAGAAGAGCCTGTAATAAAGCTCTAAGGAAGGTTTATCTTACTACAGCCTGTAGTCCAGGGGTTTTTAGGCCCACAGAAGCAACCTATGATAAACTAGTTTGTTCTCTGAAGTGTAACTAAATAGCAATTTCTGTTTGTAGCTATTGCATCCATCCTGAAAAGTAAAGATGTGATTTAAACCTGGTGCAAAATCCAGGACAAAACCAGACTATTTTACTGCATGGCCTATAAGGAGATCTCTTCAGAAAAGCCCTTCATTATTGATTTAATTACTTTGGTTGTTCTGGAAGACAAGTAATTGGTCTTCTGTAGCACAACCTTGGAAAACCAACTCAAAGTAATCATCCTGTCAAATGCTTCCTGCCTGGCTTTTGCTAGTCATGAGAACTTTGTGCTGCAGTTTCCCTGTAGGAGAAAAGGGTTCTCAATAAGGCTCTTTTCCTTTGATTTTCGTTTTTACTTGGACGGGACAGCTGTTTAAGAATGAGATTACCATATACTCTGGATCTTTGGAGTGCCTAATGTTGCGAGATACAGGGAGACAACTATGAAATATTGCTTTATTAGTGATGTGCAGAGAAGATTGTTTGGAAAAAATGCTACTGCCAGTTCTGAAAGCTGAAGAATTTACCTTTACGGTGAAAATGAAAAATGTGTAAAAGCTTGCTTGTACTTAGAACAAGAAAATAATGTTTTGTTAGCTAGAATGTAATTTAAAATATGTTATGGGAATTTACATTTTTCTAAAGAAGGAGCTGCCAAATCAAATTAGTTTTGACTTCATGAAAACTCTCGTTGAGGGATTCAGACAAGCTATATGCTACTCTCTTGCAAACATCAAGGCAAGGGAAAGTATTGTGTGGGCTTTTATCACATTTTAGTCATTTTGAGAAGAAAATATGTTTTAATATTTTTATGCATACAATTTATATTGCAGTTTAATGAGAAAGAAATGACACATACCTAAGATAAATCTAGATAATGAAAACCTACTCAGATGCATTCAGCTTGATTTAAGGCACCTTGTTTTGATTTTAGAGCACTTAATATATTGAGGGTTTGTTGGTTTTTTTTTAATGGCTATGATGGATATTTATCTTATGTTGCAATCATTTCAATACTGTAGCAGCCAATTTCAGGTACTTATATGGACTGTCTAGAGAGGAAAAATAATTCTTGCAGCAGCTGTTGGTGCGCAGAAGGCAAGTTCAGGTGTGAAGCTACTCCTGGGGACTTTTTGGTATTTCAGCCTCAAAGCAGAGGCATGATGCTTATTAAACAGTACTTCAGGGTAATGCTAAGGGTATAAAATGAAACACTTCAAACTCTGCAGCCTGTCTGTCACCCAGTTCAAAGCTCCTTTGTGCCAGCTGTCTGTCCCTGCTTCTCCCCACCGCAGCTCTGCCACAGCCCTCCACACCATGGTGTTCAAGGCACCATATGGCTGTGGACACTTTCAGTGCTGTTTAAAACAAGGATAAAAGCAGTTATGTCCAGGAGTAAGCGCATTGAGATCTGTAAATGGAGAGTTTAGGTTTTCTTATGGACTTCTTTTTAACAGGTACTTTTGAGCCCTGTTTCCAAAGGTGCAGGTTCACAGCCCTTCGGTGCAGAAGCTGTGGGTTCCTGTTCAAAGGTCCCCATGCTGCTTTCCAGAAGAGGGAATGGCTGGGAACCAGCTGATGGGCAGAGGATGCACTGCACCTCTGCTCCAAGGGGTCTGCACTCAATGCCTGGATCAGGTCTCAAAATGCAGCCTTTCACTCTTCTTTGCCCCATCCCTGGGAGTGTTCAAAGCCAAGCTAGACACGGCTTTGAGCAGCCTAGTCTGGGGGAAGGTGATCCTGCCCATGGCAGGGGGTTGGAACTAGAAGATTTTGAAGGTCCCTTCCATCCCATCCACTGTTCTTTGATTCTGTGTTTTGGTTTAGGCTGTGAACATCTGTTTTTCAGTGTGAATTTGCAAATTAAATGCTTTTATGAAAAAGAAAAACATATTAAAAAAAGTTAAACAAATCAGCCTAAAAAGCTGATTTGTACCTGTGAGAAGCTAAAGGCAGCTACTCTTTTGCTGGAGGGTGGTATGGGTTGCTCTAGGGTTTTGTTTGTGTTTGATGGGGCTGGTTTGGGGTAGGTTTTTTGTTTGTTTCTCAAGACCCAATTAAGACTTGAAATACCATTGACTCCCACCGTGCACACAAAACCTATACCACGTGTGCCATGGCATCCCTCTCCTTGGTCAGAGAAGCTGACACTGGCATTTCTGCAAAGACCCTCATGTGTTACAAAAGGCAACTTCTAAAGAATAAAACTTCACAAAGTCACTTTTATCTTCACTGTGCGACACTTGTTTCCCATTAATTTAGAGAAAAAAGGCTTGTTGTCAGTATCAGGGCATTAAAAACATACATCATTCCATGAGCTGTTCAGACGTGGTCAAAGCTCACATAAATAATTCTCTAGCCTTGGTATTTTAGGAAGGGCACCAGATGGTGCTCCAGAAAGAGGGGAAAATAAAAAAGGATTGCAGAACTATTAATTAGTTTTCAGGTTGTCTTTAGAATCATTATGTATAGGAACATTTTTTAAAATATTTTTCCTTATTAGTGCATGTTTTTACAGAAGCTGGAGATGATTAAAAATGTTCTGCATCCTCACAAAAGGACAAGGTTTTGTCTTTGGCAGCCAGATTCTTTGACCCACTGAGCCATCCCAGCACCCCTCCAGGTGCTCAAAGATGGCTTGGAGTAGCTGTAAAATTGTTTTTGCCTTTCAGAAGTGTTTTCTGCCAGGCAGCCAGCATGGTTGTATTCCCCTTGGTGCAGAGTAGTGATTTGGGAGGGATGTAGGTAATGGGTGCTCTAGGAGTTCCCTTGGGCATGATGGCTTGAGAGCCTCAGCACAGCAGGACAGCTCACAACTGACTGACTCAGGGAGGTTTTCAACTTGGCAAGAGCTGAAGCAGTCCCTCACAGACCCTGGGTGAAAGCTGTCTCTGTGCAGGAAAAAAAAAGAGGGCTCTTAGGAGAGAAGTAAGGTACCTCTCACTTACTTCCCAGTACTGCATTATAAAGATGCACATGAAGGCTTTGCTCTTCAGGAGCAAACACCTTGTCTTCAATGGTTGCAAAGTGGTACTTCTCTGAGTACATAATTAGTGTCAAAAAATGGATAACTAGCAGTGTACAGGTAAAAGCTTCTGCCACAAATCAAAATAACAACTGAGGAGACCTGTCCTCTATGTTCCTGCTCAGGGACAGGTGGTGATATGGGCAGCAGCAGCAGTGCCTAGACAGGGAAATTGGTAATTATGGCCCAAATGTGTAGGTCAAAACAAGATGTTCAAATGTACTTAAAAGTGCAGCTGGGCATTAAGGCAGTTTACAGGAGCATGATGCACAGTAGCAGCTGTCATGCTGACTAAAACACGGCTGCCTTCTCTTCAGAGTTTCTGACAGGTATATAGAGAATGCAGTGACTTTCACACCAAGATTGGTGTTTACAGAGGCTTTCAGTGACAGCATAAGTGTAGCCACTCTGCACTGGAAGCCTTGCACCTGAGGTGGGCTGCTCTGAAGGAATGGTTGTTTACTTGGCCATTCAGATCAAAATCTGAAATTACAAGCACCAAAGCCTGTGAAGCTGCTATCATTTCTGATACTGCTGTTCAGGATTGCGTTGACGTGAGCTGTGTAGAAAACACATTCCCTAAAGCCAGCATAGTGTAATACCCAGGCAGTCAAAGTTTCTTTCTTCCTGCAAACCACAGAGTAGGTTTTATTAGTGGCATAGCTACAAACCTGGAGTTGGGGGGCTCACTGAGCTGTGACTAGTAGTAGCAGTGGCTACTAGAAGTAGCAGTGGCTCCATGGGGGTCCTAAAGTGCTCCACATAAGGTTGGTCTGGGCTGCATCTCTGAGCAATTGTTTGATTGTATCTCTGTATTATCTTACAAATGGGGTCCTGGGCTTTCAGGATGCTAGCACCAGATTTAAAATAATAGGGAGGGAAGCCTAGTCAGCATAACTATTTTCTAGTAGTAATGCTGATGTTTTGTGACTTCATCCTCATGCTGTGGATCTATTTGTTCTTGAAGATAAATATGTGCATAAATATTTGAAAGATTAAACTTCTTTATGGCTTCTGTTTTCAGACATTGACAGTAACTCCCTTGTTGGGACTACACAAAGGCCTTGCAATGTTTCCTGCTGCTTTTAAACTTTTTAAGCAGCATTGTGTTTGCAGAAAGCAATGCCACATTTTGAAATTCTAGGAAGTAAGTCCTATATTAATTTAAAGCATTAATAGGAATCATGCTTTGCATTTTCTAACCTTTCATGGTTTTCTCCAGAGGGCAGCTGAGACTTACAGCAATTTGTTCAATAACTGGACAGTACCTATTATGCTCCAATGTTGTATTATATTGGAAAATCACTGTAAGCTGTGACTGCATCCACCAGATTTGAGCTGCTGTGGTGTTTCCAGCATTGTTTTATATATGCAGCATTATATTAAGCAATGATTTTGGGGGGTTTTGTAACACAAATGAACAATTCGTGCAAAGCAGAAAAGTGATAGCACATCAGATGCCAGTTTGTATATGCACGTAGAAATGTAAATACATATGAGGTGGAAGCAGAACCTGATACTTGGCAGCACGTCCTACCCTCACACATCAGTAATACCCACAAGTAGACAGGATGGGCACTGAAGTCACACCAGCCTTAGGTATCTCCATATCAGTCTGTCTGCATTTCACCATTGAATAAGAGTCTGTGTAACCTTAACTCTTTGTTTTTATAGATTGCTTGCAATTTTTGCTCTTGACCCACCTGTTAGTTTCTAGCATACTGGTTAAGAAAGGCAAACACAAAACTAACAGTAATGAAGGTGGTATTGATTTCTGCTGCTGGTGAAAGTGCACATCTGCTTCAGCTCATCCTCCTTAGGCAGGAAACTGTTGCCAGTACCAAGCCTGGCTACAGGCATCCATTAAATTTAAAAAACTGTGTCTGTGAGGAGCCCATTAAAGCTAAAGAGAGCCACAGAGGAGCTGTCAGTCAGTTGTTTTAGCATAAATCATAAGGATTTCTAGCATTATACTTTCAATGAGCTTTTCCCCTTTCACATCTATGTTGCTGTGCTATCAGTGAAATGATAGGTCTCATTTCCAGGTAACAAAGACCTGTTGATGATTTGGCGAGGCTGCATTCATCTCATCTGCATTGCTCTGTCTTCTCCCTTATCGGTAGGGAAAGCAGTTGGAAAAAAGACAGAGAAGCCAAAAGCTGTTCTCAGCTGCAGGGTGTCTGTCCAACAGGTTCTGTTGAAAGCATGTACAGCTTTTTCCACCCACTCAGTGTCATGGAAGGATAAGTCTGTCCTTCATCTGTGCCCTCTAAAGTTGTACCTTCTGTAAGGCCTTTTGTTTTTTTGTTTGTTTGTTTGTTTGTTTGGGGTTTTTTGGTTTGGTTTGGTTTGGGTTTTTTTGTTTGTTTTGAGGTGATTAGTGCATGGTTCTCACCACAAGTAAATGAAGCTCATTCACAGAAAATAGCATTCTGTACACATTATACGTATTACAATCATAGGTTATTATTTGCTCTGTCATGAAATCTAGCCAATTTCTTTGGGAATAACTGCTAAAACCGGCAAAGCAGCAGGTCTGGTAGGTGTGACTGCAGTAAGGCAAGTGTGGCAAGACGTTTTCTTTTACTTAGCTGTGGATTCCACAGCCTTGATGAAGGGCAGTTAGGAAAAACACTTTTCTGTGGTATGCAGTACTGGATGTCCCATTTTGGGTGCCCATCTTGGCACAGTGTCACACTTAACATTCACCAAATATTTTATTTCTTACTTACTGGGGTGGATGGGATTGTTACAGAAATGCAGTTGAATCTTTTGCAAGTGTTTCAGAGCACTGATAAAGAGAAACAAGAAATGATGGCTTCTCCCCACAGGGTCTTCTCTGCTTGCTGGAAAGCCTGTTTGCTGCAGAGGTGAATATGGATAGCAGATAGCAAGCCTGTGACAGAAGCTGGGGAGCTGAACCTTAAGATAGTTTTGCATGAGTAAACAAATGCCCAGGTGGATGTGCAGATAAGGAAGAAAGGTACAGTTCCAGATCTGGAACAATCAGTACTAGAGATCTGGCCTTTTTCGGTGTTTTAGGATTCCTTGACAGAGCAAATCATGATTTGAACTAGAGGAGCAACAGGCACGATTAAAAAAAAATTATATTGCTGGATTCTTTCAGCTTGGAAATTTTCAGCTTGGAAAGATCCTAGACAGGCGGAAGGGAAGTGTCTGTTCCTTCTGACTGTGGGCAGAAAGGAGACAACTCACAGGAGGAGAGTGGTTAGAAGAGGAGGAAAGTTGTTTGCTGTTAATATTTCTTTGCATAGGGGACTTTAAGTGTCATCGATTTAACGACATCACTTTTTCTAATTTTTTGTGTTACTTGCCTTGTTTTACCCTAATTCCTAGGTTTTTTCCCACTGCATTTATGTACTTTTAACTAGAGTGATCAGTGATATTTTTCGCTTCTCATACTTTGCAATACTATTTGCTTTATGGTACTTTGATTTTGCTCCTGAGACTCCTTCAAGCTTAAATAAGTGTACAAAATATATACATGTTTTGGAAAGTTCGTATTTTATAAAATATAAATTGTTACTATGTTTTCACTTACCAAGAAATCCAGTTTTTTGGGTTTTAATTTGTATTTATAGTGGAAAATACAGGTAATTCTTACGTATTACTGTATTGCCAAACCTTACGTATGTTATCCATGCAGTTTTCACTAATAGGAAGTACAAAAGGGCACAGAGAATAAGTCAGGAAAACTAAGTAGCTTTAATGCTGCTGTTGGCTCTGCCGCTGTGGCCATGGAGCCTCTCCGTGTATTTGATTGGGAGTAGGTGAATTCAGCTTCAGACTTTCCTCTGTGATACTGTGTCCTTGCATCTGGCCAATGCCGGGGGGAGAAAATGCTGCTTCTTGGCTGCTTTTTGAAAGCTTAGGCTTGAACTGTTTCTCCTTTGTTTTGATGCAAGAGTTGAAGCATAGATCGATAAGGCAGGTGTTTCTTAGATAGCGCCTGACTCCTGAAAAGATTCTGTTTGGAGAGTCTGTCTGTTCTTTCTCCTCTTATGGATCCTCACAGACCAGAATCTGAAGGAAAGTACTTTCAAGGGGTACTTGAATGTAGATGAGCTCCATATACTTCAGTGCCATGTGTAGGCCATAATGTGTGTGAAAGAAAACTCTTTTTTTGATAGTTGGAGAGGGTTGGGGACAGTCCCCTGGGTCAGGGACTGAGCTGCACTTCTGGTTTTGCTCAGCTGATGGTCAGAGTGAAGTCTCAGCTCGACTCTGTGATTGTATCTTCCCAGAAACAGCCGCTGACCAAGTGGAATGCAGTGAGCACCCCTTTGCCATCTTGCAGTTTCTTTTCGCTGGTTTAACCCTGTGCAGGCTGATGGGAAGAGGTTCATGGCTGTGGCAGAAGGGAGCCCAAGTGTCTCATCCTGTGAGAAACAGTCCATTTGCTTCCAGGTCCTGCTGGAAAGAGCCAACAGGTTTGGGCCCCCTTTGCCATCTCCCCTCTGGTGCCTCCATCGCCTTTTCCCAGGCCTCTGGCTGCAGTGAAGCAGCAGCACGTGCAGAGGGGACGATACAATGGCAAAAGTTCAGCCTCCTTTTTCAGAAGGTCTTGGCTTCTCCCTTGGTTCACTGCCAATTGGACATTGACTTAAAATCTAGGATAACAGGGCAGCATGCTCTTACTTACAGCACCAAAACAAAACCTCTCATAAATCTGGTATGAAAAGCATGCACTGTTTAGCCTTTTATTCAGCATTTTTATGTCAATAATGTGGGTTTTCTGTACCACTAGCCTGTGGGGTATTTTGTTCTACACTGTCAATATCAAATTAGGAAGAAACAAGAGGGAGATCTTTTTTTTGGTATGCTGTCTATTGACTTTTTTAAAATAGGAAAAAAGGGATTCATAGAAAAATATCATGGGGATTTTTAGGTATTGTTTTTGAGCTGCAGGTTTTATTGGACTTAGTAGAAACTTTCAGGTCCTTTTAAGCTATTGGATACACACCAGCATTGCTGACTAGCATAATGAGAAAATACAAAACAATTTGAGTTGTTTTAACAAACGGAGAAGTGCTTTAGAAGTGCAAGGGAGAAGCATATCAGAAGTATGCTGCAGGAGCAGCCAGGGGCTAACCTCAGAAATAGGGAGAAGTTTCACCAAGCCACAAAAGCTTTGTTGATCCCATTTTGACTAATTAGGTATATCCGTTAAAGTAAAAGTTCTTTGCAGTGTATTAACTCAGAAACTGGTTTCTGAGTCACATTTGCTTCTCATCTCTTGGCAGATAGCTTGTAACATCAGACTTTAGTAAGCTACAACTCACTTCCCTGGCAGATGTGCCTGACCACTTGTAAAAAATCACACCATATGTTGGTAACTATTTTAATAAACTATTTTCAAATTTCTAGTATGTTAAAAAAATTGATCATAGTTCCTTTAGTCACAGCTGCATCTTGAACAGAAGTATTTATATGAAGATATGTTAGTCATTTTGTCTCTTCCTCTGAATTATGAGAACTGTCCTAAGCAATGTTTTGTAAAAATTTGCGTTAAAGTAAATCATTAACTGTGGTCTTTCAGTTGCAGCATCAACTGTGGGAAAGAACTTTTTCCCACTGTGTGGTGCTCATAAAAGTCATAGCTGGTTTTTCTGATGCTGACCACAAATTGCCGATGTTGGATGTGACTTCTGATGTGGTTCCACCTGGATGTTGTGGAAATGTTGTCTTTGCTAGACTTATACTAATTCAAGCATTTTTGAGTAGGTAGTTGTGTGTTCCTTAACTCTAATTTGTAAATATTTGCTTGAAATGACACTGCATTTTTGCCTATTTACAGCAACACTGCTATATATGTAACTTCTTTTAAACCTGTAAGATTTACTTAAAGGACTTAAAATTTTAAATCCACAAATATGACTGGTTTTGGATTAGCACTGAATCCAGAAACAGAGTTAGATAATTCTGAGCCAAAATCTAGGGTTTCCATAAAATAGTGTGATTAGAAGGCCACTGAAATCACAGGTGATATTTTGGAGTGGTGGTTTGGGAAAAGAAGCTTAGGTCTTTCTCTTTGCAAGGAAAATCTTGCTATAACAAAGCCCATGTGCTACAAAGGCACTGGTGGCTTTCATGGCTTTTTCTTGCACTCCTTCATTAGATTTTGCAGCTTTCCTGATTTAAAAGGGAGTGGATTAAAAAGTGGAGTTTTTCTGGTCCCATTTCAGAGATGTTGGACTTAGCAGTTTCGTTTTCTTCATGGAGCTGGGCATTGGAGCGAGGCTGAGGTGGTAAGGTAGGAAGGTTGATGTGCTGACACAAGTAGTTCATTTTGCAGTAGCATTTTGCATCAGTTACTGAGCTTTGAACTGCTCATTTAGTCTCAAGCTTTGCGGAGCCTAATGCTAGAAACAGCCCTTTTATGTCGTTTGAAAGCTTTGCTGACTTAGAAGCAGTATCTGTTTTACTTTAAATGACAACGATAATGCATTTAATGATGGCCATTCAAATTTTAAAGGAGTATGACTATGTGCAAATTTCTTTTGCATACCTATCAAAAGTTCTAGAAACTTTTGATGGTTATGATGTGGAAAATGTCATGGTTATTGCTTTATATATAATTTTTGAAGATACTAAGCTGACAAAAGATTATTAGTCAGCTACACTTAGATAGTTATTTAGATGCTATCTAGGTGTTTGGGTACATTCAAAATGAAAAGCTTTTTTTCTGTATGTTCTCCAGCATATTGCTTTAGCAATGATGATGATGGAAGATGTTCAGGGAAATGCTCAGTGTGAACCTCCCGAGGGTAAAGCTTGCAGTGATGATAATGCTTGTAAACTAAGCACTGTGGCATCCACTACAAAAACATCTCCGCTTCGAAGGACCTCACTTTCTGAGACCTCTGCCTTATAGAAAAATTTCCCTCAATCTTTCCAAAAGCTTCTGCTAAAGGAGTTCCAAGTAAGACTGCATGCAAATCATACAGAAAAGGACATAGCAATGGAAAGCTGTTTTCTGGTTTGGGAAGTGGGAAAAATAGCCACCAAAATACTGAAACAGCTGGATAATTTGAAATCTTGGAACAGAAGTAGCTCTCAGTGAAATGAACAGGAGTTGAGTAGTCTGGTTTGTGAACAGGCATATAGCACTCAGAGCCCTATTTGGTCATCTTGTAGGACTTTGAAAACTGGAATTAAAGTTCTCCATGGGATTTTGGACCTAAACTATGGAGGCTCAGTCTTAAGTCACACTTAAGTTACGTAGAAAGCCAAACTAAATGCATGTGTAGGAAAACTGTCCATCCTTTCCATTCAAGACTGGCTGAATTAGAGAGGAAAAGAGCCAGTGAGAAGTGTGCACTGGCCTCAGTCCTCTTGAAGGAGTGAGCTGAGGATGGCTTCATTAATTTAGGTGATAGAGCCCATGTAGCCTTGGTCAGATGGGACAAGTTGTCTCAGCTAGTTTCTAATTATAGCTCATTTCTTTGTACTGATAAGGAAAACATTTGTTTTATATGGTATTAGAAAGGAGTGATTGTTAGTATTCATAAGAAAGATGATTTCTGAAGTGCTGACATGTTTCCTTAAGGATTTTTTCCTCATTCATGAAGAAAAACTGTATTTTAAAAGTGCTTAATTCTTGTGTAGGGTAATGATAGCTGAATTTTTATGGCATTTAATGCCTACTCTGATGTTTTCAGTATCTCTTTAGCTTTAAATACCCTGCCTGTTTCCTGATGTGTACTGCGGGATGCCTTAATGTTGTTGGGTGCCAAACCCCATATCTCTTTAACCTGCTCCAGTACTTGCCAAAATCAGTGTTAATTACATAAGTGCTCCTGTTTGTGTGGGTTTGGCTACTTGTGTCACTGGAGTTAAGTAGGTGTTTATCTGACAAGCTTGTCAAAAGCACTCAACATCTTCCAGAGCCACAACCATGTTTTCAGTTGGTTCTTCTCCCCTTCCTCCCCTCACCTTTCAAAAAAAACGTGCATGTTACTTCACATCTTCAAAGAGCTCGAGTTAGCAGTGTGGATTCTGAAGGGTAATTGCTGTCTGTTCCATCAGTGCTTATAAGATTATGTGTTTTTTCCTTTGGTGTTAAAATTGCCTGGGCTCTAATATCATTCAGGGTTAAAAGTAATTGAAGGAATACTGTGATAAAGTAAGAAACTCTTCAGTAAGTTCTGTTATGTTGCTTTAAAAGTATTTGGTGTATTAAATACTGATGTGTATGTTTATGTACAATTAGTTTCCCTCTTGGATACTGGTGATGATTCTTTGTAACTAATAGTCCTTTTGGTGACCTAGTCACTCATGTGTGGGTTTGTTTCACTATTTAAACAAGTAGAGATAAGAAACAATATACTGTTTATATAACAGGTATCAGACAACATATCAACAAACACATGCACCTTTGTTTTTAATCATATTTGTACAGTGAAGATAATCACTGTTTGAATTTTCTTGGAAGTGTTTGCCCTGCTTCCCTATTTTCATGCCCAGCATACAAATGGTCATACCCACCCAACTGAAATAAGGGGTGTCACATACATGAGTTTTGATAACACAAGCCTTTTTTTTTTTTTTTTGTTATAATCAGTCTTTTGACATCCTGAAGTGTACCTTGTGTTTTCTGTGCTATGTCAGAAGATTAATGAATTCATGAGCACTGTGTGAGCTGTGCATAAGACGGCCTGTTGCAGCCCATGTGAAGAGGCTTGTTTTCAGTCGAGCAGGCTGGATCACAAGGACGAGCTCGTTGAGAAAACAGCAGCTGGACCTCTGCTGTAGAGATGTGCAGACTCAAGATTGGGTGATGTTTGGCTCCCTGGCTGTTGTGGGTCAGCAAAAAAGATGATTTAAAGATCCATTGTATCCACACAGGTTTTGTGTTGTTTTTCAGCTGATTTTATCAGGCCCAGGTGGGGAAATACAAGGTACATGACATATTTGCTGTATGTAGTCTTCCCTTTACCTACTATGGTGAAAATCTTGAAAGCCTACTAAATGACTTACTGAAAAAGTGACTTTTTGCCAGGCAATGAAAAGAGAGGGAGAAGGAGTAGTTAAAAGTTGAGCCCCATCTGAGGAGTACAGCTTCCATGCAGCATGAAGAGCAGCTCTGGAGAGAAGATCCTTTGGTAGACACAGAATTGAGCATGAGCCAGTGATGTGCCCTTGCACAAAGATAGCTAATGAGATTCTGGGCTGCGTTAGGGAAAGCACTGCCAGCAGGCTGTGGGAGGTGATCCTTCCCCTCCACTCAGTGCTGGTGAGGACACACCTGGAGCAGTGTGTCCTTTCTGAGCTCTTCAGTATGAGAGACATGGGCATGCTGGAGAGAGTCCAGGGCAGGGCCACTGGAGCACCTCCCCTGTAGGAAAAAGCTTTGAGAGCTGGGACTGTTCAGCCTGCAGAGGAGAAGGCTCAGGGGAAATCTCATCAATGTGTACAAATACCTGAAGGGAAGGTACGAAGAAAATGGAGTCAGGATCTTCTCAGTGATGCCCAGTGAAAAGACAAGTTGCAATGTGCTCAATCTGAAGAGCAGGATGTAAGTCTGAACATCAGGAAACACTTTTTTCCTGTGAGGGTGACCAAGCACTGGCACAGGTTGCCCAGAGAGACTGTGGTGTCTTCTTCCTTGGAGGTGTTTAAAAGCCATCTGGACATGGTCCTGAGCAATTGTAGGTCAGAGCTGTAGATTATCCTGCTTGAGCAGGGTGCTTGGATCAGTTGCCTCCAGAGGTCTCTTTCAGCCTCAATCAGTCTGTGATTTTGTAAACTCTCTTAATTTTTTTTCTCCAGATAGTGTTTTTAATTAAATGAAAAATACTTCTCAGTGTTAAAACCCACTTTTAAGGCATTATCAAGTATCAACAATTGGGACAATAAACACCTGCTGTCAAGTCTTGTCCCATCCAAAGCAGGAGAGTTATTTTCTAATACATTCTGTATTGTACCAATACCCACCTGTCATTCATATACTGCTTTGTCTTCTAAAAACAAAAAAAATTTACTGTTAATAAAAGCATGTTCAGGAAGAAGCAGTGAAGCTGGTGAAGGGTATGGAGAACAAGTCCTGTAATGAGTGGTTGAAGGAGCTGAGCTGGTTAGTCTGGGAACTAGGAGGATTATCACGCTCTACAGCTACCTAACAGGAGATTGTAGTGAGATGGGAGTCAAGAAATGGCCTCAAGTTGCAGCAGGGGACACTTAGATTGGCTGTTAGGAAAAGTATCTTTACCAAAAGGGCTGTCATGCCCTGGAACAGACTGCCCAGGAGAGTGGTTGAGTCACCATCCCTGGAGGTCTTTAAAACATTTAGGGACATAGCTGAGTGGTGGACTTAGCAGCATTAGGTTTGTAGCTGGACTCGAGGATCTAAAGGGTCTTTTCCAACCTAAATGGCTCTATGATTCTAATAGGTGCCTTCCCCATCTTAAGAACGTGTAATGGTTTTGTGAAACACTGGTATTACTTAAAATAAATCATTTAGGCCAGTACCAGCCCAGTGGGTGCCCAGTAGGACCTGTGTGTATGCCTATATTTCTGAAATCCATTTAAGAAGCAGAGGGCAGAAAGAAAAATGTTGCCAGTTCAGAGATGATAGCAAGCTACTTAATAAAATATTTATTTCATGAGACAAACTTTTTAACCTCCCAGATTAAATTTAGTACAGGCTAGTCTGGGCTACCTGGAGGAAAGATGGGAGGGCTAATGCCTCAAGTAAAGATTTGAAGTGCTAATTCTAATGTAAAGTTTCTGAAGTAGTTAACTACAGTTTCTGAGGTAGGTGCTAAATAGACATAATAGCTTTTGAGTGTGGACACTGCCATTGCAGAAGCTGCTAATTGACCTCCCCTGCTTGATGCCGCTGATTGCTGCAAAGGACCACAGCAGCACACGTGTCCTGCTGTTCTCTAGTAATGAGATTCTGCTCCTTGGGTCCAGAAAGTAATAAAAAGCGGCATTGCTGAACCTGCCAGGGCAGAAGCATCGGCAGTAAAAAATTAAGTGCAAAGGAAAATACAGGACTTCTTTATAGATGTAAAACATCATTTGAATCAGTGGACTCCAAGGTACTGAGGGAGGTTCAGCTGCCCAGATTTCTGCTGTGCTGGCAGTAAGTCCTGCTGTGCAGACGAGTCTTGGGCAGTACTAGCTAGTCAGAGCTTTCAGGTACAGGTTCATAGCCTCACGTGGAGCTTGCTTCTGCAGGGAGTTTGAACAGCCCTTGTTCTGTTTTACATTTGTCACAAAAATACTACTTCTACTACTTAGAAGGTGTGTTAGTGGCAAGAAGTTGTTTCAGTATGGCGAACAGAAGGTAGAGGTGGAAGACATGGCTGGTTTCCATACACTTCCTACAGCTGTTGTTATTTCCTTGGAGAAACATCAGCTTCCTGATTTTTTTTTTTTTAATCATCTTCTATGCATTCCTCCTGTTGATTTAAAACTAATAATTAATCTAAAGTATAACCTGCCTCATGTATTTTTGGTGAGGATCTAAAATAACAACAGCACCTCCTCTGCCTTTAAGCTTTCATTCAAGATTTTTTGTTTTGTGCCTTGAATATGTGGGTACTGTTTGGTTCCTCCCTTGTGAAACACAGGCAGGGAGCAGGACAAAGAAGAATGCAGTTAGCACTGCCATGGGGACATGGAAAGTTCTCTAATTAAAAGCATCAATAGCTTTGTCATCTCAATTTACCAGTGTCCTGCTGGGATCTTTCTCTGAGACATCATACCTCCTGAAGCTGCTGCTTTCTTCCCCTGTTCAAACCTGTGTGGAAAGGTTTCATGTGGCTCAAGGTTTCTTCAGCACTGGATCAAAGAGAGGGAAATGAGGTAAATCTCAGCCTGCTCAAGCCTCTTAAGTATGTAAAGAAATGGAAGGAAAGTGATGTAGGTGTAATTCAGACCTAGCAGGTAGAGCTGCTCTCAGTGTACATAGGACGAGATCCTGTCTCTGAATTAGTGGTGTTATTAACAGCACTGGCTCAGTTTTCGAAGACAACATCTGAAAATCAGGAAGCTGGCTGAACTCTTAATTAGCTACAGAAAGGTGCACCAGAAATAGAGCAAGGCAGGACATGATGTCTGGTGACGTAGTGTTACTCCCTGCAGTCGCCTTTGCGCCCTCCTGCAGTTAATGAGAAACGAGGGCCTGACGCTGACCCTGCATCATGTCAGGGCATGGAGCAATTTGTGATGTATTTGTAGATCCTGCTTTCATTCTCTTTTCTCTTAGAATGAGCTGGAAATTATGTAAAGAGGTCTCAGAATATGATGGTTGATGGTAAGCACAGTCATATTGCTAAGCAATAATTTTCTTCTCTTCTTCATCCTGCCATGTTACAAATATGTCTAAGAGCAGCAGAGGGAGGAATTTCCAATTCTGTTGAAGTGGGTTTTTGTTTGTTTCTTAAATGTATAGGTTGATAGGGACGTTTTGTGGAGATTACTGCAGTTCCTACAGCGAAAGTTGCAGTTATTCAATTAATTTGCACTCCTTCAATGTCCTGGATTTGTTGCTGCTGAAGTGGGAGGAGAATATTTTGCAGGAGGACCTTTTGTATTCTTGTAAGGACTATATCTCTGTATTTAAAGTAAAACCTGTGTCTTTTTGGTTCTATGTTAGTAAATTCGTAAAAAACTCTGTGATTTTAGAATAGGTAGCATTTATGGCAAGTCATGATCTTGTCCATTTTAAGAAATGCCTTTCAGCTGAAAGAGCTCTAAAATCAGAGGACAGTCTTCCACTTCATCAGGCCATTCAGCAATTACCTACTCTGAATGCTATAAAGAGTTCTTCCAGAAGAGCTTTTCATTCACCCTCGTGAGGCTGCTTTTTGGGTCTTCAGCAGTGTATACTTGCTCCCTTAGCAATTTTGCAGGAGGTAAATGGGCATCTAGAAGAGAGCAGCATTTCAGATCCTAGGGGATCATTTTGTTTTCCTCCAATGACAGGGAGTATTTCCCCTAATAACAGGGAGTATCTTGTATTGAAGGAACAGTTTTTGATTTTCCATGTGATGCAAAATACCATTACAGATTTCAAATTACTAAATGACACTTAGCTGGAATTTGAACAGGTACTAACCAGTTTACTAATTGAATATATATATTTGCAAGTCTGTTGTAATTTTGCTCCCATTGGAGAGAGGAGCCAAAAAGGATAGCTTTTTCTATCTCTAGCAGAAATGAAAATTAGGATTCAACTTGCAAAGCCAAAGTTGCATTGCCCCTCTCCTGGTGATGAGAATGAGGGTGAGTGCAAGAAAGGGCCAAGAGAAAAACTTGTTCCAGCTTTAAATTTTACTTCCATTTATAGCTTGATATTGTAAAACACTGCTTCTGTTTCCGTGAAATTGAAGTTATCGGAGCTCTTTAAAAATTTTTGTTTAGTTTTTAAAGACTGCTCTTTCTGAGCACCATCTAGTGGAATGACCGCTATTGTCAGTTAGGAAACAGCTGGTCCCTGTGAGCCATATAGCAAATTAGAGCATTCAGTCCTTACAGTGTGAATAATGCACCTAAAGCATGTTTGTGACTGATTAAGTAATGGAATCAGAAGGACTACCAGTGCTTCAGTTGAAAAGGAGCAGTGTGCAGGAAAGGAAGTTTAAGATAAATGTGGGTAGTGGTGCCTGTTATGTCCTGTGCTCCTTTAGTCCTTTATGCTCCAGCCTGCTTTTCTGCCTTAACCATGTGGTGCCATCCAGGTTGTAGCTTCTTTAAGGCAAGATTTTTGAATGCTGTTTCTTTGTGCAGTACCACACAGCACAAGCCCCACAGCCTCATTTGTCACTGTGATACACGTGATAAATATCAGCTGATGTTAACAGCAAGCTCTGAAGTCCTCACCAGAGAAAAATGCCCTGGAGTCTTTCTAGTTTAAATTGCCGGCAAGGAATTCAGTGTTTGGATCTTTGAAAAGGCATGATTTTGTTTAAAACAAAAACCAATCCCTTGGGAAAACCTCCCTATTGAGTGCACATATGCACTCCATAAAATTGTCAGCTCCTCCCAGCCTCAGGACTTGGGAGAAGCAAGGGCATTTGTGGGTCAGGTCTTTGGGAGTGAATGGGAACATATTTCTTTTTCCAGCTATAGAAAGGAAGGGCTGAATCCCCCGAAAAATGAATGTTTTTAGAAGTAATGGATGATTCTCCTCAGGAACACCTGGCTGCATCACCAACACCTCATTTCTCTCTCTTAAATGCAGTTCCTCTGGCAGCAAGTCCTTAAGCTGCAATTGCAAATGAAGGGGCAGCAGAGGGGAGATCCTGAGTCTCTGGGCAAAGATCTTGACAGAAGTCGCAGATGTGTGGCTGAGAGCAGGCAGCCAGCACACTCTGGGCGAGCACCAGAGGCAAAATCTCTCCATTGCAAGGAGCAGCAAACAAGAGGCAATAAGGAAACTTAGGAGCACAGTTGCATTGTAGCACATGCACCAAGTTGTAACATCTTCCTCTTTAAGCTTCCTTGCATTTCAGCATTTCATCACTTTAGGGTCTGTTCTTTCTGTTCAATTTGTATGTTTTGGACAATGAAAATAAGTGGGTCAGTTTTATTCTGTAAATTTATATGCATTAGCACAGTAACATTGTGCTGAGGTTTCCAAAAAAGGTGTTCTTAAATAATTCATAGAAGCATTTCACTTCATTTTTCCAAAATCTAAATGTACAGACTAGTTGGTTTTTTTTTCCCCCAAAGGTTTTAGGGAACACATTTTAATATCATAATTCTCTTTTCTGTCTTCATTTCCTACGTTTTTAGTGTTGTGCAGCAGTCAGAGTATCACTTCTTTGCTGGCCTTCCCCACAGTATTGTGTTGCAGTGTAACCTCTCCAAGCAGAATTGGCTGTTTGTTCAGAGGAAGAAAATAAAGGTTTAGGGATTTTCCCTTTGTGCTTTTTAAGTTTGAGACAATCCTGATTGTAGTGTAGATATTCATCCGGTTGAGCAGGTGCAGTGCTGTTTGGAAATCCGCTTGGCTCCCATTGGCCTCGGCAGGAAATATGAGTCCAAAAAGGTCATAACATTTACTTAACAAATTTAGTGACAGGAATTCTGTTTTGTTATGGGTTTGAGGATAAATCCTACATGCTGGAAAATCACCATTTGCAAAGGAGCTGCTGTTGCAATAGGTGTGAACCAAATACTAGCTAGCATACGGGAATTCAAGAAAATACTTACAATTGTTTCTTCTCTTTCTGTTTCTCCTCTAGCTCTGGGATTGTACACAGTAAATGCAGTATATGGAGACACTATTACATTGCCTTGTCCTCTAGAAGTACCAGATGGTCTTATGTTTGGAAAATGGAAATATGTAAGTATACCTTACCTTTATATTTATTACAGCTGATATAAGATGCTGTGTATTTTTTGTGTGTATGTGTGAGATGATAAGATTCCAAACGATAGAATTTCTACCTCATATATGAAGCCATTTCTTGCTGTGTTTGTAAGACTGAAAAATGCCAAGCTGTATCATTTCAGCCAAGCACAGATTAGAGGTTTGAGGAATTAATCTCATTGTTCAAGACAAATAATTATACAGGAGTTCTCTGCCAACCTGTATTAGAGATCTGGCATGTTATCCCGTGGTGTCTCACTCACTTGACGGAGCCATCATTGTACATTTGAACACTTTTGAAGTTGGCTGCCTGGAGCAGAGCGTGCTCCATCCCTGGGAAAGCACTGTCCCTGCATTTGGTTGATCTGACAGTCACTCAGAATTGTTTCAGGCTTCCTTGTGCTCAATGCACAGCAAAGAGAGCAGAGCTGACCTTAGGAGCTTTGCTGGTGGTTTCACTCTGTCATTTCTGGCAGGGAACAGAGGCAAAAGCAGGGGTTCTCTCTAGGTGTGCTGGTCAGCCTGCAGTAGGAATACCACAGGATGAGCTTCTCCTTGGTGTGATTGGTATCCCAGGTCGAAAGGAGAATCAGCATATCAAAGTCAAATGAAACCTGGAAGCTTATGTGGATAAAAACTCTGGGATACCAAAACCCTTTTGCTTCTCAGACTGGTATTGAGATAAATGGTTTTCCTGCCTCTGTGAAGTTCATCTAAATTTCCTCTTGTGCTCAAACAAAATGTATCTGAAATAATAGATGATTTCTAGTTTGAAAGTGGATTTAAAATTACGTAGTTCTCTCTCTCTCGCTTTGCAAATGGCATCCACTAGCCTTTTTTACAGGAGAATGATCTGCTGGGGGAGTCCTATTCCCCCTAGCTCATTCCTTTATGCCTTCAGGTTTGCAGTTTTTGCTGCCCCCATCCACTCAATAGTTCCTTTTCTGCAAACATGTTTCAGAAAATGAAGTCAGAAGTCTGGGGAGAATGCTTCACCAAAAAGGGACAGTACAACTGTTTCATATAAGCATTCAGAAGATGGAGTGCCTACATTCTGCAGTATCTCTTTCAGTCTGCTGACTTTTCTTGGGAAGACAAGAGTTCATCTGAAGGTGCAAGGATATTCTGAAAAAAGAAATGCATTATCTCTTTCCATTGCATTTGGATTGTCTGTGTTGGACAAGTAGCAAGCAGCAAGTGGAGATGTTGTAGCTTCTAAATGGAAAGGGACACAAAGCCTAACATACAGTAAAGCCCATCTAAGTTGCTATTGTGTGCAGTTGTTGACAGCCCACGCAACCAAGTGAAAGTGGTACCTTTTCTCCCAGGGCAGCTCACAGCATGGCAACAGAGGGGGTTGGACTAGGCTTTTTTTTTTTTTTTTTTTTTTGGTCAGGTGATTATTTCATTGGAAAAGGAGGAATTGTGTTCTCTTCTGCCTTGTGAGGAGCAATTTGTGTTCATGGTGGGAATGTGGAGGCACTGGGAGACTTGCACCATGGCAGGCGTTGCTCACTTCAGTGTCAACCTGTGTGTGCTTGCAGCTGGGTAGGCTGTAGGAGTTAGGAGCTCATTTGCACTTGGAAGCCAACTTCTTGTGTATCAAGACAATGTTTTCCTTCCTGTGTGAGACATCTAGACAAATCCAAGAGTTGAAAGTAGGAGAGGGAGAAAGACAGTAAGGGAATTTAAACTTACTAGCTGATGCCTCCTGCTCTCTGCCCAGCTGTGACACCACTCATCTCTTGTCACAGCATCATCATGCTTTTGTGGGCTCTGCAGTCAAGCTGAGGTATTGTGCTGGGAACACTACTAACACCAGGGCTGTAAGGTATAAGGGATAAAAGAGAATGGAAACCTTTTTCAGCCCCCAGCACAATACTGAACATAAAGATAGAATCAGTGTTTCACTTCTCTTTAAATAAAGGGAGACACAGTCTGTCCCTGGTCTGTGCATGTGTTTGTGTAAGGAGGAAGAAATCAAATCCTGTAGAACTGCCCCTGTAACTTTGTCCCTCACAAAAATAAATTTTTTGTATGAGAGGTTTGTGCAAGGCTGTCAACTTTGTATTCCTTCTTGGGATGGCAGCTGCATAAGGAGGATATCTAGAAAATGATACTTTGCAGATTAACAATATTTGATTGTATGTATAGTCCCATGCTACAAGCTCTTGGGTCCTTTAAAAACAAAGGGAAAAAAAAGCTAAAACCTAATTTAGAATAAAATAGGCAGTTATGCCTGATTAAATCCTTCATTTGGAATGAAGTCTAAATATCCCAAACAAACAATATGAATATGTGAAACAATAATGAAAAAAAGGAAATTGAAGCTGTTGAGACTAGCTCACACATGCTTCTATTTCAAATACTTTTTCATACAGACAGCAGCAAGTGCTGCCAAAAACACCAGCTTTTATCAGAGAAAGCCCTTTGCTATGCTGAGATTGAGCCAAAGGATTGAAATAATTTCTACT
This sequence comes from Entomyzon cyanotis, assembly GCA_024500445.1. Classification (NCBI taxonomy): domain Eukaryota; kingdom Metazoa; phylum Chordata; class Aves; order Passeriformes; family Meliphagidae; genus Entomyzon; species Entomyzon cyanotis. The sequence goes on from JAKEPQ010000739.1 coordinate 3,074,825, forward strand.
GATGATATTCTCAATGTGTACCATGGCAGTCTTAAACTAGCCTCTCTTATTACGCTGAATTACCTCTGTGAACAGCAGGAATTAATCAGGGAAAAAAATCCATCTGATACAGTTTTCAGATCTTTTTTTAAAATTATGTGTTTGTACCAATTGTAAATCTTCAGGAACTTTTAAATGAGTGTTTATGTGAAATAGAGGTGTTTGTCCTTTTATTATAGGAAATGCCAAATGGATCTCCAGTATTTATTGCCTTCAGATCATCAACAAAAAAAAATGTACAGTATGATGATGTACCAGACTACAAAGACAGGTTGAGTCTCTCAGAAAACTATACATTATCCATCAAGAATGCAAGAATCAGTGATGAAAAGAGATTTGTATGTATGCTAGTTACAGAAGATGATGTTTCTGAAGAGCCGACAATAGTCAAAGTTTTCAGTAAGTAAATCCAGTTGTTACTACCGTTAACATTCATCAGCAGCTGAATCATAAATTGCAGAAACTTTTGTTTAAGGCAGGATTAAAGCCAAGAAAGTAAGTTTGGCTCAGTAAATTACTAAGACTAGCAAATTTCTGCAGCTTTCAAAAATGTAATCTACTGGTGGCGTTTATGTAACAGGACTGCCTGCACTTGCAGTTTATTCATGATAAATGCTGGCTCAAAGAGAATTTTAGGCTTTGATAATGACTCACTTATGTGATGTCATTTGGCCTTGGAAATGAAAAATGTAAAATTAGCATTGATTATTTTCCATTTGTTCTCTGAGCAAATTTTTCTGCAGGAGGGAAACATTAACCGTGTGCAGTCTGTAGGATTAGTTCAGGGGAGGGGTTTGAAGCAGCTCTGAGCAGCTGCTGTGGAACAGCACGAACTGTGAGGGAAAGAGCAAGAGGCTGGAAAATGAGCCACCAGCCCCAAATGCTTGTTTTGTCCCCTGCTGAATGGTAGGAAGGAGAAGTACCAGTCTGCCTTTCTCTCCTAGAGCACAGCAAGGTTTATTAGTGTTTGTATCACTACAGCTCGATCTGTAGGCTGTTCTGCAGTGCAAACCCCAGCCTCTGAGGCACAGCCCAGCTCAGAGCTCCCACAGGAGCACGGACAAGCCTGGCCTCTTCCTGGTGCTGATTGAGAGCAGAAGTGTAATCCATCAAACCCCAAGTCAGCCTGGGGAGGCATCCGTTGTGGCTTTTTAGGGTCACGGGGCTGTGACTGCAGTGTCTTTATCTTCCTTAGCTTCATGGTTTTATATGGCTTTTGGCCTTTGTCGCTCTTCAGGTGCAGATTTACACAGTCAAAGTAAGTCTGTTGTGGGAACACACTGACTGCAGGTATGGGCTATTCCAGAGACATCACACTCTGCTTGACAAACACAAATTCATGAAAAGGGCAGCCTTTTCCTTCTCTCAGGTAGAAGGTGTCAGGCAGTCCTCAATGATGTCTGTACTGTCAGTCACATAAATGAATTTAAAGCTAGATTAGGAGCCAATAGCAATTCCCTCGTTTCACTTTCAATTTGACTGCAAGAACAATTGAATTAATGACAATGGGGAGGAGTGTGCTCAGAGCACACAGTAAACACAGTGCTTCAAAGGAAATGATAAAGAATTATCATGTTTACTTATTGCACAGTAGTAAATATGTAGATGAGGCAGTGGTACATGGTGAAATGAAATGCTAACTGCTTGAATTACTGTGTACTCTACTAAGTATTAACACAATGCTAACTCAGCCATGGAGCACAGCTTGTCTGGTTTATTCTGTGCATTAATACTAATAGAGAAAGCTTCTATTTACTAAGAAAGATAAGAAGGGAGGATGCCACACATGTAATATGGCCAACTTAGCACTGCAAGAAAAATTACTGTTGCGTTTTTTCACTTTGCGTTCACAAGGTTATTTATGGTTCTCTTAGCTTTTCTTTGCATCAAATTTTCTTGAGTCTGGTTTTTGAGTTTTCATTTTTAGTTGTTTGCTTGCTTGCTTGAATTGCAAAAGAGTTAAGAGTAGCTGGCAAGCTTCATTTATTTGACCAGTGGAGTTTCTAATTCATTGAGCCACAGGCACAGAGCTAGGTTGCCTCATAAACCAAAATCTTGTGGACCTGAAACTCAGCTGCATCCCCGAAGTCCTGACTGCTTCTGAGTTTTGCTGGAGCTCATTTCATCCTGTGCTACCTGATTAACTCAGAACTAACGAGCTGGAATGACTCATTGTGCAGGTACCACCTGCTAGTCTCACTCACTGACTACTCAAACAAGCACTACCAGCTTTCCAGATGGATCCTGTCAGCAACTTTTTTTTGGAATTAAATGGCCAGTTTCCAAAGCAGAGCAGCCCAGCAGCCAGGAGCTGCTGTCCTGCTGCACCGGCGCTCGGCTTTTGTAGGCAGCGAACTCTTTTTCCCTCTATTATGAGGCCTATATAGAGTTGCAAAGTACTCTGGCAAGCTCTTAAGCTGAGAGATAAGCAGTGTGCTGAAGTTGCAAACCCACCAAAGTGGGGTTTGCTGCCAAGTTTAACATTTTTTCTCGCTTCAGACGCTGAGCTGGTAAATGCCAAGTAAGTGTTTTGCAGTGAATTACCTTGGTGCACGTGCAGCGGCGGTGGGGAGCTGGCAGCAGGCGTTTCCTCTCGGAGGCTGCTCTCAGAGAGCAGGTGGCAGCCTCTCCTCTGGCACATCTGCTCAGCCACAGAGCAGGGAAAACGGGGAGAGCCCCACACAGCAGCTGCAGAGCAAGGGGGCCTCCCTTTCCCTCCTAGGATGACTGTGGGGCAGGGGCGTCCAACGTGCCAAAACCAGGGTCTTCTCTACCCACTCCTGGGGGAGATGGGAGATGAAGAGAAGCAAAGCTGAGGTGGGGGAAGGTGTCATGGCTTGATCAGCTGGTGACTGGGACAGGCAGGCAGCTATCCCTGTTTATGGGACCTGAAAATCTGACCCGGAAGGCCTCTTAATGGTCTTGTAAAACCACATTTTCTTGAATTGACATGAAAATGTTTTGTCAATGACAGGTTCTTATATGAAAAAGATGAACCATTTTCCTTTAAAGCTAATAAATGACAAAAAACCACGAATATATCTCCTAAAAATAAAAATCTTTTTGACTCCTTTGAAGAAAATCTGATGGTTTTTGTGTATAGATTTGACCATTTCTTTTGTTTGATTTTGGGTTTTGCCACAAGCAAAGTTGTTTGAAAAGGTCAGATGAGTAGCTTCTTTTATTCACTTTCATTTCCCTTTTGACCTGTTTTTGTTCCGTCCTGGTGTAGTCATCCAAGTGAAGAATATCCGTGCATTTGTGTGCATGCAAACGCACATGCAAAGAAAATGGATTATTGGGAAAACATCCAGGCTTGCTCCCCCTGGGACAGCAGGAGCAGTGTATCTGCACATCGGTAACTTCATCAGTGTGTGCAGAGACTTTAGCAAGATAGTGGTGAAGTTCACTTAGGGCTGGGATTGCCGACACAAATACAGTATTTCACAGGAAGCTTGATTTGGGGAAAGGGTTCTGTAAAATGATGTGGTTAAGAATGTTTCCATCTGTAAAAGTATGCTTGTTTAAGCAGTGTAGATAGTATGTAGAGGCTTTCCTTGACTGTATAGACATTGATTTATTTTTTTTCCCTTCACTCTTCCCCTCTTCTTTTAAAATCGTGGGGAAGACTGTCTCTTCTGGAGATAAAAATTTGCATTCCGGGCTTCAGGCCAAACTGTTTTAACAGACAAGTTATATAGTCTCTAGAAAGTAGTCTTTTATGATGGAAACACTGATGGATCCTCCACTTTGGCAAGCTAAGAGGTCCATCTACCATAATAAAAGTAAATAAGAAGACATACTGGCACTGAAGAAAAAGTTTATTTTTTTTTTAAGAGAGTCATAACTAACTCAGAATCAGTTAAAATAATTACACTTCTCTCTATCATCTGAATTTCTTAAATGTAATAATCCCAGTTAGGAAAAATAAGCATTAGAAGAATGATTGGGTTGAATTTGTTCCTTTATAATTTTGACAGCTCAGCTACAATAATATCTGCAGGAAAGCTGCTTTTCTGTTACTACAGTTTCTGCACCATTGGCTCCTTCTCCAGCATGTATATCCTATAAATTGATGGATCAGATCAGGTTCTCTCCTCCTGGGTGGTAAACTTGTCTGTCTGGCTAAAAGATGTATTGTCAGAATATGTGGAATTCATTATGGGAGGTGTGACACATTTAAAGTGCGAGTTTGTTCTTGTCAATCCATTTGCTAATATTGAAATGGAAGTACCTCACCATTTCTTCTTTTAATGGGAAAACATAGGTAAGACTGTATCAGGCTAGATTATTCTGTTTATTTTCAAAAGTCCACCTATTTTTAGTATTTTTTTTTTGTTGTTTTTCAAACAGCTGTTTGTGCTCCCTTCACCAGTACTTTTATCCTATTTATGTTTTAGAACAACCCTCTCAACCAGAAATCTTACAGCAAGCAGACCTCTTAGAAACAGAGAAGCTACAAATGGTAAGAGCAGCATTCTCCCTCAAAGTTATGTTCCCAACAGCTGCCTGAAGTCCCTTTACAGTCCAGACAGTGGTGATGGCTCAGAGAGGTGAATGAGCACCTACCTGTGAGTCTGTGGCCAGGCTGAGCACAGAGCAATTGCCTTGTCACTGCTGTGTTTATTCCTGCCTGAGCTGCAAACACAGCCCATCCTGATCTTAGACGCACCACCCTCTTCCAAACTGTACCTTGCTGATTTGATTTGTCCTATTTAAGAAAAGTAATTGAGGCTAAGCATTTGAACTTTCTAGAAATTATTTTATCCAAAACAGCATAATTAAAAACTGAATTATGTTAAAACCTAGTGGAGAAAGCAAGTGACTAATTCCTGTCTGTTTTGCAGCTTGGGGAGTGCATTTCAAGAGATAGCTATCCCGAGGGCAATGTTACGTGGTACAAAAATGGGAGAGTTTTGCAGCCCGTGGATGATGGTATGTTTTGGTAATGACCAATGTCCCTGGATCCACAGATGGGTGCATGCATGAAGAACTGTGTTTAAAAGGGCTGCTCTGCTTTATTCTAATGTATTCTTCCTTTGAGAAAAACTGCTCATATGGAAAGATGCAACTGGAAGGAGATGCTTACACCTTTCAGAGTACCCAAGCAATGCCACATAATCCCTCTCTTTTGGTTCCTTGTGGTTCTTTGTGGTTTTAAAACCATATCATGGGGAAGACAATTGCCTTTATTAATGCTATTACAAAGCTGTATTTGAGCCTATGTAACTAATAGAAAACTGTATCTAACTTCCAACTTCTTATAAGGTATTAACTGTCTCAATTTCATACCTTATATGGTCCAATATTGCATTTTGGACCATGTAGACCATCTCTTATACAACTATTTATTTTCCAGGATATGTAAGAACAACCTTTTTTTCCTTCATTTCAACTTTGACAGGCTGATCAGGCCACAGTATTTTTCCTTCCATAAATTAGAAAATGCTTTAAAAAGAAATCTGATTCTTAATTTTTTTCCATCATTTCTGAGTCCTTCTTTCTGTCTTACAAATTAGGACGAGATTCATACTAAAAACCCCACCAGTTTGCAGCTAGTTTTTTGTTTGTATTTGATTTAAAATATTTGATAAGTTAGGAGTATATTGTTGGTAAAATGTTTCTGGTATACTTTAGCGGCAGTACTAGAGGAAAACTTCATACAATCTCTTGGGCAACATGTCATGTTGCTTGTATGTTTTTAGCCTGATCACAAGTACAGAACAGGCAACAACATACAGCAAAAAGGTTTCAAATTCTGTCTGTGTGACACTGAAACATTATTTCCTTTTCAGTTGTGGTCATAAATTTGCAAAAGATTGTGGACAAAACAACTGGACTGTACACCATTACATCATCTCTTCAGTACATGCCAACAAAAGAAGATGTAAATGCCAAGTTCTCTTGCATTGTGACTTATTATGGACCATCTGGCCAGAAGACAATGCAGTCTGAACCAGTTGTCTTCGATGTTCACTGTAAGTTATCAAAAACTATCAAAAACTGTACAACGTCTGGGGCGGGGGAAAGCAAAACCAGAAACAGTTTCCAAAATTAGAGAGCCATTGCTGCTTGGTTGTTGAAATGGTTTGATTTCAACATGAAAGTTGATTTGCATCCAGAAGGTCTGAGTACATTGTTCAGGTAATTTTTATTATCTTCAGATTTACCTGAGATTTCATTTTTCCTAAAAATAGAATACTGAATATCAATATTTCATTGACAAGAGAAAAGTGGTAGTCATAAAAAGTTACAGTGAAATGGGCTTTTGAGAATTTTAAGAGAACTTATAGTGGTTGATTAGAGTGACTCTCTGTGCCCCCTGAAATATGCAGTAAATACACAATACAGGTTTTAGTAAATTCAAATGTTTTTCATCTTTGCAGACTCAGCACCAAGCAGTTAATACTGCCTGTCTGCCTTGCACAAAATGCTTCTTTAGAGCTGTAAGATGCTGTGTTTTACATTTAAAAGGTATCATTTGAATATTGATAGACTTTTAAATAGAGAATTTGTGTAAATAATTGGTTCTAACTGGAATGAATTTTAAAGCAGCTCCCTTAGTGTGTTACTGACGGATGTGGAAATCATAATTCTCCTTTGAATAAACAAAACAGGTGGTTGGCAAAGAAAGATCAGAGGAGGTGACAGCACTTAGAGACCAGGCAAAGAGGCATTTCAAAGTCTTGTGAAATGACACTTCTGAAGGACTGTAGAAGGCAGCAGGTCACAGCAGGATGTAGAGGAACAGGAGACAGACAATATATCCAGTCAAGTGTTACCTCTGCACACTCCAGCTAGTACCTCATCTTATAAAAGATAAGTCCCCGTTTTGGGGATGGTAGGGTCTAAGTATGCAGCCCAGCATCTAATAGGGCCTTAGCATATTTTGTATGGCAGCTGTGTGACTCAGCTGAATACAAAGAAAATAAGTAAGGCACTGGATTTCTCCAGGTAGCATGAGTGTACCATTGCTTTGAAAACAAAAGCCACAGGTTGGAAGTGTCATGTATGTTCTGCCCAGATGATAGCTGCTGTTCCTTTACAGATAAAGTTGTTGAGCTGCGGGGTAGATGATCAGTTTTGGCCTTGGTCAAATAAAACCAGACCTTGGAGCAGCTGGCCTTTGGTTTCATCTGGAGTTAAGGTTCTCTTCTCACCAGCTGTTTCTCCAGAATGACAACCAGCAGAGCTAATGGAGAAGAAAACCTCTGGGACAGCTGTCACCCAAAGAAGTACCATAGATGTTTCAAGCCTGCAGACACTTATCCCGTCACTTTAAAGCTAGGGAAATTTCTTATTATTTTGGTTTTGCTTTAAAGTTGGGTACCAAATTTCACTGCTTTTTTCCTCTTATATCTGTGGATCCCCCCATGACTATGAATAATTCCTGCTGTGTATGGCAGATGTTCCCAGGGAAGAAATGTAATGACCAGAAAGCATTTGTTGCTATTACTTGCCAAGAGATGCTGTGCTGTCCTCATTTCTCTCTGCTTTCATGCATTACAGCCACTTCACCTGTTGAGGGTGAGGCTCTTGCAGATTTCTGTGGTGTCTTTGCTACATCCACTTGCAAGTAAGAACTACCAAATCTGAAGGGAAAAGGAGGCTGCATGGCTCTGGGATGGTCACTGGCCATGTATCATGTGCCCTCTGTATTAAAGATTTAGAATTTGATAAACTAGCTCTTCTAGTCCTGGTCTGGTAACACACAATTTAATTAATTCCACCCGTGTGCTGCTAATTAGTGAATTAGGCAGGCACACATTTCAGTACTTGAAGAGGCCTCAAGTATAAACTATGGCTTTAGAGTGCAGAGTTAACCAATTTTCTTTCTGAGTATTTAAATGTGTTATAACTTCAGTTCCTTACTCTGCATAAATGCATCTCCCAGTGAATTTCTGAAATTCTTTGTTAATAGATGTCCAAGCTTCAACAGATGCATTTCATGACTGCTGTTAATTGATGATAATGACCTGTCTGCTTTGGTTTTGCTTTTTTAGTTCAGTTCAGTGATCCTAATTAGTTTCTCAATAAATGTGATTTTTTTTTTAATGAGTCAAATATAATGCAGTTTAAAAAAATGGCAGACTCCAACTCTTAAGAAATGGAAGTCTTTCAGCCTTTTTATTTTGATTGACTGTCAAAACTATCGTACTTTGCATCTCTAAAGCAATAGAACAAAATCATAAAGACCTGCTGCTCATTCCTTGCAACTTATCCATTTATCCTAAAGAAATGGCGAGATGATGATTACAATTATGCCTGCAGAAGATTTTTAAAAAGATATTATCTATTCAGTCAGGATCTAAGACATGTTTTACTGTTTGTTTGGGGTTTTTTTATTTTATCTTTAGCATTGAGTTAGTGCAGTCTTTAGTACTCAAGTGTTTAATAGCTAGTTGACATCCTGGAAGGAGCCAGCCACTGTAACATAGTATGAGAAGAAAAGTGAATTAGCTCCTGCTGTGTTGGATGTTACTTGGATTAGGATAATTTAGCTCAGCTAGCAGCAGTTATGTGCTCGGTTTTGCCGCTGCAAGCAAGGAAGCTACTGAAAGCAAGGAGTTCTAGGAGAGAGCTCTTGGAGCTGGATACTTAGATAGTATCTCAGGTATTTAATTACCAAGGTTCCAGTTATGTGGGATTCTGTTCAGCATTATGTGGGATTCTGTTCAGTGTACAAAGATAATGTTTGTCAGGTAGACTTTCCAGTCATGCCCTGTTGCTAAGTGTCTGTCTTGTTATGGATAAACTGCTTTCCATAACAGGTTAGAGTCAAAGACACTTCGCTCTCGTGCTGCTTCCAGCATTGGTGTTTGCCTTGAAATAGCACACTGGCTGGGGCAGCTCTGTGACACAGGCAGCTGTTTACTAAACAGCTGCCCTTTGGTGCTGCCTCCTGGAATTTTGCTGTTTTAGAAAGCAGAATCTCAGGTGTGCAGAAGCACCAAGTGAAATGGGCCAGGTCAGGGATATATGCCTTCACCAGGCTGCTCCTGGTTCTTAGCACAAGCAGGGGAGCACATTATTCATGCCAAGCAACACCCAGCATTGCACTGGACACCATCCTCCTGTCCTTGGGTTGCATCTTCCTCAGAAGAGTGACCTCTTCATTTTAGACAACAGTTTAAGTACTCTTTTGCTGTTGCCTTCTATACAAGGTTGGGTGGTTGTTTGTTTTTTCTAGTTAAGCAAATTAAATTAAATTAAAACTTGATCCTGGTTGATTAAAGTAGATAGAACGGTAAGATATTTCAACAGTAGAGACTAGTGGTTTGCAAGAATGTTACTTTTGTCTGTGTCAGTTTTTAATCCAGTCCAGTTTAGCTCTGTGGGAAAAAAACTGTTCTAAATTAAAGTCCTGAAGTCTTCCTCTTTATAATTGTTCCCTTTTCAGTTTTGAGACAAAGCCTAAGCAATTCCAGGATATATCTAGACATTCCTTAGGATAACTTTTTCACATTTGGTCACCTTACATAAACTTGACAGGAGAGACAAGTTTTTGCAGGAGCCCCTGAAACTGAGTTTCTTGTCCCAGCAGCAAACAAGAAGGGCATGCATGTCACTCCTGGCCAGCTATCTCATAACATCTGCTGTTTTCTATACCAGCAGTGATGCTGGACTTCCCTTTTCTAAGCAGGCAAAGTTGTGCTTCAGCTCTGCAGGCACTGAGGTAAGAGCTTGTCTGGCCATGGAAGGGAGCTGAGGCTCCGAAGGAGGGAGGCTGTGCCTGGTTGGAATGCAGCTCCCCTCCTGCTCTGAGGAGGGGAAGATGCTGTGTGCTGTTAGGGCTCTCAGCCCTCGAGAGGCCCCAGTGAAATGCAGCTCCTGTTACTGAGAAATCCCATCGCAGAGCACAGACACGATAAATGCCTGAAGGGTCGGAAGGGCTGTAGAGCACACGCTTCACTAAACACACAAAATCACCTGTCAGCCAGGGGTTTCTCTGCTGTGTGGATTTTTTAGTGTCTAATAAGGTGTGCTGTACTGTATCTTAATGCAAGACTGGCATCTTTGATGGAATTTTATTTATCCTTTGAAATTTAAACAGTGAGAGTTATCTGCCCATCTTGTTTTCTTTAATTTTGTTCATTTTACTTGGTTTTTTAAAAAATATATTTAGGCCTCTACTTAGAAAGAATAGCATCTGCTAAAGAATACTCTATCTTTGTTTTAAAAAAATTATGAAAGTAAAATGTAAGTTATAGTTCAACTTCAGTGAACATGACAGAAGTATGTTACATTTACTGTTCTGTTGACTATGTTAAGGGTCCTATTATGTTCACCAGATTTATCTTTCTGAAAGCCTGTAGTGATCAGCATATAGAATAGGCTGAACACAGTTGCTTAGTTCATATTTCTTTCTTTTTAATGCCAGAAGGCTATTATCTAGTACTAATACATGGCGTTGAGAGCTTCAGTTGTTTTTCTGATTGCTGCAGTCCTCCAAACAGGGAACATCACAGAGGACAAGTTAATCCCTCATAATGAAATCACACCATGAAATGGTTCATACTAATCAGGATTTCTTTTGCTTTTAAGCACATGACATGGTTGTAATCATTGCTGTTTCAGTTACAGGTATTTTGGAGAAGAAAAATGAATTTAATGTCATGTGACTTCATTGCACTTAATTGGCAAAAATATAGAAAGTGTGATTAACTTCAAGTTCTTTCATAAAAAGATCTACACATGCAAATATTTTCAGCCGCAGGGTGATAAAATAGAGTTTTCTTGGGCCATGAATATTGTATGCATAGTGTTGCTGCATGGATTATGCTGAAGCTATTAAAAATGTACATTATTTTCACAGACCCAACAGAGAAGGTGACTATTCAAGTGCTGTCACAAAGTAGTACCATTAAAGAGGGCGATAACATCACTCTGAAGTGCTCAGGAAATGGCAACCCTCCTCCACAGGAGTTCCTGTTTTACATTCCAGTAAGTCCTGCCTTGCTGTCGCTGCCTGGTGAAATATTCTGTGTCATTCCTTCCTACAGACATTGCTACATGGCAGCGTATGCGTGGTTTTGTAACAAATGAAGGAAGGAATTTGATGCAACAAATGCTGAAGATAGACCTTGGCCATTATATCATGCTTTGAGAATGCCTCACCTCAGTTGGCAAAATATTTTTGAACAAAACTCTCCTTCCCCCCAGCCCACCCGAATTTTTCAGGAGTTTAGACCTACTAAAAATTACAAGGCTTAATTTCCCATCATCAGGTATTTTAATAAACAGTTTTGATTACAGCAGTTTAGCATCTTGAAGAAAACCATCTCATCTGTTGTCATAACACGGGTCCAGCAGTGAAAGTACAGCAAATTAATACAGTTAGTTTTTTGATTTTCACAGATTAATCTTTGTGCAATTTCTTTTCTTCAGTTAATTAATTCATTGTTTGGTGGCATAACAACACAAAAAAAAGAATGTGTGTGACAGCACAGGAGAACAAATCTGTCAAATGCATAAGACACAGACAGAGAAAAATAAAGGCTTTGTTACCATTAATCTTCTTAGTGCTGGTGAAATCCACAGACAGATGTGGCTTTATATTCTAAGACTCCTGGTCCTTGTTCCCATGTCCTGCTTCCCACTCCTATTCTATATGCCTTATTTGTTCCTGCTGCAGTAGTGACCAGAGCTGCTGTTGCAAGAAGCCAAAAAAAGTGGTGTCCTTTCAGATATTTCAAACGCAGCATGTCACCCTCTGAACATAATTGTCATCTACTCTGGACTCCTGGCATGTGTGAATTGCTGAAGAGAGCAAGGGGAGCTAGGAGCTGAAGTCCTTATCTCAGAACAGCCATTTAGATTCAGTGAATCATCCTAGAAACTCACTAAATGCCAGAGAAAAAGTGTATGGTATCTCTCCTTGCTCCACTATCACAGCTAGTGAGCTAAACACCCAAGTTTGTCTTATCTTTGGGCTCCCTGTTCACTGATCCTGGTTCTTTCTCTCAAGGAGAGCTGCAATGGGTGATTTCTTTGAAAGGCTCACGGGTATTATAAATCTCTTTCTGGATGCAGAGATAGCAATGAGGTTATCATTCTGTGCTTGTTTCAAAGCTGACCTAAGTTAGTAATCAGGGGGAAACTGGGGAACTGGACAGCCAGAAAGCAACATTTGCTGGCTAATACAAAACACCAGTGTTTGCAGATACCTGCATATAATGGAGTGTATGCCCTACCAGGGTCTGTATTGTGATGTGGATAAAGCAAGGTTTGCTTGTGCTGTTCAAAAATGTGCAATCCAGTACAATTCAGTTCATGATTTGTCCGAAACTGAGTGTATCAGAATCAGATTTAGAAACATCATTTGTTTTTTTGTTTTGATTTCTGCAACACTTATTCGTAGACTTATTTCTTTCTGCTAAGCTTTCAGTTTTTTTAATTTTAACATCCTCTTAAAATGAGTTATTCAATTAAAAGAATAAGCACTTGATTGTAGTTGTTTTTAAAATTATGTTGTCATGCAGGAAGTAAACCTTAGTCTAATTGATAAGTAGTTACACTTCAATGATGCTATCTCTATACATACTTTGGAGTATTTCACCATCCTTATAATTAAAAAAATCCTCAACAAAAGTTAGTGGGTTTAGGAGGCCCATATACAGTAAATGTTGTGTTTTCCACCCTCAGGGAGAAACAGAAGGTATAAGAAGCTCAGATACTTACGTAATGACAGATGTGAGACGAAATGCAACAGGAGAATACAAGTGCTCTCTGACTGACAAAAGCATGATGGACTCGACCACCATCACTGTGCACTGTAAGTCATTGCATTTTGCTCTCCTAGGTAGGATGCAAACTGATCTTGGGCCTTCTGAGTTGGTCTCTCTGCTTTGTATGTAGCTTAGAGCAGTTACCTACAGGTGAAGTGGCTGGTTTGAAGTAGTGCCAGGTCATTTCTGTTTGAAAATCTTGACTTTCTCCATTCATTGGCCTAGATAAAATTCCACTTTATGTAACTTTTGTATGGTTCTATTACAGTCTCACCTACAGTGAGAATTTTGGTATTTTATATTTCACTCATGTGAACATATATAGGGCAAATTATTCTCTCCCAGCTGTGCCTCAGAATGTACACAAACATAGGGATATCACTGAAGGTCATTCTTCACAGTCAAGTTCACATTCCCTCAATGAGGTTAACATGTAAGGAGTTTAGAAAAGAGGCTTAGGAAGTCGTTATGTTCACATGGGAAAAGTTGCTTTTTTTTTTCACTTTTCCCAGGACCACGAGAGCCACAGAGCTCAGTAAATTAAACTTTCTTTAGCTGGATACTATTTATTCACACTATCAGCAACGCTTCAAAAGCAGCTAAGAACTGGTTGAACCATTGAAGCAATAGTTGCTTTTAATCTCTTTGTGGAGAAAAGAGCAAGAGCTCTTTCAAACTCCGCTATACTATCACAGGCTGTGAAATAAAACTCAGGCCAGGAGTAGCAGTTTTCCCCTAAAAACATTGATGGTCTGCAGTCTTCACAGTAGCATCAATACCTTTAACAGTTTACAGGTTCAGAGTGATCTGATAGATAATGAAGTTTAAAGGCTTCCACAGTAGTTACACTTTACATAAAAACATTTGTATACCTGGGTTTGAATTTTTTTTTTCTTGGAAGCAGTACAATACATGCATAATATATCTGTACATGAATGATTACACTATTACATGGAATGAATGTTTTGCCTTTGATAAGATCACCCATTGTTACCCTACCCACCCCTGCTGTTTGCCAAGGGTTGGGTATGCAAGATCTGAAAAGAGCCCTGTGCTACTGCCTCTTAACTGCCCAGTTGCAAAGGTAGCTTGGCTCTGGTACAACTGACCCTTTTCTTTTTCTCCAAGTGGATTTTTTTTTTTGTCTGCACATTGGAAGAGCTTTACTATGCCAGAGAAGCATATATTTTCTAGACATGAGTCTTCCCAGTGTTGGCAGCTAGTGCAGCTAGTCAGGACTCAGAGGTAGACTCTAGTACCCTACTGCTTCTCTTCACTTAGGGTTCATTTTGTTTTGTTTTGCTTTGTTTTTCCAAAACACCTCTATCTGCAATAAAGCCTTTGCTTCAATGAGGTGCAGTGGCCTGGAAAAATTCTGTAATTCCTGAATGTCCAGTCCATGCCCTACCTTTAATGTACTTCAGTGTCTGCCTTATGCTGGTCTAAAGCATTTCTGCAGCATGTAGAATATCTGTATCCTTCAGATAATACTTACTAGTGCCTATAAAATCCTACTTTTTCTCCCTCTTTTGCTTTATTGTTTACCTTTTCACATTGGATGAATAGTCCTCTCTGTGCTGTTACACTGAAAAAACCTTGATTAGGAGTCAGGGCTTTTCATTTCTTCGCATCCAATCTCAGCATTTCAGATTTTTTATTTTCTTTTTAAAAAACCCAACCACAAACACAACAAAAAGCAGGCCATATAATAATTTTAATTTAAATTTGGGAAACTACTTATAGTAATTTGTTATATTTCAACTGTAATGCTTTTTCCCAAACCAATTTTATTTAGCATTATAATTACGCTGATTTCTTTCAGTGTCTAGGTAGGGAAAGCTTCTTGCTAGTATGAAAAAACATTATCACACCATTATCCTCAAACATTTTTGTAGAAAAATATTCTGGCTGAATACCCAAGCTCCCTTTTTCCAAGTTGAATGTAAATTATGAGACTCACAGAAAGTTGAAAATTGTCATTAAAGTATCTGAGTCACCCATAATTTTTAGGGAAATATTTTATATATGAAGGAAGTTGAGGGGCTATGAAAGATTCCCTACCTTATCCATGGAACATAAAGGACAAACTGCACAACCTGAGCTCTTGCCCTTCAGAGCAGCATCTGTGCAGCCAGATCCCATTTTAGAGTCCAGCAGACCTGAGTGCTTGTGGTTGGCATGATTAGTCTCTCTACAGAGGGAGCAACAGAACAGGATTGATGTTGTGGGTTTGGGTTTTTTACAATAGGTTGTAAATTCTCTGCCAGCTGTGTTCCTTCAGCGAGTTTGCCCAGGGTCAGACGAGCAAAGCTGGCAGGGAGGGGATCAGGGCAAAAGCTATTTACAAGCACTTATAGAGATGTAGAAGCACACCCTGAGTGAGGCAAGGAAAGCACCCAGCAGCAGACAACAGGTGTATCTTCCCTCAGCTATAAAGAAGCAACTATTTCAACCCACAGTCCCCTTTTATTATCTATTGCTATAGGGATTTGAGCAACTTGGTCTAGTGCTGATGTCCTTGCCTATGGCAGGGGGGTTAGAAGTAGGGGATCTTTTAGGTCTCTACCAGCCCAAACCATTCTATGATTCTGCAATTTTTTCTGCACAGAAAACCCAGTGTGGCGTAAGTAGGTCTGTGGAACTTACTCTTTGTGATGCTTTCTTTTCTGCTAAAATGTGTTTTCTGGGGAAATAGGTCTGCAAAGCACCCAGTAAGTTAGAGGTCTTAGGAGTTTAGCATTTGTGGTTTTCTATAGATATTTTCATAGCCTTGTCCCTTCTTGGAGTAAAGTCATGGAAAATACAGGGGAAATCACCTTTTGAATGTTGCAGGGAAAAATCTATTGTCAAGATACTAGGAGAAGTTTCTAGTTGTCTGCTAGTATATTTATGGAGTTCAAACTAGTGCCTGCATAGTTTTCCCAGCTGTAGCACAGTATTCCATCAGAGGCCTTCTTTAAATGCTGGGAGTCTGTCCTCATAGTGCCAGTTTCCAAACTGAAATGTGTGCTCCAGTCTTGCCCACATTAATTCCATACCTCTCTCACATGATGTGGTGATACGTGCAGAATGCACTGTTTGTCTCTTCCCTGCCCTACTTGGTATGCAAAGACAGCACTGAAATCAGTGCAAGGCTTCAAGTGAGACCACATTAAGAGCTAGCATATATTGAAAATGGTGTCTGATGAGGAGCTTTTTTCTAAAGAATATTTTAAAACCAAACGGGAAATGTACAGAAAATTCTCACAGAAAAGTTTTTCTTTCAATGGAGACAAAAATTTAATTTTGTCAGTCTTCTGTATGCAAGAAATGTTTTCTCCTCATAGTTCTGTACCAAAGAAAGATTATTTACTACGTAGAGAGTAGATGTAACTACATCACATTTCTTTGTGGACCCTACAGATAAACTGCAAGAAAATTAAGCTAAATCAAGTTGCTCATGTAGAGTTCCTAGAAGGATCCTATGTTAATCAGTACCTTAATTCTGTCTTGCCTCGTAAGTCATACAAATACTGCTCTGAGTTATGCAGTTCATCTCATACACTATAAAATTTCCTGATTCCTATAGCAGCCAAGACCACGGTGTGAGAGGGATTGCAGTCCCAGTTACACCACACAGAGGGACCAGCAGGGCACAGTCATAATACCCTGGAGGAAGACTGGGCTGAAGATTGCTCTGGGCTCAGTGTCAGTCTTGCCTGAGATGAAGGCAAAAACTTTAATGAGTTTTTGCTTCTTATGGCAAATGTGAAAGGAATGCCTTCTGAATGGTCTTTGGTGATCTCTTGGGTTTGGGGTGCTATCTTGCTTCAAAGAACAAAAGGTTTAAGTACATGTTGAAGGAAATTCTTGAGGGGAAAGAAAAAAATCTTAGCTTTTTCTTCAACAAACCCTCTGCCTTGGTAGAATGTGTTTGAGGGTAACAAAGCAAGAAGAAACATCCCAGACAGCATCTGAATCTATATACTGCTCACTGGAGGAGTCTTGTTATTTTATTTCTTTATTTTTTTCTTCTGGAAGCTACAGGAGAATAGTTAGCTTCCATTTACTGGTTTCAGGAGGGAGGAAGAAAGTCCCCATAGGAATACAGCAATAAGATGCCATTTTATCTCATCAAGATCTTTGATTCATTCACAGATGAAAGCAGAGTTCCTCTGACCTCTCGGACAAGACATTGGGCTTGTAACACAGATAATAATTCTGCAGACTGGTAGTACAGGCTGAACCCTAGCTGTTCCCTGAAGTTCCACCTTTAATTACAATGGTGTTCCCAGGGCAACCACTGAATGAAGCCAGTAGTGAAGTTCACTGTTTTGTTAAGGAAAACTCACTTTCCTCTACTGTGATTTTTGTTTTGAGGTTTTTTTTTAAACTCTGCTTAAAAGCCAAAAGGAGGCTTTGCAGTCCTTTTCGAGGAGTACTGTATTTGTGATGGAGTCACGTGTGGTCATGTGTGCATTTGAGTGGACATGTTTGTGTGTGTGTGCACATGCATCTGTGACAGTCATTCACCCAGGCTTACAAGCAAGGTGCTGTCAGAGGGGAAGCAAAACAGGGACTGGCAAACTCTGCTTTTCCTTCACCGTAGTGTTAAAATCCAAAAAATCACCAGCCCATCAAATCTTTAGACTAAGAGAAATCTACAGCAGTGTTTCCTGATGTTTCTGTTACTGGCTCTCACCCTGCCTTGTGTCAAACACAGCTATTGCTGAGTGCAATTTCCCTGGAGCTTAAACATGTCAGGCAGAGCTTGGACTCCTTTTTGAGGTACACAAAAATGGCATTTTAAGTTACAAGTGAGAACAAATAAAGGGTTTCATGTGCAGCCCCCAACCCTTCAGACTTCTCACCCCTTCAGTCAGTATCATGTCTCATACACCCTCTTTGGCCATCTTCATCCCCTTCAGATTCTGAGGATAAAAATCCCCATGTTTTACCACACTGAAGAAAGATACACCTTGTCCTCCTGCCTTTTTCACCACAACTACTATTTGGGATAACCTGTCCCCACCTGCACCACTCCTCCCCTGAGGTTGCATTTCTACCTGGCCCATAGTAAGCTACCCTCACAGCACTGTGTACTTCCCTTTTCAAGATGGACATACTGCTATGTGAAGTACTTCTTCAGCTCCTTGTGCTTATTCTGTCATTCTTTAAGCAGAACAAGGTGAAAAACATTTATCCATTTGTCTAATGATTAGTGAGGTTTTGTTTTTCCTTTTAGCCTATAATTACAGCAAAAATATGAATGTTCTGCAATGCCTATTTTAGAATAATTCTCTCATTTCTCTTCCTTGTAAAACTGACTTGGATTTTATTGAAGAAATGAAATCTTGAATTTAATGAGTGCAATTAGTCACATTTTCTTTTCTTGGTAAGCCTCTGAAATGGGCTATGCTTTCCGAGATTAACTTTTTACAAATATTCTTTCTATCCCAGATTTGGATTTGCAGCTTACTCCTAGTGGGGAAGTCACAAAACAGATTGGAGAGGCTCTGCCTGTGTCATGCACGATTTCCTCTAGTAGAAATGCAACTGTGTTTTGGATAAAGGTCAGTAATTCATCTATTTCACACTCCATCTGAGTGTTCACCTCTTCATAGTACTGCTGCTACTTCAGTGTTTTGGCAGGAAGGAAGGAAGGAAGTTGCTCATTGGGCTTTTTAAAGAATATTGTTGAAATGGGTCTTACGCATATGGTTAAAATGAGATCTGCTCACTCACATTGATGACTGAAAATCAGTTACTGTAATTATCAGCTTGGCTTTCAAATGGAGAGAATTAAGGCTTATTGTAACACAAATACAGCTTTTTTGCAATGGTCTATACAAGGCCCTTTGAGAATAACGTTCTTCTAAGAAAAAAGGCCCATCTGTAGGAATTCTGGTGCATTTTCTCAGAGGTGAGCTTGGTCTTGGTTCTGATAAACATTATGAAAGGGCAAGAGCTGAGAGGTTAGATGGTGAAAAATGTAGCTGTTGAAGAAGGTGGCTTTATACCAAACCTGTAGTGCTGGAAACTTGAAGTAATGATGCCTAATGATTGTTTATGAGCATATGTTGACCTCATAAGCTTGCCACAGGGGAGAGTTGCTTGTGTCTAAAACATATTTTATTACTCATGGTTTTGGCCAACCTTCTAGAAAAGCTCAGACTAATAACTGATCCTCATCTATGCCCTTGATTTAAAAGCAGAGTTGTTCAAGAAGAAAGGAGATGGCTTCTATAAATCTCCAATACTTTCCACTTTTCATGTGGTATGTTCAAATGTACTTATTAGTGGGGAAACAGCTTAAAAGCGAGGCTCTAATTTGCCAAAGGATGTGAAAACTCCTGTTGATAGTAGTCACATTTGTCATTAAGGGGTTAATTTTTTGAGTCAGTCTCTGTCACTTCTGACTTTATCAGGACAATACCAGAATGCAAACAAGTCCATCATTTTCAAGTCTTCAGTATCAAGATGCTGGAAACTATGTCTGTGAGACTACTCTACAGGAGGTGGAAGGATTGAGGAAAAGACAGACACTTAAACTTATTGTGGAAGGTAAGGAAGCAGATAGTTAGAGCTATTAGTTGTTCTTTTTTAATGAAATGGTTAACTGTAATGTTGTTCTTGTAGGGAAACCTCAAATCAAAATGACCAAGAAAACCAACACAAATAAAATGTCTAAAACAATTATCTGCCATGTGGAAGGTTTCCCCAAACCAGCAGTGCAGTGGACAGTTACTGGCAGCGGAAGCATCCTAAATAAAGCAAGTATCTTTCTTACTACTTTATTCACCAAAAACTAGTGTATAGGAAGTGCAAATTAAAATCAAGGAACATTTTTCAGGTAGTGAGATTGAAGAAAAGTCTTTTTCATTTATCTAAGAGAAGTTTAAGTGGTTGCTGTAGCTACATGGGACTTACATGGATGATTTTTTTATGATAAAGCCTTTTTGAATAGAGCAGATGAGGGCAAAGGAGATCTACTGGCTACAAGCTGAAGCTGGAAGGAAAAAGAAAAGGTTACAAATGAAAAATGCATTTTTTAAATGAAGGTACTTAGTCATTTTATCTGGGTAGTGTGCTGATTTTGTCATTGCATAAAGAATTTGCAAATAATGATGGAATTGTAGAACTTACATTAGAAAGCAAATGGGTACTTGATGTAGGCATTAGCCAATTGAAATGTAATGAAATTTGGCATGTGTGAATCAGAAGTTACATTCAGTATAATTCCTTATAGGTTTTGCAGCTTTTATCCTGATATTTGTAGCTGGTTTTGTATGGTTATACCTGTTGTTTCTCACTGAAAACAGAACCATTATGCATTCATGCTGGGGGATAAATAAGAAGAACCCATATATGGCAGGAAAAATACCTGGAAAATAGGCAAACTGAAGTGTTTTGAGATGGATTACCAAATCCCATGCAAAGCATTGCCACATTTTGTTTTAGCAGGAAAAATAAATGAGACCTCTCTACAGCCATTGGCTGGAAACACAATGTACAGTGCTCCTGTAGATTCCATTACACTTCTTTGGGTTTTGCTTTAAGCCTACAGAAATTGTGTAGCTGTCAAAAATTGTCCATTTACTTGTGGGTATAGGACAGGAATTGTCTTGAAGCTATAGAAACGATTGAAAATAATTTTCTCTGTGTGTTGCATTAGTTCAAGAATGATGTACAGCAAATTTAAGGGACAACACTTCACTATTGCAGTACAAATACTGCAGGTGCTACTAGATACATGTAGCTTGGCAGAATAATGCTTAAGAGTGGAAACAGTTTGGAAAGCTGGAAACTGGAAAACTTAGAGCAATTCTTTTTCTTATAATGACATAAATCAAAACCAGCAAGATGAAAAAAAATATGCCGTAGAAGTTTGAAGTTTTCTTTAAGAATTTTGTCACTTGAAATATTTTTAAAATAGTTGAAAGAAAAGCAAATACAGAATGTTGTTAACTCTCTCAGAAAAAGCCTCTTTATCACTGGTCTTGCACTGTATTACCCATAACTGGATAGTTTGGCCAAATTTGTCCTTCAAATATTCACATTACCATTTAATAAATTAAAATGAAACAATATTAAATTAAACAGTATTTCTGTTGCTATTTGGAAAACTGAAATATTAGTTGAAAGTTATTTCCCTCTGAACATTTTCAATGTGTAATACGAGTAATACATGTATTTTCCTTTGTGTTTTTAAAGGATACTAATCTTCATTTTTCACCTTTTCAGACAGAGGAGACAAAATATGTTAATGGGAAATTTTCCAGTAAAATTGTAATTGCTCCTGAGGAAAATGTAACTTTAACTTGCATTGCAGAAAATGAGCTAGAAAGGACTGTGACCTCCATGAACGTCTCTGCGAGTGAGTGTCCTCTAAAGATCATTTCCTTAAAGTTACAGTTTCTCACCAAGTACCCATACATCACACTCACATGAAGAGTAGGTCTGCATAGTAATGTTGATACTAAGGTATTTAACCTTTTTGTCTTAAGTCAAGCAATTGTAAATCCATTCTGGTTCAGTAGTACATAAAATTTATTGATAGCTTTCTACGTGAAGTCACTCAGTCTTCATGACTTTCTTGGCTATTTAGACAAGTAAACAATATTACAAAATAACAGTACAACTTAATAGTACAAAATACTGGAAAATGACACTTCATTTACAAGACAAGGGTCTAAATTGTTACTAAATTAACAATATCTCTTAGTCCCTAAATTCCAGTCTTATTATTACTGGTATGACTTGACTCACAACAGAAATCAACCATACTGGGCTTTAATCACATGTCATGATGAAAGGTAGTGAGAACCTATGGAAGGGTAGCACAGAAATATTTCTCTCAGAAATATTTCTGACTTAATATTTCTGACTTTCTTACAGGTTTAGAGTAAGATTCTTCTAAAGGATATATTGTAGTTACAAAGGAAAGACTTCTATTTAAAGATGGGATTAATTATCTTGTTTGGCAAACACTGTTACAGTTTCTGTCATTGCTGTAAATAGGTAATTAAAGATGATGTTCAGGTCTAGTATGTGTTGTCTTTAATTTTAACATTTTTCATTTCAGTAAGTATTCCAGAATATGATGAGCCAGAGGACAGAACTGGTATGTATGGTTTTTTCTCTCTGAACCCCTTGCTTCTGATTATTTCAGTTCAAGACCTGTGTAGTTCACTGCACAAGTCCCTTAAAGTCCCTTAAAGCTGGACTTGATTTGAAATAGCTGGTGCCATGATTGACTAAGATGTCCCTTTCTTGAAGCTAAAAAAACCACATTTAAAGAAGAATGCCTACTTCTTTTTTCTGCTTTCTTATCCCCTTTCTTGTTTCTGGTGAAAATTCTTTAGAAATGTTGTAATGATTTAACTTTATCATAGGTCATCTCATTAAC
This sequence comes from Entomyzon cyanotis, assembly GCA_024500445.1. NCBI lineage: Eukaryota > Metazoa > Chordata > Aves > Passeriformes > Meliphagidae > Entomyzon > Entomyzon cyanotis. The sequence goes on from JAKEPQ010000739.1 coordinate 3,096,980, forward strand.
TTTTCTTCTTTGCTTCAGATGACAATAGTGAAAAGGTTAATGACCAGGCAAAGCTAATAGTGGGAATTGTGGTTGGTCTGCTGCTGGTTGCTCTGATTGCAGGTGTTGTCTACTGGCTCTATGTGAAGAAATCAAAGTAAGAATTTTTGGCAAATTTTATACTAAATGGGAAAAAGAACAGTGATAAGCAGAAATGTATGTTTACCTGTTTTCCTTCCTCTCCAGCATTCCAGTAGCCTAGATGGGGGGAAAAGCTGTTAAAGGAGGTGCACTTGATAGAGAAAGGAAACTTGGTGCCTCTGATTGGCTTGTCCTAATGCTTAGCAGGACTCATCTCCTGGAGCTGGGGTTCTAAGATTCTCCTAGATCACAGTTGTAAGGAGGTCCTCTTTCCTAACAGCCAAGTCTGTGCTGACTCCTGCATTTAAATGTAGTACTTAGTTGTGGAACGTGATGTGTGGAAGTCTGTGTGGCTGTACTGGTGCTAGAAACTGGCTTCATTTTGAAATTGGCTGGCTTGTTTCCTGTATAACATACAAAATATGACTTAACCATCTCAGGGAGAAGACATCCTTAATTGTTTTGTTGACATATACTTGGAGATGTCTGAAACAAAATCAGTAAAGATAGAACTTGTGTTGCTGAAAAGTCTAGAAGCTCCCATCCCAGTTCAAGTTTGAGCCATCATAGGTGTAGAATAGCATTTTCAGTGAGGCCTGCTTGCCTTCGAGTTTCTTCATTTTCACAGAGGCTCCCTTCAGAAACTAAGTGGGAAGGTCTCAAGAAGTGACCGTGTGTTTCCTTCCTTCTGAAGATGGCTATTACTGCATGCTACACTTGGTCTTACCCCACACATTTGTCTCCAAGGAGAACTGAGGGCACTCAGAAGCAGGCTTGTTTCTGACAGCTCTTATGGCTGCTTCTGAGCAGGGGAGGCTAAGTGGTTATGCTTAACATGCACAAATCAGTGCAGGTGTAAAAGCAATCTTGAAGTTCAATTTGTTTTACTATGACCTTTCATTAAAATTGAATCAAATGAAATCTAAAATGTACCAGTGGGATTTTACTTTGAACAAATGTGTTTTCACTGATGGGAAAGTACAATAAGGAATTCTCCATCTGCTAGAAAATACTCTTTTTTTGGATAATATGTAAAGACTTTGCTTCAACCATAACTGATCAGGTTTTTGAAGTTTTTCAAATATAGAATTGTTATAAATTACCCAAGCACAGAATCACACTCAGATACTATACAGGGATTTTCTGGTTTTTTTCCAAAGCTTATGCTTTTTTTGGCAAAAAATTAAAAACAAAAATAAGTGTGACTCTTCCCCCCACACTTTACTACTAATAATGTCTAGGATAACTTTGGTTCTCCTTTTTGAATGTGTGAATGTGGAATCATGAAACTATGGTATGCTGGCTTGGGTTTCTTTGGATGAGGTGGTTTGAGTATAATAAGGGCAGAGAAGGTAAAATATCTCTTCTTGTGCCATTGAGTAGTGTGGGGAGAGCTGACAGGAATCACAGAATATAACGTGTTTATGAACTACAACCATTTTTTCTGCTTCAAAGATGGGATATAGCATATTCTAAATGAACAACACCTCTTTTCCTCATGCTCAACTTCTCTTCCTCAAGCTTAGAGGAAAAATTAGAGCCACAAATGATTAGACAGGTTCACTGGAAACAAAAATACCTTTATAGGTAAATAATAGTCTCTGTATTTTCACATGGTTGCTGTCTTCTAAACGCCTTAATTGATGTATCATCATTGACAATCTCCTGTTCTCTGTATATATTTTAATTGATCTGTTATCCTCCCTGCTTTCTGCACACCATACTTGCAGGAGCAAGCAGAATGTCAGTTCCTATTCTGACAAAGCTTTCATTATGAATCATGGCCTAGAAATCAAAGTAGACCTTGCAAAAAGCATCTTACACCTCTAGACACAACCCTCCCCCTCCATCCAGGCTAGCAGGTACTAGTTATTTTTGAACCCACCCTTGACCAGTAACTCACCTAATCTCTATCCCCAAAGTGACGCCAAAGGAAAGTCTGAGAAGGCAGCAGCACAGAACTTTCCAAGTCTGCCGAGGCAAGAAAAACATTACTTTTTTTGTTCTTGGTGTTGTGGTTTGTATAATCTTCTATTGTCTTGTCATCCACACTAAGTAGGAGTTATACTTGTAGCCTTGGAATATATTCACAATAAATCACTTGTACACTTACTCAGTACCTCAGCTCCACTTGATGGAAAAGCTGATTATTGCCACATATTCTTTTCAGTGTGAATATTATCTCATAAATCAGAGACTCATCTGTATTCCACATCCTGCAACTAGCCCCCTCTTGAATTAAGAGTTGAGGCTACCTGCCCCAGCATGCCTTATTTCTCCTTCATCTGAGCAGAAGGCCAAACACTTGTTCTCTACAGATTTCTCCTTTTTCCAGAAAGGATATTGTAAATTAATCTGCACGGAACAAAATATAACTCAGCACTTCAGAATCTTTCTAAAACTTTTGTGTCAGACCTCATTTGAGAGAATCCATGACACCCATGTTCAGTAAATCCTTCATATATAAAATTTCCACCATTCCAGAAGCAGCTGAGGGTACAGCAGAAATTAAAGATTCAGAAAGGAAAAAGTGCACTCAGCACCCTGTGCCCTTCTCTCTAGTCATGGAAGTTTGCATGTAGATTGGACATTTGCCCCATTTTTGTGCCTGGGCTTTGGAGGTGCCCAAATCTCAAGTCACATGAGGCTAGATCAAGGTTAGAGTGATTCAACATCCAGTGAAGGAAACTTCAGCTGGGTCAGCTGAATCACAGCAGCAGTATTAAGACTGTTCACCCTCAGAGCACATCAAACTCTTGAAATGTTTCTTGGGTCACAGTAATGACAAAGTTTCCTGGCATCTCTGAAACTGAACACCTGATGCAAACAATTCTGCTTTTCTGATACTTTATAGCAAAGAAGCACCTGAGTCCACTTGTGGTGGACCAAATATGTAGGAGACTCACTGTGTTTTCAACAAAACTCAAGATTTGTATCAGGTTTTCACTCAGCTCCCTTACAGAGAAAAACATAGTTACCAGCATCTCTGAAAGTGTTAGTTCATGACACAAATCTAATGTAAAAGTGACACAAATTAAAAAATGGTCACTCATTTCTTGAGGACTGGAATATTTTTCTAATATATCTGGGGTTTTTTCCTACTGATGGACATGTGAAAATAATTGGAGGAAGTGGAAGGCAAGATTGGGGCAAATAAGGAGGTTTCAGCTAGTCCAGCTTGGCATGTATAAAACCATTAGCCCTTAGAAAATCATCTGAAACAGTGCAGTTGACTGTAGCTTTAATGAAATTCATGGCTCCTGCTTCAGCACCCAGAACCACACCAATGTGTATCATCTTACCTGCCGTTACCACAAGATTAGGTAACAAGGACAAACAACATAATTTCTTCCTTTAAATAGTGCTGAGGGCAGGACCTAGACTTGCAAGATTAAAAGAAATCAGAAATTGAAACCCTACAGCAATTTTTGGATGCCCTATATGTAGTCTGTATTTACACCACAGCAGGCAAAACAATTATAATGGAAAACGATCTTCATATCACAAGGAATACTGTGAACAGTATCTGAACAAGATCCATGAAAACAGCAGCCCCACAGTGCCCACACCCACACACACACTCCAAAGAAAGAGAAAAACCTCACTTTGGTACTACTTACAGAGAGATTTTGATTAGGATTCCCTGAGGATACTTATTTTCCTGAAGAGCAAGCATAGATAAATATTAAATATGAGTCATAATTTTAGCAAGAGCTCAGAATGATCCATGATTTACAAATTAATTTAAAGGAAAAAAAAAAAAAGAGTGAGTAAACTCATATTTATACAACCAACATCTCACTCTTCAGAACAGCAGCATACTAAGGTGTGGGCTTTTTTTGTGGAGCTGCAGATAATGACAGTGAGTGAGAGTGCTCAAGGCCTGGGCAAAGTGGGCTGTCTTCTCTTTTGGGCAAATCCTTGGGAATATTTCTGTCCATTCAGACTCCATTGCCCAGCTGCTCAGATATTACAAGAAAGTCACTCTTGAGTTGCAAATGGACCAAGCTGACAAGAGTTAATGCACAAAAAATGTAAGGAACAACTGTTGTTGAATGTTAAGCTGAAAAGGACCATTTGTCCTGTGCCTGAAGTCACCTCAGGAAGCGATGGAACCATGTTCTGTTCCATTTCTGTTCTGTCTGTCCAGCCCTGGGGATTGGTGCTGTGCCAGGGGTGGCTGTTCTCTGCTGGCAGAGCAGTGCCAGTGGATCTGTGCAAAATAACTCCTGTGTCTCTTAATGACACTATTTAGATAGCACTAAAAAGGCAGCAGCATTGTTTGTGCTGAGGTGGTGAATCTGCCTAGATAGTGGTATTTGGGGAACAAAAAAACCAGGTCAGCAGGGTCACTGAACCATCATAAATAAATGGCTGCATTTCAGTCTCGGGCATTGAGAATCGAAATCCATCTGAGTGTCAGACATGAAAAACTGCTGCTGCTCTCATTTCAGGCACGTGGTTTATAACATCCTCCAGAAGAGTTCTGGAGCACCTGCCTCTTTAAAAGTCAGTGTTGCCCTTTAAGTCTCCCATTTTTGCCCATTGTGGCTTTGGGAAAATAAAGGTGACATTTAGTTTCATTGAATGCAGAACTAAAATAGGTTACTTTAAAAATCAAAACCTGATCGCATGGCAGAATATCCTGACGTTAGTCGTTGAATACTTTTAACCTAATCAAAGAGCAGTAATGCTGGTTACAGTTCTCTCTGATTTTTTAAGTGTCAGATCATATGAGATTCAGTCTGCTTGAGGCACTGTAAAACTTGATAAGAGGCCAAAAAAAAAAGGATCCCAGTGAGCCATGCCTGTAGTCTATCCAGTCTCCAGGAGCAGACTTTAGCAGTTACATGAGGACAGATGTGCAGGATAGTGCTTTCTCACATCCAGCTCATTTCAGATCAGGTAATTGCCTGAGTCCAGACTCTTTCAGCTTTTCATCTCTTTCCCTGTTGTCTCCAATTTTGTGAGACTTATTTGTGGAAAAGACTCATTAGCTGCATGAGAAGCCAAATTACGTGCTCAACCTAAACCAAACGTTTTAAATTTAAATTCTTCATTTTCAAGGGATTTTTTTGAGGGGTTGTTTCTTTTGTTAGGATTAAAGAGATTTGTGAAAGGTTATTAAGCTAACAGAAGGTCAGTCCCTACTAAAGCACTGAATTTTCTTCATTTCATCTCATGTCCTTTCCTTTTATGCATGTCACGTGTTTCAGAATACCAGAAAAAAATAGAATGTTACTGCAAAATAGAAATTTACCACTGTAGAACGTGGTACTTTGTAAAACTATCTCAGCACTTTTAAAATTAAATTTGCCTGCAATAAAGAGGAGCTCAGATCTTTGCAGTAAATGGGTTTTCAGTACGACACATTCCTGTCAGTCACACAAATATAACAGAGGTGCCCTAAACCAATAGTAAAAGGTAAATGCAGCTTTCAAACATTAAAACTTACAGGCACTCAGGAAATAATCTCCTGTAAAACCAAAAAGATGTTAGAATGGCCCCTTTCAGTGTAGCCTGTGGGATTTGGGATCCAGAATCCCAGGAGACAATCCTTCAGAGACAAGGACTAAACAGTGCTGTGTCAGCAGCACTGCTGGAGGGCTCTGCAGCTCAGGGCATACACAGTGTGCAGCCAGAGCTCCTGGCCTTTGCTCAGATGGAGGATATGCACAGGAGCAGCTCACTAGCAGCGATTCAGGGTGGGCAGTACATCCTGCATGGTGTCAGCGTGACATGTCCCGTATCCCACCAACCTGTGTCTCCATTGTATTCCACGGGTCAGCGTCACTCGGGGTCCTTGCCCTAAGCAAGAGTGAGCATATGCATCAGTGTGTCACCACAGACCTTACTTCTCTCTAGGGGAAACAAGTTATCTGTAGAGAAAACGCGGATGTGATAATCTGCTTTGACACAAGGGATTTACTTTGTCCCACTCAAACACATTCGCCCATTTACATTTTAAAAATTGGGGCCTTCAAAATGTTATCACAGCGCTGCAGGAATCTTTCACCTTGGCAGACAGTGAGGCTTCTGACAGATTAAATGAATGGCATAGTGGTTTTATTGTGCTAAGCTAAACTAAGCACTTAACTCATTAATTCATCACCACCACTTGCATTAAGGAAGACCTGCTATTTTAAATGAGGCATACCTCTTTTTTTTTTCCTCCCTCAAACATTTACACAATCTCATCTTTACCCAAAGCTTGTCAGCCATGGCTAGCACCGACCTAGAAGCCAGAGTGGGATTTTTTTTTCAGCATTGCCAGAATTTTCATTAATTTCTTCACATTTAAAGAGCTTCCGTTTGGCACAGGCTCTGAAAGTCATTTACGACAAGTACACAAAAGATTGCTGTGTTGATCAAGATATCTTAGCCACACTTGTAACATTTTAGTATGCCTAAAAGCAAACTCTTGTTTATTGAAACAAGCTGCACAATTACTTTGTCGAGAAACATGGATCTCCACAACTGGTTTAACCTTACTAAATGTCTGCTAGCTCAGAATAAGTCTGAATTCCTCAAGAGGTAAATCAAACACACAGAGCCCTGCTTGTGGTATACATCTGTGGTACTCACACAAGTGAGGGGTCTGGTGTCACTGGCCTGTTTACAAACATGGGCAAACCTATTCTCTGCTCAGAACAGAGCTGTCAAAATTTTCTATTCACTTTGAGGGAGGAGCCAGTGTCATCAATATGAGAATGGAACAAAATGCTGTAGACATGCAAAAGTGACTTTCCTTTACATTATAGGACAGCGTCAAAACACGTAGACAAAGATCTTGGAAATATAGAAGAAAACAAAAAACTAGAGGAAAACAGTCATAAATCTGAAACTTAAGAGAAAATGTGTCAGTCATCATTCCAGGTAAGTGGAGTCTCTTTGTGCACCGTTTCTCTCTGGTGATCAAAGCTGTAGCTTGGTCTGGTGCTCACCTTCCAGAGGTGAGGCAGTGGGGTCATTTAGTGGTGTAGTTTTAGGACAGACAGACTCAAGCTTTTGGCCAGTTAAGAATTCAGAGCTGCACACACAAACGTAAAAAGCAGGCTGACATTCAGGTGGAACTTAATACTTGGCTTTCTTTTAATGCATGTGCTTGAAGAAATGAAAATACAAATTTGTATAATGTATCACTGTAGTACATGTGCGTGTGTGTATGTGTTTATATGAAGAGTATATTTAGGTAGAGTTCTGAAGGTTTCAAGTTATGTCTTGAAATGTTTACCGGAACTTCTTCCCTTACTGAAAGCAACAGTTTCCAAGTCCTTGGTCACTGCTTTCATCATTAGTGCAAAGGAAATGAAACTTCCTTCCCTTAGAACAAAACAATTCTCTTAGTCCAGATTTCACACACCTGTACTGTGATCAGTTTTATCCTGGAAAGAGACACTGTATATTGCTTAGTAACAGGTATGAAAGCTTCCCCTGCTGGGGTCTGTATGAAATAAACTGTTTTCAAATGATCCAGCAGATGCCAAAGATCTGTTGGGAATTACAGGAGCACTGCAGAGCACCAAGAGCACCACCCTGTGCTCACACATATATACACCACTGCTGCTCCTCTCCTCTTAGTACCAAAGGAGGGGCTTAGACCATTTTTCTGGCCAATTCAGGCCGTTTAAAAAGAACACTGCGATAACACTAGAGTCTGGAAAACAGCTAACTGTAGAGAGGTTTGTTGAGTTAGTCATCAACTGTTCTTATGAGTAGTACATATTTAGAGCTGCATTGTAAACTGCTCCACAGGAAAGCTGTAGACAACGCTGATTTTCAGTGATCTTAAGTGAAATAGCATTGGATGCTTTCATGAGGCAGCAGGGTTTTAAAACATGGAATTATGATATTTCATATTTATAGAAAAAGGTTTCTTATTTAAATATAAATGTTATTAATCATTTCAACATGTCAGTATTGTCTGAAACTTTCAAATACAAGTCACAAGTTTTGCACTAAATATTCAGAATTCCTTGGATTATATAGAGCAATTACATAGTATATAGAGAGATGCAGCATTGCTGTAAGGACTTTGCTAGCAATATCACTATTTTACCAGTTTGGAAAAGGGAATTGAGAATACCCAAAATTATGTCCTAGGAAGGATTTAAAGGTGGGAAACAAATCAATTTGGATTTTGAAAAAGTTGCAGCGTAAATACTTTTTGTGCCTTCAGTGCAATCTTTTACCCTGTATTTCTTCAGATCAGTAGATCTGCATAAATGAAATGGACATAAATCCATTACTTACCTGATAAACTTACTGGATTTACCAGGAACAATATTGCAACAGTGATTCCTGTCATGAAAGAAAGTGTTTACATCATTGAGCTGCAGAAGAAAGTACTATTCATGTAGCTGTTTATTTGAAGCTTAGATACTGAGTAGTTATGATGGTTAAATTTTTTTAAAATGTTTAACTGCCTTTATCTTTCATATTTTCAGAGAATACATATAGACCAATTGAAGCATGAACATGGATTGTATTTAAACATATACAAAGAAGTGACAGCTATTCATGGTTCAAGTATTAAGCAGATCATACTACCAGGTTTTCAAAGGATTTTAGACACAATTATCTCAAGCTAAAAAAACCCCACAAACTAATTTTGGCAACAGCCATGATAATAGGTCACCATGTTGTGTTCTGTTCGAAATATTTTTTTGTAAATGTCTGCACTGAAGATTTCTTTTTGTTTGCCTTTATGTAAATTTTTTACGTAGCTATTTTTATACACTGTAAGGCTTTGTTCTGGGAGTTGCTGTTAATCTGATGTATAGTGTAATGGTTTTATTTCAATTGTTTTTATGACACCCTTTGAGCAGGTACATGTCTAATTCTGGTTGTTATCAGTGAAGCCTCTGCTTTGTAGCAAGTACCTAGAGTGTAAGATTGTCTTAAAGGAAAATGTCAAACTCCTTTTTCATTCTTTGAAATCATGGTAAAACAGGAGGGTGACAGCTGTGACAAGAATAAACTAAATTGTTAATGAAAGTGAACATTTAAAAAACCATGCAAAGCTAAACAAGCTAGAAAGGGAATAAAGAGTTTCCCTGAAGAAGTCTGGGTATTCAGCAAGGAACACTATGAAAAATTCCTAGCCTACATACAGCTGGTGGCTAATAAATACTTTTCTTCTAGAGCAAGACACACATTTTATTGATGGTAATCAGTCGTCTTTCATGTTAGCATTAGGATAAGGAACTGGAATTCTGGATTAATTTTGATTCCTTTATGTTATTCGCTGCCTTAAAGTACTGTACCTTTTCTTCATTTCAGAGAGATACCAGTCAGAATTGGAAACTTTTTTTAAAAAGTGATCATATCAAAGCTGCATTTTTTCCCACAAAAATAGAATATATATATATATTTTTTGTGTGTTTTTGTTAACTATGCTACAGATATTGAATGCACCTTGAGATAATTTTAGTGTTTTTAACTGGTACCTAATTTATCAAACAGTACATACAATTGTAACAATGAAATGTCTATGTATCTTTAGTTACATTCAAGTTTGTAACTTTATAAACATGTTTTTTGCTTGAGGGAATTTTTAGAATGGTACTTGATAAGGAAAGGTTTTAGGGTGAATGGCCAATAGAAGGTTGTACTTAAGAGAGATAAGTTTCATCTTATCTCGAAAGTTAGTTTCTGGAAGAAGGTAACAGGCAGCTTTGATGGAAAGGAAAAGTAGAGTAAGCAGAACATCAGGTTTCCATTTACAAATATCCAGGGAAAAAGTAAGTTTTTATAGACTGGTAGGCAAAAATAAATAAATAAATAAATAAAAGAAAAAGATGGACGTTAGGAAATGTATTTTGCCACTTTTGCATTATTTAGGGAGAAGAAAACACTGTTACTTGTAAATTTGTAAAATGTTAAATGTCTGGGCAGTAGTGACTGATGTCTTAATAAAAGCTTCCTGTAGTGCATTGGCATGGATTAAATACATAAGATGTCCTATAAACTCTATGCTGTATAAAATATTAGGGGGAAATCCTGTTATATGCCTCTAAACTTTAATTTGTTACTGTTTTATTTGGCAAAAAAAATAATTATAATCTTGGTCAATATTTAAACCAAAGTAAAATGGGGGAAAAACCAAAGTAATTTGTTTTGCATGGCTAAGCCATTCTGTTATCTCTGTAAATATTGTGATTTTTTTCTTTTTAGAATTTTGTTAAAAAAATTCTAAAATTTTTAAACACCTGTTTTTCCAAAATAAAACGTGAACACACAAAAAAGTTACTTTATATATAAATATATCTTTTTGTTTTGGTGCAAGAACACTGCCAAGCGATACACGTTTTTTAAAAGAAAAAACAAATTCAGTGGGCATGACTCTAAACGGGAAAAGTTATACCAGAGTCCTGTGAAGGAGTGTGCATCTATCACCTCTCTTTGTTTATGACACTACAAATACTTCTTAAATACAGAGAGGAATCTTCCAAAGATAGGGAAAACTCCAAAGGGAAAGCATAGGGAAGGGCTGAAAATTTTCATACCACTGTCAGGGGAATATAGGGCAAAGGAGAAGAAAAAAATTCTTCAACCTTCACAGCTACAGAAAAAGGAATATAAACAACTCCTCGCCTTTTGGGATTCTGCTTGATCTCCTATGCACTTTAAATCATCAGTCCGAGGAGCTGGGTTTTTCACTGCTCCAAGTTCACTATAGGCAAGTTTCAAAAACCAAGAGTGCAAAAGAATTAATGTTTCTATCCATGCCTAAACAACAATAAAACTGAAGTATGTCTTCACTGGCTTGTGTGAAATCTCAGTTTACAAGAGCACGTGTGAGCCCGAGGGAAAGTGCTTACCTGGAGCTCACGCTGCTGCTGCTGCTGCCTGTGGTCCTGCAAATGCACCTCTGTAGAACCTGGCTGGCAGGAAAAATCATGGGATGCTCAGTCTTGGGGTTTGTGGACTTTCTCCTGGCCCACAGCACCTGGGGAGCACAAGCACTGCACTTGCTCAGAGAAAAGCACAAGCTGGCACACAAAGCCTTGCCAGAGGTCATCAGGCAGGTCTCTGCTTGTGACTTGGACAAAGAATTTCGGGGGTCTGCTCAGATCTGAGTGAGGACACCACAGGAGTTCAACCCCAGTTTACTACACACAGGAAGAAAAACAAATCCCTGCTCACAAATGGTTTAAAAGCATGACAAGGGGTGGTAGGGGAGAGCTCATCCTTTTGCTTTACAGTCAGGAAATAATGTAATTAATGATGGCTGTGCAGGAAACTGCCACTGAGTTGTAACAAACCAGAGAGTTTGGCTGCATGCTGCTAAGGCAGCATCCTGCAAAAATATCCCGTGGGCTTCCCAAGCAACTCTGGGAGTCCTGCAAAGCAATAATATCAAAGCTATAGCTGTGCTGCAATGAGGAGCGTGGAAATGAGCCACGTTAAAACACACACAGAAATGTGATAATACTGCTGCCACAAGGTGAGGTCCTCTGGAAAGAAAGAAAGAAAAATACCTGGGGTCAGCACAATAAAAGGCAAAGCACCAGGGACATTTTGTACTGGTTCTGAGTACTACAGACCCTCTGCTTGAGTGCTTTACTGCACCTACAGCTACTGTGCTGCTGGGACTGGCAGCTGGTCAGAACCTGAGCAAGGGACAATGCTGACCTGACTGCTGGCCAGGGAAACAAACCATCCCCACCTCATTGTCTGCATATTTCCAGGACTTGCCAGCATCAACCCAGGTGGTTTAGGCAATATGTTACACCTTTTCCTGGACACAGAGTTTTCACCCTGTCATGTTTTGGAAAATATACACAAATAAGTAACTCTAAATTCTATATAGGTTATTATTTGAATATTGTGAAATACTAATGTGCGTTTTACCCATATTGGTGCCAGTCCACAAAGACATACAAAGAAGGAATAAATGTAAATTTGTTGTCTTTTTTTTATGATAAAATTTTGTCAGGTAACATCCGATATTCACCTAATAGCTTCAGCTACTGGCTGTTGCAGTGAAATCTGATTTACTTGTAGTACCACATGTAGCTGGATACCTTCCTGTTGACTTCATATTTAGACAGCCATATGTCTGCAATTATCTCAGCTAAGATTAAGCAGTGACATATGAAATGAGATCACAACCTCCTGTGTCAACCACATCTGTGCAAATGTTTTCTGGGCTTCCTTTTGACAAGAGTGCATCTGCATTCAGGTGTCTGCTTCCAAGAGTTGCCCAATACAGCATTTTCAAGCAGGTTTCTCCTCCAGGCAGAAGGAGACAGAGGAACACTGGAGGTACATAACTCCAGTTATGTGCTTCTAACCCCTGAAGGGCTCCCAAGCTCTTCTGGAAAGGAACACATCCTCAAGCTGGCATAATTCAGTGTTGGGCAAGGCTCACTTCAGCCCTCGCTCCCGGTGGTCTGCCAGGGAGGGAGGGCATTGCCTCCTTACAGTGGGAGGGCAGGAAGGGAGGCAGGCAGGCTGCAAACAAACACCCCTTGCCTGTGTACACTTCATATGGAATGCAGCTCACACATTCAATAAAGATTTGCTGCATTTCAAGTTATTACAGAATCAGAAACTAAGCCTATTACTTATTATCAAATTATGTCAAAGCCAATTTCTAAAATAAGACTAACTCCATCCACCCAGCCACTCACAATTCTTAAAATGTCTTGTAATTCATATGTTTTTCTCATTTACGTTCTAAATAGAGACATTTACTCTGTTAGTAGCAACACATTCACTTTGATGTTGTAATGAATTTCAGCTTGAAAAGGTAGAGCCTGGCAAATTATTAGGAAATTTTGTTTCTTAGTGAGAAAACAGTAATGTACCTCTGTCATCACTCACCCTCCTCCCCCTCTTCCCCCAAATGTTTTGCCTCTTCTCATGCTCCACCTGGTGTTACAGCCAAAGCCTCTGTCATCCTCTGTTCCCTGTCCTAGTGCTCATTTCCACATCTGCTCTGTATAAATGGATTCTGTGCTGCCCTCACCATCAGTTCTTCATTTGCTGGACACCCAATAAATACCAGCAATTTAACACAACTATAAATATCAAATAGACTGTGATACAGCAAAAAAGGTAGAAACATACCAAACTTCCTGTGCTTTGGCGTCTACATGTTTGCATCCATAGTTCTGGGGTCCCCTAGAGTTTCCCTGTTTTGGGAGAATTGCACAAAAATCTAACCCATTCTACAAAGGCTTGGCTGTAATATCAAAATACACACCTGTGCACATCATTGTGCCCTTTTTCTTGTCTAACCCTTTTCCTGTCACTCATAGCATTAGAACTAATGTTAACTAAATATCATTAGGTACTGGAACACCAGCACAAATCTCATATTTAAGAATGTCATCTTTTTTCATATATTCAGTCCACAGAGTTGTGATGCAAGGATATATTGCATGCTACCCTGCCCTGGACTTGAGAGATCAGAGGGAAGAAAGTAACATACTATTGCTCTCAAAAGTAACAAATCATATTTAAATATAGTGACTTCCACCCATTTAGTTTTTCTAGGAAAAAGGAGTCCCTCTTTCAATGCAAACCTACATCCAATTTCACTCAGATATATTCTACAATATAATAATACAATTACAGAATTATATAGAATATAGTAATAGAACAATAATAAAGCTTATATTAAAAGAGACCAACTACAAATAAGAACAATGATTCCCTCAGCTCAAAGTCACATCATCCTAATCCAGTCTCCCCCCTGCTCCTCAAGATTCTCACCAGAGCAGTTAAGTGACTGAACGGGCACATCTCTGATGTCAATTTGTTTTCTCCAGGGCTAGAAAGCAAATACAAATTCAGGTTGTGTTCAACGTCTACACACCAGATGAAGAGTTTTCATTAATATCTGTGTCTGTCACAAGAAGAGCTATTCTAGCATGGACAACAGAATACATTTAAAAGGAAGAACATATAATTGAATCTAAATTCAGGAAATGAAATTAATTAAAGACTCAAATAAAACCTCATATAGGCAAAATATTTTCACAAATTCAATTTCAGTGATGTTGATATAAAAGCTTTCTCTGGTTTTATTACTCCAGATAAAGAAAGATAACAATAATTTTCATGAATTTAGGAAAGTAAACACACACAACAAACACAACTGGCCAAAGTGAGTGCACTTACTAAACAGAAAAAACAGGATATGGAAATCAGCTCAGACAGACTTTCTGATAAAATAAAGTTAGCAAGATTAGAAGTCTGTGGAATACTCAGGCTTTTGGCTGAGGTCAAGTGTAGTATCTATTCTAAGGGCAATGTCTTTCTACTCCCACTCACTGTACTTGAAATAATCTATTGTGCAGTCCACATTTGCTGTTTCTCTTCCACACAGCACTGCATCCCAGATTTTCCTAATCCAAACCACATCAGGAACAACAGTGGAAAAGCAGAGTTTCTCACTGAAATTTTTACACATATTCGAGGCTGGGATAAAAAGTACAAGTTTGGCAACAAAAGTCATCAGTGGTCAGAAGCTCTTGAGAAAGTCATGTTTGTGGACCAGCTCCTCTCACACTGCCTCTGACTGAAAAATCATTTGGTCCTTCAAAAAAGGGGTGTGGGAGAAGGGAAGAGTGAAACTGCCAGTAAATAGGAGCATAGCTGACTAAAAGTTACCTTAAACGACAGCTAAATACTTTACCAAAAGCAAATCTTCACAAAATAAAAAAGGCAAAAAGATAATCTGAGGTGGGAATGTTGCTGTGGTCAGCAACATCCTCCAAGGATGCAGCCCTTAGATATGTGCAGTGCTCCATCCTAATGCTGTCTCTGCTCTCTCCCTGGAGCACTTACTCAAACATTTGCTCTCTCCTCATGATGTAGATGTTTCTGTGCATTTACATGAGCTAAAAGGTGCCAATAGCTATCACCAGAAGGGATCTGGGGCTCCAGGCAGTCAGAGCAAGCCTTTACAAAGCTGCTGCCCTTAGTTGGTCATCTTTAACTCCAACAGAGGAATGTCCACCAAATCTCTCCATGTAGCTCCAGAGAGGGAACAGCCTACAGTACCAGGCAGAGGTAAATTCAACAATTAACAAATCCATCTAATTCCAGCTGCAGCAGGATAGAGATTTAAATTCTGAAAAGGAACTTCAACCATTACAAAGGCATGCAGAGAGTTGGCATTAAGCAGGTTATATTTGCTCATGGAGTTTTGAGGAAGGTCTGATGGCTGAACCAGCAGTAGCATCTGGAGCAGGACTGGCTGAAGGACTAATCCAGCTTCAACATCCCAGCAGGTACCAAGAGAGCTTTTAAACCTCTGCATTTCATGAATTGGTACAACTCAGCTCAGGGGTGAACTGAGAGGGAAAGAAAAAACTTTTTTTGGGATCTGTAGAAATAATTAGGCTGGACAGGATGAGCCTCTTCAACTCTAAGAGATATGGTAACTAAACCCAAATAGCTCAGCTTGCTCAATATACATAATACTGCCTTTATTATAATAATTCTACTTTCAGTGCAAAAACATTTGCATAAATTTACATGAGGAAAATCATTCAACTGCATTTCAAGGTATTATTATCTAATAAACCCTCTCAAATGGTATTTTAATGCACTCAGTTCTTTCATCCAACTAGATCTTGACACAAGACATGAGTATAATAAGTAATCCAGCATAAAAATGCATTACTCAGCATCCCTAATAAATCCACTTGAAACACGAGGCATGCCCATTTGTTGCTGGCTTGGCAAAGGGCAGAGACATGGCCAATATCTAAAGGGGAAAACAGCCTCTATTTCCACCATCCTGAGGAGAAATTTGGTGTGAAGATATCACTAATAGCACACCCATTACATATTACTGATGCTCATCTACATGGTAAAAACTGAACTGTGGCTAATTTAAAAACTTGCACATCAGGACAGAGGCAGTGAGACTGTCAGGCACCCAAGAACTGAGATGGAACAAATAAGGAAATGACACATAAGGCATTAAAGCTGACCCAAAATCATTAGAAAATAGTCAGAGGAAATTAAATCAGGAATGAGAATTTTCTCAAAAAGAAACTAAAGTCTGTTTCAGAGGAAAAAAATAACAGACTACTCAGGAAAGAAAACCCCAAACCATCCTGTCTGCAATGGCAGCTATTAAATATCCAGACAGATTTGAAAAGCTGATTATAAAATTCCAAACAAAAATTTGCCAACCCCCTGTTCCAAAACAGGAACCACAAGCTGAAACTAACTGAACCAAAGATATTTACAGGGACACTTGAGAGACCAAGAAAATTTTGACTATGTAGGAACTAATGAGCTAAAAATGGAAATAAAAGAATTTTTACATTAAATACATCACCTTGAAGATTGCAGACTACTGTGGAAGTCAGTCTAAGTGGAAGAGTAATCAGACTGGTATTTAACATATGTTTGCAACACTTCCTTACCAGCTTGGGTTCCACGGACACACAGCCATGCAAGGTCCAGTTTTAAAAGAATCACATGCTGGGTTGTTGCCTCAGGGTCTGACTCTCCTCCTTTATATTGCAGCCTTGAGACAGAACTGATAGGGACTGTAATTCTTATTGATTCAATCAACATATTACTAATAGATAATAAAACAGCTTAATTAACTAATAAACAGACTACTGTTACCAATTTACATGATTTGGCTCGCTATTACACACAGCTACAAAGCTACCATTTATCAAGGCTAAATCCTATTAATTACACATACTACTACTGAAATACAAGTCACCCTTCTCTCCCCACAGCATTTAACATGAAGGTGCAAGTTACCCCCCTTGGCTCTTTCCCCCTACACCAGTCCTTCCCAAAGCACACCTGGCTGGCAAGTGAGTGAGTTGTCCCAAGGGTACCCTGTGCCATCCTGGTGGCCTTAGGCCAGTGGGACAGCTACGCTAACATCTGGAAACGTTTCTGCTCTTACTGCTGGAAAATCTGCCCTCCTTTGTTTTTAAGCTGATTTTTATCTTTCCCTCCATTTCTCTACTTCTGAACCCCTTTTGTTCCCCTTGTACATCCTTTCCTCTAGCCAGTCCCCTCCCAAATTAATCTGTTTCTGACTACTACTTCTCCACTGGTCCCCATTCTGCTACATCTGTACCCAAATTCAGAGTTCAGTAACAGTAATGAAGCAATCTCAGCTTTAGTGATATAATCCCTAACTGGGGGGAGGCTGACAAGACAAACTCCCCTACAGCTGCCTGGTTACTTTTAGCTTGCCTGCCCTCTAAGACAAATCACTCCATGTGGGAGCCTTGATACCACTACCTGTATCCAGTGAAGTACAAGCACTTCCCTGTCGTCTGCAAGAGTGCATGTGACAGCAACTTGTCACTCTATTTCAGTCCACATTGTCACCATCCTGCTCTCTCTTAGCTGATGGATTGCAGTGCAGTGCCCTTGGTGTGTCCTTCAGACCATCTGCAGCTTTCCTGCAGAGACATTAGAATCCTAGACCTGGCATTCCAGCAGGACATCTGCTCCCCCCCATAGATTAACTCAAAGTGATCTGAGGGAGGACAAAATCCGTAGAGGTTATGGTGAAATTAATCATTTGTTTAGTAGGCAGAAGTAGCCTGGCTGTAATGTAGAACAGAAGACGCATTTATGTGAATCCACCATGCTGAAGTTCAAAGATGTAGAAGAAACATTGCTTTGCTCTCATCCCCTTTACCCCCAAATAAAGATGAAGAGCACTGTTAATGCTGGTAGTAATGATGGCAGCAGAGCAAAGCATTGCTTAGGGACAGCATCCAAAAATGTCCCCTGAGCCTGAAGTACCAAGTAGAAGCAAAGGTTGCTGCTTTAGCTGAGAGCAGAGTGTGCCCTCTGACACTGCTGGTGCCCGAGGTAAAATGAGGAAGCATTCTCCTGCTCCTACAGACCTGGGGCAGGGGCCCAGATTACCTCGTGTTTTAGGCACAGTGTAAAGCACCACACTGAACTGTAGTGGGCATCTGACTGTAGACAGTTAACTTCATTAGCCACGAAGATCAAGCAATCACCACAGACATACCCTTCTGATCCCTAATCATTCTTGACAGCAGGTGGAATTTTGTGTTTTGAATTAGGAGTCTGTCTTCCCTCCCGTCAGAGATCATTTCCTCCTGGTACAGCCCCGGTGCCTGGAGAACACAGCAGCATTAATAGGTTTCATTTCCCCCTACTGATGCTGAACAGCCTGTGATTAATCACACTGTCACTGGATCCTATCCTGATGAGAAAAGTAGGCTAAGCATTATTTATATTTCTAAATGCTGGGCATTTACAATATGGTTTGAAGAGTTGGTACCCTGAATTTCTGTGACACTGGCTTGTAGGACAAAACAGCAATGGTTTAATATGTGGAGATCTGCTGGCTGTTTCTCAGAGCTGGCTGAAAGTACCCGGGCTCCATAAAAAAATTACAAGAATTATTTTCCCCTTGTCTTCTAAAATCTGTTCTCAGTAAGAACCCAAATGCCATTCCCATTCCAGGCCACATCATGTTGGCAGCTTCTCCTTGCACACAATGAGCTCGCTCACAAGGTGCTGCTGATGTTACTTAAATGCTTTCCAGTAAAAGGGGTCGACTGTCAGAATTGTTCAGAACTTTTTCAACACTGACCTGGCTTATTCTGCAAATAAAGCCTTGTACATCAGTGAGCCCAGGGCCCTTCAGCAGGACATCTGCCTTCCCGAGTGGTCACCTCAGGAAAATGACAGCAACCTGCTGGAGTTTTCCCAACATGTGACTTTTACCTTATTCATTAAAGACAGATTTCTTTACTTCCTTATTATTGTTTATTGTAACTAAATGACTTGGTAGTCTTCTGCCTGGCTGTTTACAAAGTCCCAGTGCATATCCTACGATACTTAGCAACTGCTCAAAGCTCTGTGTCCTGGTCAGAACCTCACAGGGAAGTCAGACACTGTAATTCCATTAACAGGTCCTTATTGAAAGCAGAACATCAGACTGGAGCTAATCTGTTCTGTTGACACAACAAGCTTCAAACTCCTGGCTTACTCTTTCCTAATCAGAAGCTTAATCAAATTTTACTTGTGAATATGATCTGATTATTAACTGGCCCAGAAAGGAAACATTTTTCTCCCCTATTTATTCAAGCCAGGATGCTCCTGGGCTCACTGCCTAAATCCAGACACTGGATTTAGTGGGAGTACAGACCTGCCATCCTGTTTTGCTGGGGTGGGATTTTGTCATCTCTGAAATAAAGGGTAAAACCAGCCAGGAGTGAGGGAAAACACAACTACATATGCTGCTTTGCAAAGGTCAGACAAGGAACCATGACTCAGGAAGAGAGAAAAGGACAGGTCTGGGGGAGATGACAGGAGATTAATATCCCAACACTTTGTGTTGTTTTGTACAACCACTAAATAAATATTCTGCACTGAAAATATACACTAGGTTTGTATATGTAAGCATTATATATTATATCACAAACATTGTAAGGTAAAACATTACAAAAAAAAAAAAGAAAACGGAGAGGGAAGCATGAAACAGAAAAGAAATTGCCTAGTGAATTCTACCTTGTGCTTCAGTTTCCATCAGCAATCACTCAGAATGGATGAAGTGACATTCTGGCTCTCCTGTTGGAACAATGCTACTACTTGGAGACTGAGGAGAGAGGGGAAGGGCTTCCAACATTCCTGAAAAACGTGCACCTCTTCAGAGCACAATCCCTCAAAAAGGGAGCAGTGACTAGAGGGAGATAAATTATAACATGCTCCCTCCAGCCCATAGCAGCAAAGGTAAGCTCTCAAATACAAATTATTTGAGGGGTTTTTTTGTTGGTTCCCCCCGCCCCAGGACAATGAGAAATCCATGTGATGATAAGATGGATGTCACCACGGATAGTTCAGGAAACAAAGTATTAAAAAAAATTTAATTACTGCAACTCTTAGTGGATTTAAAGCATTTGGGGATCATCCATCAAAATTAAAGTATACTATTATTAGACAACCATATTAGGATGGGATACATCTTGCATTACAAGGGAGCTTTCCAAATTAAAGCCAACATGCAGGGAAAAACGTGATTCCTTTGAGCTTTTACTAAAATTTAGACAACTTGTAATTAATATGCATGCAGGATGACTTGTAACTTGGTGGGTCATGAGTCTTTTTAAAGCTTGGTAATTTTAATGCCATTTTTATTAATATGATTAATGCAAGCCAGTTTGTCTGATGGGAAGGAATAGAAGCAAATCAAAGTTAGCTGTCTGCTTCATTTAAACTCAGACTGGTAGGAATATACACTGGTCCCTGGCCTGAGATATCAAATAGGAGGAAAAGAAAAAAAAGACAACCTTACAGAAATTGAAACATTATTTACTGAAGAGGATTGGAAGTTGTCATCCATTTAACAAGGCTTGGTCAACCAAACTTTGGAACATAATTGTGCTTTCTACAAGATGTCAAGATAATGGATAAGGATTCCAAAGGGGTTTTACTAAAAGACAGTATTTTGCAGGCTGTAAAAGGGTTTCAGACTGACAAACACCCTCCAAAAGTGAGCTAGGAAATCAGAGGGACAGTTTAATCCACACTGCCTTGATTTAGGCTCACCAGACTCACAAAATATCTGCCGAAACACAGGGCTGCCATTTATGATGAATAAAACTTTCTCCTGTAATTTGACACCCTTTTATAAATGAGCCTGTGACACCACAACTCAGGCTCAGGAAAGGAAGAGACAGGAGAGGCTGGCAACTCTGGAAGCAAAGCCTTCAGTGTTGCTGATTAAAATCTTGTCTAGCATGGTTTCCACCCCTCCAGAGTCCTTTTGCTACTGAACAGCACCAGAACATGGGTGATCTGAGAAGGAGCCACAAGCCTACAGTCAATATTCACCCTGCAGCACTGCTCCACAGGGACTCCTCCTCCTGTGGCTGTGCTCTCCCTGTGCTCCTCTTCCCTCCCCTCTGCTGCAGCCATGGCAGAGGCATGGAGTGGATGCCTTGTGCATGCAAGCAGCCCAGCAGAAAGTCCATTCTTCCTGTGTTTGCTACACAAGATTGCACGAACAGCCAGCCTTGCTTTTCAGCAACAGTGTTATTTCATGCTTTCCCACCCTGACACCACATTTTCCTCACATCAGGAGGATGTGTCTGTCCTTTGTGTTCTCCTATGCACAGGCACAGAGGGATGGACTGAACGTGCAGGGGAGAGGGTGTTTCAGAAAAGCCCTGGTCAGGGCTGTGGAGCTGTGCAGGTCTGACCAGCTCAGCTCATCAGCAAGCTCCTTCAGCAGAGGACACTCTTCAGCCCCTTGGTTTATAGAGCACAGGGTTTCAGTTAGACTTTGGTCAAACAGCTCTGAAGTGAAGGGGAGAAATCACTGTCCATGTATTGAACGAATTCTAAACTCTAATGGGAAAGTCTTCACAGAGAGAAAGCTGAGAAAATGAAACTAAACCAATGCTGAAGCAAGAGCCCACATGTTTGCAGGCAAGCATTTTAGATACATCATCAGTATTGAGTCAGGCAGTAAGAGTTTGGAAAGAGCATGCCTCTGGATAGGTTAAGTGCACTAGACAGTCCATACTCCATCACCAAAACCATTTTCACAAGAGCTGTGCATCCCCTATCAGGCAGTGCCTGGACCTCTCTTGTTTCTTCTCTTACTAACAAACCAAACCACAAGCAGGATGATTCTTTCTACTCTCCCCCTTCCTCTGTCTCCTACCTGTTTATTTTTTGTCTAATGTCCATCCTGGAAAGCTCCCTGCAGCTAGTTTTTCACCTGATGGAAAATGAAGCAAAAAACCCCAAATCAGTCTTCTGCAAAAGTCTTTTTTTCCTGTCATTAAATTCCTTCAAAGCATCTCAATCGCTATCAATCCATCCCAAAGCCTTTATAATTTTATCCTCTGTGTTCACTGCTACTGCAATTTTGTCTCCTTTCCATCTTCGACTTGGCTTCATTTGGTTATAGGTCTCTCATTTGGTTTTGATTTCATGGCCATAAATCGGCAGTGATGTGTCTCCCTTAAGCCTGTGATTGGCACAGGTAATTAGACAAAAAGAGGAGGAAAGTACCCAAGTTTTAGCCTGACCCACACAATCTCAAAAAAGATGCCAGCAAATGAATGTGCAGGTAATATGGACAGTGTGTTGTCAAGACTGAGAGCCCCCGGGGTGCACACAGCATTTTCTGCAACAGAGAAACCACAGCGGCTGTAGAGCTGATCTTCAATCAGAGCACATTTACAGTAAATTCTTCGTTTCCAGGGCAGAGTCAAGATACCAACCCCCTGCAGCCAAACAACATACAAGAATGTTTAAAAAATGCTTTAAAAAAAAATAGTGCAGATATCCTACAAAAGAGGTGGCACATCATTAAACAGTCTTTTCAAAAATCCTTGACCAGCTTGAATATTACCCTGTTGAATAACAACCAGATTTTCACAAGGCAGAAACTGGGTCATTTCAGAGCACAAAAACAGACCACATTTCATTACCAAACTTAAGATTTGCTAAAAAGTGGATAAAAAATGAAGAAAAAAAAAGTAGAAAATATTAATTATTTTCCCAGTCTATAAAATTAGTCCCTTCTCTTTACCATACTTTCTCTGCACTGTTGTAATCTGTAGGTTTTTTGAGCTGGTTATCATGTGCCCAGTTCAGTGGGCTCCTGCTTGAAAGTGAAACTACATGTTGTCAACAGACATTGTGGAGAAAAGTACATGAGTTTCCATAATTTACATCTTCTGACTCACCTTAGGAAGACAGCAAGCACCACAGCTTTCCTGGCTAGCACGCTTTGCTACAACCCACGGAACAAGCTAATATCTGTATTTCCTTTAAAAAAAAAATTGAAAGAATGTTCACAGCCTCAGAGCATTTTGCCTATAGATTAGGAGTTACCATTCAGCATCACAGAGAACACTGCAAAGGTGACAGAATTGTGGAAACATACACAGAGCACTAATGATTCCAGCCAACACAAAAGACAAATCACTGACACAGTTAAAAGCTTAATGGTCTCAACACAGCATCGATGCTTTGTGCAGATATGGGACAGCTGCACTTAAAGCCACTTACAGAGCTGGCCAGGTATTTCAGCCTAGCACAAACAGCCAGGCAGCAGCTAATGAACAGCTGCTAATGAGACATTTGCTCACTGTGGAAGACAGAAGGGGCAGGAAAGAAGCAGAGTGTTATTGTCGCTGAATGTCCCTGGGCAGCAAAAATTGTAAAGGAGGAGAGAGATCACAGTGTGACATGTCAGGATCTTGAAGAGAGGGGCATGAGATCTCAGCAGCTGCAGTACTTAGGCTGCAATAGCCAGTAAGTGTGGGAAATAAGATTTAAAAATTTCTGAGGAAAATCTTAATAATGGAGAAATCATATCATATTAAGCAAATAGAACGGATGAAGGAAGCTTAGAGAATACACAAGATGAACCAAGTGAAAAATATAAAGCCTGACACTGAAGAAGGTGAGGTGAGAGAACCAGTAAAACAATGTAAGAGAGCTGGAAGAGTATAATTCAAAAAAGTGCATCTGCTTTTACTGAAAATGGGACTGGGAGAGAGACAAAGTGGATGTTCTGATTAGGTTTATGAAGGTATGAAGGCTTCCCCCACTGCCATATTTTGGGTGTTTGCAAATTAGATCTAATTGCATTTTACAAATATCTGCAAAGATATCTCAACACTATGCATAATTTTGCTTGGTTAAAGTTCCTATGCTACTTTCAGAGTTGCCAATATAAAAGAAATGGTACCAGTCAAGATAGTTGTTTGCTTGTACTCCCCTACATGGCTATTTTCTCAAATTTTCACGTCTTACTCCTATTTTAAATTTCAATAGGATGTTTATATGTTTATATATATATATTCTACGTTTCTGCCTCACAGTAGAGACAAAGTATTGGAAGAAGACCTATTTTGCTGTTCTGGGTTTTCTATTTTTCCAGCATCTAGTCCACTGGGGTCTCACCACTGTAACAAGATTTTTGTCCAGGATCAGATAAATAGGAAGAATGACAGCAATATATCTTTAATTTCCATATTTTCTCTTATCTCTCAAATATGAGAAAAAAAATCAAGCCAAAAGCACTGCATTTAAGTGTCAACATCCTGGCAGTTTCTTTTGCATGGAGATCCATCTGTTCTGAGGTGGACAGGAAGAAAAGAATCTCAGCAGTTAGACTCCTGACTTTGAGGCAGTAGAAATTTTGTTGAGGAAAGGTCAGAGCAGAATAAGAAACAAAGTTTGTTTCATTATATTAGGAAAAAGCTTAATAGAAACAAGATATGTAGATTAATTAGAGCATAAATCTCCTCTAATGGCTTTAGCCCAGATCATCATCTTTTAATTGCCTTTCATTTCAAATCATGAAGGTTTTTGGCAGACGCCCCTTATTTCTATTGATTTCATTTTTAGATCAATAGAAGTGAGTCACACAGAAGTCAGCCTTTACTGATTCAAGTATTTTGATAGAAGCCTAAGAAACAGAAACTCACAGCAAGAGCTGGATTCCAAACTGCTTGAACAAGTAAATTCTGAAAAACAAAAGTCTGAACCATAATACAGACTTCTTTGGATCTGTTTTTAGATGAGACTTTCCTCCTTTATATGGCCTTAATCACAGAATCATGGAATAGTTGTGGGTTTTAAGCACATTTATTCCAATTCCTCCTGCAATGAGCAGGGACACCTTCCACTAGAGCAGGATGTTCAGAGCCCCATCCAACCTGAATGTTTCCAGGGATGGGGTATCCACCACCTCTCACAGCCACCTGTTCTAGTGTCTCACCACCCTCCCTGTAAAAAACCTCTTCCTTCTATCTGATCTAAATCAGTCCATCTTCAGGCTCAAATGTTACCTTGTCCTATCACAATAGACCCTGCTAAAAAGTTTGTCCTTATGTAGGCAGCACTGTTGCTTGCATCACACACAGAAAGTCTGGATAAACAGAAGAGAACCTACTAAGGAAATAAAGAAAGAATAGTTAAGGGAGAAAGGAAACAAACTGCAGACATCAACATGATGAGAAGCTCTGTCCCTTGGCCCACGTGAATTTTGTTTTCCCAGCACAGGGAGGCAAATGCCAATATTTTCACCTATTCTCTGAACTTGTCATGACATCTCCTGCTGAACCCATGATGGTTTGACTCTCCCTTTAAATTGAACTAATTAAATTATTTTCTTTGCAAAGTGACAGAAAAAATCACCACATGAGAGAGCTTGGAGAAACAACAAAACTGAGCCTGTAATGCTCTGTTCCATCACTTACAGACTGGCCTATCTCCCATTGCTCACAGTACAATTGCAGAAAGGGCGCATTTCTTACTCTATAGAAATGAGAAGGAATAGGTGTTTTGCAGCTTCCAGTTTGCCATCTCCAGCACTGTGCCAACTTTCACTTTCAGGAGTGCCAATAAATGAGCTACACTTATGATGTGTATTTAAGTTCCAATTATCATACAATTAAGCTACAACTATGCTTCTCAAGAAGCAATATGGTCTTATAGCATAAACAAAACATCAGCAAAATTACTGAGATTGTTTCTTAGAGACATAAACCATTTTCATTTCTTACTGCTTGCCACAAGGATATTGTTTTACACACAAAGGATCTCTCTCTATATATATGTGAGTTCTGGTATCACCATTCCTAAAACAGCTTTCAAAGCATTTTTAAAACTAATCTTGTGGAACGTCTTTCCCCCTTCCTTCCCCCTATCCTCCCCCTCCCCCAAATTAACCTGATAGAGCTTTCATGAATAAACACCGTCTTGCCTTCCTAGTGGGGAAGGGAACATTCACATACCTCAGAAACCATGGATTTTAGTCAACAGAGTTTAAAGGAGAAGAACTTATCTTTAAATACTTGAAAATAATTGTCAGCCCCCTCACCCTCAAACCCAGACAACCAAATATCGTGTCATTGTCTTTATCTGGTATTTTTAGTTTCAGTCTCGAAGTCCAGCTTCTCTCTAAACTCAGAGGCAAGTCCTAGCAACGTTTCCTCTTGTCAGGATATGGCTTTGTAAAACTGATCCCTTGGTTTGAATAAGGCCTAATTCATTGATGTAAATGTAGAATGCAAGAAAATGCCAAAGTCTTAAGGACTTTCCCCTTCTTATTCTGCAATCCAAGAAAGCCCATTGCCACTGCAGCTTCAAAGTAGCTGACATGCAGGCCAGAGATCAGGCAAGCATTTCCAAGCTTATTATAGGCTGGTTTTCTGGGAGTCTCCCTCTCTCTACATGTTATTCAGCAGACATGCAAATGAAGCATTGTCCAATTTGTTCCCGAGTTTCTTACAGAAATGCAGAAGTGCTCTCCTTTATACTCTCCTAAACTGCCCTACTCGCCTCCCTCACAAACCTCTGCAGTCTCTAGATGCGTTTCTGTATTTAAACTGAGCAAAATACACATAAACTGTATTTCTTGAGCAACCAAACTCACACAGGCTTTCCTAGTGCCCCATAAAATAAAACCTCTTCAAAGAGATCTCTGCAGTTCAGAGATTAATTAATGGAGGCATAGAACTAGAAAGAGGACACCTCCCTCCACTCTCCCCCCTTCTGCCTTTTACACACTGCAACATCTACCAAAGGCATATTACAGAGTTTTTCCGGATAAGCAGATTTAAAAAGTAGCATCAGATTTTGGTAGTTTTTAGCGCACGAATTGAGAAATCTTAAAATATGCTGGGTGAAAAGGAAGTCACTTTTGAAACTGGACCACCTGAAACTGAGATATCACAACTACCCCCCAGTTAATTTCATTATATTTCAGCAATAACAATTTTCAGCATGCCTGATGGCTGTATGATTTACTGCCAGTGATGAGCATAAAGCATAGGCACACCATGAGTGCTCTGTAGTTGGAAAATTATTTCCACCACTTCATTGAAAAGTGAAACCCAGGTTTCAATTCTGAGAAAAAAACCCCACAATAGCCCATTTCAAAGTAACCTGTAAGGTTTCAACACTTTCTAGATTTCACAGGTTCCAAATGGGGCTCAGATACAAAACTGCCAAATAATAGTTTTCTTTGCTTAGTCATTCATTTGCAAGATTTGGTGAACTTTCTAAAAATTTCAAACCACCTAATTTTGTGAAACTTTTCTTAACTTAGATGTTAACTAAATATATTTTCATTATAATATAAAGGACAAAAGAAAGGCACATTCTTTCTGAGACTTGCTGGTAATTTAAAGCAACATTAAATGGATTTATTAAGTTGTATTACCCACCACAATTTGTGTTTTAGCTGCTGATGTGATTTACACTTCTCATTTAGTTCTGGAGAAGGAAACGTCATCAAATAAGCACTTTTCTTTCTTCCTTCTATTTTTTCCTCATCAGGGGATTTTCTTCATCTTTTTTCCCCTTTTCTTCCTTTGCAGATACCTTTGTCACATCCCTCCTTCCTATTTCCTCTGAGAAACGTTTTTTATCCTGTTGTCACTGATGTGCCAACAAGAGGTAGACAATAAGGTCTTGTTCAAACCGTGTAACTGCTGAACAAGCATCAGTAAGTTGGCATCATTTCAGAAATTGTAGAGAGTAGAAGTTTGCATAGTCGTTTATTAACCAAGAAAGAAAAAAATTATGTGGAGGATTTGCAGCTCCCTGAAAGCCACTGTTCAGCGCTAGCACCTTCCTTTCTTTAAAGGCATGTGCAATGGCTTCCAAAAACTGAAAAGAACTTCTCCACCATAAAACCAATTCTCCAAATAAATAAATAAATAAATAAAATGCTTCTTCCAAAATCCCTTTTCTCCCACAAACATGCTATTAACAAAGCAGGCAACCAGACCCACTCCATACATCTCTTACAGCTCTCCCGACAGACTTAGATACTATCTTGAAAGGGAGACCAGGCAGCCTCAAGATGCATGAATATTGCTGTAATAGAGAAAACTCAAACACAATGATGATACAGTATCAATAACACACGGTCCCATAGGGCAGATCACTGAAAAACAAATTTCAGTTCAACCAACCAAGAAAAATCAATCCACATTGCTAAGGTAGTTTGTACATCAGCAGTCTCTGTGTACAAGCTGTTATTCCACACTGCTGTGCTCATCACTAGCAGGAAATTAACCTTTGTCCTGTGCACCCCATCAGAGGAAAACTGCGCACTTCACAAGGCAGAGTACAGCAAACACTAAATAAGCATGGAAATGACACAGGGCTCAGGATAGGTTGAGTTTTACAGCATTATGCTCATGACACCGCAGGTGAATACAGCAAGTTACACAGCCACAAAAAGTGAAAAGCATACCCACAACATCTTTGAATGAAGCCACAGTCAATATTAATTTTGTCTCAGGCCCTTACAAATTATTATAGAATGTGGTTAAAAAGGGAACCAACTGCCAGTTTGATGGCAGGTCCACAGCCTGCAGCAATGCCCTGGTCAGCCAGTATCTCAAAATCCTAAAAACAAAGCACAGATACAATTAAGGCTCCACCTCTCCTAATTATCTTGGAGACTGTTTACTCAGCAACACCAACACATCAAAGGAAAGGATGCCAATGCCTGAAGACAACTCTGTTTAACTCCAAGCAAGGTTTGTTTATTGCTAATAGCCTTCCTGCTAAAAGCTAAACCTCAAAACACATAGAAAAACCTTGAAGGGCCTGGAAACCTCATGTTAAATCACAGGTAAAAAAAACATTTCTATGAGAACTGACTGAGTAGATTGCCACAAAGAATTTCAGAGCTGTGCCACAGACCACAGCAAGGGTGGGAGTGGTGTGCGTATGTGTGAAGAGAAGTGGTGCGAGGACAAACACTGAAATAAGGGTATTAACTATGGCACAGATCACTCTGGATGATACATGCAGGAACATAAAGCCCTTTCCATGTAACTATGTTCTGCTCCAAACATGGCAAGTAAGATTTCCCCCACTCAAGT
Source organism: Entomyzon cyanotis (assembly GCA_024500445.1). Lineage (NCBI taxonomy): Eukaryota > Metazoa > Chordata > Aves > Passeriformes > Meliphagidae > Entomyzon > Entomyzon cyanotis. The sequence goes on from JAKEPQ010000739.1 coordinate 3,125,965, forward strand.
GTACCCTCGCACACTACAACTCAAATTCCCCCTTCCCTCCACACTCTGAAATGCTTCTCTAAGATGCCTGACATCTTCTTCCTCCTGCTTTTTTGCACCAAATGTCCACCCATCTTTTTTTACCTGATTCCCTGCCTCCTGATTCCATTTCACTACATCCCTGCTCCCCCAAGACAATCACAGTTCTGAGAATCTCCTTGCTCAGTCAGGTTGTACATTCCCAACCCTTCCCTCACCATCCAGCTGTCCTGTCCATGCAGGATCTCATTCACGTGGGCAATCTACACTTGTATGAGACCTAATGAAATTCACCATTTCATTCACAGAATTTGGGAAAACTAAAATATGTATCCTCCCCCAGGCAGCAGCATACAAACACAAACCTATCTCCAGTCATGCTCACAAATATTGGTTCACCTAAAAAGCTACAAAGTTGTCATCAACATGGCCAAAATATGGGCAAGGTTACCTGACAAATGAGGAATAAAGGTCTTTTGGGGGCCGTTGGTGGAATCATTCAGATATAGTGCTTTTACCTTCTCTGTGTGAGAATTTTCAAGCTACCTGATACTTATTTCTTTGATATCAAAGGTCAGTCTTTTATCCCAGATGCTCATGGTAAGCTGTTACCTTTATCTGTGAGTTCCCAATTTCTTTGACACATCTTAAAATTTTAATTCATCCCTTCCACCTGCTCCTCAATTAGTATTAAAAGTAATCAAATGTATTTGTGACTTTTCAAAATACAAACCAAATTCATTGGACAAACTTCTCATATATTGAGACACAATTAATCTCAAACATAAGGACTATTCCTAGCAGATATCATCTGTGTTGGTTTCTTTTCACATCTCAGAAGCAAAATAGGGATCTGCTGAAATAAGAAATGGATTTCATCTTCATCCCTGACATGTAAATCATGAAAGACAAGAATGCTTTTCTAGGTAAAGAAGGGAACAGGAAAAAATGCCAGGGATACTAACAAAGAAAACAGGCTTCCTCTCAGAATTCTCAATCCATTTTGGATGACCATGCTCACAGGGGCCATTTGGGTACAGTACAGAGAATCTGTACAATCACTGAGACAGACAAAGCCAGCAGAACACTTTATGAGGGATCACAGAAGAAAATACAGATCTGGCCACAAGCTGAGATGGGAAACTGTAAAGTGTCTGTCATTATGGAGAGGAAGGATGTGCTGGTGATTGATGTCACTGAAGAGATTTGAGGCGAGAGAAAAAGATGAAAAACAGCCTTAAGAGGTAGCAGAAGAGGATGCAAAGTGATGCATCCATTTTGGGACAAAGGTCAGGCTGAACATGGCCTGAGCTGGGATGCAGGAGAGCAGAATAATTTGAATTTTAGTGCCTGAGCCTAGGTAATAAAGGCACTACTGGTATCAGCCATAGTGGAAGGAAAATAAATGCTTTTAAATAATGGCCCAAGAATTTCATATGGACCACAATGGATTTGTAACAAAAACGTAAACATGAGGAAACACTTGAAAGTGACATGTTCAAGCAAGTTAATAGCTTCAGAAAACTACCAGCCACTACCTTCAGGTATTTCTGAAAAAGTAATGATGTAAATTGACTTATGTTTGTAAAGAATTTTAAATTTAATGACACTCCATTAGCAAATTAGGAAGAGCTCTCCAAGGGCACTTACTGCATTGTGTTCTAATGAGAACTAGGAAGCAGATATTATTTTCAGTGCCCTGATCATTACACAGATGCACAGAAGCCAAGCTCTCTGTTTTGAAGTAAATGGATGCACCTCCCCAGCTGCACAGGGACAAACACTCCCCTTGTAAAACATGGATGACTGCAGTGGCCTGACTGTTGTGCAGATTCAGCTACCCAAAAGGAGCAGGTATTTTGTAACATGAGTACCACAGCCTAGGTCTGAGCTCCCCAGGCTGGTATCACCTGGAGCACTCTCTCCTCCATGCTTCACCAGAGCAGCATGTACAGCTCAACAAACATACACACATCCTTCAAAAGCCAAGAAGATGAGCTTGAAAGCAGAGGTGTTTCCACTGAAATCCTCATAAAGCTTTTGGTTGTTTTGCTAGTATCCAAACACTTTCTGAGCAGAATGCTATTTCACACTTCCCTCTGCTGCTAAAACCCTGTCATGCTGCTCCTAAACAGTGTGACTTCTAAATAAGACACACTGTCCTCAGAAAAGGACAGTTCCCTGGAGAAGAACACAGTAACTGAAAACTGGAATAATCTTAACAAATACTCCTTCATTTGCACTACATCCCCAGGCAATTCACACTAAATAAATCTTGCATGGCAACAGGAGAGAGGAGTTTAGATTGTTATGACAGAATTATCTTCTGTCTAGTTATCTGCTCCTCTCCTGTCTGCTGGCTACTGTGGCACTTAGTGCAATTAAAAAAGCTGTTTTCCAAGCAGTACTGTTGTAGTTGGGCTGGCTGATTCCCCCCCCAGCAGCTTCACAGTGAGGAGATCACTATTCAATGGGTTTATGCTTTTGCTTCTGGCAGGTCTATGAAGCAAGAATCTTGTCACAGTTCACGGTATTCTGAGTCTTTTAATTTCCTTACAATGTTCAGGATGTTTATGTAATTAAGTTTCATAAAATTAAGATTTTTTTTGTGATTTAAGATTAAGATTTGGGAATTAGCATTTATTCTGAATAAGAATTTCCACTGCTAGACATGAAATCACCTAAGGCCAAATGGAAAGTTCAGATGTCAATGTAACACACAGTGTTTTAAAAGTTGAACTTACCAATTTCCTGATGGAAACTTATTGAAAAGGATGTAGTAGAGGGGTTAGATTTTCTGAACTTTTTCCAGAATGCTGGGATACAGTAACAGGAAAAAAAAAATGTTTTGCACAGCGACAATATTGTTGACATTAAGAGTACAATGCTTGAGCATATTAAGGCACAGGATGTTAAAAAAATATCAGTGTCAGCTAATTGTATTTGTCTTCAGAAAAAAATCCTGTAAATTAATATACAGTCGGACTATATGTTCACCACTTTGGATTCTAAATATTTAATGGTTAGCATCTTCCTGCCATACAGCTATTACATGCACATTCCGAAATTACTGCCAATTTATCAACTTTTACTGCTTAAATTTAGGAATGAGGTAATGTATGGGAATATAAAGCACATGCCTAAATGCAATGATTCACCTTCTTTTAGAGCAAGGCCTCATTTTTGTGGCTTACAAAACAATGGTTTTTAAGGCCACTACACAGGACAGGCTATGTTTCTAAAACATCACAAGGAAAGTGATAATGTTCAATAACAGAGAGACAGAGTCTTGAAAAATCACAGACCAACTCAATATTCTCTTAACATTAATTTTATAAAATACCTTACATGAACAGATAAAGAACTTGAGCATACATAATAACCAAAATTTAAAAAGAATGTTGAATAAAATATAAATTAATTGAACACATCACTAAATTTGCCACATGTTAGACAAGTTTATAAAAGGCATTTTCCGATAAAATAGTTATTTGAAAGAAAATCCTTCAAAATGGAAACTGCTGAAGTCCTTTTTCAAGAAGTCACTCCTAAAAGCGCTAAATTCCAGGTCAACAGGTAGCACCTGAATTTGCTTTGAATACGGTGTTCATTTGCTTCAAAATTTGTCAATATTTAAGACACAAATTTAAATGCTTTCAGGTCAGAGTTGTCAGTGCAAAGTAAAGCTTCAAGCTGAAAATGAGAGAAATACAACAGAAGAAATGATCCTGGTACAAAACTTCCTAAATTCACATTATAAAAAAGCTGTGTCAGATGCACTCTTGAGATACTGGACATTAACAAATTTTACCAGTGGCCATTTTAGGGTTCCAGACAAGCCATTAACATGGCTAATTATGGTAATTTCCTTTAAAACAAATTCAATTTTTCCTACACATAGTCTTTGGAAAAGATCTGTGCTGCTGATGTCCACTTGCTCTGCTCAACTTCTGATTCAGCCAATTTGCTCAAAATGCAGTAACTCAGCCAAAAGGAGAGAAAAGGTGAGGCCAACAGACATCACAAGCATGGTCTAAAGACTGCAATTTTGGAACAAATATGATAGCACATGTTTCTGAGTTTAACCAACCTTGTTCACCCAAGCACTCTCATTCAAGTCAGTCTTCCTAAAAGTTATGTATGTGTGTAACACACTGCCAGGCTCAACCCCTTAAGTCTTTCAAAGGTTAAAAATATGTTTAGAGAACCATGTCTTTAGAGAACTAGACTGCAGCCAGATTAATTTATTTTAAGCCTATTAATTCCTGCAGAGTAAACATCAACACTCTAGCAAAGCAATTTTGCTGTTTGACTTTAAAACTACTAACCAAAATAGGTTTGAAACAGTCTGCATGTTCCACTATTTAGAAGTGTTATTAGCACACTCATTTAAAGATTAATGGAACTCTTTTCAAGTTACCACTCAGAATATTGCTCATCAAGTTTGGTTTTTTAACACATAATAAAATAGTGTCACTGGTGGTCACAACCAGAAAGGAGACAGAAAACTTTAAAAACCTTAATCTATCAAGCAGCAGTTCCAGCCTCTAATTGAAATATAAGGACATAATTTATACTAAGCTGTTGCATAAAAACGAGAAAATGAGTTCTTCATTACAATTCAAAATTTCAAAACTCAATCTGCAGATTGTTTGTTCATCCTTGTAAAGTGTTCTTTTTTTCACTGTCATCATTGCTACGCTGGCAGTTATGCTAGAACCTCATTTCAGCAATTCCAGTACAACCAGAGTGTATAATTTAATAGCGTGAATCATTTTGAATTTACAGCTAGCTAAAATGCTACTGTGATGTTGCAAACAAACCAAATGAACAAGAGGGCTCAATACTACACAAAACTCTCCCAAAACAGAGGAAAGAGATTAACTTGAACCAAAAGCACAGAATATAACTTAAACCAAAACTTTTCATAAGCCTGTACTTGAGGAACAAACAATTAAAGTTGCAAATGTCCTTTCCTGGAGCATAAACTCAGAATCATTTGCTTAAATCAAAATGTAACAGCAGCTCTTCCCTATACCCTGTATTCTCCTGATAAACTTTTATCACTGAAGCAGATTTATGATATCCATACTATGATTTGTGATGCTACAAAACAATTTAATTAGTTTTAAGAAAAAGTTCTTCGATGAAACAATGGGACTTTGAGATAGCACAGTAATTTCCAATGGGTGTTCTCAGTTATTTCGAATCCTGCCGCTCAGCCACGTGCTGTCTTTAAAAACATCTTTACAACAAATGAGATCTGATCCTGTAAGTGATATAAATTTTAGCACTTGCTCAAAGTGAAAGAGAACACTAACAGCTGAAAGGGAATAATGACTGTACACTTCGCACCCCGCCTGGCACACTGAAAATTTTCATGTACTCATCACATCTCAAAATGAGAAAAATATTCTAACTACCACATGGTTTTATTTTTTCAATAGTATTGGAAGAAAAGATTTCAAAGTTTCCTAAAAAACAAGAAAGCAGCAATCTTAAGAATAGTTCTGAAAATATTTGGACTCAACTTTAAAAGTACTCAGAACAGAGTTGTCTTCTCTCTCTCTCTTCTAAAATCAGGAAGATTTTTAAATTGGCTTGCATCAATTTAGGCTCAAAAATAAAATGTCAAAGTTTGGAGAATCACTAACCAAGTAAAGTATAAATGTATTTCCAACTAAGCAGCTGGAAAGTGAGTGAATGAATTTGGGCACTAAACACACCCGTGAGGATTATAAAGTGTACAGGATGGGGGAGAGTAGGTTACTAAAGAACTTTGCAAAAAATATTGCTACAGTAGCATTAGGAATTAACAGTGCATCAAAGATTTAAAATTTCCAAGTTAATACAAACTGATCCAAGCCACAATGAAACACAGGATAATCACTCGAACAAAATACTAACCACATTCTACTTTACTGAAGCTAGAACTGGAATTTACCTGAATACCATTAATAGAATTGAAAAAGATTCCTTCTAGTCTTGCCATAAAGAACTGGTATCATTAGTGTGTAACCAAAACACAATATTATCGAGTGCATTTGGCTTTTTTTGAACATCTGCAATCAAATACTCAAATCTGAAAGATATTTTACATGTGAGAACTCAGTATCACTGCTGCATGAAGTGTTTTATTTTTTGGTTGGGATTTTTTTGTGGAAACTCTATATAAAAGACCTTGAGGACTACAGGTCATGGAATTATTGTTAAACAGAAAGCTGCCCAACATTACTGTCAAAATACCTTTAAAAAGGCAGTTTACAGACAGAATAATGTGTTTTACATTCAGATATTTCCTCTCTCAAAAGCAAAGGAATCTCAGAAGAAAAAAATATCAGTAGTGAAGGCCACACACTTTTTGCATTTGATGAGCTGAAATGCAAAAAAACAATTAAAGCATCTTGTGAAAGAAAAAGAAGACCAAAAGAAACACAGAACTTCTAGAAAGTGATGATTTAGTTGATGGAGTGGTCAGCATGGAAACTGTTGGGAATGCTACAGCAGAACTGACCACAAGTACAAGAGAATATGAACAGGAACATAGTACAGGCACAAACTAGAAAACTGTAACTTGCCAACTTGTAAACAAGAAAAAGCATTTCACAGATTAAAAGTTCTAGGGAAGTAAACTTTTTTACATTACTTTGTCAGTTCAACCCTGATTTAAAAAAGTATGGCTAGCAAAAATACATAAGCCTCAGCATATTTATAAGTCTTGATCAGAGCAGCCAGGAGCCTTTGATAAACGGCTGGAAACAAACATCCTTCTACTAAGGATGGAAGAAAAATATTCCATTCTGTTCTTCCTCTCATTCCCCAATCCACGTGTGTATCTGTAGAATTCATATGCTCCAAGAACATCTTGATGCTGCTATAGATTGAGACGTGGGGAGACTGGTGGAGGAAAACAGACAAACTCTCTCAAAATGCTACGGGCCACGTCAACATTATTCTGGGCAATTTCCAGCGCCCTCTTGACTTCTTCAAAGGAATAGCCCTCTCCCATAAGTTTTGCAATTTTTGCATCCACATTTTCCGTGGAACTGTCAGAGCTGTATGCTTTCCTGTGATGTATTTCTGGTGCAGTTCTCCGAGGAAGTGGTTTAGGGGGCCTGGCTGGTGCTTGTGAACCATCTGTTTCAAATAAAAGAGATAAAAATCATTATAAATCGGCCTAAGACTGTGTTATAGGTTGGTCCAACCTCATGAAGCAGTTTAAAAAGTAAAATTCTAAAGGAACATTTTAGTTAACCAATATATCTCATTTTAAAATTTGGAAAGAAGCTGAAATCCTCAAGAACATCCAAAATGGAAATAATGTAGTAATATACTGTTTTAATAATATGACAGGAACATGCCATTTACAACCTGGATTATCTAAAGCTGGAAGAAAAACAAAGTATGATGGGACAGCAAAGACAGTGAAAATAGCCAGTCAAAACTTTTAAAGGCTTTCCACTCTCAACTCCCAGTCTGAGAACTTCTTAGTTAAAAACCCCCAAAACAACAAAACAGACTAACAAAAAACCTACAAACCCCCAACAAGCAAACAAAAGAAAGTAAACAAGAAAAACCCTACAAAAACCCCCCCAAATTTGATCACAATATTATTGAGGACCATAAGTTGTGCAGAAGAGGAATCCAGCCAAATATGACTGAGGGAGAAAAATCCTTAATTTATGAGTCCCTCTTGCAGATTCTGTTCAGTCATTTGCTATTCATTTCATGCACAGCAGCTATATATAAGTACATAAATAGGTGGTTTTTCAAAGAGAGTCCAATTATTCCCATGATGAGAACACAACATGCTCCTTCCTCTCCAGTCCCCTTTAGAAACATCTCCCATTCCCTTATCTCCTATGGAAAGGTTACCTTCACAGTTAATGCTGGGGACTAAGAATCACGATGTGCTGGTGAAAAAAAAGCTAATATTCAAACTTGCTAATCTTCTCAGAGTCAAGAGTTTCGTGCTCAAGTAAACTTGGTACTTTACTGAAACCTCTTTATCCTCACTGATTCCACAATAAGAAGCTTAAATACAAGCAGGCATAGCACAGAAAACACTTTCAAGAGCAAAGTATTAAAAAAATTAAAAAGTCTTTAATCCCTCAAAAAGGGTTCTAACAAGTCCTATCAACAGTGACTTTGATAGATAAATTAAAGGAATTTCTGGCTGTGATACTTCCTGTTTACTTACACTGAGAGCAATGGCATTTTCCAGTGTTAAGTACTTCAGAGACAGTTTAGGCATGGAAGACATGTTATATTTCCAGTATTTTTGTTGTAACCTTAATATAACACTGGATAGAGAGAACTATAACTCAACCAAGTGCATTAAACACTTCAGATAAATTAAAGCCGTTCACACTAGAGCATGTCTAATGCAGGTGTATTCTTAAGTAAGTTTTCCCATCCATTCAGATGAGTGTTGCTATAAAATTTAATTCCACTTCTTAATTCCAAGAGATAATAGTACTTTTAGCAAGATGGTGATATTCATATAAGAAATGGATGAAAAAAATTTGATTAAAGATGTACAATAAGGGGCTAAGACCTACAGGTACTAAGGTTACTTCATATTTGTTTTGATTTTTTTCTCTCTGAAGATAAGAAGAATGATAGAAATGATAAACATTCTAATAAACACACCTGAAGCACATCCAAACCTGCTAAGAAGGTGTGGAAGATCCATGAAACACTTGTCTGAGAAATTAACTGTAGCTCAGGAAATGTGGTTAATCACTAAAAACTGAATCACAAACAAGTTCAAATTTCTCACTTCACTTATTTTAGAAAACAATACTGTAAAAGAATAATATTCTTTACATTTAGAATAGTGGTATATCATGTTAAAACCAATAATTCTTCTTTCACAAACATTTAAAGCATTTTAATAGGTACATTTCATTATGGGCTTCATTTCTGTAAGTATGAAGCAAAATTAATTTACAAACTTTACATTTTCCCCTGGGCTTGAAGTACAGAAGGAATTCCTTATGCATAAATCAGATCCCTTCCCTGTGCTTGTGTTACATGAGGCTATTTTTGCTCGACTCAATCTAATATAGCTTTAAAACTGAAGCTATTTCTTGTTTAAAACCTTCACTTTGCTAAAGCTTTCAAACAAACTTTATTAAGCAATCACATAATTTAGAAATACAATTTTTATTTCTGTCAGCAGATTTGAAGCACATGCATTTTATTCTCACTACAGTGACATCTCTCTATAGCACAGATACTCTGAGGTCTTCAGTGCTCTCTCTCAATTCTCATTATTATTTTTTAAATGCTGACATCTCTTTCAGTATCTTCACATCCATATAAAATTTCAGCTAAAGCTGGGTATCATATTGGATCCTGAGCTTAAAAATACTAAGCCTAAGCTGCATGTCCATCTGGACAGTGAGATAGAGGTATTAAGCAGGACTTTCCCACCCTCTCTGATGTTTCAGCCACCACAGATGTCTGTCTAAAAATTCAAATAGATTTTCTAACTGTGCAATTCAATTAACAGTTTCTACCACGAGCAGCTTCCTCCACTGCTCACTTCTGTAATTCAGCACTAGATTGAACCCTTAGGTAAGGGGTTAGTATAAAAGCAGACACAGGCTCATTTAATAAGTGTTTAAAAAGCACGGAAAAAGTGGTGGGAGCTCTGTGGCACAGTGGGAAGAGGCTATTTGTAACGATGCCAACTGTCTATTCCTCTCTGCTGTGAAATGCCCTTTTCTTCCCTCGCTGCTTCTCCTGGATGTCTCTTGGTCTTTCACCGACAGAGAGAAGCAGGTGACACCATCAGAGAAGCAGGTGAGAAAAGCTTGCTGTGCAAGGCCCTCTGTGAACAGTGGTGAGCAGCTACACCTAACCTCACTGGGGTACAGGAACAAAGCACACCCGGGGGACACCTGCTCTAAGGAAGTCAGAGAGCAGGGGGAAACTGAGGGAGGGACTCACTGCACACACTGCTCCATCAAGCTGTTAGGTACAACCTGCACATTTTGCAATACTGTGGATTACGTTATTTCCCCTAGTGTTAACTGAAATCCACCCGAGATTAGTATTTTTGTATAAGGGAATCCAAATTTGCAAGTGTTTTCATGCAGCCAACTGAGTGAATGAACACGCAGAAGGCAAATACACTTCACCAACCATTTGAATAATTTCTTACAGAATAGCTAAGTTCAGCAAAATACAGCCAACATCTATTAGAGGCTTAATTTTCTTCTTCCCTTCCCTCCTATCATTGGCTGTGCTTAGGTAAAATATTCTAACTATTAGCAATATCACAGAATCATAAAATGGTTTGGGTTGGAAGGGACCTTAAAGATTATCTAATTCCAACCCCCTGCCATGAGCAGGGACACCTTCCACTACACCAGACTGCTCAGAGGCCCATCCAGCCTGAGCTTGAACACTGCCAGGGGTGAGGCATCCACAAACTCCCTGGACAACCTGTGCCAGGGCCTCACCACTCTCACAGTAAAGATTTTCTTCCTGATATCTAATATAAAACTAATCTCTTTCAGTTTTAAGCCATTCTCTCTTGTCCTGTCACTACCTGCTCTTGTAAAAAGTCCCTCTCCTGCTTTGTTTTAGGCTCCCTTCAGGTACTGGAAAGCCATAATTAGGTCATCCCAAAGCCTTCCCTTCTCCAGGCTGAACAATCCCAATTGTCTCAGCCGCTCCTCACAGGACAGATGCTCCATCCCTCTAATCACCTTGGTGGTCTCCTCTGGCCTCACTCCAGCAGGTCCATGTCTTTCTTATGCCAAAGGCTCCAGAGCTGGATGCAGTGCTCCAGGTGGGGTCTCACCAGAGCAGAGCAGAGGGGCAGAATCCTCTCCCTCACCCTTCTGCCCACTCTGCTTTTGATACAGCCCAGGATATGTTTGGCTTTCTGGGCTGTGAGTGCTCATGGCCAGCCTCTCATCCATAGCAACCCCAAGTCCTATCTCCTTTTCTTGCTTTTTTTGTAATAATTTTAAACAGTTGTATATAAGCTGTATATAAGAAGTTTGAGTAACCATGCCTTTTGGGGAGTGGGTTGCATGGCTGAGCACTATTTCTGAAGCGTTCAAAATTGGATACCTGAATTAGAATAAAATTCTTGTTACATGTTAAGGATTCAGTTAAACATCATGACAGCAATCTTAAAAACAGTGAAAGTGAAGAAGAGAAGTTAAAGCACTCCCCATGATACTCTAGCAGCCCAGTGGCTAAATTATAATTAGATTTTAGAGTGAACTCCATTTCTTTTTCAGCTAGTTCAAAGAATCACCTTACAAAAGCACTGAAAGGAAGAATTTCTTAAGTGAGCTGATTAGTTCAGAATAAATGCAAAAACCAAAGTTCTGAATACAGTTACACTCTCTACATTGTCTTTTTAAATCACAGATGAAGGTGAACCAGTTCATCCTGAAGCTCATCAGTTCTGTCCTTTGGAATTACTGCCACTGTAAAAACAACGTTCCAATTAAGAGAATGACATGATCTATCATACAGTTTTCATCTAATTGAAATTAAATGGAATATCTTGCTGCATATCATGCTGATTTAGAATGGTATTTATAGCAAAAGCTGACACGTGAGTGTTTTAGAAGATGGTTGTGGCGAACACAGATAGAAAAGTATTAAGTAACACCAGAAAGCTCCAAGTTCTTAAGTAGCAAGTATCTTGCAGTAATTTAGGAAAATTAAAAATTGTTTTACCCCAGAAGTGCAAGAATTGCAGGAAAACTCCATAGCTTTAAAAGCAGTTACAGCATTGTCATAATTTGCATTATAAGAGAACTCAAAATTCCCTGAGTAAATTGAGTGAGCATTTTAAGACAAATAGATCCCTCACAATGACACATATAAAGAATGTGTTAGAAACTCTTTCTTCCAGCAATTGGAAAAAAAAAGAGACACAGTTATACTTGTAAAGATACCCTCCCAAAAGAGACAGTATTTACCAAAAAGCATCACCCTAATTCTCAGTTATGCTATTCATTAAATGTAAGTAAACATTAAGAGTGCTACAGAAATTTCCCATCATTTAAGTTGGAAAAATGTATTTTTTTTTCTTTTCTTTTTTTCACTCTGCTATACCCCAGCAGAGTGAAACTCTGTTCTTTTGAGAAGGAGACATACAATTACTACTAAAAATATATATATCTTTTTTTTTACACTTGGGAATGTTGCAATTGAACAATGGTGATTATTACACCTGAAAGACTAGAGAAAAGTCCCTTCTTTATGCACTAAAAAGTCTTCACACAAAACTCTGTCTTATCTGGAGAATGATTAATGAAACAAAACATCACTTGGCTTTTTCTTTGTGTGGTTTCTCCATACAGCAAAATAATGTGGTTGGGACAAACCTCCCCCTCCCCCATGTACCATGCACATCTAAAGAAAAAAACATTTGTCTAAAAACTGGTAAAAGTACTTTGAAATACAGGTTATACTGTTATTTTTATTCATTTGAGTAGATTTCCTTTACGTTTACTATTTTTGTTGCCTGAAAACCACAAACAAAATTTCCTTGGCAGAGGAATTGTTTCTACTGCAACTGTTCCATTGAAAACGAAGACTCAATTTTAAGTGGTTTTGATTCTTGCTGTTTTATTAAAAAACATTTTAGAAGTTTCTTAGAAACTCAAATATATTAGCAAAGAAGCCAGAAAATAATAACACTTTGGAGTGAAGCTACTATTTTATGTTCAGAGATGAAAAAGAGATGGAAATCAGATGCTTGTGCTCCTTGCAGTATTTCTGATCTCTTGTGAGCTTGAAAGGTGGCAGGAAAATCTCTGCCTTTCTTAAAAAGTAAGGAACACTAGGACTGACATAAGCATTCAGTTTAGCAGCTAGTAAAATTGATGTCATAGTACCTAAAACCCCAAGACAACAGGCAGACAATTCTACCATGATTGCAGAAATTTATTCTCTGTTATCCTGTGATGATTTCATGCTTTTGTGAAGCAGTATTACCATTGCCATTTGTTGCCCAGAATGACAAAAAACTCATTGGACTTTCTGGATGAAAGTTATTAGTTTCATAAACTTGTAATTTTCTCCAAGAAGAGCTTTCTGCCTTACCTGAAGATGGAGGAAGTTGATCGTAGTCTTGAGATGTCCTATTTGTTTTGACATTTTCTCCAGGTGCTCTCCGAGCAGGTGGCAAAGGAACATGACCAGTGATTGGGTCGAAATGGGGATCTGTGATAACAGAATAAAAAAGGTGTGTTAGAACATGTAGAACTATTATTTGAGGGAGGGCTGATACATAGAAGGTAGCACTAAAATAGCCTCCCTTCACGCAGAGGAGCCACGAATCCAGAAGTGTCCCCCCACAGCACGTGCACATCAACTCCCAAATTCAGCATCCATCGTACACATGTAAGTATGTTTTCAAGTGAAAAACAAAAGAGCACAGCTTAAAGGTGGTCTGTCCTGCATTGACCATGGTCTCTTCTGTTCACATCCATGGGGTACTTTTCAACTACCCAACCCTGACACTGCTGGGATTGTGCCTGGCAAAGCATGGAAGAAGTTGCAATACCTGAAACAATTAGAAACACCCCAGCTATTCAGTTTGGTTAGAGCTTCACTACACTTCTGTGCTTTGCAGTTCACACAGACTACAGGGCTGATTTCCCATTCATACAATCCCAGCCATGGGTAAATATTACAGGGACAGAATTTTAAAAATGAGCGAAATATACAGTCCTGGTATATTGTGTCCTCCTTATCCCTTTGCTTTGGCAAAGATGCTGCTGAGCAAGTGCAACATCATCCTGGATGTGGCTCCTGCTCTGGACTCAGTGCTTGTAGAGTGTTTGTTTTGTATGTGAGTGCAACTTTTTGCTGGTGTTGATGATGAGATTATTATTCTAATCTGACAGGCTCTGATGGATAACTGAGAAATCACCCTCAAGACTTGTATGGAAACCAATCATCAAAAACTCATCATAAATCATCTACAACAGATTATGTGACAAGATGCAAAGTGAGTAATATGGCTTTAGAAATACCATATGAATAAAAAAAGACCAATTCACACAACCATGCATGCCTAAGTAGATGCATACACTGCTAAGATTAATGAGAACTGCTACTGTATGATTGTATTCCCTATGCAAATACAAAGAACAATACATGGCTGTAGATACATATTCCAGATATTTATTTTAAAGCTATTAAAGGGTTTTTTAACACTATCAGTGATGTTCTTAGATTATTTGGAGTTACACTTAGAAATTTAAAACGCTGCATGATTCTGGGAGCTGGGCACAGACAGATGGAGCTTGTGGGCATCTGTGTGTGAGGGCTTCTATTTTGCCTCTCCATCCCCATCAGAACTGAATGGGGCAATGTGTGTTTCAGCATCAGATGATACAACTGAGGCACCCATTCAGACTAGGCTGCTGAAGATTACATTATTTTCATTTTGAAGTGCAGAAGATAAACTACACTGTATTTTTGAACATCAACCTTTAAACTCCATAATGTGCTAGTCTTTTCACCTGGATGCATTCAGAAACTTATGTGAGAAACTAACACACGGAGTTGAATTTGCATTATAAAATACACACAACATTGGCAAATTACTCAATGTCAAGCTTTGACTGATAGCAAAACATACATAATAAAAACATTCCGGAAAAGGTCACAGCACTTCAACCTAAAGTAGCTCCCTTTCATCCCACAGCGAGTTCCACTCACACAGGTCAGCCAAACCCCAGACAACCTGTCAGGCTATCATGGAGCTGCACGTGACTGCTTGTCATCCACAGTCTGCCCTTCCTGGGAAACTACTGCCAACACATTACAATTCATCCCTCTCCCTATACCTTCTAAGAAAAACAGAGAGGGGGAAGACAATATCTGACCCCATCACACAGTAGATCATCCCTGAAAATTTTAATAGAAAAGGTAAACTTAAGACACCAACATCCTTTGAAAGCTTCCAGAGAGAAAAAAAACCAACGAATCACTTCACAGACATGCATTACAACCCACAAAAATTCTGTTGTAATCTGTATCATAATCAGCAAATGTATTCAATTTCATTAACCTGGCAATCAAACTCTTTTCAACTCGAGGACAAAAATCATGAATAGTAAACATAGTTTTTATACCTTTTACAAGGAAAATACCAGGCTGACTGTGTCACAGGGATTTACAGGGATAGATCGGTGAAAACCTGACTTAGCAAAAAGGTTATGAACTCCAGGACCTAGCAACTGTGTTCACAATATCATTTTGTGGCAAAATTTTACAACAATTTTAACAAAACAGAGTATTCTTTTCCCTTATTTTTCTTTCAAAGTTTCAACTTGAAAATCATTTCCATGAATTATGTTTTATTATTGAAAACAATGGAGCTGACAAAAAGACACTGACTGTTATCACAGATTACAACAGAAAACTACAATTTACAACATTTCTAGCCTGGTATAGAAATATTGACCTTATTTTATCACTTTGTGATAATGAAAAAGTAAAGTCTTTCTATCCTCTGTGTAACTTTGCCTCCACCATTAAAAAACTTGATTTTTTAATATTTTGTATAATGAGTTCTGAGGCCTGATGACAATTTCATTTCTGAACAGGTAAGCTTCTGAAGTGAGGGAAAATGAAATAAAATATGCTGTTTCCTCTGTACTCCTACCAGAATGAAGGAACAGTTCATGTCCTGAAGAGGGTCGGCTCCCTGAGCCAGCAGGTTTTGTGTGCTCAATCATGCTGTGCCGAGCAGGAGGTGGTGGTGGTGGTGGCAGAGAGGGGGGTGAGTTATCAAATGCATCTTCACCTGCAGTTTAGAAATGAATCATTAGATGAGCAAAACTTCATTAAGAACCGCAGGAAAAAGAATACAGCTTAAATTTTATTTTTCTCTGTCTGCTGAGGCTTTTACTCCTACGGTTCATCTAAGCAGTTCAGTGACTCCAGTAATGAAACTGTAAACCTGACTGTTAATACCAACAGTCCTCTTCTAAAACATGCTCTGAATGACCTTTTGCAGTGCTCAGTTTCTTTTCTGGGATGGAGGGAGAGATTGCTTTTAGTGACTCAATTGCCCAGAGTATACTATAATGAAAGCTTCACTGAGTATCATGGTAGAATAACAGCTGTATTTCAGCGCCTAAGGAAGTATATTTATATACAAACACCAATGCTGACTGCACTGAATCTGCTACGTTTCTACTGTGTATTATCTCTGTCTGCTGTTCAGAAGCTCTGCTTGCAGGTACAAAGTGAATTTTCCAGAGCTTGGCAAACAAATGCACCTCTTATACACAAGTGGTGCAAGCAGGGCTAGAGTTACCAAGCAGTGTGATTTTAATGTGTTCTTTTGCCTTCATTTCTCCTGCAACTCAGGAACACTTCAGGGACCAGAGAGAGCACAGTGCAGGAACAAGGCAAATGTTCAAAAGGTTTTATGGAACCAGAAAATTGGATGCTGACACATACACACAGACACAACCATGCAGCTGAGTTTGTCAATGAAGGTGTGGGTGGTCCCCAAGCACAGCACCAATATATATGCAAAGATCACTGATTTTTGTGTAGGAGAACAGAAATCAGGGTTGGAAAAAAGAGCTTTTAGTGACTGTAGATAACAGTGACTTTTGAACTGTCCCTTGATGGTGGAAAAAAACCCCAAAAATATACTTATTGATTTAATTTAGTGGTTTGTTCTTTTACTCAACATCTTTTTGGCATTCTTCTTTGTATTTGAAAAAAATAAATAGAATTATTTAAGCTACAGTAGGAAAAATGTTCCAGTTTTGCATTAAATTGCAATGCTTTAACTTCTTAGTAAGGGACAATTAAAATTTATTTTAAAGAAAATGTTTTTTACTATTCTGTATAGCTGGAATAAAGATTCAGTATACCTTTTTGTCTTTCACAAGTGAAGGCTTAAAAACAGACTCCAAATGACACAAATATTGACTTACAGCTGTCATATCTAGCTCACAGCCTATTTGGTACTCCTAACATGCTCAAAACTGGCTCTTTTTCAGTAAATATGGCATTTAGCTCATCTGGGCAGCATTAACCATTACATGTAATCAGCAAAAAGTCTGCAACCTAAAGGGGGCACCAGAAGATCATAATCGGAGGGTGTCCTGTTGAGCAAAGAGCTGTGTTTGGGGTTGTCTCTGGTAGGAGGCCGTGCAGGTGGCAAAGGGACCGCAGCGGTAGGTGCATCATAGACATCTCCTGAACGACACAACCACAAGAAGTGAGTGTTTTCCTGCTGCACCCCCAGGGCAGCACTCAGTAAATCTTCTTGACAAATAGCGAGAAGTAAAAACGTACCTGACTCTGGATGCTTAGATTTCTTTATCTCTGAAGTGGCACTGTGTGTTCCATTCGCACATTGGCCATTCTCACACACCCTGAAGACAGACATTAAGCAGGAAGCAATCAACCATTTAGCCAAGCATTAATTCCCTGAATGAGCAGTATCTGGCAATTTACTACACGGAAACGAACAAAGGACAATAAGCTGAGCCCATTTTAAAATTTACATTTTTTGGTATTGAGAGCAGATACTGGTTAACCATCATTAAAGCTGCTTTGAAGGATTATACTGCTTTCTTGGTGATGTACTGACATGGCTTAAAATAACCTAGGCTGCAGTACAAGTGAGAGAAAGAGCTAACATTAAACACAGCCCTCACTTCAGAGCTCAGGTCATTAGTTTATTCACACTGTTACATCACAGACACAATCATAGTTCACCTTCCCAGATGCTGAATTTTCCCTAGCAGAAATATGGAAACAACGTGGATTTTTTTATCCACACCAAAACATAGAGAAAAAGCATTAAACAAAACATAAGAACAACAAAACAATCCAAACAGAACACCACAGCACACCACTAATAATAACAAATTTCAACTCAACTTTGCTGAACATTAAGAAAAACCAACCCAGTGAAAACCCCAAAATTGAACTAGCCAAGGCAGTTTTGCAGGAACCTATTCATTTCTGTATCAAAAAGCTGAGCCTTGCTGATATTTCTACCACAGTTCACTGATTATTTTGTTTTTACATGGAAGTATATTCTGCCCTCAAAACTAAACAATACTATCAAATTAATATGAAAATCATCCAACCAAACAGTAAAGATGATTTTACTGTTTACTGCCTACAATCTTGTAAAAAATATTGGAGATTATTTTTGTAAGAAGACTTTGTTCAAATATGGCAGGGAAAATATAGAACAGGCCTTTTCATAATATGAAATATTGTTTAAAGAAAAACGAAAGAACCAGGAAATTGCTCCTGTCATTGGAACTGTGGGCCTTGCTTATTCAGAAGGAACCAGAGAGTTTCCTTGGAAAAAGGCCATCATGCTAAGCAATTCCAGCTTAAAGATAAAAATCCCATTCCATCATGCACCATTATTACTAAACATTGAGAAATTTGCTAGAGTTATATACAGCTAAAATTTCAGATCTTGGGTTTTTACCAACAGTATTATATTAATAAAACTTTCAGCTTTGGCCACAGAGAAAGGAGGAATGAATAAGGGTCTGGAATCATTTAAAATATATAAACAGGAAAGAGGAAGTGAAATTGCATTTGTGGTCCCAAGAGTTACAACTAGCAGTAATGAAATAAATATAAGAATAATTGCAAGATTTAAAAACAAACAAAAAAACCAAATCAAACAAAGAAACCCCCAAAAGCCCCTAATAGTGAGAGATATTTATCCATAAATTAATTCCCCCAGAGAAGTGGTAGAGGAACTGATGTTTCTTTGACTTTATATTGGTTCAATCTTTCAAATGTAGTGGTTGCAACACTTCAACTTCTCACCATATGAACTAAGTAATTAAGAATATTTTCTACTCTAGTTTTAATCTATTCTGCATTTTCAATAATGTAACTAGCCACAGGCAGCAAAGTAACTTAGCATGGAACCCCTTTGAAAGTATTCAGGTCATAATGAGCCCAGCTAAGTGATCAGTTTACAAACAATGCTGAAAGACCTGCTTACATTAACAGTAAACAGTAGAAAAAAAGGGCATCAAATGAGTACCAACAAGCAAGCCTTCTGTCCTTTCCCCTTTTGGAAAAACCTTTATTAGGAAAAGATAGAAAATGTAATAATGTAATATTCTTCTAATAGTAGCCTAATTAGTAATGCTGAAATTCTTTCCTTTTATTTCCTATTCCAGAACTTGCCCCATACCTGGGAAGAGCTGTTCAGCAGTATGAAACCAGAGAATTAAATGATCTGCCAGAAAATAAGACTGGGAATAATTTTTTGCACTATTCTTGAAATATTTTTAGCATTGTCATATCTACAGGTAAAAGAGAGAAAAGGTAATACAAATTTGGGAGTAGGATGGAACAATTATATAATTCCTAAACTACAAAACATCCTGACAAAATTTCATAAGCTCTTTAGCTCACTGAAAACTCAAAGTACTATCTAAGAAGTGAGGGAGTAACACTTAGGAAAGAGATAAGAGAAAGTGACACTGGGGGAAAGAACCGAAATGTGCTAAAAATCTGTAACATTTAAACAAAACTTAAAAAATTGTTCATAACAGTTTTGCTGAACAGTGATGAGAAGTTTTGTTGAAACAAAACATCCCTCCCGTGATACTTAATGGATTAAAAGAATACAGTATCAACCAGGAACCAGAGTCCTTCTTGAAAACTTTATCTCAGCTTTCACATCTAAGCAGTAACATCAGCTAAAAGAAGACATTTTAAGTACGTGGAACACCAGATTTTTTTTTTTAATGCCTAGGAGAATAGTTTGTTTTGAGTTAAAATTTGTATCAGAATGTATAATAAGAGGAATTGGTTTTAATCATGGAGCAACTTGAAGAGCAAACTGAGGCATTTTATCTGTAGCAAGTCTTGAATTCATGTAAAAAATCCCCACCATATGCACAGTAAAAACTGGAGAAAACTTGGGAATCATCTTTCTATCTATAGCCTCTATTAATAATTCTAAGGGCCTGGTAAAATACTGTAGCAGCCAACTAAAGGCACTCTATTTTTTTCTGCAAAATAAAAATTGCAAGATTCTATTTTTCCAGCTGCTTATTTTCTCAAGAACCTTTCAGTTTGCACCTATTTGCATCAATCCCATACAGAAGCACAACACGATCCCATAAAAAATGTCATAGACAAAAGGAATTAGGAACTTGGAATTTTTTTTCCTACTTCCTATTCTTCTGCTCAGCCAACACTGAGAGTTTTATTCATCATTGTTTTTTTAGAGTCTCCTACTGTAGATAAGAATTTAAGTACTTGAAGTTCATAAAGCTTAGGCAACTGCACCATATTCATGTCTATGCAGTGAAGGATGGATCAGGATTTCTAAGACAGAATTTTTAACCTGCAGGCAAAGAATGATCATATTATGACCTTTTTTATACCTGTTTTAAATTCTGATTTAAAAGGTCTAAAAATTATTATTGGCTAGTTTGGGGGTGAGAGACATTTTGAGCTTTATTGATGGTGGGTCCTCAACACCACATTCTGACAGAGAGGGGAAAAATGGCAAAATGACACTGAAATTTTTAATCACAGTAGGGTCTAAACCTTTTAGATCAATACTTGATTTTAATATCCTACTTGTGACCTACAAGACTAGTGTAAAATTTGTCCTTTTTTCCCCCCTAAGACTTAAGACGTATTCTCTTAATTCCAGCCATTCCTATCTTTTTAAGGGGCAAAGTTCAGCAGGAATGTCACAGCCCGCAGTTGCCATGACCCTTGCTCTGAGTCTCCTTGCTATTATCCATTACTAATTCTGACTGGTGAAAGTTTGAAGGTATTGTTTCAGAACATATTTAAAGCTAAGGAGATATATTCTACCTGTATTTAAAGAAAGGTTCTCTTCCTGAGAAGCACAAAGAAAATATGCTGCCAAACAGGCTCAAAAAGTTAGAAAGACACACTATACACTGGACAAAAAGAGAATCAAAGAATGTACATACAGCTGCCAGTTCACGTATTTTTCAGTACTGTGTTGCTTTTAAAATGAATTATACAAAATGTGAAAGGCTAAGATTTTCAAAGCTGACTGGGAATCTCAGTCACACAATTCTCCCTAAAATTAAATTTGAAGGAGTTGTGGGGGTTGAATCTCATGGTCAGTTTTGAAAACTTCAACATAAGGGGCTAAAAAAAAAAAAAAAGCAACTACAGAAATGGTATCCAAAGGCAAAAAATACCCAGTTGTGACACAGGAGAGATACAATGATGGGAACTTCATAGATTTATATCTGCAGTGGTGGCCAAATGAAACAAAGCATGCGTAATCCAAACTTGAACAGATAAAGACATTTAGAAGGTAGGCAAGGTTAGCCATCATTACAAATACTGAATCCAGGTAATTTTGGAAAATTCAGAGGTTTTGTAAATAAATTTCTTTCAAGGTTGCTAAATTACCTTACCGAGCAAGAGGTTTTATATTATGACCATGAGGTGGTTGTGAGCTCAGTATTACAGGATGTGAAGAAGGAATTTTGTATTCATCATCATCATCTGGGTGTTCCCTTGATTTATCAGACAGAGAATTTGCTGAAGGACCAGGGCACCTAAGGAGAAAAATATTAGGTTTTTGTTAGCTGTTAGGTACTTGACCTCAGACAACACAGAAAATACTCTTCTTTAGCCCAAACATCCCTAACACACATATGCTACATATAAGGAGACAAAAGCACCATGACAAACAAACTTACAAGATTACTGGCTTTTTGTCACCAAGAATGCATAGAGAAAAGGGCAGCTGCTCTTCTAACACTTAAATAGCTACTTTAGGCAAGCACAACATAGCAGAGAATTGCAAAGAATTAGAGTCCTAAACAGGCACTTGCAAGACTCAACCTGTTTGCACTTACCAAAAGAACTAAATACAAGTTAATTCAGGGCAAAAGGCATTTAGCAGGGCTCATAGATTCAGAGGACATTCACCCTTTTGCTGGGGATTTCACCTTCAAAATTCTGTTAGCAAGATGGGAGAGACAGCAAGAGGAGCCTTTTGGTGCTACTTTTCCCTCAACTACCTCAAAGCAATTAAATATTCCTAATATATTTACAGACCACAAAATGTGCTTGGAATTGGATGCCTCATTACATACTCAAAAATGGATGCTCCCTCATGCAAAATACTGCTGTGGTTTATAGTACTTTTGAGGCAAAGAATCTGCTACTGATGTAGCAAAATGGGAGCTACTCACTGGAATGAAACAAACACTACTTAACTTGAAAATTTTGAAGTTTAAGGCAAGAATGGTTCTGTGTCTTTGACATAAGAGTTTTAGATATTTTTTCAAAAATAAAAGAGCAATTTGATCAAAACTGCTAAAAACGTCTGATATAATTACAGACGTCCAATTAAAAATAACTATTTTCACAAGTCAGGTTAAAAACATAGGGGCTGAGTGGAAAATAAAAATCAGATGTTCAGTTAGCAAGAGTCACACATTCCATTATTGAAGTAGAGTTTATAATAACTATTTTAGTAAAGTGAAAATAAATCAGCTATGTTTCCAGGAAAAAAAAACAAACCCAAAATCCCTAGTGCTTTTCTATTAATGTAACTTCTTCAAGAAAAAAGAAATTCACATTTGTAACACAATATTCAGTAAAAACTGATCAAACAAGCTAAGCAGGGGCACTTTAGAATTGTAAAATTTCAAGCAAGGGTCATTTTGCCTCCTTGCTATTTAGACTAAGACATTTCACACATGATCAATGTGTCCTTCAGTCAAATGTTTGGAATTACAGACTGATGATACTAACTAGAAAGAACAGAATGCCTTGGAGCTATATGAAATGAACCAGCTCCCAATCCTCAACACTGCACAGACTGGAGAGTAAAAAAAAATAAAAAATGAGCAACTTGCCCAGATTAATTGGAGTAGCACAGTTGTGAAAAGCAGAGTATTTTGAATCAAGTACAGTTCAACATTTATGAGTGCTGAGTGCAGTCAATTCAACAGGAGGAAAAGACTGTAAAAATATTCTCTCTGACATTTCAAATTAAATCATGACAGATGATTTGAGTTACTTCTTTGAAAGCAATTGTTGTGGCTAGTGGAAATTAATATTTTTAAAGAATTTTTTTTCCTTCCTTCCCAGTTTTTCACTTCCATATTGTCATACAATATTATAGATTACTAGGGTATTCCTAGTGGTTACAAAACCTTAATTTAAAAAAAATTCAAAATAGACATATTAGTATTTAAAGAAAGTACAACAATCAATTTTTATTTTTAAGTCATTCCATGGGCCATTTTAGTAATTAGATAATTTGAACTTCTTACTCCAAACATTATGCATTGATAATTTTACATTTTAAAAATCAAAATCTAGAATTTTGGCACAATTTTCAAAAGGGGTAAGTACAAAACCAAGACAGAAATGAAAGTTAATTTCTTCCTGAAAAATCAATGGAGTTTGGTTTTAGCAAATGAAGATTCTCCCTTCTTCCTGGAATTCATCAGCTTTCTCTTTGGAAGACTTCATTTAGTGAAAGCATTTCTTTTGACCAAGCTGAAGTCACACATTCTAGCTTTGGATTGGCCTGACATGGATTTTTTTTCTGAACATATTGTTACAATATGGTGTTGACTTTCCAACGAATACTGTATGCTCTGTGTATACACTCTACTTTGGTTCTAGGCTACATTTGCAAATATCTGAGTAAAAAAATGTAATTCTCATGAATGAGGAGGTTTTTCCATGCTATGAAATATAAAAATAAAACTATTCCCCTCCTCAGAATTCCATTTGCCTTGGAATATGAAGACCTTCCTAATTTATCAGAGTTATCACTCTCCCTTCCTGACTGACAAGAGTGTGGAACACTCCAGGATTTGCATTGTTTTATGAAATAAGTAGACCAGAAGAGGACTGATTACATGAGGTATCCAATTGTTGCTCCTGTGAGACCCAACCTCCACCAGGTTACATACCAGAGTTCAATTACAGGTATGTCTGGATAACATTCTAACATTTGTTTCTGAACTGAAAGTAAGCATGGAGAACTTCACCTCAGCAATTGCTCCACCTAAAAACAGGTTTCTGAATAAAAAAAGTCAATGCTTCACTGCACCTTTATTGTAGTGCTCAGGAAGAAAAAACCCAGCATATTAACAAAATGCTGAAATATATTTGTCTTCTACATTAAAGCTAAGTGAACAAAACCAGAACGGGTACACAATAATGAGAAAGTTCTCAGGATTAATATGAACTGACTGTCCAATTATTTTATTTAAAAGCAAGAATCAGAAGCGGAACATTGGAAAGAAGTTGTAGGATAGCATCATTGTGATATGCTCCAATTTCACTACAAAAACAGAAAAAAGGACAAACTACATTAAAGGACTTCCAAGCTTTTGGCTTTAAATGTATCTTGTTCTTTACAAAATCCTGTGTCGTTCAGAGTCTAAAGATACTTGCTATGACAGCAACATCTTTATTTAAAAAATAAACAGTTATTTTCTTGGAAGACTAAGAGTAGTCTGCTACTCTTTGAAATTTTTGTCATTTGCGACAAACTCGTTTATCTTGTTACTCTTTTGTCATTTCTTTGAAATGACAGAACTTCCCACATTCTGGAACTCATGAATGTTAATCACATTTAAAATTATATAAAATGGTTTTGGTTGTTTGCGTTTTAGCCACAACAAATAAGAGATAATGGTGTAAACCCTGGATAAAGAAAGCCCAGAAAGCCTGACTAGATTAGGTGCACAACACTGACAGAACACATTTTTTAGCCCTAGCAACTTTCCCTAGAATCTGTCATCTCCCATGATAAATAGCTCTGACCACACTTCTGTAATAGTAGAAGCAAAACCAGACAGTATCTGCTCCCACTGCCAAATGCCTGTGAGCAAGATCTGCCACAATTTAGCCTCTCTTCCTATACAAACATGCTATGTTCAATTAACATTAGAACAGCTCCCACTTAATCAATACCATTTACGCTCCCTCTGTAAAAGCACATTAAAATTCATAGAAAGCATATCAAGTTATATTAGTTAATTTCTTTCTTTTTCCCATTTTTCTTTTAGTACCAGAGAGTTGACGATATTATCTAACATTAATTAGCATTATTCTTTTATAGATAAAGTTAACTTACTTTATACTAGGGATGATGGAGCCAGCTGGAAGAGGGGGTGAAAGCCGTGGAGGGACATCATATTCTTCATTCATCAGATGGCCATTTGAAAAAACCTAAAAGTCACACAAGTGTTACAATGGGATGTCCTTCTTTCACCATGGATATTCATCAATTAGATATTGCAAAACAGACCTCAAGGACCCTGTGGGTGAAGGCTTTCCCACGAGTTCACACCACAAAGCTGTTATCTCTGAAGTGACTCTCATGCCTTATTCAGCTCACCCCATTTAGGAGCTGCAGAGCATGTTAGTTTAAAGCTTCACCAAAAGAAGTTGATTCACATGACAGTTACTACACAGACACTCAGTTACAGCTGAACTGCTTGGGGGAAAATTAAGATTTCAAGATTGCAAAGTGAGAGAGATGAAGTATAATGGGAAAGCAACAGCATGCTAAACATATTAATTATTTAAACTGTGATACAGTGCCTGCCAGAATCCACCCCCTACCCACAGGACTGTCTTCCTAACTCTTGGTTTCTATCCATTGCAAAAAGTTTATATTACAATTGATATATGAATCAGGGAAGAAAATTCATTCCATGTTTCCTTAATGAATGGGAATACAGCCTGAAATGGTAATTCAAGGTTCCTCCCTTTAATTAAATGGTTTAGATCTACAACCTGAAGATGACAGTTCAAACAGTACTTGCTTAAATATATGTATATGTAACTTCTCCAGGCTACAGTGGCACTTCCATACTGACTGGGTATTCTAATTTGAAAAACATTCATTCCATCAGCTTCAGTACTGTGCCCAACCACAACAAGAATGCCACAGGAAGGAACAGTTGAAGATATAAACCCAGTACCCTTTTTAAATCAGATGAAAACCTGCAGCATTTTAAACAGCCTAGTTCTAAGCAAAATTTTGGTGCTTTGCTTCAATGCTGAAAAAAGAATTATATAATGTTAATTTAATTATATATAACATAATAGATTACTTAAGCCCTTTCATCACATGTCTACATCCCTTACCAATTTTAATTGAATTTCAGTAATGTACTTTCAAAATAACAAAAAAACCATACATACATACATATATATTTAAATAACTTGAGATAGAAAGGTTAAATAGCTTGTGGTTTTGGGAAAAACAAATAGATGGAAAAAAAAAAAGGATTTCTAACTACCATGACTTAACCACAAATCCATCTGTCTTAGCACAAGCGATGTAGTCTTCAAGCAAAAAAAGAGCAGCAGCTTTGAGTTAATAACCTCTATGAATAAATTACTGAGCTGCTTTGATAAAACTGATTAGAGCAGAACTAGGAATTTTTTCTTAGGACATCACCATTTGATCTCCTTTCAAAGCTAAGCCTGACCAGCTGTAAATGGCTTTGCAAGTGCCTGAAGCTGCTTAATGCCAGAATTCACCTCACCTACAACAGAGCTAGCTGGAGTATCTAACCATTCCACCAGCAAATGCATACACAGTTTTGGCATATGACACTTCCAAAGCAGACTTGAGATGCTATATTATTACAGCATACCACGTAGTATGATGATATGTTATCATGAGTAATTTGCTAAGAGAATATAGCAAATCTAGAATATTCTCTCAAAGATATTTTTGAGGTTTATGTGAAAATTGCAACTCAGGCCCTGATGTCCTGTTGCTTCACAAATTACAGTATTGAACAAATAATTTCTTTATGAGCAGCTTATTATTAAGTCTCAACAGAAGAGATTCAGACACCACAAACCAACACTGGCCAACACAGTGTGCCAGCCAGTGCTAGACCATGGTGCAGCAGGGAGTCAGTACAGCATTCAACACGCAGCTCACTTGGAGTACCTTGGCACCTTCCGCAGGCAGCTCGTGCCGTCTGTGCTTCCTCACAAAGCCCTGCTCGGAGCTCAGGCGGCCGTGCCTCCCGTTCACGTTGGAAACGGCGGTCAGCCCCGCTTTGGGGGAAGCATCGCCCCCGCCGCGGCAGCCCACCAGCTGCGGGGGCCCGAAGACATCCCGGGGGCACCATCCCTCGAGGGGCACGGGCTGCTCCCGGGCCGGCAGGCTCTCGGGATGCAGGTGCCTGCCCAGCCTGCTCTCCGGCGGGATCGGGGGAGGCCGCTCGGGCGGCGGCGGAGGAGGATCGCGCAGGGGAGGCGGCGGCGCCGGCAAGGGCTTGTCTTGCTTCCTCACCATGCACGGAGAAGACTGAACAACAAAGGAATTCACAAAGAAAGAGACGTTACATACAGGCGTGAATGTTGCTTGTAACCAAGTATGGTTTTCTCAGTTCTGACTGACATTTCCTTGGCACCACAGGCACTACCTGCCAGTAGGTTAAAGGCAGGTTTGCCTGCGCTCTGCGCACAAGCTGCCCTTCTTCAGAAAGCACACCTCAGTTCTGCTGGGCACGAGTAACCCAGGCAAGGAGTGGGAAGCACAAAGGACAACTAACTGAGGCAGATTTATTTGACCCATAATTTTTTCCAGTATCCTTTGCTTTGACAATTTAAGCAATTTACTCATCTGCTGAAATGAATTCTGTAGGGTGTTTGGAAAAAGCAGACTTCCTGATGCTGAAAAAACCCAAGAAATCCAAACAATATAAAACCCACATCCCAGAGGAATGACTTGGTGACAGCAAATGGGCACAAAAAGAAATGATTAGAGAGCAAGGGGAAGAAGAAACAATTATTTCATGTTTAATTATATACCTAGGAATGACTCCAATCTTTACATGACATGTACTGTTTGAGTGCCAAATCTGTTTGAACTGCAGTTCCGTTTTTCAGGGAACAGCCCAATTAGGTTGAAGTTTTATTTGCAATTAGCTTACCTGCAAACAACATTTGTCAGAATACTTGCTTTCTAAGAATTGAATTATATCATAAATGGTTAAATGTGGTCTAAAATTATGCATGCTAATACTAAAAAGCTGAACCCCAAGTTATCAGGAAAAAAACCTGTAGCTGCACAAATCTGAGCACAAGTCTGACAAAACCAAAACACTTTCATTTGTGACTGAATTACTAATGGCAATTTACAAAGTAACAGCTGGACCAGGTCATTACAAATGTTTTATCTCCAGCTACCAGAAGAAATACAGGGAAGATTATTTCCCTGGGAAGGTATATAATTTTCTTGGACTTCAGTAAACCTGCATATTATTACCACTTCAAGAAACGGAGGGCACAGAAGTTTTAAAGTAAGACTAGCACTTGCTCTTGCTTCACTGGCTAGCCCAGCACTATTCTTCAAGCAGCACCTCAACACATGACTTGAACTGAAAATAAAGTTGTTCCACCTACACATCTATGCATATAAAAAGGAAGTAAAATAAATAAAGAAGTGTTTAACACACATGCTAGTCAAGAAAAATAGTTATTTTCACTGTCAACACACGAAAATAATACCCTGGTCCATATTTTTTGTTATAGCTTATAGTTATAAATAATAGTTGCAATTTTTATCTTGAGAAAAATAAAAAAGTATTTTTTTCCCGGCAGAGTAGTTTTGGCAGGACTAAATAATATTTTTTTTTCTTACATATAATTTTTTTAAAGTATGAAATTATTCTTTGTTGCCCCCATCCTGTTTTCCTTGTACCCCACAATTTTTTTTTTTCCAGGACAAGTTTCACATAAAAAAAAGGGTTTTCAAAAAATTAAAGTGGCATTAATGGTATTCCTGATTTACTTTTCTTTTCAAAGCCATGGACTCTGCAAAAAATCCTGCTGTAAAACTAATTTTTAATGGATGTGGCATATGTTTTCTGTTTATCCTCAATGTGTTATAAATTCCTTTGCATAATAGAAGAAGTTAAGAAAGAAGATTAAAGAAACTACTCAAACTTCTATTTTTCCTTCTAAATTATAAACCACTAAAATCTTAAAAAGATACTGATTTTCAAGCATAAAGTAAAAACCTGACAAAAGAAACATGGTACTTCAAGCTGGATTATTATGAGCACTCAGGTTTCAAGTAACGTTTTGAACTTGAATTTATCATATAAAAATGAAAAATTTAAATCTAACTCGCTCCGTCCATACAGCAATTACAACAAAACAATCAACTTGTAATAGAGAGCAACAAAAAGTATTTGTTCTCTTTCATGCTTATCCACTCAAAAAATCATTGAATCTTTAGTGTCATTAGTTTTACAAAACAAAGCATACAATCTAATTGGCTATAGAGTCATTATTATTTCCCTTGAAATTTGAGTCCTATTATATGCCATTTAAGGTTTTGAAAGCAGTGTATCTGCACATATTTTTCTTGTAAGGACACTGTGAAAATGGAACATAAATCATCATGAAAGGAAAACATATAATTTTAATGAGATAATGACCTTTAAATCTATTTTCAGGAAACTTTGGTTTCTATTTATTTTCATCAATCAGAGTTTGTTACAGAACTGATCCATTACTGCAATGTCTTTAAAATTCTGACCATAACCAAGTACAATATAATCATCAGACAAACTGAAGTCACATTTGACCAACACACAGAGCCAGAAATATTTTACTATGTCAGGCATTATGGAAAAAGATTTCAACAGTATGGATCTAATCTAAAGTTTCTTTAAACTAGAAGGAATAAAGTTCTTTTGGACAGGGCAAAATCCTGAAAAAGCAAAATCCATGGAAAGCTTTGAAATAGTCCACCACACAGAACAAACAAGAAAGCTCACCTTGGAAACAATCAAACGCTATTTCTGAAAGTTCTTATATCTAGAAATAATGGTTCAGTAACACTTACCTTTGGTGACCCAGTTGGGCTGGCACAGGGTGACCGTGCTACTCCCTTCTGAATCAGATCCAGACGGGGAGGTACAGGTGGAAGACTAAGATGTGGGATTTGCAGGGGGTCTGGAAGTGGTTTTCTTCTTTGTGCAAGAGGGGAAGATCCTGGGGAAGTCACGGGTGAATTCTGCCTCTCATTGCACTTCAAGACAGAAAAAATAAAATTACCTTTTACCTGATGATGAAGTACGTAAGTTCCATTCCACAGCTAAAACATTTGATACTTATCAGATATTTACTAATAGTCAATTATAATAGTCATTTTTTATAATGGACATCTGGACAGTAGAGCTCACCTGATCATTACTGAAAAAGAAGTCTACAACTCATTCTACCTCAAAACAAAACCCATGCTAACTTGTGATGAGAAAAAACCAATATATATTCTAGCAATTTTTATAAAAACCAAGCAATTATTGCCAAACATGAGGAAAAAAACCCTAAACATAAATTCTACTGTAGCACTGCTACCCTTGATAACCTTTTTATTAATAGAGAGTACTCAATCTGAATTTCTATAAATTACTTTTAAAAGCTGGACATCCATGCTATTGCCTAACTACAGTCCATTTTCAAATCATACTTCCATACAAAATAGAATGTTTGTCTTCTGGAAAATTACCAATCAAAATCACCATCAAGTCAGTAGGCAAAGGAGTGAAATCAGCAAAAAAATGAGGAAGTAATTACAAAACTAATTTCAGAACAGTTTTATCATTTTTGCAAATACTGAACTAATAACATATTTAACATCCCCCTCCAATGACAAATTATGACCTTTTTTCTTGACTTGTCCTTTCAAATTTGTCAGAACCAAAGATTTCAACCCCCAATACTGGGCTCCATCCAATTTTGGAACTACTTCCTGTCCCTCATCTGGCTCAGTTTTAACAAACACAGCTCAGATGTTTGCACAGATCAGTTCAGATTATTTCTGTCAACTCACTATATGAATTTCAATGCACTGTAATAAACCTGGATGTTTGTGCTGTTGTGTGTTTTCCCTGAGAGCAGACACAAGTAGCTGGAAGACACTCCCACCAAGGATCAGCCACTTGGACTGCTTGTGCACTGAGGCATCCCACTGTTCTCACCCCCCCAGCTTGCCTAGAGAGGCAAAAAATGCACCCATCAGGCTAAATCACTTGGATCAAAGCTTCCCCCTCTCCTCTCCCTCAAGCTTTTTCTCATGAATGCTGAACATCCCATAGAGATAACTGGGATGAGACTAGGAAGCTCTTTAACAAGGTAAACCAGTACACAACATTACCTTACTTGAAATATAATGATTATATTAAAGAAACTGGAAAAGTCATAAATTCAAAAGCAGATTGAGGAAAAGGACTGACTTCCAGTGCACTGACTTCTGGCTCAACGCTCTGCACTACAGCTTAGTTTGATATCCTACTCTATACAACTGGGATTGCTACCACATGTCCTTCAAAAATAGGAGCCACCGCAGTATTACTGTTGACAGTGCACCAAAATGCAGGGGAGGGGTGAGGAGGTGTTGAAAGCTAAAATTGGAACATGCAACTCCATCCTCAGGATGATTTTTTGTTGCTATTTTAGAGTCTTCGCACTCTGTCGACATGTAAGCTCGGTGTCACAACTGAACATTCAAATACAAGTGACAGAGCAATTTAAGACTTGTGGTCTTCATGGCTACCAGAAGGTTCCCAGTTTCTCTCTTCAATGAAGAGGTGGTCTCGATATTTGTATTAAATGCCTTGAATATAGTCTTTCAATTTTCTTTGTTTCCTTTAATTGGTGAATAACCCTGTCCTTGACTGGAAGACCATGAAGACAAGCACATGAATTACCCAAGTATTTAGCCTCTCAACATTAAGGAAAGGTGAATAACTAGGCAAGATATGTATCTTGCAAGCATGCCTGAGCAACTGTAATTATAGAATTACTATAAACTGAATGTCAATTCTTTTTCCTTATCAGAAGGCATCTATCAGTTAAACAGGATAATAAACATTGTACCATTTAATAGCATTAGTTTTCAAAGTTTAGTTGTAACTCCATAAAGCAATCCTGAAAGCCAAGAACCATGCAATACAATACACTCAAAGGATTGACTTCAGCAGACAGAAAATTAATTTATTTCCCAAATTATCTGAAATAGAACCAAACAAGCAGGTCACACCTGCAAAAAGATACAATTATTTAAAATAAATGAAAGTGCTGTAGTTAGGTTTCAACAATTTATGTTGCACAACATAATGCATTTCAGTCAGCAGGGAATTGTTCCAGAAGAACAAGCATATATGTGATAGGAGGAGGAAACAAAAAGTAAGAAAGATAGGAAATACTGAAAACCAATTACTGGACAGGAAACATTTGTTTGGAATTTAAGATGTTCTAATTGTTGCATCATCCCATTAATTAATGCAATTTCCTGAGAGAACAACCTGACAGTCTCAAATGTGACACTGCATGGAGCTGTATAAACCCCAGCTAAGTAAACAGCACTGTAGTGATATAATTTTAAGAATATCGATCCCTGTTTCTATCTGGCAACTTTCTCTTACACAGTTCTGCTCTAAAAAATCATTGGGAAAAATTCCCCTCTTCCCTCAGTGTGCCCACTGGTCCCATCCATGTCAGACTTCATTGCTCCTGCTGCAACAACAGTCTAACTCCAGCAGAGGAAAAAAAAAAAAAAAAAAAAATCACAGAATATTCACGTTTAAAACCCATTCATTTAAAACTTCAAGATTCTTAAACCCTGGCATGCTTTTAAACCCAATGCAGCAAGCAATTCAATTTATGGGATAAACTTTTAGTTCCACATATGTTTGGTGTTTGTCTACCTCTATCGCATTCCATGGACAGTAAACCACAACTAACAAAACAAAATGGAACATTTTCAAGGTAGTGACTGTGTGAAAAGACTTGAATTTAAGCTTACATCCATGCCTTGTTATGTCTTGTTTCAAAATAGCAAAGTAATCTTTCAGTCCCCTGGACTACTATACTAGACTACAGACACAATGCTAACAGAACATGCTGTGGCCCCAGAGATTTCAAAAATGGAATTGATTATGGCCAACAGGTTAAAGAGTAACTTATCAGGCACAACAAAATTTAAAAAAAAAAAAAAAAAAAAAAAAAAGGAAAATAAATGCAAGCAAAAGCAGCCCTACAGGGAAGCTTAATCCTTATCCTGCTTGGTGCTAAAGTAAGAGCAAAAGCTTTGCTGGGACAAACTAATAATTCCTTGTTTGGATCCACTGATACTAAAAATAAAACAAAACCAAATATTCCACAGCAACAAATAGGTTTTCCTCAGCATTCAGCATCAGATTTCCACCATATTCCCATTATTGCATAAAAATCCCATATTTTTCAGTCCACCCCCATCCAACCTGTCTACTGCATCACCTGATGTGTGTTGACAGCTAGGCCAACGAGATGGCTGCATCTCATGTGGATACCAGGGCATTAACAGACATACTAATATCTACTCTTTTTGGCACACTCCAAATATTTCTCTGTTTGTCAGCTACTGGGGATTTCTGTGTGTTTTCTATACACTGGAAAAAAAAAGTGCAATGAGAGAGCACAGTGACAAAAAGCTAAAACAAGCAAGGGATTAAGACACAAACGAACTCAAATGAACTGGCAGTGATAGAAGACAGACCTTCAGTGTACAAAGGAGCTCTGCTGCACCATCCAGAGACCTGTGCAATAAAGATGCAATTAAAGAGAAGAACACAGACTCCTTTGTAACAACATGGACTTCATCTGGTTGGTGTGACTGCTGTCAAGGGAAAAGCAGCTTGTGCTGCAGAAGGGACCACACTTGTGTTATTCCATCAGATCTATTTATTACTGGGATAGACTGGTCTCAATTTGCCCCTACTAGTTCTGAATTCAAGAAAAAGCCTGCTTCCAACACTGATTACAATTTCTGGTCAAGACTTTTACTGTGGAAATATTAACAGCCAGGCTATTGAATCAAGAGTTCTGGCTTGAAATACTTCTATGCCAGATAGGCACATATGAAAAGCATACTCAACATAAATCCTAACAATTGACACACTGAGGAGTCCTGCCTGTTAATATCCTTGGAGCAAATTCAAATTGCTTGTGACATCTAAGAAGGTCCAAGCAGACCTACATCAGAAGTAGACCTCTAAAGTTTCTTTATTTATAATCAGGTAAGATTAACTGACATATTTGTTATTTTTCGTGAAGATAAGCTGTGACCTAGGCAGATCAGTACTATCTGGGCTTAAAAACTTACATGAGGATATAAATTTACATCACGTAACACTGGTGTCTATAAGAATGTTTTTAAAAAGACAGATTTATTTCCCTGAGAAAATGCATGTGAAGGAGGGAGAGGGAATTAGGTCTGTGAGAGTCAGCAACACACTGCCAAGGGAATAAGAACTAGGGGAGGCACACTGCCTCCCAGCATTCATACCCTTCAAACACCAGTAACTGATCAGTTAAGTAAGTCACTCTTGTTGAGTGACATGATTTTAGTGAATTCCCACAAACCAGGTGTACCATTAGGAAGGTAAGAAAGAAGTGATGTGCATGGATGAGTTAAGCATGTACTGCTGAAGGGAATATCTGAAGTCTTATTTTACATGTTTTTATATTTTGTGCAATGAAATTAAAAACATTATTACTATGTAATACATGCCTCCTTCCATTACCAGAAAAAAGTCAACCTAATAATATGGAAAAGAGTTAAAACATAGCCTCCTCCCATATTTTGAGAGCCAAGGTCATTTGTTGTCATTTACCTAACTCACCTGCTGGGAGAAGCCAATCATGACAAACTTTGTCTTTCAGCCTTGACAACTTCCTATAACTATTTTAAAGCACAATGGGAATCAATCAATCAATCAGTTCTTTGTGCATTCAGATATCTAGGAAATTAATTTCAGAGAAGACAGTAACTCCCCAGATGAGGTAACTTCATCTAGTTTTAGACAAAAGTGTTTATAGACAATGCTAATCCACTTTAAGGTACTGAAAACCTCATAGTCTCCTATACTGGTCGGGCCCTCCTCTATGTTTTCATGGAATATTATTTGGATCAAACAATTACCTTAGCACTTAAGAATTCAAAATTATTTGCTCTTAGGAAGAACTTCTGCACTATCGATTTTCCTTATTTTCTTACTTTCTTTTAAAAAGAAGTGTATCAAATTATGTCTTGTACCATACCAAGGTAAAGCAATAGAGAACTCTTCATTCATTGGGACAATCAAATATTATTATTATTTTATTATGATTATATAAGTATTATTATTATAGAATAACTAGCATACTCTACTAGAGACTCAAATGCCCTCTTTAAAATTAAAAAAAACAAAGCTATTTTTAATATTTACCTCAGCCTGTAATCTCCACTTTTTTTAATGTGCATTTCATAGTGTTATGCTTTTCTAGGATAAGAGGTATAGAGCTGACAAGAGAAACATTTTGGGCAATAACTGCATTAGCTAACCTGATACCATGGGGCCGGAAACTTCTTAGTGAGGAAGCAACAGAGACTTTTGGTATCACTCTTCATCTTTCTTTCATTAAGAAATATCTGAAGATAATTTGGAAATAAAAAAAAATAAGCTGCTGATGAGGCAGATAAACAGCTCAACTGCAGTGGACTTCTCTAAAGCCCCTGATACAGCTGATCTGTTCCTCTCCTGGCCCATACACAACACCTAGCAAGAATTATTCATTTTTCTTAATGTGCATCCATTTACTCATTCCTTTAAAGAATGAGTAAGGAGCTTTGTGATTATTCTTTTCCTTAAAGCAATTAAAGTCTGAGGCCTTTCAGAGACTCAATTCAGATACCTCTTATAGTTTGTGAGTACAGTTTAGGAAAAAGAGTGATAAACTGCAGACCTGGTATTTTTCTGGTATCTGATTGAGTATTTCCACAACACATTGTGAAGCCTTACAGTCACTTTCATCAGAACTTCATGTCCCTGAAATTCTCCTAACGAGTTTAACATCCCAGCTCACTACTAGCCAGATTTTTCTTAGAATACCACATGGTCGAGCCAGGTGATTTGACACAAATATAGTCCATCTGATTTTCAAGGCTTAACAGATTTATGTCAAGAAAGCTTACCACAGTCCATGCAATAGAGTAAGAATTGAAAAATTTGTTCACTGAGATTACAAAATAACAGCACCAGCAGGTTGCCCACAAGAGCTAAATTATTGTCTTTGCCACCTAACTTCCATTGTTTCAACAAAATACTTCAACAAAGTCGTTATGCAGTACCATGTTCACATGGACAGCATGAATGGCAAAAGAAAATATCAAAAAAAGTTCAACATAATGTCATAGAGAAAAATATAATTTCTTTTGACAGGCTCCAAAGAAACACCGATTAGCAGGAAAAATAATGATTAAAGAAATAGGCAAGTCTGATGAAGACACTGGTAACAAAAAGAACATATAAACATAACAAATTACACACAGGTGGTATGGTTAAGAGCATCACTGCACAACCACTGGTAACAATTTTAAGAAAACAGCAGCTAAAAATCACCAAATGAGGCAATAATTCAACAACTTCAAGTAAGGACTTCAAGAGGCTGGCTGAAGATTTCTTTCACTGAACAATGAAATCAGTGAAACAAAAATAGCAAGGCACCAAAGCACTCAAGCACTTGGTGGATACAGAAAAGAAGACTTCTTATAGTAAACCTATTGTTCCTTCTTTTGATAAAGGCATAATGCATTTTTGCCTTATCATGGTAGTGATAGTGTTATAAAAGCCCATCAATTCAAGGCTATCTCACAGAGGTCATGCTGCAGACTGCAATTTAAGTCCAGGCAGGGAGGATAAACTGTTCCCAAGGGTAGACCACATTGTATTACATACACAACACAAGAATGATTCATAAGCTTTAAGAGGTTAGGGAGGATATCAGACGTGTGTATATTAACTGACAGATACTCTCAGATATGAGGGTGAAGAATGTTTTTTTTTTTAAACAAATGCAACGATAAGGAAATAGAAAACTAAGATGTTACAGAATTAATTCCAAGGCAACAACTCAATCTAGATGACCTTAGTGCAAGGTAAATTCTAGAAAATGCTCTGTCAAAATCGGTGTTGCATGGCCCCTGACAATATCTATTCCAGGTGAAAATACAGTAGTGAAAACTATCACCATAAAATAAACTTTAGTCAATCATAGTGCTTATCTATCAGTAATAAAATCTCCAGCGAAGAAAGACTTCAGAATTTAATGTAGAGCACTTTCAGGACAAAAAACATCCCAAATCACAACGTAGCTACAGACAATCTCAAAAACACTTGCATGTGCAGAAAACAAATGTATATATAATTTTTTTTGTTCTTTACAAATAAAAGCTCAGGGAATTGTCCCTACAGCACAGTTTGAATAAGAGTCTCAGCTGGTGCAAACTCATGCACTTAGAGCATGAAGTGCAACCTCTCACAGCTTAAAATTGAAGCTTCATTTACAAACATCTGGGTTTAGCTGCTGTGCAGGGTTTGCAAAGTTACCTTTCGGACTGAAGCCAAACGATTCATCATTAGAGACTCTTCTCTATCATCATCGTCATCCAAGTCCAACATGGGCATACTAAAGCTATCAATGATACTGCAGCACCTGGAGTTCTCATCCCTGGGATCAAAGGGATCCACGATAATTGGTTCAGTTCCTTTGATTTCACAGCGGCAGAAAGGGCAGCCTTGGCCATCAGATTCCTACAGCAAGACAAAAAGTAGATAAATTTTAAAAAAACCAAACAAAAACCAGCAATAATTTTAAAGGTAGGACTTACACCTTTCTACACAGATACATCCTTAACCAATCTCTACAAGCTTGTCAAGAAGTACTGGAGTAAACAGGAAACAGAATAACAAATATTTAACTACGATAAATCTTAAAATGACTGCACTTTTAAAGCTGTCTCTCTTCAATAGATTGAGCTTCACTTAAAAATTACTAATCCAAATGCAACTATTATCTCTACAAAGCACTGAAACAGTCTTAATATTACAGGTCAGGAAGCAACACCTTTCCTTTCAGGCTTACAATTTTGCTATTTCTTCAAGAAGGTGAGGTGTGTAGATAGAGATAATGCATTTTATTATATATCTTTTATATTAACCATGAAGTATTTCTTTTTCATTTGAAGTTAGGAAATGCAGGCAAGCTTTATGGCATGCAGCTTTTCTTCTTGGAAAAACATATTCAGTCCATCACAGCTGCAGCATTACCAGCATTCAGAGCACCTAAAACTACAACAGCTTTTTTCAGGTTTAAGTGAAAAATCAGGACTTAACCACACTTTTAATAAATTATGTAAGACTTATATAAGGAACTGTTTTCACATGTTACCAAAAACAGTAACTACTTGAATTTAATTGTATTCAATGATTTTCAAGCAGCCATATTCAATTCATCTTACTTTTTTCAAGAATATATTTTTTTCTCACCAGAAATAAGCCTTTAGATCTCGTGTACTAATGAACAAAAATATCAAAGTCTCTCAAGCACTTGAAATATTTCATCAAGAAGCACAACATAGATATGAATCATAACAAAACAAAAACCCATTACCAACCAAACAAAAAAACCGCATGAACAAATCCACACACAGAAGAACCATGATGCTTTGTGAGTTCAAGATAATTCAAAGTGAAATCAGAAATCACTTTGTGTCATATTTGCAGTCAGGTAGACAGCTAAGGAGATATGAGCACCAAAATTAATTCTAAACAACCCACCTATACTGAAATATAATCAAGCAAGCACAAGTTTTTGATTTCTCTGAGGCAAGAACAACTTTTAGTTTTTTCTAGCATCATTTTTATCTTGACATTTGCCAGTCTTACTAAACTGACAGATGATTTTACAGATTGTGGAAGAGCTATATCACAAGGCCAGGTAAGCATAAATGATGTCTCCTGACATCATATGCAGGATCAGTACTAGATTTTCATTTTGTATGGAAAGATGTATGTACTCTACTTTCAGCACCATAAGTACAACTAACTAGTCAACATTTCTAACTAAAGAAAATCTTCAAATTACATGGTCTTACTGAAGTAACCACTGTCAAGTGAAAAGAAGTCCTCCCTGACTCTATACAATTCCTTACAGCTTCATTTTCTAACATCAGCTTTATCAACGAGGCACAGAGCTTTCAGTTTTCAAGGCCTTCTTGTGCCTGTGTTGTCAAATAGTTCTGTACTAGCAGTTTCCATCCTTTCTTTTAAAAAGCCTTGGTAAACAATCACATCAGCAGATTTATATTCAACAATATGAATGTAAATCTGAGATGTCTATATTAATAGAGACGCTCATCCATGCCCTCAGAAACATTATTTAGGACATTATGAACCTTACAATGCTGCCTATATGCCCATACACTTTTGGAAAACATGTAGTTTTCAGACAATAGATTTCTGTGATATAAAATGACATTTTACTCCTGTTCCGTAATACCAAAAAAAAAAAAAAAAAGTAAACCAAGTCTTTCCTGAGAGATTGATCCTCATAAAGGTGAACAACTCAACCATCCTTAGTATTCTATGCAGATCTGATGCTGCTTACTCCATTTTTTTCTGCTTAGTGAAAACATCTGTATTGGATCTCCTGAGGCATGTCTAACGAGCCATTATGCTGCCAATTAAACAACCCACCAGAAGCTCACACCAGCTGATGCTGTTACAGCATAATATTTCTTCATTGCCTCACTAATTATACAAAAGTTAAATTTGTAGTGAAGTCTGAAATGTACCTGACCAATTACAGCTGGTAGCAATGTTCTGGTGAAGCCTGGTGCTTTCAAACATGCCAGTTCTCTGAGCCTAAACTGTTTTGTCATCATCTCCCTGAACCCCTAGCCCTCAGCCAAGCAGCGAGGACCTCAGCTTCTCAAGTCCCCAGAACCAGAGCACATCACTGGCTCAGCACTGGAACATTGCTGCTGCCATGCCGTGAGACACCCAACAATCAAAAGGACAAAGATTTCAGTCCTCCTGCTTAGCTCTGTCAGCTGGACCAAAAAAACAAATGAACAAGCAAACAAAAGCAACTAAACTACAGACCTCTTCAAATTTTTCTGAACTTTTTAAGTCAATGATTTATGCAGTCAGACCTCTATGTCTGCCATTCAAAATGAAACTTAAATAGAGAAAGGGTACTCCTGAAATGAGAAACATTGTTCCATCACAGCAGCTGCTTAGTAGTGAAATAAATACCCTTACGTGGCTATGCCTCAAATGGAATTTCCTCAGAATTTCTGATCTGTGGCCAATTTGAAAGATTTGTGTTTGGAACATCAAATTCAAATTTCACAAAGAACACAAAATTGGAAACTGAAAGTAGCTCTTTTTCAAGAAACCTTTATTGCTAATGGAAGAAAAACTCAAATGATACTTCTGATACATCATGATGGTTTGCCACTGAGGCTTTCCTAATTAGGTAGAAAATGTCCTAATTAGAAAAGGAAAATTATAGCACTTGAAGGCACGCCACAAATATAAGAGTGAAAACACATTAACTGAGGTGA
This sequence comes from Entomyzon cyanotis, assembly GCA_024500445.1. Taxonomy (NCBI): domain Eukaryota; kingdom Metazoa; phylum Chordata; class Aves; order Passeriformes; family Meliphagidae; genus Entomyzon; species Entomyzon cyanotis. Next base: position 3,166,448 of record JAKEPQ010000739.1, read on the forward strand.
ACTAATTTAAAAACAGGTCCAAAATGGACTAGACTCAAGGATTCTCTTCACTCTTCTCACTACATTTGTAAGCAAAGACTGATTGTTAACTGTGGAACAAAGTCAGAGAACTGGATGAGCCTTACTTCTCCCCATAAAATATAGATATAGAAGAGCGGGCAAGGAGGATACACAATTGTAAAGAGAAATGACCTCTGGTTTAGATTTTTACTTCTTAGGTCAAATGCTTGTCAACTGCCCTGAACTAAAGGTACCCATCTCCTCTCTTTTCCCAGACTGGTGCACCCATGAACAAGACAGACAAAACACACCAACTTGTGTCAAAAGGAAGTCTCTGGGTTTTTATGGACATTCCATAAATGACATTGAGAGAAGGGAGTTTGCCCTTCATTTGATCTCTTAGTCCAACAAACATCTAAAGCCATCTAGGTGTTTCAGCGCTTCACATGTTACTAACATGAAATACAGGCATCCTGAAAGATTAATTTTCCACAGGTCAATCCATGACCTGTACTACTGACTGAATCCTTCTCCCACCAAAGACATCCCTTCTTCTCATAAAATGCTGTCTAGTCAGTTACCCATTCCCAGCAGCTATGTGTCCTCTTTGTGCCTTTTAAATACATCATGAAGTGACCTGAGCGACTGAATTGGCACCAAATGCCCAGCCTGCACTGTCTGAGTAGATTCTGCACTCAGGAAACAGTTTCCACTCAGCAGCAGTCAGCAAATGGCCTTGGCAAGACTACAAGACCAGATTGCAAAGACTCCTGGAGCTTTATTTTTCACAGATTTCCAGTTTGCAAAATTAAAAAAGCTTGTAATTTTAAATATATACATCCTTGCACCTGGAAAAGTAAACATATACCCACATTGTAAACAGGAATGTAACAGAGAAATCCATCCTCTTCTCTGCCAACTAAACTATGACAGTACCTGCCACGCTGTGAGACAAGAAGTGCACATAAGGTGTCCACAAGGCTCTATCTTCACATCCTTGTCATTTTCTGCACAGATTTTACACAGCTGAAAAGTGGAACCCATTTCACAGTACAATTCATACTGCTCCTGTAACAAAAGAAAGTCAAGTGATTATTTCCTTCCAATGATTTGTTCACAAAGAATATACTTCTCCAAATGCTGTTTTCCCACTGGCTTTACTTACTTACCAAGGAAACTCTTCATACTGGTCTATTTAGAGGCCACACTACAGTTACTGAAACAGCTTACCTTTTTGCTTCTTCAAATCTGTGATATACTACAATTCATGCCAAAAAATGTTTAAAATATCTGTGCCTGTTAGGTTTTGTACAGACTTGTCACATGTAACTGCTACACAAAGCAAACATACCGCTTTTCTTTAGTTGCAGCTAAAAGGAAGATAATGAACATATAGTTCTAAGTGAAAAAATAAGTTATGAGTGGGAAGAAAACTGGAATTTTCTTTTCTGGTATAAGTTTAGGAAAGTATTGGATTGAAAAGTGACAAGCAAGAGGACTTTCTACCTACAGCAAGGATGTAGTATCGCAGTAGGTTTAAGCGCACAACCCTTGTGAAGGAAGTATGGCAAGAACTTCCTGTAGGATAACTTGGCAACAGCCATTCACAGATTATTCAGTACTTTGCACCCTTACAAGACTGACAGGAAGTAGAAGAGCACCATTAGGAGGAATAAATAACAGACAAAACTCAAGTCCGAACAGTTTTCTAGAATTAGTTATTGTTGGGGAACTGACAGTTAAATTCATTCCTATTGAAATAAGCTTTTTTTAGCCTTGAAAAAACAAATTTTGAAAGCTTAAATTAAGTAGAATCCAGGTCACAGGGAAACAAGCATCTACTGCTAAGTAAAGTGAGGGGACATGAGGCTAAGAAAGAGAAAACAAAAGATAGAGCTCATATCTGCAGCGGTAGTCAGTGTACTAAAGATGCTTAAGGTAGAGCTCTAGCAAAGAATCCATCTGCAGCCATCCAGCCCTACAGCCACTTTCATACCATCTTTTCATAGTTTAAGCAGGTACAGTGAAAACTTTAAACCGTTTCAGTTATATATTATTTAAGGAAGCGTTCACATAATTCAGACTCTGTTGAATTATCATCAGAATTAGCTAACAATGTCCTCATAACTACATTTTCAGAAACAACTGGATTCATTCAATGGATTCAAAATAAAACATGTTTGGCTTGTGACTAACAAGGTAATCACTGCCCATGTGCTGCTTCTTTCCTTGAAAATAAGCGAAGATATGGGCTAGAGTGCAACTCTGCACAACACAAATACCTGATAAATCTACATTACTCTTTCATTATTTTCTAAAAACTAGAGGGAAGAGATGGAAGTCAGAGAAGGGGAAGTATTCAGGTTTTCTTCAGGGAATTGGTTTTAGGAATTCTCTTACTTACAAAACAGGTATTTTCATAATGTTTCTGTTGTTTCTATAAACTACAATAGATGGTAAGGCATACTTCCTTTTAAAATATTTCCGTACGTGGAATGCACACAGAGCACCCAGAAGTACAGAAGGTTCAGCAGATCATTCCAGTCTGCTGAATGTGTTAATTTCTGCTTCTAAGGTCAATTTCAGCACCATTTTTCATCAACTATTTGTCTTAGGGTGGCTACTTCCTACTACTTGACTATCAAACATCTACACATTAGTCATATCACCATTTAACAAGACTATAAACACAACTACATGTTCTAATTTTCTCTGCAATTCCCTGCAAAGTGACTCTTTAGGCATTTAATTACTTCTGCTGTTTTGCCTGACCTTTCTTTTAATTTGCACCATAGACAAAGAAGAAAGGAGAGAACTGGATACCCTGAAACTGGTATCTTTGCAATGTATGAACTATACTTTTTCTCCTGGACTTGTCAACAAACTGTACCGCTCCTATTCAGGCTTCAAAACTATTATTTGATCCTCATTTTGTTTCTGTATTGCCAACTGCTATTAGCAAGGAAAAAACAAGCTAAATAAATATCAGAAAAACCTTTTAATAGCTGTTAAAACACTTCTCACTTGGAAAAGGCTCACAATAAACAAAACATTCCAAGACATGCTGTCTGCATCACCATCAGCTCTACAGTTTAAAGGATTATTATCCTGCTCTTCACCTAAGCCTTTCTATCAACAACATATTTTAACTCTTATGAACTTATTACTCACATTTTAATAAAAGCTTATTATCACTACAAAAGAAGAGAAGATTACAAAGTAACTCAAAACGCTGCAACATACCTGCGTGACTTTTATGTGATCATGTGGTGTGGGTTCACATAATCCCGTCAAATCAGGATTATAACTTCGTCCATCTGGGAACAGATAGCTGCATCACAAGAAGACTGTTATAAACATGCACATTTCTTTAGCTTTATTAGCTTCATCATACTTATAAAATTTCAAGGGGGCAGAATAATTTACCGTAGACGTTAATTAAAATAAATCATCTTTCCTCAGCCATCTATTTTTTCTTTAGAGTGCAACTGAATTGCTACATATTCATTTTGACACATGCTCAAGCATATTTACATAAGCAGAGGAAAGATTTTGACATCACTTGCATAGCTACCACCAGAATGCATCTGAGCTTTGATGAGCAGATAACCTTTCAGGGGTAGCTCAAAAGAGTATTATTTCAGATCTTTGTTTCACAGTGAACTCATACTTCCTAGTGATTTCCCCACTGAGAGCATCATGCTCAGGGGCTCAGACTGTTTCAAGTAAAGCAGCAGAAAAGAAGCTAACACATTTGTGTGTGTCTGTGTGTATTATGATATATATAATATTATATATGTGCATATCTGTGTATATTGTGACAAGAATCTACACTGAAAACTTACAATGCAGACTGGACTTAAGCAAGAACTGATGGGAGCATTTCAATCACGTGGGAAATTTACAGTGATTTACAACCCTAAGTTGTTCTACATTCAGGTTGATGTTGCCTGTAACTTGGAAACGGTTTCTTAAAGGTCATATATTGTAAAAGTCACATAATGAAAAAGTTATAAGTTACAAAAACATCACTCCACATTAAATATTCTCAGCTTCAATTTTTGTTCGCTCAGTTTTTGTCAGAGAGAAACACTACCAATATAAGCGTGTTTTTATTACAGGTATGAAATCATCAGACCTGAAAAAAAAATACTAGACTGTGTAGGACTGAGAAAAATTACACGATTGCAAAAGATTTATCAATTTTTTTTTTTTTTTTTGAGGACTGATCAATTGCCTTTCCTTTTTCTTTCCCATTATATATATTTATATTTGGTATACCAAAAGACGTACCCCAGTGAAAAGATTCTGACACCAAACATTTTTCTGTTACTTCAGCCAACCTAGTAAAAATGTACTACTTCACTCTATAAACTTACATTGTCTAATAATTATAAATCTTTTCAGTAAACTATTAGAATGTGGAAAATGTTCTGGTTGCACAATATATAAAAAAGCAATTACACAGCTTTCAAATCATTGTCCAGAGTTAGACACATGAATAACTGGAAGTAACTGTTCAATAAGCTTAAGTGCATTTGGGACTCTTGATGGGGCTGTGGGGGGAAGGAGGGATCAATGCAACAGCTGTCTCAATTTATTTCCTCATGGAATTTATTTGCTATGAGATATGACTTTGGTTAACTTTCAGTAACTCTGGTTAATGGAATTAACTAGAAACAAGTGTTTTTTAAATGAATTAAATGAATGGTGCTTAAACTCTGACGGAATACTAACCACCATATGCAGATTCTCTGTTTTAAACATCTTTAACTGCCCATATAAGCATTAGGAGAACAAAGGAATCAGGATTTCATAGCCATGGTGGCTATGAGAATTTATACTTACAATCCTTCCCGGCTGCCATCAATCAAAGCTTGAAACAGAGGCTTATTGTGAGGTATGGTCTGCAGTATGTTCCCATCACCAGTCACATACCCAATGGCCCACTGGCCCAGGCGAGTGCAACTCAGTCTGAAAATGTAGCTTGATAAAAACAGGATGAATGAAAAGTCAGTGTAATTCAGAGTTCAGCCAAAAAAAAGTGAAGAGAGCAAAGACTGCTTCTGTTTCAGACACTGAATTGGGTCCCTGAACGTTTGGGTCAGATTCCCAGTTCTGCCATGTAGAACCTTAAATAAACCTGCATCTTTTACACTGCCAGTTTCTCATGGGCAGAAATCAAGTAAGAGTACCTGCCTACCCCCTCCTTTTCATCTGCTTGTTTTTCACTTCTCAAGAGCGAAAGCTGCACATTCACTGTGAACAGTCTCACTCAGACATGCCCATAAACCTCTTCAAGAAGAGTGCATGATATTATCAAGTCTCCATAGCTACAACAGACACCTCTTGTGCATATGCAGGCCAATAACCTGAACAAATGGAAGGAGAAATATAAAGCATCTTTAGATACAACAGAAATGGGGAAGATAAATGATAAAACCTGCTCTACTAGCAAAAGGTAATTTTGTGTGAACCTGTGGAGGGGAACAGAAGAAATATCACCTCTATTCCAGAAAAATCAGATATTAACGACACAATTGGATCTAAATTTAAATACTTCTGTGTGTTACAGGTGATAGCTGGGAGTATACATAATGTAGACAGAGAGCACAATCAGAAGAAAAGGAAGATTACAGGCAACAGGATTGGGCATGTATAGTGCTTCTTACCAATATCTCCCTTTCATGTCAGACACCATCTCACATGCAAAAACCTGAGAAAAGCATCTCACAGTGAAAGACCACAAGCTCAATTCTGTATTATAGAGCAGCTGTTCTGAATTACACATCAATACTTTATTTAGCTCCAAACTAGTACGAGTAATGTAAGCCTCTCTGAAGTCTGACAGAGCTCCTACAACCTTCAGCAGGGCCCACATTACACTGAAGTACTAATTACTCATTTGAACAGAATCTTGTAATTTGCAGGATGTTTTAGTCAGATTAAAGAATAAATTTCACTTCATATCCCCCCTTTCACATTCCAGCATTTCACCTAAGCAATTCAGAAAGTAATTTTCTGATGTGCAGTAGAAAGCTATCTTAAAACTAATTCTCTATTTACAAGGAGCATAAAAGCAGCTTGGGATAATTTCTCTATCACAGCATCAGGATCAATAATAGAGAAAATACTAAGTATATCAACCACTCTCAAAATCAACCTAGTTATCTGACTTATGTAGTAGTGTCAGTATCAAGCTAAAAATCAGTGTTACTCTGCTGGAAGCACAAGATTTTTGTATGTATGCACATGACTTCTTGGGTAACTTAAGATACAGGATATTGTTTACTAAAAATCAAAAGAAGCCAAGTATAGAAGATGGGTATAACTGTTGGGAGACTTCACTAATAAGTTTCAAAACAATGCACTTCAACTATATGTACATGTGCTTCCGCAGAGGTTTAGACAAGTAGACATTAGGGAAAAAGCTTCATAACTGTAAGACAGAACTAGCAAACTAAATGGTAAGTAATACAAGATTAAATCCATTATTGAATTTTTTTTCCCATCTGAGTGAAGAAAAAAGTCCAGGACAACAGTGGAGTAAATGGTAAAAGCTCCATTTAAATAATTCACTGTGTACAACACCACATAAAAAGTATTTAAAAACTCTATGCATCATGATCTTTAATCTGACTGATTGCTTTTCAAGGTGAAGAGTTTACAATAGAGAATGATTACTGGCAAAGAAATAAGAAGATGTGAAACACAAAAGGAACACAAAACTACTGATTAATTTATAGCTTCAATGTTACCGTGAAAGATGTTAAGATTATTTTTACTTTAGTATTAAGTAAGAATTCTATGTAAATTTTGAAAATCAAATTATATTTTAAAATAAGCTTTTTAAGAATGCATTGCTGGTTTTACCTGATTCGGAAGAAAGAAAAAGTAATTTACTTTCAATTTCTTTCTGTTTATTTGTATTTACTTAGACTTTAGCATGCTAATACAATATTTTTTTGCTTCACTTCTTCAATGCTGCAGTGAGTGTTCAATAAAATGCAAAAATATGCAGACTAGAAGTACAAACCTGCAATAATTATGTAGGTTCTGAGACAGCAAACTTATTTGGAAAGCAATAGGCAGCAAAATCTCTCACCTCCCAGGTTTAGTGCTGTATTTCTGCAGTCTTGCTTTCACTTCATCATATGTCAGGAATGCCATATATCCAGGATGTGTCACAGCTAGGAAGTTCCAATTCCTTAAGATTGAGCCCCACGGCTAAAAAGAGAAGACAAACAAGTAAAGAGATGCAGCCAGGTAGTTCTGTATTTCTAGTAAAACTCAAGTCTGTATGTCAGAGAAGTGTTTTAGCTCCAGCTGAAAAATACACTTTTGCTTTAGGTCTAAATGGTACAAAGGACTGTCTTATACACCCAACTTTGCTACAAGTGTTCCTTCAAAAGAATTATTCCAAAACCACCAAGTACAAATTTTTGGATAAAGTTACTGAAAAGACCCTGAATTTAAGAGATCTTCTATTCATTGCTACAAAAAAATATTAAACATCATATTTAGTTAGAACCTGGAAACTATGACCCAATGATGGTTTAATTAAAACACATTTAAGCCTATTCTTGAGAGGTCCTGAAGCACTTTCATAGTTAATGATAAGTAACACTAACAAATGAATAGTAATAAAGCTGCTAGTTTGAGCTGTCATTCCTTTTCTCTATTATTCTCTACTTCTTGATTTCTTCAGTCACCATAATGGTAGTAAAGCCAGGAAACAAAACAAATATTGACAGCACTTCACCTGAATATTTGCTGACCTGAATAGCAAATGCTTCAGAAAACGTAGTGAAACATGCCTGATATGCTATCACTTCAAAGAATACGGAACAGTCCTTTGCTGTAAATGAAGGATGATTTTTTTAAGTAATGGATTAATACAAGTATATAAATGTCCATTGGCAGCATTTGGAAAGTCAAGAAACTGCCTCTGAATGGTTTGCAGATTTTTAATCTATTTCTCAAAAGAACAAGGCAGGTGAAGTTAAGTGACACAAGACAAGAGGCTTGTGCTCTTATGTGCCCTGCAAATTCCCTTTTAAAGAACTTCTAAGGGCTAATCAGGCAGAGATGAAATGCCTGTGTGACATGCTTGAGCAGATTATCCTAACAACTCTGCTTGAGAGTGTTACATTTCCCAAGCAAACCCTAACCACTACTTAAACACAGATGAAAACCTGTTTATTTTAAAATTAATACCTCTTCAAATTGGACACATGTAATAGGAGACAGGTTTCAGCACAGAGGCCATAAGAAACCTGAAGTGTTTAAATTTGTCCAAAAGCAAGGAGGAAAAAAAAAAATCCAAGTCCTAGATTCAACACTGCATCTTGCCAGCTCCTTCAACAAGTTCAACAAGGCCAAGTGCAAGGTCCTACATGGGGCTGGGGCAATCCCAAACACAGTGTAGGCTGAGTGGAGAATGGACTGGGAGCAGCCCTGGTGAGCAGGACTTGGGTGTGCTGGTGGATGAGAGGCTGGACACAAGCCAGCAATGTGCACTCACAGCCTGGAAAGCCAAATGTGTCCTGGGCTGCATCCAAATCAGCATGGCCAGCAGGGGAGGGAGGGGATTCTCCCTCTCCTCAGCTCTCGTGAGACCCCAGCTGGAGAACTGCATCCAGCTCTTGGGCCCCCAGCACAGGAAGGACATGGACCTGCTGGAGCAGGTCCAGAGGAGGGACAGTAAGATGATCAGATGGATGGAGCACCTCTCCTATTAAGAGAGGCTGAGAGAGGTAGGATTATTCACCCTGGAGAAGTCTCTGGGGGAACCTGGAGCAGCCTCTCAGTACCTAAAGGAGTCTACAAGAGAGCTGGAGAGGGCGTGGAGTGATAGGACAAGGGGGAATGGTTTTGAACTGAAAGACTGTAGGTTTAGGTTGGATATCAGGAAGAAATTCTTTACTCTAAGGCCCTGGCACAGGTTGTCCAGGGAAGTTGTGGCTGCCCCATCCCTGGAAGTGTTCAAGGCCAGGTTGGATGGAGCTCTGAGCAACCTGGTATAGTGGAAGGTGTCCCTGCCAATGGGAGGACATTTGGAACAAGGTGATCTTTAGTCTCTCTTCCAGCCCAAACCATTCAAAGGGAAGAACTCACAGGTTGCCCTGTGTACACAGAATATAACAAAAGCAGAAGTGTTAAACAGGACAATGTTTGTACATTTTCTCTTCTATGGAAGTATTTTCTCACCAAAGGACACATTAACAGTAGCAGACTGAAGTTCCTTCAGAGCATCCAGATATTCTGCTTTGCTAGCCTTCTCTCTCACCAGAGAACACAGCACTTAAAGCTGTGCATACATACAGTGGGGAGGCAGGGGGAGCAACTTCACTTTCACAGGATCTCCATAAAAACTAGTCTTGCTTTCTTCTGTGAATAACCATCATTATAAATGCAGCTTTTCTGTAACGTAACCCACAGTTGGCAAAACAGTATTTTGATTACTTAATTGGGATTTTCTCTCTGTGGGTGTATGCACACATAGTTACAGAAGCTGTTTAAAAACTAGAGAAGTAAAATCTAACCTCCTGGGAGAGGTTCTCAGACCAAGTTCAGTGCAAGTTCAGTTCAACAGTTATGCAGCTATTGCACCAGTTGTTAATCTGTTTGGCAAAAGATATCTCTCTACTTCTCTGTTGAATTAAAAGTTAACCCTTACCAGTCATCTCTCTTTACTTGTATCAATACTGCTGACCCTCTTCTTCTAGCACAAGGCATGGTAATGAATCAAACCAGCAGTGGGTTCACAAAGAAAATAAGGGACCAATATTTGTGGTTAAATTAAACTGAGATTACTGACACCATTAACATCTGCAACTGTGATACAGTTTTGACTAAGAATGGAGAAGAGAGAATCAAAATCAAAACTCTGTATAGTAAAATCATTAATCACCTCCTGCCAAATTTTAGTATCAACTTCATAATGGCACCCTTTCCCACCACAGCAAACTAGGACATCTAAGCAACAATTAGAATAGAACAATGTACAAAACAGAACAAATATCAACCCAGGGTTTGATGTAAAATCGGTATTTTGAACATATCTCCACCAGGCTAAAGAATAATCATATATTCATTTACGCTGGAAAAAGACCTCTAAGACCATTGAGTCCAACTGTTAACCCAGCACTGCCAAGTCCCCCAATAAATCATGTCCTTAAGCACTCGATAATCCTTGCAGTGAAGAAACTTTTCCTAATACCCAGTCTAAACCTTCCCTAGTACAATCTGAGGCTCCACACAAGTTTATCACTGTACAAAGTAAAGAAAATAAATTATCAAATAAATGGTTGTATATCTCAATGGCTTCTATATACAAAAGAAATATCCAAAGGGATAAACTCAGAATCAATATACCTAATATGCATGCAAACCAATACAGCCTTCTATATTGTCTAAAATACTTCAAGTATGTACTGTAGAAGGGACAAAAGGTTAAAATAGGTACATAACAAACATAACAAGCTTATTTCAGATAAACGTTTACAGTAATACAATAAATACTATTCCCAAATATAGTTCCATGTTGTAAAAAAACAGCAAAGCATTAATGGCAAAAATGTGCTCATAAAACAAGAGGCCTACATTTAACCTAAAAGAAAGTTAATATATTAACTTCCCTCATGTGTTTGTAGAAACACCTCATATATGTCTATTCAAAAGCACAACAAAAAACGCAACTAAAACTCTGATTTATCTGGAGGTCTACAATTCTAGGAATATATTTTAAAATAGTGAAAAATAAGTAAGCAGCAAACATGAAGATATTGTGATAACACTAAATATGTGCAGAAATGAAGCAAGCGTTGCTGGATGCTTTCAGTTTTTCAGTTGTGGGTGTTGCTGCCTCACACACCTCTGAAGGACTAAAAGAAATGAACAATTTATTTCTAAATCATAATATTTCAGTTCTTTCTGTTTTCAAAAAAAATCTACTTCCTTGCCTCAGGGCACTAAGCTTCTCAAATTCACACAAGTATCTAATATTTTCAAATCTTACCTGAAATAATCTAGTGAAGATATCAAATTCGAAAATTGAAATGTAGTCATTGCACGTCAAGTCAATAGTAGATTTAAGAGCCATTGCTTCCAAACCAGAGCTAATCTGATGAACTTCATGAAGGCACTGCCTGAACACTTTCCATGGCACTATAGTTCTGTGAGAGGGGTAGAAATAATAATTTTAATAAAACCATATATTTAAGATTTGATACCTTGTTTAGACATCAGAACTGAACTTTTAAAGAAATGAAGTGGAACATTAATTTGGTGTCTCTACAGAGGAAAAAAAAAGTACAAATTAAGTTTTCTGAAAGCAGCCTAAGCAAATAGAAGAATGGTTTACCTTCCTTTAAACACAGCTGAAGTGTCCTTTACTTCACAATGATAAATATTCAAGCTTTCTTAGGAGGACAGCAAAAAGAACACTGCAGAAACTAAAATACCCTAGTAAGCAGATGTTGCAACCAATCTCACATCCTTTCGGAGGTAATGTAAGACAAGCTCTGTGACCAGCTCTGTGTTTGGTGAAGAACTCCTTTCTTCACAGCCTCTCTTCCCAGAATAAGCATCAATTTAATAGCTACAGTGATATGACTTTTGCTATAGCTAAAGCTTATGAACAGTGGTCAATAACATGACAGCAATATTGGTCCAAGCCCTGTCATAAACCCTGACACTTACATTAACTTTAATAGACAGGAAATTATAATTACCCTTTCTAACACATGTGTGTTAGAGAAAGGCATGTTGTGTCAGATCCAGTTTCTGCTTGTACAGTTGAAGATAATGCAGGTTAGTTATTTTACCAACCAAGAAACTGTATTTGGAAACTGGGATGAGGTTGATCACTTGAATGTGTTCCACCTTATCACTCTCAGTAATAGCAATTCTTGTGTCATTATAGTCAAATCCAAATTTTGCAAAGCCATAACCCTTTCTCTTAAAAATGTTCCACCACAGTGAGATCAGATTACATGATATTTTAAAAACCTTTTAATTAACCAAAATATAACTAATGTATAATTATTCAGGACAAGATCTCACACATTCATAGGAGTATTTTGTTAATAACTGCTAAATCAACAAAAGACACAGACCTCACAAACAAACAAGAAGATTTTATTAAACTGCCTTAGTTTTTCTAACTATTTTCTCATGCAGAAATGTAAATTACTTAGTGTGAGGGGAGGAACCAACTGTCTTAAATTGGCCCTGCATAACAAATACTGTGCAGTTATCCTAAATTAAAACAAACAGTAATTTGAAGTACAACACTAAAGATACACTCCTCTATTTCTATTGCATAAGATATTCACTACATTTCTAAGTGCAAAGAAATCTACTTGTTAAATGCAGGTTGGTATTGAGAAAGTCATAAATGACAAAATGGGAAGTCTAATAGATCACAGCAGATACTTTCATCTGTGTATGAAAAACAGGAAACCACAAAGAGCTCAAGAGAGATACCACATCAGATGCCATTTAAGAAAGAATGCACATCAAATTTTCATTAGGGCAAAAAGAGAATGAAACATTGCACTAAATTCAGACAAAAAACCCTAGAAAAGTCAATGCTTTTGTGGTGTTAAAGTAGTCGTAGTTCAAGTGCCTACTACTTATTTAGCTCCTGTAACCATGGCTCCAAAATGTTTTCTGATTCTCTTTATAAACCACCCTAAGTGGTTACAGCACTGGGATCATGCTGAAATGGAGTTAGAAAACTTTGAGGGTTGATTGTGGGGTTTTGTGAGCTTTTTGTTTGGTTGTTGTTTGTTGGTATTTTCGGGGGTGTTGTTTGTTTTATTGCTTTCAGGTTTTCTAAAGGTTAAGACAATAACCCTTATACAACAACAAAAAAAACCCCAATAGACCATGTATTAGATATGATCACAGCCATACTACACCTTAACTGTTTTTTCATGCCTTGCCCAAGACAGTTTCTCAGATGCAATTAATTAGATGCAATTAATAAGTAGGGTCTTTGGCTATCTCTTCACTTGCACCCTGCACCCCCAAAACTCAACCAGCAACAGAGAAAACAAAAGTCCGCAGGAGCACATGTTTTTAGAGCTCTGTTGGCTAGTACTTTGGCTTAGACAGAAACCAGATGCTGGGAAATGAGTGATTAGCTAATGAATAACATCTAAGGTTATTTTTTGGGATTTCTCCAAGAACAAGTGTTTGGAATAGTGGTGGCCCAAATTTAAAATGCACGAAATTCAGCAGATTTTTCTTTTTCTGCAGCTTCGTGGAATAGGTCTTTTATCTTCTGCTTTCTTTAAATAAAGGTGTGAATTGGTTGTTGAAACTTGTTAACTCCTATTTCTCAGCAGCTACTTTGTAGAGTTATCACTCCTAAATACTTCAAAACAGCACCAGCCAGGGATCCTTTCTCCCCCAGTGTCTCTCTCCAGTTTATCCACACATATGCCGAGCTCTTTTGAGACCTTGCAGACAGCACACACCCACTCCAAGTGTGGGGGCTACTGAGTCTTCTCAAGGTGAAGGTTTCTGATACATCCTCTCCTCCTGCTCCTACCTCAGTGAAACCCAGTGACCTTTCAGGCACCCTGAGAAACATCCTCCTCTGGCAGAGATCTGGGAGGATCACAGACAATGAAAGAAGCTTTCAGAGATGGCTGGCAAGTTGAGTTTCCGTTTAAATTAACATTTCACTGCTCTTGCTTTCTTGTGTTTTAGGGGACAACAGCCTTTGAAGGCACCTGTTCATTATTCAAATCTAGAGTTATTTTAAATGTTTGGGGAAGTGGCAGGGGCAGTGGGAGGGGAAAGGGAACAGGACCTATTAAATCAAGGTTGAGATTGGGACTGTCCTAGTTAACAGCACGTTTAGACTGTTATTTAAATATACATATGTTTACATACACAAAAAACTGCCCTTAGAGAAAGAAAAAAAATAAAATCCTGTTTGCAATGAAACCACTGCCTGCCACATTCAGCTCCTGAACCGTAGAAGGTATGTCCTATAAATATTTCCAGGGATCTCTGTCCTTGTAATATTTGTTGTATCATGTCCTAATGATACTCTGCACTAGAGGCTGGCAGATATTCTGCACATGCCTCATGCTATTAGGCCAAACCTGTGGACACTTGTCTAGGAGATGAGTCAGTCAGCTCTGCCTCAGCTCATCAGAAAGATGTGATCTGATGTCTTGGTAACATTAGTTCTCTACAGAATTAGGCCGAGGGAGTGCAGTGCCTCAGTACTTCAGGTATTTAATTGCAGTTACATAAGCAATCCCTTGCAGAGGAAGTGCCCAGGGCTGACTCCAGCTGAGACAATGTTCTGGGGAGTCTCTCTCATGAGAGGATGGTACTAAACAGGGACTGTATTTCCCTCAAAGGTTTGATGCCCAAAGTTTAGAGCCCTGATGCATATGTACACATTACAAACAGATATCCCCAGAGCTCTGGTAACAGTTTCTATTTTTATAACACAATTTGGGAAAAAAATGCAAAACAAACTGACTAAATACTGTTACTGTGCTACATGTTAATTTATTGCAACCCTATATTAGTTAAAAAATCTTCAGAAAGATAATAGTAGAAGGAAACAAACATATGAAGAAAGACACGGTGCACATAATGTACAGTAGTAAAAGGAGAGAAGGACCTTTTACTAGGAAATCCTAATCTCTACCTGCCAAACTTTTAGGAAATTATTTATACACACAGTGTCCTTTTAATGCCTTTCCTCACCATTAGAGTAGAAGCAAGCTCATGCCAATTTAAAGAAAGAAAACAAAATAAAACAAATGATCCTGAAAAATATTTCCTTAAGAGGTTTTCTATGCACCTCTCAAATCAACCAAACTATCTGGATCTTGGTATTTACGCTGGGATTGTTTGCTTAAAGAGTCCTGTCAAAAACCGTAAAATAAGCCATTTCTCCTGTCAAAAACCCTAAAATAAGCCATTTCTCCACATGCCTCTGTAAATGACACTACTTCTCTCCCTTTCTTCTGAAATAGTAAAACCACTAAGTGTATTTGAAGAACAATGAATTCAAAAGTGTTCTAACTGAAGTATAAGATTTTAAAAGTACTGTTATATAGCATGGTATCTATTTACTGTTGTTGGCACACATCAAAGTGAAGTATGACTCTATAATCTCAAATACCGTGTTTTAAACACCACCCACACAACTTCCATATGCTTAAAGGAAAAGGATTAGTGTCTAGCATGTGATTTTCAAGCAATTTAGCAAGGAATTTAGGTCCTCTCTTCCCTCCTGCCCTGATCATGTGTACATAGGATTTTTTTAACTCCCTAAACGTTGCTACATTATTAAAAGGCAAAAGACATTAAAATAAACCTGGAGATGAAGCATGCATTTTCTGAGCACGAAGAGTACAGCACTTGTGTAAAACTGCCGAGATGCAGCTATCCTGGAATGTCAAGTGACACTGTTTCCATTTGAACCAGAGCAGACCACAAGAATGTCTAGGAAGGTAAACATGTACCTGTATAACTACACTTACTGTGAACATTTTTGTCTGCAAGAGACTCTGTCAAATGTTGCCAAAAACCACAACATGAAAAGACCATTACTGTTTCCAGAGCAATCTCAAAAATATTCAAGCAAATACTGACCCAGATAGAAACAACATTCTTTGTAAGTCTGCCGTGAGCAATGTGGATTTTGACTTATCACCACTGAAAAGAGCATTTTCTTAAGACTGCTGCTTCAGTTTTAAGTGAGAGGCCACATGTTTCCACTGCTTCTGAACTGCAGAGCAAATAATTGACACACAGAAGGCTTGAGAAATTCAGTCCTAAGGGAAAAAAGGAATTCTGCCATATCATGCCAGCACAACTGCTAAACAGTGACATCATTCAAAACAAATACAGACTAATCTAAATCTAATGAGAATAGAGAAGGTAAAAGAGAGAAAATGATACTTATGGGGAAAATATACCACCAAAAAAAAAATCCACTTCCAAAGCTGTGTAACTGGACATTGCTGGAGAGACAGCAAGTTCTTTCAGATACAGGAAGTCTATATTTCCTCAAGTGTCCCCAATGGGATACACTTCTCTGTATTTTCACTCATCTCTAACCACAAACCCAAAGCACAGTCATGCTTTTGCACATCATTTTATACCTAAAACACTGCCTCTCCTGCCTATCCATCGAGAATCCTGTTCTTCTGTCTCATAATCTTGTGTGCCAAGTATTTGAACTATCTTCTATCTTTTGTACCTGCAATTTTACCTTATTCTTAGCTACCCAAAATAGCTGTGAAGACTGTTCTTGTCCATTTTCTAATCCTATTTTGCAACCTTCCACTGACTACTCCTCTGCAATATTACCTGTTGTCTTATTCAAACTTTTTCATCTTGCATTTGTGGGAAAAGGTCTAGCAAAATTTCTGTCTCACTAGAACTCAGGGAACAAACAGCACCTTCTGTCTCTAGCTCACGTTTAAACAAGTTTATCAATAAGCCTGTGCTACTGATCAGCCAAGGAAGGAACAACACTACAAAAGCCCTGTTCCTGTTTACTTCCATTCTCTTTAAAAGTTCCTGTTATTCAAGACACCTGTCTTGACAGTGATGAGGGCAATGGCATTTGGCTCGCTGCCTCTTCATCTTTCATCTCTTTGGCTTCCCTTTACACTTCAGCTCATACTCTGATTTGAAGCTCTCTGGGTCAGGACCAAATCTTCAGACTGTATTTTTACACTGTTCTGGCAACAATAGGGCTCTTGGGCACTATCAGCAGCAGGAACAGAAAATCAAGTAATAAATTAAAGGGATTAACAAGGTGTTAAAACTTAGCTTATCTGAGGTCTCTTGAACTTGGAAACATTTAACTGTCAGATAAGTTGTGCATTGTGGTCTGCTTGTTTTACTGCTTCATCTGTGAACCCAAACCACTGAGGCTGTGTCTGCTCTACCCTGAGCCAAAAAGCACTGACCACAGCAGAACCACAGCTACGCAAAGTTTAGAATATCAATTTGAAATGCACTGTTAAACTGCTACTATTGAGAAATCAATAGCCACATTTTTTCATAAATTCCAATAAAAAAAAAAATACATTTGATTCCTCATCTGGAAAAAGGTATAGGAGAATTAAAATAATAATGTCTCTGACCCCAACAGTGAAAGAATTTCTATCTCCTCAGCAACTAAAAGGTGAAGGGAAATCAATTTATCTGAAAACCATAAGATAAATGTTTTAAAAATTTTAGTTTCACAATGAGGAATAAAAGCTTAAAAGTTAAAATAAATGGCAGAACTGTGGAAAAATGAAAATCTAAGAATATTGACATTTTGCTGCTGATTCATTCTGCAACATGAAGACAGCCACAAATCACAAATTTCAATAGTTACCAAGCCCTGCATGACTTCACTGTAGTTTTCAAATTCAGAAGCTGAAAGATCTGTTAGGCCATCTCACCCACTCTCCTCAGATCAGGATTGCTGCCAGTGACATTTTGCACATTTTTACTCAGAACAGAAAACAAGTAAAAGATGGAAGGTGCTATTGAAACAAGTGAGGAATCAGGGGAAATTCTCATCAAGCACTACACGGTAATAAAATGTGGCTAATGAAGATGCTATCAGATTGTGTTTTATATGCATATTTACAACCCACTGAGGGGTTACTGAAGTATCTGTAAACAAATGTAACTGCTGATTACATGCCTTATAATTTCAGTTCCACTTAACATTACTGTTTAGCTGTACATTTAACTAGCACATTCTCCAGCACAGCTATAATGGTGAACCCGGGGTGAAGGTTCACTCCACTAAAACCACCTGCTCCAATCATTCTACTCTACCAATCGGTACAAATTAAAAAAAAAAAAAAAATCACATCTTCTCAACTTCACTACTTTCCTGCTTTCGACACTATCAAGTTCTTTCTTGGTATAGGTAAAGCTTTTGTCAATTGTGTCCACACAGCCTGTGAAAATGCCAGGGAGAACCTACTCCAGCCATTCAGCCTTTGGAATGCTCTCACTGGCTCCTGATTTTTGTTTTCACAAAGCAAATCCAAACTGTCTTTTCCCTCATCTCCCTGACACATTTTCTCTGTCAGCTTCCTTGACAAAATCAATACACCAAAACCATCCTGGGCCTTCTATTGAACACTGCTGACCTCCTCACCTACCCCCTAGTTTGGATACATGTTTTACTTCATCCTTGCAGAGAAATCAATACCTCCATTTTTTCCGTCTTCACACTGCTATTAGGACCCTTCTCCTTCCATGCACATAATCAAAATCTCATTATCTCCCACCTTGATTAATCAATCCTCCCTATACACTCCTAAACCCCACATTAGTGTCTCCAGATCCCTTCCAAACATCCTGTAACTTGCACGGTTCCCTGTTCTCCTCTGAAACATGCAATACTGGAAAAGCTTTGCAATTGTAAAGGCTCTGACTGTTTGCCCCTTTCACACTTTCTGCCTGTGTGAGGGCTGATGGTTTCCATTATCGACGTATCTGCTGCTCTCACATAGTATTCCCTCCCAGACAAGCTCCTCCAATGCCTGGCATTGTCTAGAAGTTTTTTAGGGGTATACCAGCAATGTGAAAGCTGAGGAGGTATTTGAAGGCCAAGCATATGTGTTTCTCTCAGCACTTTGCTCTGAGGGAGCCTTTCAAATGACTCGCTGAGTTCTACATGGTGTTTTCAACAGAAATCCAAACAGCAGCTAGATGTGTGATCGAAGCGTTGAAACAGCCTATACATTTATTTTGCTCATGAGTTTGATGCCATGTGAATATACACCTGACTAGCTCTAAACGGAAAAAGGACTGCACATTGTGACGCTTATTAGCAACAAGAAAAATAAACTTAGTTGTAGCTGCATAATTTTGTGGCAAGTGTTCAGACAGACAAATGTAACCAACAAAATTAAAAGTTTCCTATTCACTGGCAAAGAGCAGTGGAAAAAAATATTTTCTTTCTTTTACAGTACAAACTGGACTCATTAAAACTGTCTGTTTTGGATTTTATTCCTCAGCAAAATACAGTATGTTGCTTTCTGTGAATGCAAGCATAGGTCACATTTTCAAAAACTGAAAGCCAAACAGTCAATTTAAAAATATAAATTACTATTGAATGCTTTCTTGTTATTTAAAATATTTCAACTTAAAAAATAAAAAAATGTCATATTTCAGAAAGAAAAGAGTACAAAAATTGATTACAAAAAGAAGCATATCATTCATTATGTTTAGAAACAGGAAGATTGTTTTTATGATAATACTATGTTGAAAAAATCATAAATTAATCTAATTGTTCCAATTACCTCCTTCCAATCAGATCAAACTGCAACAGAATTATTTCTTGTGCTACAGTTTACCATCAGAAGCCAAGATCCCACACAACTTGCTTTTTATTTATGCTCTAATCTTGAGCAGCATTACTTAGAGACCCAAAGTAAGGGCTGCTTTTTGCAAACAAGTGAGGGTCCAAGCTTGCCCTGCAAAATAGAGATGCAGCCAGGAAACACACAGCTGAGTTCTTTCCTGTACTCCTTTACTGCAGTGCCTGAGTAGAGTTGGGGTTTTCACCAAGTCCTAGGGGCTTACCTTTGGTGGTCAGGTTAGGGAAAGATATTGAGTTGTTTGCAAAATCTTTATGCAGGCTTTGCTTCTAGGGAAGTGATACCAGCATATTTGCAAACTAATTTGTCATAACAGGCCCATTGTAAAGAATGTGGCTTACGGGAATAGCTGCCATATATTTCTAAAAGGATTAGAAAATAATTAATGTTTAAAAAGCTTCAGGCATTTTGTTTAACAAAGAGATTGAACATAATGCCAAATAACCTTTTTTCTCATCTGTTTGTTTGACATATATGCTGTTACATGTTTTATAGCTACTTAAGCACAATTAACTAAATCTGAGATAATAGCAAGGCTGCCAAGCACACACTACTGCTCCTTGCTTAGAAACCAGCTTCACTTTATTAGAGAAGAGCTGGGAACACCAGTAACAGTGATTATTTACCTAGTCTGAAAGTAAAGAACCTGACCAGAAACAACTCAAAAAAATTTCCAAGCTATAGTACAAAACCAAAGACACGTACGTTCAACTGGATGTCCCCGAACTGCCTTGATTCCTAGACATTCTTGATGCATTGATGTTTTGGGCAAAAAAACCAACAAAACCCTAACATCTTACCCTCCCTAAACAAACAACCAAACAACCCCAAACACCAAAAAAACCCCCTATCAGAGTACACAGGGGAGAACAGAGAAGGTCAGAGGGTTTATACTGAAGGTTCATATTTGAAGTTGCACCCTATACAGAAATTTGCATAAGCAGGAAAAAAAACAAAGCCTAGAAAAGGCATGGCAAGAGCTCTGGGGCCATGAAAAGTTTTAGAAATAAGAGCTCCAGGAGATGAGTCAGGAGAGTTAAGTGTGAGCAAGACAAAGACAAGGGTAGAGCTGAATGGTTCAGATGAAGAGATGCAGTCAAAAGTTTCTTCCTACCAACCTTGTTCTGATAAAAACTTACTAATATGTTACAGTCTCCTACTGTCTGACACCTCGAGTATCTATCTATTGTGTCATCTCCCAATGGAAATTGGCAGGACCATTGGAAGGAAACTTGAAGGAAATCACTTGAATCTCACACAGACAGTAGAAGTCAGTCAAGAACCCCAAAGAAAAATAGCTTAGAGAATAGGGGAGCTGAGAAAACTGGTTCAGATGAAACCATAGAAAGAAACAGCAGCTTGTAGAAGATGTGATCTCTAAATCCCAGTGACAGAAATGCAATTAGCAATCAGGACATCTGATAAAGGTCATTCAAGGACAGAGCCCAACAGGAAAGGAGAAGGACCATAAGGAAATTTAAATTCAGAGTTGCTACGCAAAGGGGAAAATAGAGAGGAAGAGAAAATAGAAACACTGAGCAAACATGATCATTAGTCATTTTATCAAAGATCCTGTTTTTCTTTTTTTTGACTGACATGTTTTTTAAAAGCCTTGTCTGATAGAGAACCCCACATGTCACTTAAGTTAATCCTTCAGAAAACTTCAGCTGAACTTCTGAAGTTATTTTGGAAACTATATTCACATTAAAATGGGTAACACGAAACATGGTTAAATTCCTTTTCTCTAACAAAACAGAGGACTGATTTAGCAACTTCATCACACTCTAGCATTACTTACATGGGAAAGAAATTACCAAAAAACACTACCATGAACCCAGAAGGCAGAAAGCTGACAGTAGGTGTGTTTAGACTAACAAAAAAACCATGGAAGTGAAACTGTTGTAAATTCACACTGATCAGAATCAATTTGCAAAAGTGCCAACCTACTACGCTGGTATTCTAAATAAAAAATGAAAGACTTATTTTAAAGAGCTGTTCATGCTCAGAAAATGCAACAGATTGTTGCAGAAATTGTTCTGCCTACACTGTGCAAGGTACTGGAGTTGATGACCATAATGACTGCTCCATTATAATAAAAAATACACATAGCTATTGCCTCTGGCTTTCCTCTTATGTCACTGTTACACTTTTAAACATTCCACAAGAGAAAGTGAGTAAGTTTATATGTGTATTATAATTTTTTTTCCAAGAAACAAACCAAAAATCCCACATATGCCTACTTTTACATTTTCACTATTGTATTTGGTATATGGATTAAATCACATATCTACACTCCACACATTTCATTCCACTAAATACTGTAGTAGTTAGAAAGTTAAAGATGAGATAAGGAAACATACTGTCCCTGAAACTAATATCAAGTTCCGAATTCAGACTTTAGAATTTTCATTTGTAGAATACACATATATTTTTAATATGAAAGGACATGCATGATTTGCCATATAGTTTGTGAAAGAAATATACTATCTTCACCCTATAATGGAACAAATAAACTTCATGTGGTAAGGCTGAGCATAAGTACCCTTGACAGAGCTACCCTTATGTTTTTATTCATCCTTTGAGCAAATTAAAACATTGAAAAAAATTTGCTAACAATGCACTTAGAAATTTCAGTCAATTCAAAGACTTAGATGAGAAATTATCTTCAAAACGCCCACCAACCCTTATTTGGATTTGGGAAAAGTTAATTTTTTTTATGCTTATGATCAGAAAAAAATGAGGATTTTTCAAAATATTACTACTTACTTATCTCCAAAGAATTTTCTCCAGAAATCTGCAGCATCGGCTTTGGTGATGCGAAAGTTATCACCCTGGAATTGGCCATTTGGAAAAATAGCCTTGATTTCTGCCAACATGTGGCTGAAGATGAGAGACAGCTTTGTCAGGTTTCTCCTGCAGATATAATAGGGGGGAAAAAAAGCACATAAAAGCCTTAGAATTTAGTAAGTTTAATCAATCTTTCAGGATTTCACATACCCTGTGTATTTGTGTAATAATCACTGTGTGACACAAGAAAAACACTGAGCTTTCAGCTGAAAACACAAAGAAATACAAATCAATGGTTTGTGTTTCCATGCACTTCTAAGGACATATTTATCATAAGTGTCCATGAATATAAAACCACATTTTGGCAACAGAATACATTTGAGTCCTCAACTGCATATTCAGATACATTTCTTGTGCATTAAGCCTGTGCATTTCTATTTCATTTACTCGTTGCAGTAGCAAGAATTTATACTAACTGGACAGCTTATACATTAAAAAAAAAAAAAAACAAACCCAAAAACCAATAAACAAAAAAAACCCCAAAAACCACCCCACACTCAAAAACATAAATTAGAGTTTTGTATGTGACATTGAACCTATTTCAGTCCAGGCTTCTAGAAATATAAACATGGCATAGAACTAGATTTACTCCTTTTTCCTATGGTAGTTTTAGTCTTTTTATTCTTTCCAGCTCTCTCTTACTGCATCTACTTATTCTCCTTTCAAATGCTCTCTCTTCAGTTAAAACTCACCTTCAGCTTTCACTAGCTTGTTATAAACAACAACAAACAAAAAAAAAATCAGGCTTCTTTGCTATCATCTCATTTCCATGCATTTTCCAGACTTGTATCAGTTAATCAAAAATTACTTAGCTTCTGGCACAGAAATCCCATTTAGTATAGTGAAAAGAACAAAGAATCCTTAAATGCAAATAATCCTATTGCATGGAAAAATCTGTGGGAAATGGTGAGGAGAGACAAAAGAAGCAGCAAACTTTATGAGAACTTAGGCTTGGAGATTCCTTGATGCTCTTTGCATTGAAAAGGGCTATTTCCCCAGCTAATACACAAAATAGAGACTACATAGGAGACTGAGCAGTTTCTGATGAAGGATTTATATTCTACTGGAGTATTTTAATGCATTAAAAGCATCCTATGTACGTCAAGCCCATTCACCTTTAACCATCTCAGGTACTACTTAAAAATGACTCAAATTAACAAAAACCACAATAAAATGCTTATCAATCGTGTAATTGATAGACTGTTTAAAGACATTATTTTAAATAAATTCAAACTTATTCATAAGTTCCTAGCCACATGGAAAGATTAAGATAGGTTTTTGTTTTAGTTGAACATACTTCCTGGGGTTTCCCTAAAAGAACACTCAATTTAGCACTGAAGGGGTATTTATTTCAACTAAATTTGTGAATTTAAAATAGAGATTGCTATGGAAGTCGTGTTGCAGATTTTATAACTTTTATAATTTTATAACTTTTACTACCAAGAAAATGATGATAAAGATAGTTGTTGTGAAAACATAAGTAATCTAAAACAATCAAAGCAACCCCTGATGAATACACTCTCCCTCCCCTCAAGATTAAGAATGGCTATAGGGCTAATTCATTCATAGTCCTCCAATTCCTTCAGTAAAATCAGATGTCTATAATTATGATGCTCCACAGTTCCTTGCTATCCCCCTTCCTATTTCCTCTGTATTTTAATTACACACATGTGTTCTTTATTACTTTATTCCTCAGAACTCAAGCCTGATGCAGAGGAACAGCTATTTTCATGTGGCTTCCTCAGTCTGCCCTAGACCCAAGATTAAACAAGAAGCTTTCTGTACTCAGGACAGATGGGAACATGACTCAGAGCAAGTTTGAGCAGAGCTCTCCCTTGCCTGGCACAGTCAGTGTCCCACATTAATGTGCTGTGCTGCAGGGGTTCTTTTCAGGTACAAACTCACCTAATGAGCTTGCTGGATCTGTGAGGCTCGGGCCCTGCAGTGGATTAAGGGATAAAGTCACACAGAGGTGCCATCTGGGGCACTTCCTTGCCCGGAGGGCAGCGTGTCTGTACGCCCTGTCCCTGCAGAGGCACTGCCTGGTGGGCACAGCTGCCCAGGACATGGCCAGAGCCAACAGCTGGTAGGATGTGGACAGCAAATGCACAGCAGAGACACACACCCAAATGGTTCTATCTAAATCACAAAGCCTCTTCCTTCCCTCTTAGAACAGCACCAATCACTAAGTGCATCAGGACACTTTTGTTCCATTATACAAAATCAGAACGAAAGGAAAAAAGTAAAATTGTTTTTCACATGCATTTGTATAAACAAGAAAAAATATGTTACCACCTAAGATAGCTTCTTTTTATCTGATTGCAAAGGCGAAACTTGAAACCAACTAGAATCTTGTCTGTGTTTGAACATCTATCACAGCACGTACAAACAGCAAGAGATGGCAAATACTTGGTAATTTATATGCAGGGTATCTGGATTTTGTCCTTAATTTTGATTCTTACTCTACGAGATCATTATCTCAAGTCCTTGTATGGTATCAAGTAGCCATGATAAATCATGCCTCAATTTTTCACTTATATAATTTTTCACCTACACATTTTTTTCTTTAGAACAGCACAGCACATATTGCACCATTTTTGCTTAAATATGCTTATGTGATACCAGATCTCAGTACCTTCCTGAGGCAGAGATACAAAGCTCACTGATTTCAGGAATTATACAAGGTGCAGAGATAATGGCACTGGGGTGGGCCAATGACTCCCTGAATGTGCATTTCACTTGCCTGAAGATGTCTAACCATTTCAGCAATGTACTTTTGCTGTCTTGGGAAGAGCTTTCCCAGGACAGCTCAAGAAACACATACACCACTTTATCAGAACTGGCAGTCTGTGCAGCTCCATTTTTCCATTTAGGGCCATTCCCTTTCCCCCATATGAAGGATAGAGCAGTGTCAAAAATTTTCCATCTTACTTTCTGTTCATAAGTTTAAGACAAGGTATGTAAGTCCAATTTAGTTTAAAAAACACCCAACAACTAAAACCATCAGGTTTGGCATTTTGGTGAATAATTTTAACAGAAGCCAAAGAACTGCTCAATCTGAGCATCTGTTTTAGGTCTCCTTGCCACCATGAGACCATAAAGAAACCAGTCTGCATCTCTTGCAGTAACAAAGACTTTTCTTCTCCCAGTCACAGCAAAAACTGATGTAGTGGCAAAGCAACAATTGCACTGGCAGCCTGATGGAGCAGAAGAGCTGAGCAAGATAGATACATGCTCCAGAGAGACCCTTTGGCTCACTGCATCCCAGCAGGGGAGAGATGTCTTCAGGGATCACATTGGAGCTACAGCTCCAAATAACACCATCCAAATGATACAGAAATAATGGTTTTAATGCCTCAGCAGCCAGCCTTCAGGGTTTAAAACTGTAATATACTTTCACTGGCAACCTGGGGCAGGTTAGAGGTGGAACTTCTTTCCTTAGCTGTGGGACAGAGCAGAGACATCTTTGTTTCTGCAGAGAATGGATTTCATGCTGATGAGAAAAACCTTACCTTTGTGAAATTTTAATCAAACAGCACTGCTTTATACAAGGTTATCATTCTCCAGTATACAATAGCTACTGTGGTAAAATAAACCAATATTTTAACACTAAATGATGTTATATCAACTGCATTTTCTGGAACACACAGTGTATCATCCATATTACTTGCAACATACTCAACAACCTCCTAGTTGATGTTTTTCCTATGATTCAAGCTTAGATTTTGCTATCTTCCACATAACAAATCAAACTAATACCATGGAGGTCAAATTCCTTGAGAACTTGATTTCTGAAGTATCATTTTGTCAGTCATAGTCTATGATTTGTTGCCAAAGATGTTTGCACATGAAAGATCTACTGAAGAACCAACATGTTCTGAATCAACCCCAGAACACCTAAGATACAAAAATCAAAAAGTGAATTTTTATTTATTATAAACTTGTAAAGATCTATTGAATCAGTAAGCATCTTTTGGCTAATTAAAAAGATGCATTTTTTTAATTCCAAAATTAATCTGTCTTTTGAAGTTATACACCATCAGCAAGATTTCTAAATAGAGAGAGCAAAGCCTGAAGACACAAATTTATTCACTTCTCAGCACATTACTATATTCTGAATCAATCTTCTCTTCAACTGTCAGAAGTGGGGTCAGGCTAGACAATACTGCAAAGATTTAATAACTGAAGGATTTTTCAAACACCAAGCATATGCAATTTGAAAACAGGGCTTGATAATGGAGATACTACAACATCCCAGCCAAACCAGAACAGCAGCAGCTGAGCAGCAGGAGGTCTGAAGCAGTCCTACCCTCCTGGATCTACTGAACAGCAAAGTGGAACCTGATCAGCATGCAATAACACAGGTTTTGGCCATTTCAACTCTGTAATCACTGTATTACTTGCCGGAAGGCAGTGTGGTCCTGCAAACAGGACTGGACAGGGAATTAGGCAGTGTCACTTCCTTTCGGCCACTGGCCTGAATTATGAGGTGGGAGGAACACCTGAGCCCTGCAGTTACTGCCTGTGTACAGAGATGAACAGAGCAAAACGCTCAGACAGCTCCAAACTTGAAGAGCTCCAAACAAAAACGCATGGCAGATCCAGCCAATGCATAAATACACAAAGCAGAGCATCCATCTGTGCCCTGATCCTCCAGAATTACTGGATGTCACAGACAATAACCAAGACAAAGTCACTTTAAAAATATGTACTTGTTACTCCTGCAACAACTTGAAAATGTATAAACCTACCTACATACATGTATATATAATTTCTACTTTCATGCCTATATATTACTGTGCCCATGAAAAAAATTATTTTCATTTGACAGCTACAAATATTTTAAAAAAAAACAAAAAACCCCAACCCAGTCTGGAAGAGAAGTCTGAATGCATATTTCTGCAGCTATTCATGTCACTCTAAAACTTAGGTTATTGCTGGATTTCCTTCTTCATTGGATTTAGTAAGTGTTTAATCTTTCTGCATCCTCACAGATGCACTTTGCTAAACAATCACCCACTGTAATAACCAATACACCAACTTTCCAAGCTCATAATATATAACTCAATCACCTGGCACAGAAAAACAGTCTTTAGAGTTAGACTAAAATCTGTTTGACAGCTAAGATCATTTTCCAGATAGATCTGACACAAAAGTACACCAAACTACTGCTAAATAACAGATAATTCCTCTATGATTGTTATATAGAATAATCATACAAAGACAGCTCTCTTAGCTGGCAAAACTGAAAATCGTAACTGCGTAGGATCTAAGATGAAAGAAAGTTTGAAATATGAATTTCATAAGGTGAACTGTTTATTTTGACTTCTAAAAACCCATCCCCCCCAAATATTAAAGCTTTAAAACCCAAAGCATATGTAAAGGGCTCATTTCCCATAATTAGCTCTATTCAAAACAGATTTCTGATCCATATGCTCAAGTTGTGGTAAAACACAAGGATCCTACAAAATGCATGTTATTAATCCAAAGGAGCAAAATAGAGTCTTGTGACTCAGACACAAAAGAGGGAAGACCCATGTTCTGAGCTCTGTCACTCCACTCTTCCAGAGTTCAGAATTTACCTCTTGTGACTCAGGTTTCCATTATGTGAAAAAAGCTCTTTACAAATCATTTTCTATTTTTATTTTGCCACCATGAGGAAAATTATAGGTGCCCATAAAGCCCCATGACAGATCATACTTCTGCCATTAACTACTGTCAAATGACTCAAACAAGAGTGCACTAAGTCCAGGACAAAACACAGAAGATAAAAAATTTTGAAGAAATATGAGAATTTTTGAAGATCTCCAGAACACACAGGAACAGGACTAAAAATTATATATGCTGCTAGTAGTTCACTCTTGATAATGTAGTATAACCCTGACTCATTTATCTCCCTTCCTCTTATAGAACTTCCCTTTTCCAAGACAGGAAACATAGGAAAAAGAATTAGTAAAAAAAGGAAAAAAAAATCAGAAAAAAACCCCAACAAAAAAAATCCCACTCTTCCACCCCCCTAAAACAATAACAACCCACAAAAAGAAAAAAAAACAAAACCCAAAACACTTCTTTTTCAGAAATCTGCAGGTGTAGAATGCAGTCAGATAATCTTAACAACGAAGCATTCCTTAACATTTCAGAGGAAGAAAAGGAATCCAAAGGTTCCTGTCAACATGCTGGCAGAAGAAAAAAAATGCCTACCATCCTATTTGGCAATCAGATCAACTCCACTTCTGTGCAATGATTATTTTTAAAAGCTATATAAGGACAGGGTATTGTTCAGGGACCAAAGCATATGAGCCTATTCTTGGGATGAAATGTCCCTGGGACTAAGAATAATCATGAGCTCTATTTCCTACTTGTGCCGCTGACTCATGGAAGGAACACATACAACTCAACTTTGCTGTACTTCAGTATTCCTCATCTGTAAACTGCCCCACAAAATCTAAAAACCTGCCTTAAACATGGCAAGGTTCAGTCATTAAATAAATTTATTGTGTGTTAAATATAAACAAATACAAAATTGTAAGAAACGCACTGGAAGCAACTATTACTTTTCTTTGACTCCTGGAGGAGCTGGGTTTATTATGAGTAGGCAAGCAGCATCCTTCCTTGAATGCCTTTTCATCAGCCTCTTTGTGATAGTTAAAAGGAGTATTGTGCAAGTCTGTGCTATTCACAATGGGTACTAAAAGGAAGAAATGGCAGATTTTGGGCAAGGATGCTTGGGAAAACAAAAAGCTGATTCTAATGTTACCTTGAATTTTCCTCCATCTTTTCCTCTCTTTAGAAATCATTCTACATTGATACACCAACTTCCACCAGCAGCCTGGTTCCTTTTGTTCTCATATTTCAAAAAAGACATCACAATGGAAGAAGGCACTGTTTGAAGAATTCAAAATTTCATTCCATCTTTTGAAACTGCTCATCAGCTGTCACTGCTTTTACAGCAGGTATTTCCTGCCCTATTTATACAAAAACAGAGGATTAACTTAATATACAACAGTTTAGTAATGAAAGTGGAATATAAATACAAAGGAAGGAAGAAGACCAGGGGCTTTGCCAATCTGTGACACTCTCTACAAACTGATGAGTCTGTCTACTCACTACTCTTTCATTTGTGAACTGGCATGCCACTGTGCCACCAACATCTCTTAAACAAAGTTCTATCCAAGGATTATGTTTGCTTTTTGCTAAACAAATGCTCCATATAGCAGCAACCATGAACAGCTCTTGTCAGCTGGGCTTTAAGCTTTACAGCCCAAGTTTTGAAAATTTCATTACTTCCAGTTCTGTCCAAGGGGCATTTATCCACACAGATAAATGTCTCAAGGTACTCCTAAAGTATTTAAATTTCTTTCCTCACTAGTAATCTGGTATATGAGGTAACAAATATAACCATGAAACGAAAACCTAAGGAGTGCTAGAAGGAATAAGAAGTAACAAAGGACATACAGTCAGCATAAAGCAAAATGTGAGTCATCAGAAATAAAGAAAATTGTGTTGACAAGCTAAAGATTTAATAATTTTGCCCATAACTATTATCTCTAATTACTTACGCAGAGGGATAGAGGTTACAAAAAAAACCCCACTAGAGAATGCTACTCTCTGAAAGAAATTTACATAAAACTGATCTGAATATTTACAAGTACAAATACTTTGTGAAGGATAGTCAATCCTACAACATTTTAAGCAGCAATGTAAACTAAGAGCTAACAGACTTATTGATTTTACTACCAAGACTTTCAGTGGAGCTACTAGATCATCCTTACAAAATACATAATTTAACACCCTTACTATAATACGTATAGAGACTTAAAAATAGAGCTGGACACTGGCTGTTTACTTTTATTTGCTGCTTTTAAACAGTCAGTTGCTTTTGCATTGTGGTTCCACTCATCAGTATCAACATGTTCAAGCACAGTTTGCTTCCTCCATCCTCCCTCCCATAGACATCTTTGTCTTCCAAGATCCAGTGTTATTTGTTATTAACTGAACACTGACTTCAGTCTAAAGCCTAATATTTGTGTGTATAAACAAAACTGAAGTTGTCACAGAATTCCCCAGGAACAACAGTAAACTCTGTCTTTGAAAAGCTGAATTAATTCACTAAATAGACAAATACATAAAACTTGTTGAAAACATGAATGAATATGAAACATGGAAGACTGAATTAGCATCCTTTCACCACCTTCCAAAGCCTTCTTCCAGTGGAAGAAATACTCAAAACAACATGTGGCCAAAACAAACAGTCTCCAGCACAGAGGGGTGGTTGGAGTAATTTTTTCATACATGATTAGGCCAGTAAACACCTTGAATTGCACTGCAAAGTGAGGTCACTTCTATAATTGATACTATCCATGTACTGTAAGTATAACTGATAGTACCAACAGGTGTTAATATTTCCCCATATAACCATCACCCCCCTAATTCTTGTAAGGATTACTTGGTTTGGAGATTATTCACGCCATGGATGGAGCACATCTGTGCCAGGCAAAGCATAGCTCTGTGCAAAAAGGGACTCTTCTGCATGGACCTTGAGTGACTCTGGAAGGGATAAGAGGCTGACCTCAGCACAAATCCTCCTGCAGCCAATGCAGCAACCCAAAGGCCAGGTATGGCACAAGGAGGTACTGATGTGGCTGAATGCTTATCTGCTCCCCAGAGATCGAGCACAAACAAAGGAAAGTGGTTTAGTTCTGTGTCATGCTTCACCTGGTTTGCTGTCATGCAAAAACTCAGGAAACCCCATGGTTCTGAGGTGCTAATACCAACAAAGCAAGTGTGTCTTGCAGCACCCCGAGAAATCCTCTTCCTGTGCAGGTCTGCCTCCCATCTGAGCAACAAACAACTGCTTATGCTTCACTTCACTGGTTTGCAGAGTGCTAATTTCCTACACAGAAATAGTCCAGAACACATACTCAGGCTTGTTCTTTCAGGGTTTTTTATTCAGTCTATTATCTCAACTTGAAACATGCTGTTATGATCTTTTCTAAGCAAAATAAACTAAAAAGAGATGCATGAGCATTCTTAGTGACAGCTAACAAAGTACTTCAGATTCAAACCTACTGAATTTTGCAATAGTATAGTTTTTCATGAAGACAAATCTTTCTGATTGTTATAGTTTTTCATGAAGACAAATCTTTCTGATTGTTAGAGAGTGAATCCAAAATTTTTCAGGCCTACTGCTCATCACACTCAATGACTGTGGAAAAAATCTGCAACACAATTTAGCCATTTCTGAAAGCAGGACTGGTAATACTTCTTTCTGACATTGAGTTTTGGCAAACTAATATACTTATGTGTCTTTTCCCATTTATACAATTCTCGAGTACCTAAATCCATTTTTGATCTTTAACAGGAAATAGCCTTTGGATCATACATGCCTCCCAGTACTCCTGGTGAGATGGACACTAGTTTGGCTAAATTAAGAAACTAAGGGAAATCTTATCCAAGAGGCCCCAAAACAAAATTCAAAATTCTCAGCTCTGCATTCTGAGCTCATGCGTAGTTGACTAAACATATGAAATATTTGACAACAACTAAGCTTGAGCCAGCCTACAGCAGTGAGACACAACTCTAATTCTTACACAGGGGGCTTTTAACACCAGAGAGAATAGAATAAGAAAATTCTTCTCCATTTCTCTCAGTGAAGCCCACAATGAACTCAGAAAGAAAGAGCTGTTTGATTCAAGAGCAAAGAAGAGAGAAGCTAGAGAAGGCAGATGGTAGGAAATAGATGGCAACACTGTGGTCAGAGAAACTTTATCTAAAAGGTATGATAAGGTAGAGCAGCATAAGAAAGCCCATGAGAAAAAGCCAACACTTTTAGAGAAAAGTTTGAATGGCAAGAAAAAATTAAACTTTAAGGAGACGTATTAAACACCAGGAATAAACATATCTATTTTGCAGTTGCTTGCTATGTGGATATCTATCCTGTGCATCAGGCCTACCCAGGCAACAGAGACATGGAATTTAAAAAACTCTCATACTACATTTAGAATATGTACAAATCCAAAGGGGATCAACCATGGCTGCACACAGAATCTTATTCCTGGCAATTCTTTCGAGACCTTACCTTTTCAGTTTTAATTTTGTCTTTGTTTTTATGGGTCATAGGAAGTGCAATAGTATTTTTATTGATCAGATCTTCTAATACAGATAAGGGATCTGAACAGAAGTTTTAAACTAACATTCACATTCTTGTATTAGGAGTGTATAGATGTACCAAAACTGCTGTATTTTGAAAAGTGCTAAAACCTGCAGAGGTGCTTAGTACCTGCTGTGTCACACATGATTTCCACTGAGTGCAAGTCAACAAGCTGTCCCAGCACTCCTAAGAGACTGGACAAAAAGGAATTTTCCTGGCTGAGCTGCTTCTGAGACTTGACCAAGAGACAATACTGAGCTGCACATTTTGCCCTAGAACTCAACTTCGGAAAAAGTCCTTGGATTTTACTTTTTGAGCCTCTTGTACATCATTACTGCTATTTATTTGTTCTGTGGCAGTGGTAGGAGCCTCTCATCAAAAGCAGAATTGTTTTACAAAAACTAACCGTCTTCATCATGCCATGTAGCTTCCTGTCAAAAGTATCATCATTAAACGAGTAGAGAAACTCTCCAACTCCACACTTTAACAAATATATTTTTTCACAGACCTTCAAATATATAAGAACGTTGACCCTAAGCCCTGAAATCAGACTCCATGTAGGCAGACACTCTCATTACAGCATTCTAAGCACTGTCATTAAAGCATTCTAAGAGTATTTTAGACCACATGAAAACATGTTATTTATCAAAATGGAAATCCAAGTGAGAGCTACAAAACCCACCAAAATATAATAATTAGTCTTCAAACCACGTCTCAAGTTACTGAACTCCTATCAAACATGTAATAAAAATTTCCATTTCCACAGATGCACTCTAATCACATCCACCTGAAATCATTCACTGAAAATGATTTAAACATTACTTAGAGTGAGGTGCAGCTTGTTTGCAACATTCAGGTAACAGAAATGTCTGTGTCCCATAGCTAAGCAGCATCACACAAATGCATATGGCACAAAAATACACAAAATAAGATATATGAAGTATTGAAACTGTATGTGGGTCTCAGAACAATCACTGGGGTTTTATTTACTGGGAGAATGTAAAGTGACTTTCACTGAGAGAAGAAAACTACCATCTCTGGCCAAAACAGTAAACAACCTGCCCTATTCCCTTTCATATATACCCTGAGGCACTCAGTCACCTGTCTGTCTGCATATGAGGAGCACATCTAAACCATTTAAATCCAGATACATGGCTGCCACAATGTGTTAGGAACTTTATCTGTGCAGAATAGCAGGAGAAGAAAAATCACATCCTTGTCTCCAAAATGCCACTTGAAATGATGCTATATGTACTTACAGCCCTTGAGGAACAGGTCAGTGCATATCCAACAGGACAGTTAGGAATAATCTGGCACCAACAGAATACAGCACAGACCTTGCTCAAAGTCTAACAGATTTTCTCTTTATAACATGTGATTTCACACTAACTAGAAAAAAAAGTTGAATTGGCTGAAATAGTTTCATTTGGAAAGTAAAAGCAGGCACTAAAAACCACAAGGATATAGGTAGACAGAGAGGTGTGTTTTTCATGAAAACTGAGGCAGAATCTTTGCCTTCAGGAAGTACTGATATCAAATTTCCAAACAGAGCCTGTCCATACAAATCAAAATAAAACATTTTGCCTCTTCACTCCTTATCCCCCATGAAAAGCAAAGGAAGACAACATAATGAAAAAGTGTGAAAAGTTCTTTGTAAAATAATGATTTCTCTTTTTTTGGTCTGAAGTAAAGTAACCAATGAAGAGATTGGTTTATTATTTTTCCTGATTTTCCTGATCTGTTTATTATTTTTCCCCCTTTCAGCATTAATAAGCATATCCTATTTCACTGACTACATTCACAAACATGGGTCATCCACTACCTCTTTCAACCAGTGCTGGTATTCTCATACATCAACAAGTTGATATAGCAGACAATTAAATGTTCCAAAGAAAGCTACATAGTCATGACCTAGAAAGGATGGTCTAGATGAATGAATAGTTGAGGTAAGAAAAACTGGAAGCAGAGGGGAGGCATTAAGGGTTTGTGCTTGCAATGGAGGGAACCATCTCAGTTTTACAGGGATCTGCTCTCTTTGGCACATTTATGGGAAAGTAGTGAGCAGCAAGGAAACCAAGTTTGCTGATTACATAAAGCTATTCAAAGGCTATAAGTCTGATAGATAACTGCAAATAGCTGCAGAGTGACTGCACAACATAAATGGCAGATGAAGTTCAATATATGTGAAGACAAAATGATGTCTTCAAACAAATGATTTTGACCTGATGCACAAAGGGCAGGCTCTGAGCTGTCCATTGCCACTCAGAAGCAAAATTTTGAATTATGATATGTAATTCCATGACAACATCTGCTCAGTGCTCATCAGCAAAAAAACCCCAGATCAAATATTATGAATTATTAGCAAAAGAAGAGAGAAAAAAAACCCCCAGAAAACATAATTATGCCACCATGTAGAAGCACAGTCACCTCTTATCAAACCAGATATATAAGAATCAGAGATGTAAGAGATACACTGAAAGGCAACCGAGGTTACCAAAGGTAAGAAAGGGCTACAAACTGAGGAGGAACTAAGTATGCTGCAACTCTTCACCTCAGGTGAGTAACCACAGAGGAACTCTGATAGAGATCTACAAATTACAAGTGGCATAAGGAAGATGGATGAGGACTGACAGTAACCGGAACATTTAGTGAAGGTGACGGGAAGCAAGCTTAAAAAATCCCTGATCCACAGAAGCTGTTGCCTAAGGATACTGAGGAGGCAAGTTTAAATAGGTTTGAGGGGAAACTGGGAAAACACCAGGAAGGACTGCTTCACTGAAGGTTACTAGACTAACAAAGCACAACAGGTTCAGGAAATCCCTTCGCTAAAAATGGCCAAAGGCTGGGAGAGTACGAGGGAAATGTACTAAATTGTATGTGTTTGCCCCATTTATTCTTCCTTAGGTATCTCCTAATGTTCACCATGGGAAACGAGAATGACTACAATGATTCAGATCAGGGTCTGTCTTAAAAACAAGACAGAGTACTTAAGAACTAAAGAACAGGGTTCATAGGGTACCCCCAAAGTTCTTATGTTCACTTATTTCATTCACACAATTTGATTGCACAGAACTTTTAATACCTGATCACTCATAAATTAATGTTGGATGCCCTGGTGAATGGAAGCATCCTACAGCTGATAACCATTCTTTTTCACCCCCATGACTGACAATAAAAAGTTGAAGCTGCCCAAAGCACAGCCTGTATCACGAGTGTGGCTGTGTGTTTCACCAGGAGAGTGTCCTGGCAAAGTCTGGCAGTAGGAAAAGGCAGGTGGTAGAGCAACACTGCATGAGGCAAAGACTGAGAGAAGTACCAGGCTTGATCAGGAGCAGAACCTTATTCTGTGCTTTAAAATGATAGCTGCAACAAAAGCCTAGAAGGGTGCTTGCCAACACTGGAGAAGTGAGTGGTGTTAAGAGGGCTGGTGGTGAAATTGAATCACAGATGTCTTCCAAGATAATCAGCCTCAAGAGTGAAAGCCAAGTAAGACAGCATTCCTAAAATTAGATGAAGAGGATCATAGAGGGCAAGTGTCCAAAGAGGATCAGAAAAGGTTACTACACCACAGCTGCAGTGGAAACTTCCAAATTCTGAGCACCAATGTGAAAATCTGTATGTTTTACTCACTGCTAAATTTTATCACATGCCAGCTATTAAAACAATACACATGAATAGAATCACAATTGGACACAAAATACACTAAAACTCCTTTTGGTAAAAATAGTTTGTAAGGAACGAAGGCTCTAGGAGTCACACCCTAGGAGTTTATTCCCCTGAGACAACACTTGTGCAGTTTTTCCTAGCAAGACAGTTCACTTTGCTACTTGCAAAAGTAAACACTTTATGCACTTATGGATTCCTGGAACAGTCAGCCTCTGAAAACAAATTGCTTTGAAACAGGAATGGAAAACTAAAGACAATAGTGTTCTTCTCTCAAACACTGAAGCATTCCAGCTCTTGCTACCAAAGCAAGTAAAAACGTCAGACAAATTGAAACAAACAAAAACCTCTGGATACTAAGACACCCAGCTGCAATTTTCTAATCACTCTTTTTTTCACGAATCATCTTTAAAATCACAGCACTAAATATCCTGGCAAATTCTTGCCACCTGAAAATATTTAAGATTATGTGAAATTATACTATCTTTAGTGTGGTTTAGTTTGTGGATGCAACACTTCAATTTCTCTAATTACCTGAATGCCATAGCTAAATTAAATACGTAAGTATACTCTTAAGAACCATCAGGCTAAAATATTTACAGTCAAAAACATATTCCCACTTTTGCTTTTTCAGATCAGCCATCTTGGGATAGGAAAGTAGCATTAACTACCCAAGTAAACCATGTACTTAACTGCCCTTTGACACTATGAATAATAAGATGACTGTTTGGATCTGAAGTGAGGGGAAACAGAACTGGAAAAATACAACTGCATTCCTTCCATCTGTGGGAAGCTCAGAGCACCAGCTACCACGGCAGGTAGCCTGCTGAGGTTTGGCAGTTTGAAATACCCTTGACAAAGAGCTTCACTTGGTGTGGCATATTTGGTGTTGGAAACCTTTTCAGCCATACTAGCACTTTTCATCCCACATAAGAGACATCTGACAAGAACTGGATGACAAATACCACTGCTATTATAAGCCATATCTGAGTTACTGTAAGAAATACTTGTGATCAATAGCTATCATTAGCTCTCAAACTCAAATTACAAAGCTTCTATCTGCTAGTGACTGAAAAAGGATCATTACCAAAATGAGAACTATTACAGCTAATACAGGAGATAATACTGGAGAAATTTGTGCAGCCAACTTGAAAAACAACTCAATCTGTATCAGCGAAAGGACACAGTTCTGGAACCTTTTTGTGCCCCAAATCCCCACACAGCCTGCCCTGTCCCTGGACAGCTTCCCAGAAAAAGCAACGTCCTGTACACCAGCTTCCACCAGAAGTCCCACAGTACTCCTTCACTCCTCCTATTCCCTAACGGCTGAAAATGAATTTTTCATCTGGCTCCCAGAGAAGAGAAAGGAAAGACTGTGAGAGATGGACAGGAAAGGGGAAACAGAGAAGGCAAAGGCCGATAGCTTTCCTGGAGATACTTGCTTCCCACCCACCAAGGCACATTCCACAGCCCCACAAGGGAGAGACCCCTCTTTAGTACAGAACTAGTAGTAGAACAGATAAAGTAGTATCTGACATGGAGCATTCTCTTACAGAATGCTCATCCACGGAAAAGACTGAAGCAAAACATGAAATATCCAGTGTGTTGCACTCATGTGCTCATACCAGTCTAAATCCCACTGGATCGCCATGAACAGAGAGTAAGGTTCTTTCCCTTCCTAAATCTTAATATCCTGAACACAAAAATTCCCAAAGACTTCTCCAGGGAGCTTGAGGATTAAAAGGCCTGGCTAGTATGTCATAGTGACTCATTGCTTAAATCCAGAATATTAAAAGATTAACTAGCCAGAAGAAACTTTACTTTTGCCGTAAGTGATGTTAATTAAAAGGTCAAGAGATCTAGAGAAGGTATTGAGAGAAAAACTGCAGGAGGAAATGAGCAGGACATTAAAAAATGTATTTTTTAACAGGTGGGGATTAAAGGAGGATAAAATAAAACCCTTTGAAAGCTGAAAATGAGAAAAGGATGAAAAGTTGAAATGAAAAGTACAAAATTTATTTCTCTAATTCTTCCTTCAGAACTTTACAGTTCACATTTCCTCCAGGTTTAGTCACCTTAATTGCACATATGATTCACAGCAGGCTCACTTGCTAGTAACAGAAGATTCATGATTAAGAAGGCACAGTAAGTTTTGATTTCAATAGCTTAGTAAGACCTCAGTATATCTGAAAAAATTATTTCAGTCAAAATGCACAAGTATGTGAAGAATAACTCTCCATTTGATTTTTCCATTTCTCGCTTTTTCTACAGTCTGGCTCCAAAGAGTCAAGTAATAACAGCAACAATGTACTAACACCGAGCAGTTCATCAACATCTCATACAAGCTGTATGTAGCTCTCTTAGGAGAATATGAAAGCTATTTCTTTCCATATCCAAGCCCTTAGTACATGTTAGGAACAATATAAATAATTTTGGATTCAGCCTGTGCTAGGCAGCAGTTTCAATTTAAAACATTACTTAAAGAATCATGAGTATGGAAATAAGAAAATGGTTTTAAAGTAGTTAATTCTGAAGAGACTGCTTTTGCTTCTCTTAAACATTTTTAATTGTATGTTTAAGGAAAATGCCACTGGGACAACACCGATCCTTTTGGAAGAAACAGCAACGCTAAATAAATCATTTCTTATCTAAACTCTCAGCTCACTTAATGTTAAATTTGAATGAAGATGAAGAGATAGGAATATGTTCAAGAGGGGGATTGCTTTTCCTGCAGACCAAAGTTGAGCCCCCAGCTACAAAGTTTAATCAGTCAAAATGGAGAACACTCCCACTGCAGAGGATCTCAGAAACAAGAGTAACCCTCTGGGCAGGTGCTGGAGGTCACAGACTGGGGATCTGAGCCTCTCCCGTGCTGTTCTAGCTTTCCTCACCTGCACCTGTGCAAATTAACCACCAAGTGTAAAACATCAACAATTCCAACTCTATACAGCTGCAAGTAAGTATGTAGGTGCTGCTTCCCTGTGGCTCAGGCCAACTTGTTCAGTGCCATGATCTTATACCATCATTTCCTCCTCATACAGCCCACAGTCAACCCCTCTACAATGGGTATTTAAAAATTTACAATGTTATTTTTACAATCAAGGCTGGGGCCAGAGGGAGGGAGCCAGAGCAGGAGATCCTGGAAGCGTTCAATAAAAACATTTGTACATGGGAAACCTGAGCTTTCAAGCTGTACTGAAGTAAT
Organism: Entomyzon cyanotis; assembly: GCA_024500445.1. NCBI lineage: Eukaryota > Metazoa > Chordata > Aves > Passeriformes > Meliphagidae > Entomyzon > Entomyzon cyanotis. The sequence goes on from JAKEPQ010000739.1 coordinate 3,205,701, forward strand.
TTCACAGTCAATCCACAGAACTCAGTGGATTCTGCTGTAAACAAACCTTGGCTGAAAACAATGTTCATCCCACTATAAATCTGGTGCTATATTCACATGGCCTAAATTCTACCTAGCTTGCTGTGTGCTTATTTTTGATAATTCCTGAAAGGAAGGCCTACTGAGAACCTACAACAACACAAAAAAAAAACAAACAAAAAAAAACCACCAAAAGCAGCACTAAATGCCTTTGATCTAAAATTATGCTTTTCCCCCAGGTAACAGGATTGTCATACAAAAAGACTTCCCTTGACTTAAAAAATAATATAATCATATACATTTATGCTTTGTTTCAAGAATGATTATATCAGAGCACATTATTTTAATAGTCTTTGACTTTTTACTACTTAGATGTATACTATCTCACTAGCCTACAGAACTGCAAATATTTCCACTAAGGATAAAACAGAAATTTCCCTTTGCTTGCTCTACAACTTTCTCTGTTAAAACGAATCCAGCCTAATTATTTTTGTCTAAAAATTGAAGATTTGAAAAAGTTTTGGCCCAAATACTTGTCAGGTAAGCACTAGAAAGAAGCTTTTATAAAACTTATGAAACTTGACTTACAGTTGACACCATTCTGTGACACCGTAAAGTTGAGACCCTTTCAACCTGCAAATTCAGGAAAATCCTGAGATAATGGAAAGGCACAGAAGATAAGTCAGCGCATGATTTGCTGTAATAGGGCTTACAAACATGAATGTATGTCATTGAAGCATTAGCACAAAGGCAATCACTCGACATTTCTCAGACTGCAAGGTCTTACTCCCAGGTCCAGAACTTAAAGTGACACTATTTTAATAGGAGCTACAAGACCTGTAAGTCCAACAGGTTAAGTGTTAAGGGAAAAAGGCTTCATCTCCAATACCAAGAGAGTTTGCCTTGTATCCATGAGCTAATTTGCATTTGTTATTGTATTATAAATTGCTAATCCAAACAGATCCCTAATTTTAATGAGCTGAACTGTGAGGCAACCTCAGGCAAGGGTTATGCTTATTTTGTGGAACAAAAAACTTCTTTGCAGGTACCCTGCCTCTGCCAGAGTTTTATGTGAAGCAAGTATCTCATATCAGCTTTCCATCAGCTCATTAGCATCCCCCACCATCTCTTTCAACAGCAAAGCTATCTATGTAGATTCAAATAAAAAACAGAAATACTCTTTTTATAGAGGGCTACAGCCTGCAGCAGCCAGCACTATTGACTGAAATCTTGCCCCTGTTGCACAACAAGGATTAAAAAGAGAGGTCACAAGAAGTGTTACACCACAGTTTATTATCTGTCTTCTGGCAATAAGTAATAAATCCTTATCCTAAACATTAATCCTTAACTACTGAGTTTTATAATGATTAGCTTCCATTATAATACCCTGAAAGAGTAACAAGGTCCCTCTAAAGACAGGAAAGCCAAAAACCAAGACCAAAAATATTTCCTCAATTTAAGAACTCCTCATCCAAAACTTCACTATTCATACCTGTCTCCTGGGATTAGTTTTCTCCATGTCTGAAAAATTTTCAGTTTGTGGTGAGGGGAGAGGTATGGCTTCCTGAAAACCCATGAGAATAAGTGCGTTTGTTCTGGAATACCCTTGAGGCACTTCCTGCCCCTTCTGCACCATCATTCACCCTCTGGAGACAGTGCAGTTTGGCAAAGCATCTCTTCAACAGAGAACAAAAGACCAAAAGACATGATATTAGTTATCCTTCATTACACAGGACAAGGTGATCCTTTTATTACGTAATTCATACAAACCATAATACCAAGAATATATGCAATATATGGTGGAATTTACCTGAAACCTATGTCATAAAAACAGCATGCTGTTTCTGTGTGGTAAATGTCACATTAGCACATTACATAACAAAAATAACATTCTCTTCTATTTCTAAGTTTATATTATCTGTGTAGTCTGCCACATTCACATCTGCCCTTTGGTATTTTCTTTAGATTACTTGCATTAATTTTAACATTTATTCAACTGACTTGAAAGGTATTTTTCAATTACAAGTAGGAGTGAAGTAAGTATCAGCTATCTATGTAATTAATAAACTAGTTCTGTCCTGCATGCCTTTTGGTCTCAGAGGGCATTGAGATACACACACGTGAAAATATGCATATATATATTTATATGTAATTGGCATTTACCTTCAAAGGTGGTGCTCGGTTAAAGGTTGAACTCAATGACTTTAGAGGTCTTTTACAACCTAAACCATCCTGTATTTCTGTGAGACAACAGTAGGCCACTTCCTCTCGAACACTGTAAACCAAACTGAAGTAGACATTTGTTCATCAAGACCCTCAAGACTTCAGACACATTTTGAGTGTTGCCCACAGTCCCATAATTTCCTTCATGCTCTCAGTTGCAATTAAGACCTCTTAGGCACATGACATATTACAATCAGACCATAATAATACATTTACATATCTTGCATCAGATTACACATTTTGTCCCTTCAGGAATGAAAAGCTTTCCCTTGCATTAACCATAAGTTATTCTCATGCTCCGTGCAAGCAAAGCACCTCCAACAAAAGGCAGGATCAGGCAGCAGGTCCATTGCTGCTACTGCCTGCCACAAACAGGGTCACAGCTTGGGCAGTGCACCTTGCACAGGGAGAACAACCAGCTCCAGCTAAGCCTGAACTCCACACAGAGTCTTTGCTCCTTCTTTCACAAAAGACTATTATTATGTAAATAACTTAACTAAGGGGTTCATGAGCCTCTGTGCTGCAACATGTCACAACATGGTGACAATTTAAGTAGGGTGTTAAAATGAACAGTATTTGCTATGCCCTACAGCAGATACATGCCTAATATTTGCTTCCCAGATTTTAAGAGAAAGTGCAGGCAAAGATAACATTTTTAATAAGAGTTCAACAGCCCTGACCACACTGGCTTGTGTGCATTTCCTTATATTAGGAAATAAAACAGGGGCAGGGCATGAGCACTCCTACCTGCCTGCAGATGCCTTGGCACAACTGTCCCAGCCCCATCAGACTTGTGCCACACAACACTCAGGTACCACTTGGGTGACAGCTCCCATTGCACACCATTCCCAGAAGGCCCAGTGGATCAGGTGTCCCTGTCTCTAGAGAAAGCCATGTCCTTCTAGAGACACGCCACACCACACCATTACTCCACACAATGAGCATGGGCACATTTTATTACTGAACACAAAAATGGCCATCAGTGTTGGAATGGAAATCTAGGGAAAATTGGTCACCAGGGACCTAACTCAAGAACATTCTTAAGGCTCACAGACAACAGTGAAACTCAAGTGCTTGATCAATTAAAAAGGAAGCCTAAATACACAAGAGTTTACCTATTTACAAGAAAAAGTTAATGGTAATTCAACTCAAACTTCTGTAATGTTCCTTTCTGTTGCAGAAAATATTTCAGTTGTGAATACAAGCATACGTACCCAAAAAAAAAAAAAAGCAAAGGAAGAACAGACTGAGTTTTTAAATAGAAGACAAGAAACAATACAGCATGCACCTTTTCTAATAAAAATGTACCAGAAATTTTACAGTGTAAAAACCTGAATATTCACTCTCAAAAGCACAAAGCCATTTGAGCATCTGTTGAAAACACTGCATTATCTCAGAATGTGACTATGACACAAATATACAGAACTATAAATAAAATTACATCAGTAGCTTTTATCTTAAGAATCTAAAGATGTTATGCATGAGAATATCAAATACAAAAGGAAAACATCAGATTTTGATAAAGGTTGAGATATTCTAGAGTTTATATGGCATTAAATTTTGCTCTAAAAAGAGACTGACCAGTTTCTACCCTTAAAAAGGTGAAACATCAAACAACCTGAAATCCACTGGAACTTCCAGCACTCCCATTCTTTTTACAGGAATGGTAGTAACATTTAGTCAAACATAAACCCATGAGAGTTTGTACAAAAAAATTTCTCCTTTGCATATAGATACAAAGTTGTGTATTTGTTTAAAGTGGACCATAGTATCTTTAAAACCAAACATAACCCAAATACTAAAGAAAAATGCTACATACTCTGAGATTACCTGTAAGATGAAAGTAACCTTATAAATAACTGATACTTGTTTATTCTACCGATATCCAACACTTGTTGAGACCACTTAAAGATCCTCTCCCAATATTTAAAAGTGTGCAATTTTTGTACCTACTTTGTTCAGCTGAATTCTCCTATGACTAAGATTAGATTTTTGCTCAAATGAAACTTATAGGGGAAAATCTGTCCTCTAGAAGGGGCAAAACCAAAGAACTTCCCAAAAGTGAGAATTGTGTTGAATCTCCTTTTCTTGTGAACATCCTGTTCCAAATTTTCCTGGTTCAAAATCAGCAGCAGTTTCCACACTGACAATTAGTCACCCCAATGAATGCATAGCAATTTCCACACAGTTCAGTGGGGTAAGAATTTGAGCAGGTAGGAAACAACATACCCTTCATGAAAAGTAAGCATATAATTGCCAGACTGTTTTCTGCATGGAGAAACTTCACAAATCCACCAGAAAAAAAAAATACATCAAAACTCTATATAGTGATTCTTCCATGCATGATTTAGCAGGTGGTATTAAAGTTTCAAAACAATGTTTACATCTGGATGTAGTGGTTTGGTTTTGGTTTTTGGGGTTTTTTTTGCACATGCCACACAGGAAATCAATTAATGCCATTATACTTTGGGGTGCAGTTTTGTAATTCAGCTCCTCAACTGATGTGAAAGGGGCTGTGTCTCAATGTAACAGCCCAACCACCAATCTTACTGGGAATAAAGGTCTGGATTTCAGGTTGGTTGGTTTGGGGTTTCTTTTTGTGTTGGGGAGCAGGGGTTGGTTTGGGTACCTGGTGGTGCGGTTTGCTCTTCCAGCATAATACTCAGAACACTAAATTAATTTTTCACTTTCACATGTTTTTTTCAGCAAAAAATATAAGCAAATTGTTTCCCTCCTACCACTTAACTAGCAAGTTGCAAAATCTCTCTAGACAGAGGTAGCTAATGGAAATTTTGACACATGCTTAGTTAAAGCCACTCTAGTCAGTACTGCTTTGTGCAAGTTCTTTCTGTTTAAAAGCATTTTACTTTTTCAGTCATGATTTTCCTGTGAAATTCTGTATTTGGGATGGTTTTTCCTCTCTATTTAAAATCATTGAGTTGCTCTTGCCTTACAGTTGTTGTCTTTTTTCTCTTTTCTGGGGGGAGAAAAATGAACACATTTTCTAATGGCAAAGAGAAGTCAGATGTCCAGCACTTAATTCCTTTGCATCCAGCACATGTGAAACATTGCCAAGTCAAGGTGGGAAGTGAAAATAGAAAGCAGGAACAACTTTGGACATATGTAAATAGCTACTTGAAGTAATGGAGAAAAAAGGTTTGCTGGGGTAATTGGCCAGTCTAAAGCCATATGATATATAGACCTATGTAGAGTATTTTGGTGCCAAAAGCAGGATTGCATTTCAAATGGTTTTGGAGAGTTAGCAAGTCTTTTTGCTTATATTCTGGTGGGAAAAAAAAATGGTTACTTTCCTGACTTCCCACTGGCTCTTGCAGTAACACTATAATATTTGACTATAATTCACTTTTGTAACAATCAGATATAGTAGGAAACTACTTTTCTCCCCTCTCTGGATCATTAAAATAAAAGCAAAGAATATCTGGCTGCCTTTTCAACTTTCACTGGTTGAAAGTTGGACACCATCAAGACTGGTGTTCCTCTAACATTGCATACTTACTCTTGTGCATCTTAAAGCGGATCACTTACACTCTGAGTAAGGAAAGTGTTAGCACTTGTCTTACACAAACGACCAGAGTAGTTACACAGTAAACAGAAAAGCTCCAGAGTTCACTTTCACTAAGCAGCAAATAGGATGAGAATGTTGAGTAGTTTAATTATAGTTTTTAGCTTTCACAATGAGTAGAAAGTGGAGACAAAGTGATTAAGAACATCAATTCAATCAAACTGAAAGTCTGATTATACAAACACACAACAAATGGAAAACTGCTTGGAAGCTTTACCTCACCACTGGAACAGAGGTACTGAAAATACATATTCCCCACCCATATATCATTTCCCACTTTCTTCCTTTCCTGTCTGGAAAAAAACCAGTAACTACAGAACAACAAAACCAAAAGGTTCAACACTATCTCACCTCACTCCCCTCACTTATCATATACAGAAGTTTACAAATCTCTTTCTGATGTCCTCATCCATGAACAGGAATGAAACTATCATCATCAGGAGCAGAATCATTTTGCAAAAGCTGTACAAGGTTACTCCATGCCACATGATACAGAAAGCAGCTTACTCAGGTTTACTTTACTAAGCAGACATTTCACCTCTGCAGCTGGTAAACAATTCTGAATTCATTTTCAGTTTACAAGAGGAGATGAAACACTTACAGAAATATATATTTTGTAGGTATTCTTTCCCTAATAAAAACCCAGTAGCAAAGTACTACTGTATATGATCTGTATAAGCAAGCCCATGAAGACCTTTTATGTTTCATCCAACTCTGAAAAGATGCATTGCATTTAACTGCTTTAAAAATAAGTCACTATTGTAAATTATATACAGCAAATTAGGCAAATGGAAACCACATTCTCTAGATAAAAATCAATTAGCATTATGCACGCTGTGTTCCGCTGTTATCTACAACATATTCATACTCAACAAATGACAATTCTTACCATGAAAAGCCAGTTCAGTCAGTATCCTCTATAGAATTAAGAAATGTAGCCCTGCCAAGACCCTTATTTTATAAACAGGAAACGGAGCAACAGGAAGTCAAAGCAAGTATACCCAAGGTGGTCCAAGAGACTAACATTAAACTAGATGAAGGGCCTGGAATCCTGGTTTTCAGCCTTTCTCCACACATGGCCAGGAAAGCACTGGCTAGGGGAGAAAAAGACACCTGCCCTGCTGTTTGAGCCAGGCCACACAGCTGGTATTTGCAACAGCAGTTGAAGGAACAGGTGAAGTTCTGATAGCCTGCAAAGGCTTTTTTGCCACCTCCTAATCTGTAGCTTCATATAAACTATTTTTGCCATGGGAGAAGTAAATGCTCACGTATTTGCCCAAGACCCTTCAGTAAATGAAGTAACTATTCTTGGTCTGACACTAGCAGAGTATATTATTCACATAACTTAGATCCTTCCCCACCTATTTGCTTAAACAGCTTAAAGTTCTTAATAACAGCTGAGCCTGTTCTTGATATCTTCACCTGTCATTTTAGATAAAGTTTTAATTTCTGATTTCATGTATTTAAAACATGTTTCATGTATTTTCATTTTCCCATTCTACTTATAAAGCTCAATCTGTTTGGCATCTACAAAATTTTCTTTAAATTTAACATTATTAAGGTAAAGCCTGAAATGGGCAGAGAGCCCAAGCATGGTTTTGTGGCTTGGCTTGGGTTCAAACAGAAAGTAGTAAGAAAATCTGAAGGCAAGGAAAGCCACCAATTCAAGTCAGGACCATTATGAAAACAGTTCCCAAGCTACTCTATGCACCCAATTTCTCTATCAATACCCCAAATTAAGGCCGAGACACATTCTGTCCTCCCCAGCGTTTACCACCATGAAATTGAACAATAGGGATGACAGACCATAAGATACCCAAGCTGCTCTTTTCTGTCTCCTACAATAGCCTTAGTGAAAAATAACCACAACAGGTGTAGCGTGTCAGTGCCCAGACACTAAGCAAGACAGGTGAGTCACTACATCTGCAAATACACTGCCAGATTATTTCTCATTTTATAATAACCACTGACCTTATGTAAAAAAAGTTCAATCAAAACACCAAAGAGGTCCTCTTCAAAAGAATAATTATCCTTCCACTTGGCTGAAGTGCAAACTAGCAGAATAAGAGCCAATTAATTAAAAAGCCACATAAATTACATGGTTATTTTTTGCTACCCTGCTGTGCAGCTTGACAGTCACTGACTAAGGGGAGAGAGCAAAGCAGGGAAAGTATTTGTAAGTGACAAATTAAGGACTGTATTCTGCAACCAAGAAGGAGTTAATGATGGAATAACTTTATAGATGTCTCAGGAACGAAGGCTTGCTCACTGGCATGTGGAAGAATTACACAATCTGGCAGAGTAGGCTGGGCAAACAGATGAGGAGATAATTCACATCATGAAGGGCACTGAGAGAACTTACACACTCATGAGAGAAAACAGATGATCGGTTTAATTAAAACTTTTTTGTTCAAACACTTTTGTAAGGAGACATTATCTGTGACAATGTTTTGACTTTTTTAAAGTAACATTTTCTAATTATTTTATTATTTATTCCTTTCCAGCATCTCTATCATCAAAAGGGTAAAATTTAGTTTCTCTCAGTCTCTTTCTCTCTGTGCCCCTGTTTTATTAACTAGTTATATTTTCTCAAATAGTTTTGCCCTGAGTTTATTTTTTCATTCCAGTGCAGTGACCAAGAAGTCAGACTACACTGTCAGAAATGTCAACACACAACAGCAAAGCGTCTCTTAACACATGAATGAACACCACTTAGTTTTGCTTTCAAAATACTGATCATTTAGCTCTATTGAGAAACAGTAGACAGCACGTAATCAGAAACAGTGCACTATTCATTGTGTGAGCAAATATAACCATGTATAAAACATACAGATTTTTTTAAAAGAGCCCTTCAGAGCCCTGAGGATGACCATTCATTTGAACAAAAAAAAAGGAGGGGGAGCATTTAGCCATTTTCCAAGTTTCAGAATGCCTATGCATTCTAAAACAGAAGTGCAACAGAAGTTGCACTATATTAGACATGATTAAAACTGTACATTAATTACCCTATTTCCTTTGAGTTGTCTACATATTATAGTCAACAAAGTATCAAACGTGACATTCTGGATTAGTCCACAGTTGCTTCACATCTGGAGCTCATAGTTCTTACCCAAACTTCTAAGCCTCAATGATTTTTGCCTAAAACATTTTCAAACATGTTTTTCTTTGTTTACTATTCATTAAGTACATCTTTGCAAATAATAACACTACTCCTTTTCCAATGAATGTTTATCAATGTTAAGACCTTAAATTCTAGCTATGTCTATCTCTACAAATACAATTTTCTTCCAAGGAAAGATTAAATGATTAAAAATACTTTAAAATTTCTATTTTTTTTCTATGTCAAATATTTCAAGTCAAAGATCTTTGCTTTCATTTTATCCAAATTAAATGGAGAATTAAAAAAAAGACTGTACAGAGCATAAAATGCCAAGCATACTCATCTCATTAAATCTGTTAAACAATTAATCCAAGTTAGGTTACTCACTTTTGCAACTCAAGCAAAGCTACCAAAGGACTGTTGCTACCACTTACAAAAAAATATTAAAGTTACTGTAGCAAAAACCTGCCAAATAATATCAGACACTGGAACTTTATTCTTTTTGCTGGGATGTAACATAACATCAGCTCATGGTTCAGGTATTTTTACGACTACAGGACAAGAGGAAAAGCAGAAGAAAAGTCAACACAGTCATGGCTGGTTTAAAGACACTTCTGAAAATGCTTAATTGATTTCTACTCTCACTACTGTACAGAAATGGTCTCTTGGCATGACTTGTATCAGTTGCTTGTATCAGATCCTTGCCTGTATCTGTTTTGGCATATATTGGTGTTATACAATAAATAATAAATAAACTGCTTCATAAACCAACCACACCCCAAACACTAAAATTATACCATAAACAGAGAAACTATTTTTACCTAGAGCACTGAACTTTTTATTAGCATTAGAAAGCTTCCTATATGTGTGAGAACTTACAGATTTGTTTTTTAACTAGGTAGACAAAATTTGGCTAAGCAAATGAATGAATTCTAATTTCAGTTAATAAGGAAGTTTTCAAGACAAGGGGACTGCTAAAAATACTTTGTAAAGTTTGTGTTTCAAATATTTTTTTCCTTCCAAATGATAAACAGAAGCATGAGACTGTAAGAAGACAAGACTGGAATAAAAACTGGATTTTCAACTGTATAACCACATTTCTTACAGAAATATTCTGAAAGTCAGAAAATTCACCATTCATTTGACACAAATTTTTAAAAACTAATATTTGCCAGCTTTAAAGTATTAAAGAAAAAAATTACAACAGTATCATCACTCTTAAAATGTTTTATTATGCATTAACTGTAATACTTTGTTTCAGTAGGTTTCTTCACATCATAGTACTTTTACAAATAAGTTGAGGCAGTAAAAGTATCAGGCTACTAGCAACAGTTCCAAGAATAATAATCTATGAACAGAAAAACAAAGAAAACCTGTCACTTCAATGCCTAGCAATAAGTATGTGGAAACTACCAACATCCAAAGTATAAAATAATCATGTATTTGTTTGCATCAAAAACTACTACAGGTTGATTAAATTTGATTAATTTGCAAACATTCAAGATAATCCTGACAAACACTTATCAGAGTAATAAGGTAATACCAAGTAAAGCAACATTTTTCAGCAAGTTCACTCTTTTCTGGTAGTAGTTTCTACCAGTAAACCTTTTCTTTCTTTTGCTTATTGTACATCTCCAATGCTATTTGCATTCAGAACTCTGCACGACACAGAACACAGCATGGATGCTCCCTGGATCTGAACTGAATCTCTTACAGGGTAACAAGTACTGTAAGTTGGCCACAGAAATGTCACAGCTGCAGCTCTTGCCATGACGTGGAAAGTCTGACAAATCCAAAACCATTTTTGCAACTGTTAGGTTATTTCACAATATGTTAAGATCATTATGACATTTCTTGGGTACTTCACATGGTTACTTTAATAGATATAATTTTTTTTCCCCACAAATAACTTGCCACTCCCCCCTTTTTTATCCTGATTATACATCTCAGAAGTTCACAGTGCTGCTCTACCCATCTGTTCCTGGGAGTCCCTCAGAAACACCACCCACCAGAGTTCCTTCACTCATTAATTTATTTGCCGCATGCAAAGAAAACCGAATGTTTTCTTTCTGAATACTTACTTTCCCTAAAATAGTCAAGTCTATTATTTATGGCACTGGTAGCAAGCGTTTTCTCCAAGGTACAAATACAAGGTCTCAAACTCTTTTTTGACTACTTCTGATGCAGTGTTTGGCATTTTCATGCCTTGTGTTGTGGCTTAATTTTCACTCCAAATTACATCTCTAGACACAGAAAGATGTCAGCTTCATCTCACTTTTGGCTGCGATTCGTTTTTGAGAAATGATTAAGTATCAAGGGATTTTAACTGTGATTAAAAAACACCTATCAGTAATTCAAAACTTCATCTTAGTAATAAACCAGTTCAGAATTTTTGCAAGACAGAGAACAGAGAAGGCAAAGGCTGTCTAACACATAGGTCGAATCTTTTTGTTTATGACAATGATGATTACTATAATGCAGCCTATTTCAGAATTAATCTGGTAGAAAGATGGAAGGTTGGTTATTTGTTGTTTTATTCATGACACTCTGTTGGGGTTTTTCAAAGCTATTCCTACTAGTAGTTAATTAGATTCATTTTTTTATTAATCCAAAACTCTTTTTCTCCTCATTCTAATAATTTTCAGGAGTTATTAATCTTTTACTTGCTCCTTTTTAAGCTTAAAATCATTTGCATTGTGACCAGTAGGCACATACAGAAGATGTAAACTGATGATTCCTTTGCCTAGAAAATTAGAAACCCAAATAATACAAAAATAGATCCTCCTACACGAACATACTCTAAAGAAATTCTTCAGCAAGGAAGCTTTTAATGAATGGTCATGATATATGTGAGAAGATGCACTTCTCTGAAACACCGCAAGTTTTCGCTCTGTGCATGTACCACGTTTGTCAGTAATAGCAGAAAAGGCTTTCTTGCCCATATTTAGGCACACTATTTTAGATTAATTTTTCAGATTGATCTTCCCCTTCGGTATTAAAAAGATGAAATACTTCATGATAAAGCTCTTAGTAATACCAGTAAAAATAATATGTAAAAGTTGTCCATGATTGTATAAACATAGAGAGTAGTATCAAACAACCACAAACTTTAACTCTTCAGACAGCTTGAAGTTTCCCTTCCAGAAGCAAGAATCACTGCTGGAGAAAAGCCAGTTGGAAAAATGAATTTCAAGGCACTGCCTGAAATGGGAGAGAAATGAAAGAGGATACTCCTCAGCAGTCAGCAGTGCCAGCAGCAGCAAGAATGTCTGTCAGCAGCAACACTGAAAGTGGACTCCAACTTTTATAAAACCAGCATTTCATCCTCCTGCAGTCAATCAGAAAAGGTAAAGATCCAGTCCTGCACTCAGGCATCACAACAATTGCATTTCAGAACATACTTTACAATTCTTTATGCTCCAGATGACTCTAGTAAAGAAATGCACCTCCTTGCAGTCGGAGCACCTTCTGTTTCTCCTGCCTCCTTACCTGGTAACTCCTGAGGGATCACCACATAAAAGATACTGATAACTCATGTTTTTCTGCCATTTGGCTAAGCAATTAATGAGACAAAGCTATTCTTTGGGCTGTGCCTCAGAGGTCTCTAAACAATTCCACTATTTCAAATGCATGATGAACATTAAAGATGCTCCCAGAAGCACCTGCCCAGCTCTTTCCAGGTTACAACAGTATTCTACTTAAATACAGGACTTTTATAGAGGCTTTGTGTAAGTTAAGGTTATTTTTCCCTTTCTAACATGCCTGCATCAGAAAACAGTCACCTAAATTAAAGCAGGGCTCAAGAAAGGACAGCATTTCTCAGATACTTCTGAAGTTACTAATCTAAAATTAAGAATAAGGAAAGCTGTTTCAATTGTGCAACAGAGTGTAGCACAGATCTGACCAGATTCCTGCTCTTTCAGGACACAAAAAGGATGGCCTCTGAAACCCACCTGGCATTCATGAAGCTCTTTGTGACTCCTGACTGAACTGATGCTGATGTGGAAACCTTGAGAGATGTCTCAATCAAACAAAATTAATGGCTGCTTAACTTCACCATTATTCTTTCAATTGTCCCACTAACAGCTAAACTCCAGCAAATGCCCTGAATAAAAACTGTTACTGCAAAGCACTGGGGCACTACTGTGATCAGTTTTACAAATGCCACAGTAGAAATTAATAGTTTAATATTCAGTCATGAATAAGGCAAACAGGCAAAAAGACATTTGAGATTACACCATGTATAAGTAAAATAAAAAATACCAAATTATTCTGAATTTATTAGGAATCATTGGGGTTAAGTAAATAATGTGCAGTAATATATAATCCTGAATATGATATCAATGAAAACTGTATCCAAATGCATATATACTAAAGGGGCCCTGAGGTATTTTATCATGCAGATCCTCAGAACAAAAGTTTCCTCTCTTGAAAGAAGTAGGATATATTTCCAATCTTTTGTACCAAATTTGCAAGGACAACTAAAGAAGTTATGCTTGCTTTTCTTCAAGTTTAAATACTTAGTATCATCACTTCAGGGGTTTTAATACTTTTCAAAGTTCTCATTATTCTAGCACAGAGTCTATGAAGCAATGAGCAATAGCAGGCTTTGCTGGGCTGTATTTGTGGAACTAGAACATAAATAGAAGAAAGAAGTATTTCAACTACATTATTAGACAGACTATAATCATCAAAAAGAAAAAAATATCAAACAAAAGAAAGATAAAAAATTACTGCCATTGTCTTGAATGTCAGTTGAGTGTGTTGAGGTCAAGACTACCTCTTTACTTAAAACTCAGTCATGAGGCTGTACAAATACTGATCCTGAAATTGTGTCCTTCATATAGAGAGATCAAAATAATATAAATTTTCTCCTTTTTCAATATTAGTGTCTTTATTATTTTGAAATATTAGTATAATATTGAAGAAAGCCTAACAAGGCAGACCACTGTACTTACGAGATCCAACTTGGCTCTTCCATTCAAGTCATGGATATAACTCATATTCCTCACATAACAGTACAACTTTGGTTTATCACAGAAAATGCTGAGTTAGGAGGAACTCATCAGGATCATCGAGTCCAACTCCTGGTCTGGCACAGGACATCCCAAGAATCACACCCTGTGCCTGAGAGTGTTGTCCAAATGCTTCCTAACCCTGTCAGGCTGGTGCTGTGACCACTTCCCAGGGAGCCTCTTCCAGTGCTCAACCACCCTCTGGGTGAAAAATCCCTTCCTGATTGTTACAAAACAATCCTCATTTTAACTGGCTGATGTTTTTGTTTGACTAGCCAGAAATATTTATAGAAACTGCAAGTAGCTGTACACAAATGTTTCTAAAGATTAGACAACAATCTAGTCCTAGAAAGCTAAATCAAAATCAAATGCTTTAGAATAACTTCACCCACCATAAAATAACTCAGCAGGGATAGAGTAGCAAAAGAGAGTATTCTTCTGTGCTGGGGTTCTTTTGGAGCACTATCTAGTGGCTAAAAGTTTCCCTGAATAAACTGGAAATAGTTTGGTAAATATCTCAGACTACCTCACAACTCCATTTCTGTTTCTGTATCACCACAAGTTTTACTTTATTAGCCTGTTTCAGCAAAAAGGATTTCTTCTCCTGGCTAGTTCTCATCACTAGCACAATCACTAGAAAGACGTAGACTGCATTGAACATCAGTTTGTCTTCTAATCCCTGTTTCTGTCTTATGAAGCTATTATTTCTATTAATTAAGCATAGAGAGGCCCCAATCAAAACTGAGGCCTTTGTTAGTCAGGCTCTGTACAAACCACAACAGGAAGACCTAAAGACTTTCAAACAAGGATGCAAGTCTGCAGATGTCACAAAAACTGGCAGAAGTGGCTGATCCACCAGAGGGTTGTGCTCTCACCCAGAGGAGCTCGAAAATGGGCTGTCAGGAACCTCAAGCAGCTCAACAGCAGAAATGCCAAGCGCTGTGCCTGAGCAGACACTGCCCCTTGCAGCAGTCAGCGCACGCTGGGGGCCATGAGGCTGGAAGCAGCTTGGCAGAACAGGATGTGAGGTCCTGGTGGACACCAAGATGAACACAAGTCAGGAATGTGCCCTGGCAGCCAAGAGGGCTAACGCCATGCTGTCTTGCATTAGGAGCAGCACCGCTATCCAGTGAAGGAGGTGATCCTTCCTCTCGACTCAGCATTTGTGAGGCCATGCCTGGAGCACTGCATCAAGCTGTGGGCTCTCCAGTACAGAGAGAGACAGAGCTACTGCAGGAAGTACAGCAAAGGGCCATGAAGATTAAGGGACTGGAGCATTTCACATGGGACAGCCAAGATTATTTAGACTGGAGAAGACAAGGCTCAGGTGACAGCCCATCAGTGTGTAAAAATGCCTAAAGGAAGGGTGCAAGGAGGAGAGAGTTGGGCTCTTTTCAGTGGTGCAAAAGCAATTAATACAGACTGAAACACAAGAGGTTCTCTATGAACACCAGGAAACACTTTTTTCCTGTGAGGGTGACCAAGCACTGGCACAGGTTGCCCAGGGAGGTGGAAGGTTCTCCACTCCTGGGGACAGACAAAAGCCACCTGGACATGGCCCTGGGCAACTAAGTGGCCCTGCTTGAGCAGGGTGTTGGAACAGATGACCTCCAGAAGTCCCTTACAACCTCAACCGTTCTGCAATTCTGCGACCACTTTTTATTTTACAGACTCAATTCAACATAAATAATTATGTAAGGAATCAAATGACTCATTAATTCCAGGAATAAATGCATGATTATTAGTTTCACATTCTGACAGTAACCTAAGAACAAAGCTGATGCAATACCAGGAAGTTTATGTTTAATTTTATATGGTGCAAATATCTATTGGTATTTTAGTTGATCCTGATCCCAGGTCACTCTGTGCAAGAACTGGAAGTTTCAAAATATACATTTTCATTTACATTAAAAATCTGAGAACAGGGTAACAGTGTAGAAGAATACCAGAGCAAAGACCATGTAGGAAACTTTAAACAGTGTTTATATATGGAAAATTAATTATACCAAAAAGCCTCAGTTCACTTTGATTGTCATTTACTATTATAAACAAATTCATGCCCAAGTACTCTCAAATTAATTGCTCAATCTTCATCAGTACATGTCATATGACGAGTATCTCAATTTCCAGAAATTGCTAGTTGCTGTAAATTTAGCAGATTTAGCAAAGCATATCCTTAACTTTGAAACAAAATAGAAGCATCCCTTTTGGAAGCAACTAACTGTGTATATGAAGACTCAACTGGTTATTTGAATGCCTGATGCTCAAAGGAATATGCTAGTCAGGCAAGGACACAAGTACCCTGACTGAATCATACTTAGGATACAGTCACGGAGTTCCAACAACTTTTCCTTATAGACACAGAGAAAAACTCATTGGCTTAACACACTAAAGAGAGCTGCTCTAGAAGTGAAAGAGGAGTGAAAGGTTAAAAACAACTTACAAAGTTTTATACTACATTTGGCATGGGTAAAAGAAACCACAAGTCTTACAAAGTTTTACTAATTTAAGCTTAAATATCTCTTTTAAACCAGTTAGAAACCTACAAAATTCCTCCCTGTGCAAGACTTCTGTAATGCAACAGCATCCTGAATACCTTCCCATACACTGCAGTCCATTGACTTTTGTCTTGAAGGTCTGCAAGGGGAGAGGAAGTTTAGAACTGTGGAGAGGCTCCTGCTCAGCACATAGTCAGTAACAGCTCAATAAAGGGCTGCCCCTGTCAAGGCAAGATTTAATCAACAGTATTTGAAATGTAGCTCAGACTGCTGTGCTAGCAGAATTCATCAAAACATCTCACAGGGAGGAAGCAGACCATGACAAATATTTCTTTTTACTGGCACTATACATAGAGATGAACAGCTGTTACAGTGAAGTATAAACCTGACTACTATTTTCAGCAAAAGCAGGAGGACAGTCATTCTTTGAGCTCTCTGGTGGTAAAAGTTGTAGAACTGACGTGCTCTGTACTGCTGTTTGGCATAACTTTGGAGTCTACAGAGCAAACTTTCCAGTTTCATGAAAGCTGGCCTTCACTCTACATTGAAGGGCACAACTGTTACAGATTCTATAAACTATGTGCCTTTCACAGCCCAGAACATTAATGGCAAACTGTGCCCCAGGTGCAATAAACAGTGAAAATGCACTAAATGCGAATTTCAGGTAAGCAGTTATGGAGAAGAAGCTGTGGGCAGTGCTAGGATGACACACAAAACCCCCTGAGGGAGGCACAGCCTTCCTGCAGCTGTGGGTGCTGCACCAGGGGCTGCACCCTGGCTCCCACAGCCTCTTGCCTCAGAGTGGGGACGGCACTGACACACACAGATCAATCCTCACTGGTTTAGTTTACCTGACGTTTTAAGGCATGGATTCCCTCACAGCCTGCTTACTGTAGCCCATAAGGAAAGCCCTTTCAGAAGAACTGCTTTACCAACAATCATGGCGGTTAATGGTATGGCTCCAGCAGCAAGCAAATTCAGTGAAGGACCTACTGAATTTTTAAGGAAGTCAAGTGTTCTGGGAGGTGCAGTGTCAATAAAATCCTCTACTTACTCAACCACAAGAAATTTTCGAAAAAGAAATAGCTGTGTTGAAGGAGTCATGAAAAGTTTCACTATATTGAAGTTTCATATATTTAAGTCTCCAAGTTTAAAAAGCATAAAACTAGAACTGCACGCTATTGCTAGAAGAGTTATGTTTCATCATAGGACCTTTAAAATTATTTCACCCTACAGAACAGCTTACTTTGAATACCACAGACATAACATTTACAGTAAAAACCAGAAAATATAACACAATGACAAGAAGGAACACAGACATAAATATTTTTAAAGATTATAATAAAAAATTTAATTCAATAGCAGCATCAGATTGGGAGTAATGATTAAACAAAATAATAGAGCTTTTCACTAGCAAAAAGTTAATACAATTTGAATGAAAACATTTTATGGATATGGAAAAAAATAAACAGAACATTTACATTTGAGACTTTAACTATCTTCAAAAGCTAGTGTTCTGTGCATTTTTTAACAGAAGTCAATCCAATATTTTATTCTTATACAGTTCTACAAAAATTTCACTCATGGTGGCTTTGAGTAATTTTTAAGGTGGTCTGAAAGCATTGTACTCATTTTTACAACACCCAAACCCAAGCATCTAACGAGGAACCTGATTTAGAATTACTCATTCTCCTTTGTAAAAAACTTAGTTCTCTCCATACATATATTACTTGTCCAAAGACAGGTTTATTCATTTATTTTCAAATTCTGAATGTGGTAAATCTGACAGACAACCAAACACATAAACCCCCATCATGAGCAGGCATGGTAATAGTGTGCATGCATGTAGAGAACTTAACTGTACACACATCTGGCAATTGCCTAAGTGCAAACTGCAGTATCTCCAAATGTTGGCCAGAAATTATGAATACCTTGTATTGAATACAAAGAGATGATTCAACAGAGGACTAAAACACCAAGGAATTACAATACTTGCCATATTATAAAGAAACACAAAATAATACACATAGTAGAAGAGAAGTATCTCAGAAATTTACATCTATATATGCTTGCCAAAATTTAAAGCCAGCTTTTCTGTATTTTACTGACAAACACACATCTTACTAACAAATTTGTTTATGTAAATTGTGTGACTGAGGCTACAATCTCACTATTTGTAATTTAGCAGACTGAAACCTCTTCTTATGTCAGCAGGCATAATGGAGCAGCTCAGGTAATTAGTCTTTAGTTACCTTTCCTTGATGGCTGTTTACATTATGTACTTCCCTTCAGAACACAATGCAAGAAACTAAACCCCTGGGAGCAAAGACATGGGACTTTTTTAAAATAAGAATATCTTTGGAGTTATTTCAAATCAGTAGAAGTACACGTGAATTGGAGACTTGAGTTCATTAACAGCTCTTCAGGAAAATAAGCATGTCTTAAATATCTGAATACATCCTGAGCTTTAAAATAGCAGTCTCTCACTCTGTTATATTTATAGTCTAGCAGAATTAATATTCTGCTCTTCTAAGCATAACTAAACCCTGCAGCTTAAAAATCTGCATGGCTGATGAGTTTTGAGGTACAGCCTTAAAAGGGCCACAGTCACCCTCAACAAGGACAGGCCACTTACAATGAAGGACTTCCAGGAATATTGTTAGTCTACCATCTTCAGATACACACTTCCATGAAATGTCATAGGATTTCTCCAGACTTTCTGTGACTCTACCTTTTCTTACATACATCTGAATGTTACTAAGAATGCCCTCTCTTGAAACACAACTAGACCACAAGTTGCTTCCATGGTCTTTCCTTATTCAAATTAGGGTTGAGGAAGCCACGTGGCTCTGTCTCAAAGACCTTGCTCTGATCTCTTTCATTTTGAAAGTCACATGCTGATTTTAGACTAAGCAGGCCCAACAGCCTATGCTCACTGCGTGGCTAAAAAAAAAAAAATAAAAAATTATATTATTGATTTTTACCTATTTACATCATTTTGGTAAGGCTTTGGTCTTCCATCTACAATCTGTTTCCTTGCAGCTCAATTGTACACGCCTTTCTGTATAAAACATACATATAGATTAGCAGACGAAATCAATTAACTTTGCATCATGCTTGCTGCCTTCTTCCCTCCAAAATGGAATTTTGTTAGCTCAACAATTTTTATAGCCTAAAGACTGAATAGAACTCAAGTGCCTTAGCCCCTTCCTCATCACCAGGGAATGTCTTCTCCAGTGTACCTTCTCCCACACTACTTTCCTCCTCTGTCCCAACATCACTCAGTTCTCATAAGTGACCTACCCAAACTAAAGTGTGCAGGAAGGTCTCCTCTCCAGTTGTTTAAAACTGAGCCCTAAATTACTTAGTGTGGCTCACTGGGCTTTAGCTAGTCTGTTTTCAGTGCTACTGTCACCCAGCTGGTATCCATTAAACACATGCAGTGGATCATAGCTCAGCAAAGGCAGCATCAGACCTATCCATACCCCCAGCTCCCCACAGAAATTTAAAAGTGTGGGGGGAAGGCAACAGGAAATCTCTGTTATCAATAGACAACATCCTGTTAACTTCACTCACATCAGTCTATGTGATACATACTCAGTAAGTTTTAAACTGAAGCCAGAGCCTATTACAAAAAAAAAAGTTAAAAAAAAAATCTATCTGTTGTCAGCTTTTACAACATTAAAATAGACAATATTTTAGGACAGTTATTTATGCATAGCTATGACTGTTCTCTGCAAGAACCAAACTAAAGACAGGAGAGGGACCTTCCCTCAAACTTTTGAGGAAAATTAATTATTTCTCTTCCTCCCCCCTCCAAGCCCTCTCCCTGGGCTATTGGCTGCAAGTGGCTCTGTTTGAGCAGACGGGTTGAACCAGATGATCTCCAGAGGTCCCTTCCAACTTCAGTTACACAAACCCTAAAATCAGCATGCCCATTTGGAAGTGCAAGTCTGAAAAGATGTAAAACTGAAGAGTTGGCTGTTCAATGCTATCAACATCACTTTTTCAGAAAAAGACTGAATATCCATTATAGAAGTGAACCTAAATAAGTATCAGCTCAAAAAGGAGTAAGAGATAAGATTCCCATGTGATCCAATTCCCAAGTTGTGTGAATTGAAGTTTAAAACTCGTTTCTGTGCATCCCCAGCTGTGTCCTGGAGTACTATCTGTTCAAGAGTTGCAGTTCAGCTGGGAGCATTTCTGCACTGAAAATGGAGACATTTAACGTGAGATGCTGGAGCACTCCCTACACTCAGGCAGACACAGCAACAACAGCCAACTTCAGGAGAACTATTTCTCTTCTAAGGGCAAGATCATTTTGAGAACAGCATTTCTTCGTTCAGTACAGCTGAAGACAAAAGTGTGACCTTTGGAAATAAAAACTAATCAAAGCTTTAAGACCTTCACTTCCTCTTCACAGACTCTTGAATGCTCAGATACAAGAGCAGTGATACGAATGTAGGTTTAATCATGAGTGAATCAAATTATTGATGGCTATTGCTCAATTAGGCACCTTCTGCACATAAAAAACATTGCATCTTAACTGTACTACAAATAACTAACTCCAAAATGCTCTATTTCCTGTTACTGTAGCAGAAACTAAGTCTATTCTCCTGTTTTCAAGCAGTTAAAAAAATGCCTACAACTGATTAAATTCACTTATTCTTGCTCTGCTCAATAAACAAAATCAGGAAAATCTAACTTTTCATGGAAATTTAGTTATGTAATATGGTTCCACTATTATTCATTATGTCCACCGTGTATATGCTTGATGCCAGGCAATGTCTAAAGAGTTTTTAATCCAGCTTGGTGGTTATCCACATTAAAAGCAAATTCGTCCTAGTAACTCTACATCCAGTGTGCTAGTTTCTCCAGGAAAGATTGCCCTGGTCTTACAGCAAATCCCCAGATCAGAAAGAGGTTTAACAAAAGCAAATATCCTTATGTATCCTCCCCTTTCTAATAAAAATATGGAAGCAGAAAAATCTTTAGTATGATATAATACAGAGATCAAAGCAAGAGCCCGAAGAGCTGAGGACACTGTTCCTGGCACTGCTCTGAACAAGCTACATAATCCTAGGAAAATTACTTTCACACCTCTCTGTATCTCAATCTCTACAATTTCTAGTTGAAGAAAAATCTAAAGGCATTTTTATGTTAAGAGCTAAATACCGTATAAAAGCCAGGAATATGACCAAAGTCTCACTTGTACTTATTTCACACACAACACTAATAGGTGCTTTGTGTAAAATATATAGAAACCACTGGCATCAGAGGGTGGGAATCAAATGCTTCCAAATTCTTATCTACATGTTGGACATTATTAGATATGATTCTATACCAACTTTTAGAAACACAACAATTATTTTAAAGTATTATTTTAAAATATTATTTTAAAAAGACATGTCTTCAAATGCATTCATCTTTTGTCAAGTTTTAGAGAGAGACATGAAGACATATATTAACTTTGATATGCATAAACTAATTCCTCATATACGCTTATTAAAATAATGATGCTAAAATTAAAAAAGAGGACTTTCTTTGACAAAAACCCTTAATCTTATAAAACTGTTTTTCTAAGTCTAACATTAAAATTTAGAGCCGTTGCATCTCCAACAGTGAGGTAAGTAACAAAATCAAAAAACATAGAATGCATCTATGTCTTATATTTTGTGTCAGCTGGGGCAATTTCCCCTTGCACTTCAATTCAAAACAGTTCCATATGAGAAAAGCAAAAGCTCAATTTCTTTCATCCTTAACTTGATCCCTCTGTCAGTATTACACACAGAGCATAACTTCACTAACTCAAATACATTGGGATAATACCACCTTTCACAGAAGGAGAACTGTGTTGACAAATTGTGATGCATGTATACTTCTGATATGTTACCGAAGCAGCCTTTGCCCTGAAAACGAGCACATTTTATCCTGCAAACCAGAAGATGCACTGACATCCAAAAGCAGGCACTAACAACAAATAGGCTTTGGAAGGACTGGTGGCAGGAGCCGCAGAGTCAGCAGTTTTGGATCTCACAATTCAGAAGGTTTCTGGACAGCCATTGTCCAGCATTTCCTTTAAAACCTACGGTATGGAACAGAGAAAATGAAACCAAAGCCCTTTAATCAGATGACTTTAAGTTACAACGAACCCACAACAATTTAGAACTTTACGGGTGGGTAAATTAGATTTAAATAGACATTCAGCTGTCTAATAAATCTTACTTCATTCTTCACTGCAAAGAACACTCAAACCTTCCAACTAGTTTTGACTTAAAAGAGGTACATAAACTTAGTTTGTTCTTCAATTTAGCCACAAATTCCAGATAGCATAAACCAAATGGAATCAAATTAAATTACACACTTGAAGCACTCCTTGGAGAGAGCTACTTACTAAATGTTGATTTTTCAGGAACAAAACACTGAGGTCACATATAGCTAGGGGAAATTAAGACATGTGCATTTTGTGTGTTTTACTCATGAATTCTTAATAAATTTGACTAACTATTCTAAATGACTATGTCTCTATCCATAAAAAGAGATTCAAAGAGAAGGAAATCTGAGGGTCATTTGCTTTTACATAAACTAAATAACTGATCATGGGCTACTAAATGTATAATATTATAACAGAACACAGAATAATGCTATTCATTTCATGCTTACTGATTTGCCTAAAAGTCACAGGCCACAAAGTTACCAGGTTCAAGGGTGGGTCAGTCAGGACTTCATGTGTCTTGCCCCTTCCTTCACTCGTCCTCTGCAAGCTTTCAACTTCTGGCCCTCTCTGGCCATAACTAACACCTTTTCAGATTGTTACAAGGGCAACAAAGCCCAGCGTAATATATCCCAACTGTGACTCCACCAAATTCAGTCCACTTACGTAACAAAAAGTAGAAGTAAATTGGTCTTCTTTTAGCACTCATCTCCATTGCATTGCTTTGCCCCACACTTTGCAAACAAAATTTCAAATTAATTTGCAGCTAAAATCTTACTAATAGTTTGTTGGGAACAGAACAGTGAGAAAATGTTTCTACTATTTAATTTGGAAAGCACAATTTCAGGCTGTATCAAGTACTTATCCTCTCATGGTTCATGTGCAGATTTCTTCACACAACTTATACTAGACAAGGCACACTGAATTGTGAAGCAAAGTAAAACTCTCTGTGATCAAGTATCTAAGTTAAAAAGCTGAAATACGGTTGTTTAAAAATAAATCTATCTGAACAGAAAAATCTAACTACCCTTTGCAACACCACTTTGAAGAGTTAAAGTACTGTACAAATAAAACTGCCACTCAAATATTAACAACATCAAAAAGAATAAAGTAAGCTTTTTGTGAAGGTCTGGTGAACATTTGCTGGACTGGCAAAATAGAAATGTTCTCTAATCATTCAAAGATGAAAGAGTATGTATTTAAGTGCATGTGATTGTTTGAACAGTCCTTGATGGGACAGCATTTTTACTACTTAGTTCTCTCCATTATAAGCTACAGAGTATATAAAATCTCAGCTGTCAGTGTAAAACTGTGTTATAACACTGCAGTCATGGACAGCTGTATTTGCTGACTATATTATTTTTCCTGCCCAAGGGGCCATACATTCATCCTAAATTCACAGGGGAATCAAGCCTTGTGGAAGAAGGAACCCTGGGGACATTTTAGCAACACTGCAGTGGGGAGAAAAGGCTAATTATGAAAATGAGGCAGAACCATTACAGTGGGAGCTCCAGGGCATGTAGGACTTGCATAGAAATGAAAGTAGTTGCAAAATAAGAAATATGACTAATCCAAGGCTATTTGAACACCTCTTTTTGTTATCATGATGAGTGTGTATTTTATCATCGATCTAGTTACTCTTGAAAGGAGTATGCTGTTATAAATGAAAATTATTTTTGTAGTATTAAAGCCAGAAAGTGTATGGTCTTCACAAAAGACTCCAAAAGGATATATAAAACCAGTAGGCAATCAAGTGCATTTTATTAAGCAGAATCAAATTTGTATGAAATTTAAAATACTCTCAAACTTCCAGAACATATTCAAACATTCAGACCTGCCTATGGTCCCATCACTGTTTCAAATATTATTAGATGGTATCTTAAAAAGTAAAGGCCTAAAGAAATTTCAACTTTGTCGGAGCTTTGTGCAAGTTCCTTCTATCTTTGAAGCGGACCATCCAGAGGAAACACGAAAATATGAGCTCAGGCATCAGCCATACGAATTTAATCCAACATCAGCACAGTCTGATGCTAAAAAGACAGAAGCACTTACAAACATGAATAAATTAAGTAAACAATCACATTTTGCAGACACAGAAAATAGGACACAGACCTTCCAATCACAAATGATGGCCATCATCCTGCAAAACTATTCACTGCAGAACACAGTAGTGGCTGACCATCTATGCATATTTATTGCACTCCAAATTAGATCTTTACACAAGATTTAATGCCTTAGTGACCTGTAGACTTCATTATAGACACGCAATTCTCTTGGACTAACATTAAAAGGAACTCAGACTTCACTACAGTGACTCATCTATCCAGAAGGGCAGCTGGATTGTATACCCAACACATAAATGTGTTGTGAGCCCTGCTAGCTACCTGATTACATCCAAGACCAGGTCATCACCTGGATCATTCTTTCCCCTGCAACCTCCACCACTCCCCAAAAGGGACAAAAGGTTACACTGCTGTTTGCTTCAGGTTTTAACCTCTCCAGCCCATGGTGGATAAGCTCTTGCAACATCTGGGCTCATTGTCCTTTGCAGTCAAAGTTTCAGGTTCCAGAAGATACTTCGAAGTTTGGGGAGGGGTTTTGTTTAGTTGGTGGAAGCGCATTGACAGAGGGTTCAGAACAGAAACAGGAAATCTCAGGTTTCTGTCAATTCAATATTCTTATATCAATATTTACTGGTGTTTCCAAAGGGAGGCACAAAAACTAAGGTCAGCAATTTGCATACTTGCTTCACTATCCATATTACCTGATATACTGCACATCTAATTCTTCTCAAGAGGTTCAAGTAAGCACAAACAGGATTCATTCTATATAAAACAATAATCGGAATAATCTACCACTGCAGAAACATGGGACCACTGCATGTCCTAATGTGACCAGTAGAGCTGCAAAAGAGAACTGTTTTTACAGCAATATCCACCCACCCACCCTTCCTATCAGGAAAGCACAGAGGAGTTCTTTCCAGGGGTGTCAGTTCTCAACTCAGATTTCAAAATGTGGAAGAACATTGATTTGCTTATCTTCAAATTGCAGGCTTGTCTAGTTGGCCTGCTGTTGCTCAAATGAAACCATTCACCATTTATGTGGAGGCTTGTAGATGGCATTCAGCTAAAGAGGGCTGAAAACATTCATTTAAAATAAAACTCCTGTCCAGCAAATATAATCACACATAAGTAAATCCCAAGCTATAACACAACAACATTTTCTTTATGGCATGTAGCTTTCAAAACTATAGTAGCAAGTTATTGTTCCTGCACATAAACTGAAATGTTTGAAGTCTGCCTGTTTCAACATCCAATCTGAACTCTGCTCCTACACAGCCACCCACACACTACAGAATCAGCATGTCCTGTCCCAGGGCTTGCTCTGCTGCCTGTATGAAACAAGATGGTTTCTCAATTAGAGGAACGCTTCTAGCAAGAAAACATTGTAACTTGGGGAACACAGTTTAAATACAAAAAAAGTATGCCACAGACTTACCCCCATTGCTCAGTATATTAAAAAAAGACTGATTTGACAAATAAGGGAGACACCAATTAATTCTAGACTGTTACAATGGTAGAACCTCAATCATGTGAAAGAAATTCAGTGAAACTGGAGGTCCCCAGACTCAAACATGATTACTAGAAAAATATGGTTGCTTTTTAGCCTAGACAACAGTTACAAGCCCAAGCTCAAGGCCATCTTCTTTTACCACAAATCTCTTAAAATTCTTGAAAAATAGTGGCATCCACTATAGCTTCAGTACCCTTAATGGTAAGGTACTCTTTTAGACTTAAGGGTCTACCATGACAATATGCCTCTAGATATATTCCATTCGCTTGCATAATTTTATTCAGCTTATATTCACCTGGCAAAAAGTCACATAGTGACTTGAAAACTGCAATGGCTGAGATAGTGTGTAAAGTTCCAACACAGACAACTTTCATACGCAGGCTAAAATGAGGCTCTTAAAATAGTGAACTATTCTGGAAATGCTGACACATCTTTAACACTGTGAGTGGGCGCCAATATAATACACACATTGTGTACACATATGTTGCTGTCTTCCTGGGAAGCTTAACTGAAAGCCCACATGGTTGATGTGGGACAGCAGGAATGCCTCTTTGAAAGCACTCATACTGCTTATTCATAGTATCTCAAACAAAACTCAAGGCATATGGTAAAATTATGCCATTTCACAAAACAGCAGTTATGACAGTGAACAATCCTTTTGAATCAAAACTAGCCTTGACACTTCAACAAAAAACAAAAGCAACTTAATGACAGAATTTACACACAATATCATGCATTTAAATAAAAATAAATCTTAAGATTTATTTTATTAAGAACTAGAATTGCAGAGGTCATCAACAGTGTAATAAAGTGAGTTACATCCATTACAAAAAGACCTACTTTAGCTGTTCTTTTTCCACTAAAGCACACACCCTCTATAGAAGGTCAGACTCCCAAAAGGGGAATGAAACAATAGATGAACCATCTGCTGTTACACAAAGCAAACTGAAAATCCAGGAATAGAATTTATGGGAGCTGTATTAAAATCAGCACTACCTTCCCATTTGCTTTTACTCCGGATTCTTAGCTAAGCTTTTAAAACCAAAAACAAACAAAAAATACCACCACACAGGAAAGTTGTAAGAGCGAGACATAACCATACATAAAGGTAAAGAAGAGCATGAAACATCCTTTGAGACAGCTTTTCCCTTCTCTTGGCAACTCTAACCCATACACCAATTTTCCAGTGACAAATACTCTGCCTTCTGTTAATACAGCAAGTGGCTAGTATTCATGGAACTGGTGTTCCATAAGGGTGCAGAAGGATATGACAGGTATCTTAAATTGCATATCCATGAATATCCACAACTTAAACATCTTCACAGCAGTCAGTTGATTGTACTCTAAGGCTTACTTGTCGTTGCCCCCTCCCAGCTTATTTACACACATCAAGCACAAGGCAGACAGATCTCCATAATAGGCTTAAACCAAGTGTGAACAAATAACTGCCCAAGGAAAAGATTGCCTTGGAAAGACTTTCTGCATATTACAATATCACCTGAAAACAAAGTGCAAATAAACAAAGGAACAGTACATTTACATGTCTTCCCAACAGGTGCCTCAAACTGGTGTAACAGATAAGACCTTTCTGTTCCATTATGTTTGAAATATTCAGCCACTAGACACTTCAAGCATGTTAAAACAGATACTAAGGTCTTGCTCTTTTTTGTTGCTTTGTTTACACTGGGTAAACATAAGCTAGTTTATTTCTCTAATATTTCCCTGCCCTTTCCAGTAGGCTGGGTACACTGGGCTTATAGGTTTTGAGCAGGTGTGTCCAAAGTCCTTTCAGTCATCCACTCCAATAACAAATTGAATTCCCAGAAATAATTTGATTTTAAAAACAAATATCCAACAGTTTGTCCTCCAAGTCGATTTAAAGATATATTTCAGGATTCTAAAATACTGTGTTTATCTTTTGGGTTGCCCATGACAGTTTAGCATTAACAACACTAAATTCATGCAGCGCAAACAAATGAAAATTCTAAAAAACCTTTTGCACTTTCACAAAAGCATTTTGTATTCATATTCCTTTTAAGCCACTAAAAAACTGCTACGTGGTGTTCAAACACATCTCTTCCTGGCATTTGGATTCATTAAATATTATTTCAAAGTGACTGCTGGGATCCGTGATCCTCACAGAACAGTTTCCCTCCCCCATTCTTTTCTTGCTCCCAATGGATGTAGAAAAATGAGAGAAAATAAGTCTTTCTCAGTGGCACTTAAGACAACTTCATAAGGCAAGATTCCTTTCAGACAATCATTACAAGCCTGTCAGTCATACATGGGTGCAGTTAATGAACCCACATCAGCATAGATTGGAGGACAGCTGGGTACTGACTGGGTCACCCCTGATCCATCCTGCTGAACACCCCCGGATGAGCACTGTCTTCTTACATTACTGTGCTCTGTAAGTGATTAGAGCCCCATTCCTCATAGGGCATTAATTATAGGGATTAACAGTAAAAGGAAACACATGAACAGGATGCTACCTTTTTTTTTTTTTTTTGCTTTGAGTCTTTGTGTATTTGCTACAGCTATGAATTAAGGAGTAAAAAGGATGTGCAAAGAGCTGAACAAAATAGTACAATACAGTCTTCCAGTCTGCCATATTAAAGAAGGCCTAAAAAAAAAATACTGGAGGAGTGGATTTCAGCCTGCTGACATATGACTTTAAGTAAGACAAAAGAAATTGGCTATACATACCACATTTTCTGTATTTTCCCCAATTTCAGCACAGAATATGTATCATTAAGCTGTAAAACCACTGGAGCATTAGCCACTGGGAATGAGCTGTCAGTAAGATACAGTTATGAAGTAGATTAAAAATTCTTATGAAGTTAGAAGAGACACAAGCCTTTATCAGCACTCCTATCACCCACCATTACTCTGCTGCTGTAGCCAAAAAGCATGTCACTGTAAATACTACTCTTAATTGTAGAAAAACCTGGAAGTGCTGCACTGTAAATTAAATGGCATAATACTTACATCTAAGTGACCTACTATGACTAAGGCAACCAGTAAGAAACAACCTAACTATAAATAAAGCATAGGTGTTCAAACTCATAACAAAATATACTAATGCAGCCTATTCATTATGACCAACTCAGCGTTACTGAGATGACCTAGCAAAAGAATAAGTGCTTTTCCTATTACAGTGTTTCAGAGTTGAAAACTAGAACAATATTTCATTATAAAAAGACTTGGTTTTTTCTAGTATTTTAAAAGCAAATACTTAGAAATGAAGAGAGAAAAACAAGCTAAGTTATAACATAGACATCTCCTTTATTGCTGGCACATTAGGCAAGCAGATGTTCTTAACAGAGACTGTCATCATTTTTAATGACAAACAACAGTTGGAACACAGGTTCTCCACTTCAGGATTTCCACAACAGGCTGTATATCTGAACAAACAGAAATATTTTCAGGCTCTATTTGTTGCATTATATCTTACTTGAACATGCATGACATTTGTAGAGTATTAAATACATCTTACACAATTCCACCCTAAGTGCCCTGATGGAAGGCTTGCATACCATATTTGCTGGAACTTTTAACTTTGACTTTAAAAAAAATTATTTTTCTTCTGTCAAAACTAAGCATTCTTCAAAAAATAAGAATGGTGCTCAGGGATTTTGATATTAAGCCTTAAAGTAATCTAGTAACACAATTTAATTTTTTACAAGTTACACAATGACTAATTCTCTGTAGCCCCATAAGCTTAAAGTTTAAGCTTAAGTTTAAAATGCTGACATGAAAACATCTGAAGGTATTCCTCTTCATCTTTTCACACTCTCCCACTAGAGAGTAGTTAGAATTAAAGGCCTGCTCTAGAATAGACACCTGTAAGGTCTCACCAATTAAAGACTGCTTTAAAAAAAAGATTAAACAGTGTTCTAACAAAAGTTCTTGGGTACAAGACATTTTATTACTGACCCTGTATTTCATACTTCCCATGACAGACATTCATAACTCAGAATCAACTCTGAGATGAGTTCACAAAATATTCTGTTGGCTAAGGACCATTTTCCATTGGAACAATTTGAAAACAGATGCTAATACATTTGCCTGTCTTACATTAATGCCCTTTAACTTGTAATGGGAGGGAAATCTTTTCTCATGCAGTAATTTCTTAAAAAAATACCGTACTGCCCAAAAGGTCCTATTTTAAGAGTGATAACTAACAAATTAACTTATCACCTCTTATAACAGGATTTCTGACATAAGAGTCCATGAAGGTGTTTGGGTTTTTTTCAGGACCAATAAAGAAGTTAGTAAAAGCCTTTAGGATATCACGGAGGCCTAGCACACACGCACAAAAAAGACACAATTAAAATTATTACAAATTTTTTTATTCTTGCTGTAATCAAGACCAGAATTTGTCACAGAATAATCCTCTACACAAGCTGGGGAGTGATCATGGATCTTTTACAAAGTATGAAGGTTTCACTTGTTTGAACGCATGTGCTGGTTCCAGGCAGAGCAGGGTTAATTTTTGGCAGTAGCTGGGTTGGGGGCATGGCCAGGACCCGATGTTATCCCACACCACCTCAGGTCATTGCCTTCTGCTCAGAGCGGTGGGAATGCTGGTCCTGAGCCAGAGGGAACATGGCTGCAGTCGGGTTGAGTTCTGCGCTCTCCCTTTTGTACACTTTTGTTATTATTATTGTTACTGCTACTGTTCTTTTTCTTATCTCATTGCTGCTTCCAGTAAATTGTTCCCATCTTTGCCTTCTGTGCCTCCAAAACTGCAGCAGGGTGGGAGAGGGGAAAAGGAGGGCAGCAAGGGGCAGCATGTGGTTTGGGGTTTGTGGGAATAGTAAATTGGGAAGTATCTGTCCTAAACCATGAACATAACTTAGTGAACAGGTATTAGAAGTTAAAAGATGAACACTGGACCTCAGATATAATTAATCAGTATTTGCAGGAGACATTTATTTTATGTGCATATAAACAAGCCCATGGATCCTTTTCTTTCTGCAATCAGTACCTTGCATCTAATCCAATCCTGCAACATGTCAAGTACTTTCTCAAGAGTCTTGATATTCTCCACTCTTGGTCATATCAACATAAACAGACAGTGCAATACTTTAGACTGAAGCTCGAGAGAGATGCAGCTAATCAGGAGCAGATAAGACTTCCATAGCTGATTATTCAGTATTCCTCCCCACCAGGAGATATTTGCATTATGCAAGGAAGGTATAAAACTGGGGCTAATATTTAAAATGAGATATGGTTGTGGATTTTATTTCTACAGACACATCTGTTCAGCATCACAGACTAAACAAAGTAAGGCTCAACCTACTACTAGTGATAACATCAAGTAAGAATTGTGCAATACGTAAGGTAATCTTCACACATTTTTGCTACAGAACATAGGAATCATTTCCCTTTTTATTGTTACTTCAAATTTCAAAGTCATATAGTGTCATTGTTTTATCTTAGGGGAAAGCAGGAACGTGTTTTGTGAACTCTGCCACAACGGTATCAAGTAGAACAAAAAAATTAAATATAATTATTTTTCCCAAAAATTTTTCTCCCACTGTACAGTCACAGAGCTTGCCAAAAAATCAGCTAGTAACAGTAAAAGACTAGCTCATCAGGTGGGCTGCCCAGGTCCCCAGAGCAATCCTGACATATACAATGCATCAGATACTATGCCAAAATTACACCTCCACTGTTTGACCATTCAAGAATTATAAATTAAAGTCCTCTTACAGAGAGATCACAACAACCTTACCCATACAGAAATTAAATTTAGCTCAAACCATATGCTACTGTGTACTATAATCTTTCATCATATACCCCAGAAATGTGTTTCTTAGGCATCTGCTCTATGTTTTCCCTTTAGTTTATCGTCCTACATCATACTAGGAAGACATACAGTTAAATCTACCTCTACATCAGATACACCATCAGAAGAAGTAAAGTAATAATTATTATGACAAAGTATTACTAAAATGAACAAACACGTCTTCACCAATTTTCTGATCTGTCAAGATATTTGCAAGAATAAAGTCAATATACTATTCAATATGTATTTCACTTCACACAATGTAAAAATTAGGTAATGAAACAGATTACGGGGAAATCCTCCATTACGAGAGAGGATGGCTCTTTAATTCTGACATGAAATCTGAGCAAATGATGGTGAAAGTACTCAATGTTTTATCATATGCTAGAGACAAATATAAAAGCATGTCAATAATCAATGCCTTGGTTGCATTCAAACCAGAGATCAAAAATGTTTTTAGTCATCTACATTATGAACAAGACACTGATGACAATCACCTGTTTGCTTGCTCAGGGAGTTATATCCCTCATATAAATTCACTTACTGACTTTTTTTCCATTTGCACTATGTGTTAAGATGTGCTTCTTTTCAGAGTTTACTCTTGGTCCTTTCTATGTATTACTCATCCTGTTTGGATTTTTTTAATACTTGTATTCATTGCACAGTCTTGTGTAAATATCACATTGTCTTTCAAATCAAGCAAATTATATTCCTAAACTAGCTCTCAAGAGAACATGCTTTAAAATCACTTGGAATTATTCAATATAAAAGAATGAAACATGCCAACATATTCATCTTACAAGCAGCAAAACTGTTTTGTGCAGACAACAGCAAAACTACATTTTTAACCACAAATCCTTGCTCCTCCAATATAAATTAACAATATTAATGCTTTGCCTCATTCTAGAGCACGCACAGTATTATTGCAGAATCTATAAAGACAAGGTTAACTTGCAAATGCGCAGCCACTTATAAAAAGACTTGCTAAATAATTATATTAACTCTGTTATTTTTAGTATGACTCAAGTAAATCAGATTTATTAATACTGAAGCAAAGAACAGAAGAGGAAGAAAAAAAAAACTTAGGTCAAGTGACCACAAAGTATTTTAAAATTACATGATATTATCAAAGTACTCCCTGGTATGCCAGATTTTAATGAATGGAATAGGGTAGCTCCACCCATCAGCTTTTCCATCAATATCCCA
Source organism: Entomyzon cyanotis (assembly GCA_024500445.1). NCBI lineage: Eukaryota > Metazoa > Chordata > Aves > Passeriformes > Meliphagidae > Entomyzon > Entomyzon cyanotis. The sequence goes on from JAKEPQ010000739.1 coordinate 3,238,925, forward strand.
CTGTGTCACCTTTGATTTGAAATAAAACTTCAACTGCATTAATCAAAACAGTTACTGCCACTTTTTCAGATGAAGATTATTTCTTTCTCTGTACAGGTTAGTGAAACTGTCTTTACTATAGGTTTGATACATAGCAAGTATATCTTCTAAGCTGTTTTTTTGATCAAGCATTCCTTGGACAAAAGGATTACCACTACAGCACTTTTGTTTCTATAAACTGGCTTTACTTTACTTTCAAAGACCTTCTATTGACTAAACAGCAAGTGTAGCACTAGAAAGTGATTATGCCCAACTTCTTTTTCATTTCTTCATAGAATAAAAGCAGACTTTCATTCTTTCATGTTTCTAATTTTTAATGGAAAACAATGCCACAGAAAATTAGGAAAAGGAAACCATTTATTTTTATAGCCTCAAAACAAAGTTAGATGTGCTTGTAAGTTTGGGCATACATTTCATAAAAATGGATCCTTTCTTCTATAAGTTTTCTCTGTGTTCCTGCTTGCATGGCAAGCAGCTTCCATCATGTAGGCTAGTGTTGAAGGAATCCTAAAACAAATACCTCATCACTGAATATGGAATACTTATGACATAGAGAAGCAGAGACCAAGTTTTCTAAAAATCAAATGCGCATAGAAAAGTGAACGATGAAAGATGCATTCAGGTCTATTACAGGAGCCTTTCTTTCCACATGTGAAATTCAGGAGTCACTGCTGTCTGCTCTTTGAAGAGCCCCCAAGTCGCTAACTTGGGCTTCATCATACCTGAGAACACAGCCCTATTTATAGCTGGTGACCATGGCCTGCCCCCACAAGCACAGCTGCTCCCTATAGAGACCATGCAGGCAAGTATGGGGAAGAGATGTGAGATACAGAGCTGTTGCAGACCAGAAAAGGGTATGGCAATAAAGGGATTCCAGACATCTCTGGCCAAAAGTACTGCATGTTCAGAAAACCACTCATTTCCCCCAGCTCCATGTGCCATCCTATATTACGTTCTAAAGATGAATTGAAATCATGTAGAAAACTATGTCAGTCGAGACATTGAAACAGTCATATTGCATAATCCTAGCAGCAGAACTATCACTAGGTTTATCATAAAGGAAGCTAATATATGGAAAGCCTGCAGGACTGATGCCCCTAACTGTGCTTTTTGAGAGCTTTCACACCTACCTAAAGTGGGTATAAATGGTATGCCACCTTAAAATTCGGTAATGGCACCATGCACACTTTCAAAGGCATAAATAATTATACAAAAGACAACAAGGAAAATACCAGACTGTGTATATCCCCTTACAACCGGCTGAATTCTACTCAGACATGACTGTCAACACCACATTACTTGTAAGATGATGTCTGAAAGAGACCTTGCACTAACAGAAAATGCTGTTTGATTTTATAAGAGTAAAAAGCAAAAGACAAAGTGCACATATCTCTCCTCTACACAATTAGATATGAATCAAGGATCTAAATCAATTATAAGAATTCACAAGCCATTATTTTTTTCATTAGGATCTTTTGTGGTTTTAAAATCCTTGCCTGCCTCTGCAATCTGAATAAATAGTTGTCTCTAAGTAACTCTGGTCCTAATACTTCCTTTGCTCTCATTTGACAACACCCACCCCCAGGCAGTGAAGATGATAAAAAAAAAACCATCTAAAATTTAAATACTGCCTTACAACAACTGCAGTCACACAGCCTGTTTGCATTTATGCTGAGAACAAGCTGTCATAATACTGCCCTACCATTTGTAACCTCCACGCTTTCTCACCTGCCCTCTGCAACAAGAGTCTCTTTGTCTGAAAAGTGTTTGCGTAACATTCCTTTTTTAATTTAAACTAGAATCAAAAATAGCAAATGGCTTGGGCTTCACCAAGTCTGCACTGAAGCTCAACTACTCATGTGGATCAGGTACACCAAAGGGTTTCTTAAAGCTGTTTGGATCACATCTGGTTTTACATCACATCTAAGGAAAAGGAGGGGAGAAGAGGGTGGAAATTCTCACCATAACATAAAAGCTGAAGAAAAAAAAAATTCATTGCATTTCCTCCTCCCATGCAACCCCATCTAATCAGTCGTGTACTCACTTTTCCTCAGAAGAAGCCTCTTTATTGGAGGCTATTTACTGTAGCCAAGTTCCATTCCCAATCACCTTATTATATGCTATACATTGAAAGAGAAAGTGCCCTCTTTCCTCTAGGGACACCACAGGAGCAATGAGCCAACACTCCAGAAGACTTTGAAGGAGAGTAAGGCAACTTCTTTTACTAAAAAGCTAGTGAAGGAATCATCTAAAAACACAGGTAAATAAATACAAGAGGGGAAAAAACAAATACTAGATTCCTTTTCTCAGCTACAGCAAGATTACAGTAAAACAGTCAATATATTTTATCTCTAAGATGTGTTGAGACACATGAGTTTAAGTTTCAGAGTTTACATATGTTAAGAAACAGATTGATGATATGTATAGCTTAACTCAGTTCAAAATTTACTGGATACCAAAAACTACATAATATTCTTGGAAAATGGAACAAATCACAGGATTTGTGAAGGAACCCATAATTTTATGCAACAATTACCAAGTTATCCATGTAATGTCAACCAAAAGCCAAAACTGGCTCTGTCAAAGGGCCATTAACATCCTTTTCTGAATGAAGACTCAAGAAGAATATAAAAATTCTGCACCAGCATCTAAACAAGTTGTGCAATAGAGAAACATGTAATTTGAATCAGGACAGCAAATGGCCAGATGCACAAAAGAATTTAGTAAGATTTTCAATACAGAAACAGAAGTGGGTTTGTGATCACCTTGAAGGACTTCTTTGACTCTGACTTTTCCTACATGCACGCCTTTCTACACTGACCACAAAACCACCACAGGTCTTCTCCTCTTGCCATCTTCATCCATACCACCCAGTACTTCAGAAATAGCCATCTTTCATCTTCCATGTCTGGACTATCACTTTAAAACAAACAGTCAACTGACTCTGGATGAACCAAGGAGTATTAAGAGATCATTAAAAGTAAGTGTACTCCCTGGTTTTATCCTTTCCTGCCTCCCCTCAAATGAAGGGTCTACAGCAGAAGGCATGCAATATTAAAAGTCAGTGAATAAGTTCCATTTCAAGATGTGCTCTTCTAAGGATATGATTTACAGGAAATCACAGGAAACCTCCCACCTGTCTCCATTAGTAAGAAGTGAAGATTGTGTCCAGCACCTTGAATGAATCCAAATGTAATCTCCCCGCTGCCACTTTATTCCTCCTGTAGTCTTATTATTATAACTTAGGTGCTTGATTTCTACACCTGGCCAACACATTTGTCTCAAAAACTGCCATTCTATAAAGTTCTTACTTTTTCTGGTTGCATAATTCTGGAATGCAGCAAGAAGGAAGGAAGTTTGGACTTCACAGAGATGATACTTTCCAGCTTTAGTTTACTTCCTGACAAACAAAGGGCACAAAGAAAAGGAACAGGGGAAAAAAAACAGGCAACTCCAAAACCCTCCAAGACACAAAAAGCCCTTTAAAAGTAGATGTACCTGAACCAGTAATTCTATTAAGCCTGTGTTAATAACCTTTTACAAAGTAAAATCTGTGACAAAAAGATCTTAAAATTACTTCATTCATAGAAAAGCTTCTGTGCAGCCTATATCTAGTACAGTTTAAAGAACTTACTGGACATTACACCTTACTTCATTAAGCAAGACTGAAAGGACATAATTTTGTAGAAAACACCATACCCAGAAGATAAATGCAATTAAGCACAACAAACAAACTTGCAAACCCTATTTTCCGCTCCTAGCAAGAGTCATCCAGTAGAGTACAGAATGACAGCACCAACTACTCTTAAATGGCTATCATATGTATTTGATATGGAAACAAGATACTGTGCTAATTAGGTTGTGTACAAATGGCTAACACAAAAGCTTACACTGTGTTAGTGCTGCTTCTCTAACTTGTTTCATCCCCAGGATCTTTGAAAACTAAAATTTATGATCAAGTATTCACAATAGAGTAATTTTGGTGTCACCACACAAACAAAATCACATGTATGTTGGTACTAGTTCCTAAATGTACCATCACTATAGAAGTGAAGATTAGTCAATAATGCTAATAGACTAAAATTATGCCAATCGAATTTATGAAGAATGAAGCATATATATTTTCCATGATGCCCAAAACAGAATACAACTGAAAACCACATAAACTGTTCAGGTGCCAACATTTGCCTTACCTTTTTTTAAGATTTACTATTTCCCAATATTTCTACTACAAATTTACTTATTCAATCTGACAGTTGTTTTAGAAGCATTTTCAAAAACACAACCTTTAAATGTTCACTCCTACAATTGCATTATAATGCTAACAAATAAGGTTAATGCAGGCATATTTGGAAGCAAAGAAGCTGAACAAATTAACAAATTCTTTTGCCAAGTTACCTAGAATTAGCATGATTAAGTACGTTGAAGCACTGCTTAGATACTTAGTCATATGGCTCAGCAAGTTAAGTGTACCCTCAACAACTTAAAACTAGGACACATGTACAGATTAAGTATCACCAGTAGATAAAAGAAGATGTACTGAAATCATAAAGATATAGACTTGGAATGAGAAGGGTCAGGAGCTAATGAAATAATGCCTACAAATTTTTTGTTAAAGTATTCTGACATACAGTCAGAAATGCAATTTGTATAGGAAACACAACTAACAATTTGAACACAAGGAAAACATTTCTATCACACTCCTTTTCTCAAGCTCTGAACTCCATCAGTTAGGCAAAACAAGATAGCTGTCACCTTCTGAAATACTAATTTTAAAAGCCTGAAGTAGTTGTTGTGATTCAGTGCATTTTGTTAGTACGATTTGTTTTAAAATCCCTCCTCTCCAACCATCCCACAAGAATGGCCCAAATAAACAAACAAAAATAAACATAAATATGCTAACTACACCTTCTTCAAAAACTCTTTGCTTCACAAAAGACATTTTTCTGTCACTGCTGTCACCCTAATGCAGGAAATTAAATGGGTAACTGGAAAGAAGCAACTCTAGCAACTAGACACAATTACTAAGATACTATCTGAATGATTGTACAGAGCTTACAGGAAGCAGTTTGAAAAAGTGACACTGGAACTGGCTTTAACTTTTGTGAACTTTAAGCAAACTTTTAACTAGATTAGGGTTTCATACGACACAGGTAAGTCAAATAAAACCTGCTTATATAATCCAACCACTTCTATCAAATTTCCCTTACCAAAACAAGTTCATATTTCCTTTGCAACACAGCAACTTCTGTATATACACCAAATGGGGTACTTAAAATAAGTAGATGTAGGGTCAGTGCTGAACAACTCTTCCAGGAGTTCTGGTAAGAATGCATCTACAGTGAAAACATTGCTTTACATACTTACAAATTCAAACAAAAAACATTAATTCATCAAAATCTTTACTGATCATTAAAACAGTTTAAACAGTGTCTTTTGCTCCTATGGGAGCATTTGTGCCTAAGTATATTCAAAACTGGACAGTCTTTATGTACTTTAGAAAAAATTCCTTAGATGTCAAGCAACCTTCAGACACCCCACCAAGCCCAAAAGACTACCACAGTAGACTGAGTAGCTATAATCATTGCCAAAGATCTGGAAGGAACATATGTATAATTCAAACATAACAGCAGTGACATTTACAAGAATGTAGACATTTCACTGCTTCTACAGACAATTTCACCAGCTGTAAAACTATACTACAACCATGCCTGCCTCAGAGCTCAGGTGCAGACAAAGAGCAGGAATTCAATCCTCCATTCACTTGATTTCTCATTCCCCACTATCTCCCTGAAAAAGAGGAGAAAGCTCATCGTCTCCTTTATTTGAATAGATTTAGAGTTATACCACAATGGCCACAACACTGTTGTATCCCCCTCCTCCCAAAACAAGACTGCAGATCTTGCACAGAATTCTTGAAGTGTTATTTTTTAAAATATTAGGTAATCAAATAAAATATTAAAAACCTCTTCAGTTACCACCAACAGTACAGATAAAGTGGACATTAATTCCTTTTATTAAAATTGAACCATTGCAAATCAAGAATCCATTGGGTTTCTGAAAAGGTTTCTCAGCATGAAACCAACATGATCATTACCTTACCATAACATCACGCAATATCTGAAAAATGAGAATATTGTTTTGCTTCATTCCATCACTTGTGAAAACTCTAAGTCAGTATCCATCATGGCTCCCAAAGTTTAGGGAACTAGAGTAGAGAGGGAGGTCAAGCTCAATCCGAGTTAACAGTCATTCTCTCTACCCCAAGAGAAACTACATACTGTAAGGTCCTGTGAATAACTAATTACAATGAAATGAATGTTTTATGAAGGAAATGCACTTGGTTTTAAAGGTCACAAAGTGACAGATAAGAGCATACAGTGAAACAAATCCAGCAAATTATTGATTGACCTGCAGGGTCAATGAATCCAAGCAATAAATATTTCTGCTCTTTGAATAATTAAAAATGTCAAAACACAAGCTGATGGCTGCAGACAACAGTGTTAAGAATGCAGATAGACCAGACAATCTACTTAAGTATTTCACTTACCTGTCCTGTGACTGCTCCTCATACATTCTTTCCTTTCCTTCTTTGAAGAGTCTTATAGCCCGTTTTGATTTTTTCATAAGACTGTCAATGTAGATTTTAAAATACTCATTCTCACTGAGTTGTGCGAGTTTCTGGTTGTCATCATATTTGCTCAGTATAAGTCGCAAATGTTGGTAAGTGTCAGGTAGAATGTCAAGTATATAAGGTGGGCTGTTTTTGAGTTGAAGCTTTGGGTTTTGGCACAATCTTACCTATAAGCAAAAACAAGAGAATGTAAAAGACAAGAAATATATTGGGACAAAAACTGATTTGACATCTTCAAATTTGTAGGATGTAACATACTTCTCTAACCTCCAGTCACAAAGAATTAAATCTTACTTCATTTATATTCTGTGAAATTCCAACATAGTCTGTAATGTCAAAAGAGGCAAAATTTTACTTAATCTTCCTGCATCTATAAAAAGCAAACAAGCTTACCTACATAGTTTGTGGATTTGCCCTTAAAGTATGTCTTTGCCTGCCTAATATATGCTAAGGAGCATATCAAAACACAGCATGCAACAAATGCCACGAGCAGTACTTTCACACAGATGTGTTTGCTGCAGGTTAACTTACCTACGGATATTTAAGTACCTACTAAGAACTGACATAAATTACTTTATCATCTGCTGTCTCTCTTTTTTTATCCAACAATATAACCTCTTAGACCCTAGGGAAATTTAATTTTGAAAGCTCTGCATGTAAGAAACTGAACTGTGACAGTGGTTCTAAAGTCATTAGCTACAACAGACAGACTTTAAGTCATTCAAAAACAGATACTGTAAACCAGGAAACAAAATATTATCAACTCATTGTTTTCCAGCTCCTGGCTGTAAGAGAAGTGGAGTGCTTTGCTCCTGGCTGGATGAGGAGGTGCCCACCAAAGCTTCTCTCTCTTTCCCATACTCATAATGAAAGGCTTGGAGATCAAGACAAGGGACAGGGAGAGATCACTCACCAAATACTGTCACAAACAAAATAGACTTACTTGGGGAACTTAATTCATTTTATTACCAATCAAATCAGAGTAGGGTAACAAGAAAATAAAACCAAACCTTAAAGACACATTCCACCTACCACTCCTTTTTTTTCTGGGCCTAAATTTATTCTCAACTCTACCTCCTCCCCCCGAGTAGCACAGGGGGATGGTGAATGGGAGATGTGGTCAGTTCATCACACCTTGCCTCTGCCACTCCTTCCTCCTCAGAGGGAGGACCTCTAGCACTCTTCCCTTGCTCCAGACAGGGGTTTCTCCCACGGGAGACAGTTGTCCTTGAACTTCTCCAGTGTGAATCTTTTCCACAGGCTGTAGTTCTTCATGAATTCCAGCATGGGTCCCTTCCACAGGGTGCAGTCCTTCAGGAACAGGCTGCTCCAGCATGGGTCCTCTGCAGGGTCACAAGTCCTGCCAGCAAATATGCTCCAGTGTGGGCTCCTGTCTCGATGGGGCCACAGGTCCTGCCAGGAGCCTGTTCTAGCATGAGTTCCTCATGGCATCACAGCCTCCTTCAAGCATCAACATGCTCTGGCCTGGAGTCCTCCACGGACTACAGCGAATGTCTGCTCCACTGTGGACCTGCATGGTCTTCACCGTGGGCTGCAGGGGAATCTCTGCTCCAGCACCTGGAACACCTCCTCCTCCTCTTCCTTCACTGACCTGGGCAGCTGCAGAGTCGTTTCTCTCACATCTTCTTACTCCCCTCTTCCCTGGCTGCCATTTGCTCCCGCGCAGTAGCTTTCCTCTGCTCTTCCTTAAGACACTACTCCAGAGGCAGCACCGCCATTTGCTCCCGCGCAGTAGCTTTCCTCTGCTCTTCCTTAAGACACTACTCCAGAGGCAGCACCGCCATTTGCTCCCGCGCAGTAGCTTTCCTCTGCTCTTCCTTAAGACACTACTCCAGAGGCAGCACCGCCATTTGCTCCCGCGCAGTAGCTTTCCTCTGCTCTTCCTTAAGACACTACTCCAGAGGCAGCACCGCCATTTGCTCCCGCGCAGTAGCTTTCCTCTGCTCTTCCTTAAGACACTACTCCAGAGGCACCACCGCCATTTGCTCCCGCGCAGTAGCTTTCCTCTGCTCTTCCTTAAGACACTACTCCAGAGGCAGCACCGCCATTTGCTCCCGCGCAGTAGCTTTCCTCTGCTCTTCCTTAAGACACTACTCCAGAGGCACCACCGCCATTTGCTCCCGCGCAGTAGCTTTCCTCTGCTCTTCCTTAAGACACTACTCCAGAGGCACCACCGCCATTTGCTCCCGCGCAGTAGCTTTCCTCTGCTCTTCCTTAAGACACTACTCCAGAGGCACCACCGCCATTTGCTCCCGCGCAGTAGCTTTCCTCTGCTCTTCCTTAAGACATTACTCCAGAGGCACCACCACCATTGCTGATGGGATCAGCCTTGGCCAGCAGTAGGTCCATCTTGGAGCTGGCTGGCACTGGCTCTGTTGGACATGCGGGAAGCTTCTGGCAGTGTCTCAGAGGAACTACCCCTGGAGCCCCTCTACTACTAGAACTTTGCCACTTAAACCAAATACTAGAAGAAAACATTTCACTGGACTTGGAATCATAGTGATCCTAAATGGCACAAATATTAATTGAATATACATTACTCAAAGAGTAAGTTCAGACTAATTGATTCCTTTTATTTGAATCTAGTCTCCCCTGGAAATGTTTCTTGAAGAGAAAGTACTTTTTGTTTCCTACACATCCTTAACATAACAAGGTTAGAATTGTCTCCTGGCTATCTAAATTTTCTGATAGTTTGTTCTGTAATGTTCTGTTCTAGAAAGAAAAGAGATCAAAACTAACAGGTAGTTTTTGAGTGCTGTTGCATTGAGCTATTCAGGCTCAGTTAAAACATTGCAGAGGGACACATTCTAGACATGTGTGTGCAGCTGTACATATGCAAATACTTACGAAAAAAATTAAGACCATGTGGTATAAAAGTTTTACAGGCATCATTAGGAGATTGCCACATTATGTATTAGTGACTTTGACATTCTTTTGAGGTAACTAACGAGGTTATAAAAACATCTTGATACTGCTGAAAGTAGATTCCTATTCCTACTAATCTATCAACTTGAAGAAAGTGCAGTCTTGAGCATTTCTGGGCAAGAGGGGAACAAACTTGTATCCTATAACACTCACCTCTCTAAACTCAAAGCTGTATCGCTATTGCTGACCTCTCCTGCAATTTATACATCTACACCATGAAGAAATTCACTGCCTTAAGACTGTTGCCACTAACAGACCTTCATGCTGTGCAAACAGCAAAGCAAACACATAATAGCTTCTCACACCCTGAAACGTATACAGCACAAAAACACAACCAGGCAATTAGACTGAGGTAATAGGGGTCATAATTAGGAAAGTGGAGATAGAGCGGACAAAAGTAAAGTACTAAGAAGTTTTTTAAAAGTCTAGCATCATTAGAATAGTTGTAAGTACTATAGAAATGTTAACACCATTCGAAACAGTATTTAAAACATGACATTTGCAATAGTTTCCCTCATTTCATTGATTGTTACTTTAGTAATTTCTATTATTCTTTTAGAGCAAGTAACACATCAGGAAGCCTTCTGATATGTTGTAGAACAGCCCTTATCCCAGAAAAATTTGCATCTCAGTAGGGAAAACAAAAAAGGGAAGCAGGCAAATATGAACACATAAGCTGTTCAACATGCTGAAGAGGGGCTCAGAGACTGAACACTAACAGTTTGGTATTTCTAGATATACAGCAAAGTTTCACAGCAAGCTCTCAAATAATTTAATGGCTTATCAAGGAACTGTTTTAAGTTGAGAACAAGCTGGAAGGAAACAAAAAAAAGCAAAGCATAAAGATATTTGTTTATCTCTTGACCAGGTAATGAAGTATGAAACTGCAATCCAGAACTGCAAGAGACTTTGAAACTGAAAATAACTTGTTTATATTTTATGTGACAAAGATAAGGTCATCAGGGACAACAGGGCCCCAGTTGTGGGTTAGGAGATATCTAAAGCAGAATTCGCAAAGAATAAAGGTTGGATATGATGGCATTCTTTCAAGGTCAGAAAAGCACTGAAGTTAAGCTGACAGATAGAATTCTCTAAGGAGGTTTCAGAAACTCGGGCAAAGAATCTTACATGTGTAGATAGACCCGAAAAATCATCCATGCAGAGACATACATGAATTTCTTTTAGTAGAAGAGTTAGAAGAACTGGAATCCCAAATGCAGAAGTGAAAACCTTTATGAAAAACAGACTTTTTTCCTCTGAACTTTCAGTTCACTGTGATTTCTGATTTAGTAAAAAACTTGAAACCAGACTGACATTCTTCACAAGACCAACTACAGGTGACACAAATTTATCACAGGTCAGGCCTTACAATTTTCTGAAGTAACAAGCACAAGGAAAAAGAGTCTGAAAGATCAAAATGTTTATTCAGAGAAAAACATCAGCAATGAGAGCAGACCACAAGCAGAGACTGCTGCAATCATTTTGAATTACTTATTTATCCTAACTTTAATCTCATGAACAAAGAATAAATTATTTTTCTGAAGTCTATCTTTCCAATCAGATGTGCCAACAAACAAAATAAAAGTGTTTTCATATACATTAGAAATACCATTAAAAATATAAAAACAACAAGAAAAAGCAATTTGCTTGTGCTGGTTGCTGTATTTTCATCAGCCAGTCCTTTCAACTACACTAAGAGACTACCCAATAATAAGGAAGAACTAGTTTCTCCTTCAGAAGTTCTAGAAAGTTTTCTTCAGTATCACATCATTAGATCTAAGATGGTTTACAATGCTTCACTTGCTGCTGTATTTGGAGAGATAAATACAGCACATTACCAGGACCTTACATTTTAGAACAAGCTTTTAAGAAAGCTACACAAAAATTCTTCTACACCTTCATTAGTTTTATGCATTATAATTGAAAAAAATACTACTATTAAGTTCAAGTAAGTAATCCACTAAAGTAGGGTAAGGTTTTCTTTACTTTATAGAGTACACAAGGCTTCAGTTCAAAGGAAGTTATTCTGTAAAGAGGTGGTTGGTAAACCATATGGTTTCCAGTCAGGATGTCCTGACACATACCACAGCAGTTCACAATTAAAAGTAAGCAATAAGAAATGACACCTGCTGATGCAAAAGATTTGCCAAGATGTTTCTTCAAAAGAAAACAGAACTCAAAACAAACACAAAAAAACCCCAACACCCCTAAAATAAAGACCTCTATGTTGCACTTTACAAGGAAACTCTCACCAACACATGAGAAGAGGACATGAATCATGTCACTGTGTAATTTTTGTATTGTTATGATTGGAAGTAAGCATGTATATATTTAGCAATCACTCAGTGTAAAAAATGAAAAGCAGTAAGCAAGTTAGTAAAAAATGTCTCTTTTATTGAGGCAAACAGAGACAAAATTAAGCTCCTTTTACTAGCTCACACTCAGGGGAAATCCAAGTACTTAATCCAGAATCACAGAAACAGTAAGAGTGCAACTCTGTGAAAAACTGAGGCATTATCCTAATCTAACAGAAACTGATTTTGAAACAGTTAACTCTGGAACTTCCAGACAAGTTAACTCCAGTTCCTTTGCAGAAAAAACATCAAACCGCCTCTTCCCTCCTCTCCTCCCCCACCCCTAACCAAAATAAATGCCCCTACTCATGACACTTTTGAAGATATTTGACTTAAATTATAAAGCATTATTTCACAGCATCATCAGAGATGAGAGTAGTGGAGGCCTATTGTACATAGACAATTAATTTCTTGCTAAAAACTATCTTCTATTCACTTTTTGAAGTGAAGTTGAAAGCCCTGGACTCATTTGACAAAAGGACCCTTGTTTAAGCTAAGTCCAGCAGCCTTAACACAATCTGTTTAAACACCTAATGCTAGTCAAAGACAATACAAGGAAAGTAACTCAGCTAAAACAGAACAAGTATCTAATGAGTAGGACATCCGCCTGACACTGTTTTCAGCTGCAGTGAATGCACTAGAACAATTGGAGCATCAGTGCTCACACACTTCCAAACTGCCCAACTGAACGAGTCTTCTGCCATGCTGAACAAAATAGTCAAAGAATTAGAAAACACTTTGACACATCACAAACAGCATAAAGGTAGCTCTGCAGTTACGATACCGTAACAATTCTTCGTAAATCCACAACAACCAATGCAACCAACAATGAATTCTGAAAAACTTAATCAGGAGGGGCTAGTAAGGAAAATGGTCAAAGCTTGAACATTATGCTTCTTCAACATAGATTTCTTCCTTCCTGAAGTTACCTTAACTGCAGCACATTCCATTTTCCACAGAAATAAAGTTCTCATCAGAATATAAGTAGAGGTGACCCATTCACCAGTCTTTTTGCCTGAGAATACAGAAAGTGCTTGTTCAGCCACCACACTGAACTATATGTTTCCATACTGGAAGAATAAACAATAACAATGCTGATTCCACATACACATAAGGACAGTTGACTTTGGAGGGTGATTCTACTTTCTTCCAATTAGAAAGAAGGAAGCTTCTGTTTCTCTATTTAATTTTTTATTCTTTTTCCATAATCAGTGCAATGCAGGACATAAGCCTACCAACTTTGACCACAGAATCAATTCCATAAAGTTTTGCAAAGAATAACCAATGCACACAGTTTCAACTACCACATTCTGTATACTTAGATGCTGACAGATGTTAATTTAAAGAAAACCACAATACTAAGCTGCAGAGGTAACACAGCTTTTACTCACTAAGTCAATAGTATAAGCTTCGGAGATGCAGTCTAGTTTGCTCTTAAATAATTACTAAATAGCAAATCAATGCCATCCCCATTTATACAGTCAGAGTCAAGCAACTAGTGGGCAATGACAGAGACCCAAATAGTTTAGGCAATGTTGTTAATCTTCAGGGTAGAAAATCAAATTATTTCCAGGCCCAATGCATAAGAGGAATGAAAAATGATTGAAAGTTGATAAAATATATCTGTTTTAAAAATCCTGTACAGAATGTGTCACAATTTTATCAGCTTGAATCCCACAAGAGTGAAGCATGAAAAAATAGTACTGACAGCTCTAAATAGCCCAGGCAGTAAACTGACCTAACTACTCTGATGTTTACATAGGAGTAATTCTCTCCCAAAGTTGGTCTCAACATACCATTATTCTCTAATAACAATACATGGCTAGGAACTAGGTTTTAAAAGCCATTAGGTTTACAATCTCAGAAAAAAAAAAACCTCATGTAATTTATGCACAGTTTGAAGGAATACCTGCGTTATTTGTTAACAATATTCATTTTTCATTTATTTACAGGATACAAACTTTATAAAATACACATTATGTTTTAAAAACAGTAATTCACGTCCTACAACTCCAGAGACACTTGGTCAACTTTCATATACAATGCAAGCATTGCAGAAATGCAAGGTTAGCCTTCCAAACCATACAAGGAATATTATCCTTTGCATTGCACAGGAATTAAATGAAGTATTTCTGGTTCTTAATGGTAAAGCTACTGCTTACCCATGAAAAAAGCAGCAGGGAAACTTGACATTGATGCTAAAAGTTGCTTTCCCTTTAATAATGAAGTTAGTATTGTAAATTCACATTAAAATAAGACATACCAATAAACCACAAAAAGTACAGATCCCAGGGCATTAAGTAAAAAAAAGAGAAGTGATATAGACAGATAACAATTTACATCCACTGACTATTTACAAGCAGATTTTTTTTTTTTATTCCCTGCAAGTTTTTTGCTTATGGTAACTTTTACAAATAAGGCTCTGAGCAGGAGCACTATTCCAACATTCTGTCCTGCTAAAGACCTATTTTTCAAAATCCATTATTATTTTCAAACTGGTAATAAAAATTTAAAGAGAAGACACTTAAACAGAACTGCAGTATTCTGCCTATTCCAGCCTAAAGTATCAGCCCATGGAAAACTGACATTATCATGAAATCCGAACAATTTGAAAGCAAGAAACATAACCAATTCTACACTAAGAAGTTTGCATGGTGTCTAGGTAGCCAGAATTTTTGCATACACCACAAAACCACCCTCACAGTACAGTTCCTATAGGGTAAGAATGTTTGTAGTATTGGTTAATCCCTTATTGTTGCAAACAAGTAATTCATACAGAAAACCTCATCTGCCAGAGGACAAAATTACAGAAAGCAATGAAGGAAAGGTAAAAGATGGCAATTTTAAGAAAGAAAAAAATGCAAACCAGAAATTATTGAGCTCTGCCACTAGTTTTTAAGGCTGTTCTATTTTCATTGTTTGGTCAAGATAATAGCTTTGCTTTGTTTTCATTCTTCATTTTCTTAACATCTTTAAAATGGGAGAAAACTTCAGCTACCTTGCTGCAGCAGTAAGACGGTTATCACAGCTGGTATAGTTAAAGAACAAACAAGCTTAATGACTGTTATTACAACAAGTAAAATAGGCCTCTAAGCCACAACCTTACTATGGGTAGCACCCCACTGACTTGGCAGAGCTACTGCCTTCTCTAGGTATTAATTTGATCAGTGACCCACCACAGAAATCAGTCATAGGACACACACCAGAAATGGGATTTGAAACAACAGTTGATTGAGCAGGTTTCTATTTCTGATTTTAATCCCTGGGTTTGATCCAGGTGGAGAAAAAAATTACCTTCCGTTGCCTAGTGCCACACAAGGCTATGAGATTTAAATTTGTTTGCCCGCATATTAAATTTGCTCAAGCACATCCTTTCACTACAAGTACCAAATGCTAAAAACTCAAGCAATAAGCTAGAGCATTCTCACACTATGACATCATCCTGTCTGGTATACTTTAATACAATTTGGAAATAAAATTTGATTAACCGAGAGCAGCTTAAAGAGGATACATTAAAGATCCAAACTGAGGACACTTATCCAGTAAAATGAAAAAGGAAGCACAGCACCATGTCCAGCCTTTCCAGTGACTTCTACCAAATAGGCCTTCCTGGCTGTTCTGATGTGCTGTGACAAATAGTTATCCTGTATTAGATGAGTGAAAGCAATCCAGAAGGCTAAACTGTGGGGAAAAGACTTTCTGGTAACTGTGATTATACATACAAATCAGGGTATAACCTTACTATAAAGATCTATAGAAGGCCTGACACAGGGAAGTCAGAGCTATGCATTCCCCACGTGGTTTCAACAACAAACCAGATTTCTAGCTTCCAAGCTGAAAACTTCCTCCTACTGAAGAACAGTACCTACTTTTGAGTATTTATATTTGCAGACCTTAGTACAAGAGAACTCACTGTTAACAGCATCCTGATCAGTGACAGGAAAATGTCAACAAAGTCTTTGTGATAATAACCTTTTTATCAAAGCTGGTGTTTCAGTTTAAAATCACTGCCAGCAAATGCAGTGGAAATACAGATACTATTCTTACAGCATCAAAAAAGAGCCTACAAGGACTTTAAAAAATACTTTTACACCTGTAAAGACATATTACATGAAACACTCTCCACTCTGCCAGAATAAGTAATTACAAACTTTATGAAATGTTGAACAGCTTATTTTACAAGAGCCACAGGGAAAGCAAAGAGTTACACTAAATGACAAAGAATCACTGAGTTTAAAATGGTAACTGTATTGCCATACAGACCCAAGGCCAACAGGTAGTAATCCTCACTGCTCAGCAGTTTCAAGAGGAAGCTCTTAAGTATCACCCCATGAGCAAAGCAGACTGCCTGCAGGGCCTGAACAGCAATCCATGTTACAATCAAACTGTTCCCACCATTGGTAAAGAGCTCTCCCAGATAATCTATCATGATACAAACTGTCACTTCATAGAATACTAAGCAAAATGTATCAGGCTGGGGAGGGGAAGCATAAGAGCTAAAAAGCTACAGTCTATCCCCCCACTTCCTGAAAAAATGTGTTTCAGTACAGTGCATTTCTAGTTTCAAAATTAAGAGCAGAAGTACTTATAAGTCATTAAAATGCAGAAGGCATACTTAAAAAGTTAGGCATGCCATACTAATCTGTTTACTAAACTGACAAGAGTGACATCCCCCAGTCCCCACGCACATTCCTAAAAGCACAAACACATCTATGTTGTCATCACCAACGTATCTCACAGGACAATTAGCTTAACTGAAGTTTAATACTTCGGAGGTCTTGTTTGCAGACTAACAGTGTGATCCAACAAGAAACACACAGACTATGTGATTACAAGTCTAAATTAAGCAGCTTTTGGTTAGGACAGCTCTTCAACTTTGAGTCATTTTAAAGGATCTGAAAATAACAATAGCCTAAGGCAAACACACACATTTGTTTTGCTTCCACAAACCAAGATTAAGAAAAAACATAGCCAGAGGCCACTGGAAAGGGAAAAAAATAAAAAAAGACAAATGATGCTTAAATAACCTAAAACATAAGTCTCCTTACTTCCCGAGGCACATGCAGCACAGCACTCAGAGCTGCAGGAGGAAGCTGCTCTCCCATGTGCACCTATTTAAATAGCCCCATTCTTCACTGTGTGTACACACGAACGCACAGAGACACCCACCACTTTGTCCATAAGCTTCCAGGTCTTCTCCACAGTCCTGCGGTCGGCAGCTGCCTGCTTGGGGGGGCCCACAGCATCCTGAATGGCATCGATGAAGCCCAGGATCCGTCCCTTGCGCGGGTTCCGGCCGTTCAGGGAATTAGCCATCTGGGAGCCAAGCTGGCCGCAACGACAGAGAAACACAGATTCACAAGGCGCTCCGAGAACATCTTGTCACAGAACCCGCCGCAGCCTGCGAGGCAACACTTCCTTCTCCACGGGCAGGAAAGGGCAAGTTCAGGGCACGTTTAGGAACAAGCTTAACTTTTCACGACAAACAGCGTAAACCCACCTGGCCCGGGTTTACATTGGCAGAAGCGATCCCAGATTTACTGTCAACACCGACGGTCGGGCGGGGGGAACACACCCGTGCCCGGCTCCGCGCCGCGCCCCTGCCGGTCCCTGCGCCCGCCGGCCGCGGGCACATGCCCGGCACCGCACAACAAAAGAGGCCGCGGCGGAGCGGGGGCAGCGGCGGGAGGAGCAAGCGGAGGGAAGCAGCGCGGGCAGCAGGCAGGCAGGGACCCGCAGGGCAGGCGGGGGCAGCGGCACGCACACGGACCCGGCTCCCGGCGCACGCATTCGCGCAGACTGGCACCGCACGGCCGTGTGCCAAGGGCGAGAGCGGCCGCCGGGAAAGCCGGGAGCGGGCGGAGGCAGGGAGGCTCCTCAGCCCCAGCGGCGGAGCGAAGCGCAGGCGAAGCGACTCTCCGGACGAGGCTCTCCTCCCTGCGGCCGCGGCGGCTTCGGTGCCGCGGGAAGCAGGCGGAGCGCATCCCGCCCCGCCGCCCGCGCCCGTCCCGGCTCCGCGCCGGCCGCCCCGCAGCACTCTGCCCCGTGCGGCTGCTGCCGGCGGCGGGCGGGCGAGCGCTGCCCCGCGGGGAAGCGTGGGGAGCCGCTGCCCCGCCGCCCGCGTCGCCCTCCGGTACCCCAGCCCAGCCCGCCCGGCGGGTGGGTGGGAATGTGCGCGCGTGTGTGGAGAGTCCTAGAGGCACATGCAAAAGAGACAGAGAGAAAAAGAGAGAGAGAGAGAGAGAGATGCACACGCACAGGTCTGTCTGTGGCACCGCTCGCAGCCCCCGGCAAGCTGTGGTCTCCCCGCACTCCTAGGAAGTGAGGCTGGCTCCCCGGCGGCGGCGGCCCCGCTCCTTCTCCCGCGCCCGCCCCCTCCCCGCGGCGCGCTGGCGGCCGCTCCTCTCCTCGGAACATGCCCACCCCCGGGACAACACTCCGTGCGCGCCTGCGCAACGCGAGCCGAGCCGCCAGCGCGGCCCTCCGCCCGTAGGCGGGAACAGCGCCGCACAGCAGCCAATCGCAGGGGCGAACTGCCTTGATTGACGCGTCACGCAGCAAATGGGCGGGAGCGCGGGGCGGGGCGGTGGCCGGCAGACGGCTCGGCATGGGGAGGGGGCGGGAAGGAGCGGCCAGGAGCGGCCGGCGGGGGTGGGAGCGAGGCGGGAGCGGCCGCTGGCTCTGGTCAGCGTGAGGGAGGTGGGGTTCCGGCCCCACCTGGTCCCGCCGGCTGAGGGGCAGCCTCAGGCCTTCGGGGGGGCTGGGGGCCGGCTGGGGACAGTGGTTCTCGGTGGGTACGCTGGCATTGTCCCTGGCTGTGGGCTCTTCAGGGGCTGTGGCAGCGTGTCCTTCCTTGCCCTGAGGCTGTGGGATCCCTGCCTGCGGGAGCACTTGGAGTGTGTTAACCAAGCGATAGTCCTTGCCGCCTTACGGAGTGCGCTGCCTTTGCGCTTCCTTCCCCTTCTCGCTTTTGGGAGTTTTCTGGGGGGTTTTTTGTGGCCACGAAGAGCAAGAACTTTTCTTCCCTCTGTCTGGTTTCTTTTCTTGATTTCTTTTGAGAG
The DNA here is from genome assembly GCA_024500445.1 of Entomyzon cyanotis. Lineage (NCBI taxonomy): Eukaryota > Metazoa > Chordata > Aves > Passeriformes > Meliphagidae > Entomyzon > Entomyzon cyanotis. The sequence continues at coordinate 3,257,959 of JAKEPQ010000739.1, forward strand.
CGAGGGAGCTTTACTGTTGAGCAAGTGCTGAGATTTCCACGTTTCCCTGCTGGGAATGAGCAGGAAAGCGTCTAAAAGATTCGGAAGGTGGTGAGGCAAAATGTAACCACTTTCTAGTTTAAAAAGCCCTTTTAAGTGCGTTTATTTTGGTATGAGCACTTCCCCTGGGGTTATGGTAAATGAAACCAAAATTATTGTCTGTTACACCTGAACGGTGAGAAGAGTGAGGCTTACCTGCGTAGGGATGAGACACTTCAGATCCTTTTGAAGATGGTCCAGGGATTACTTGAACTTTGCAAGAGTTAATGTAATTAATTGTCATAACAGGAAACAAAAACGCAACACTTAGCATCTAAGTTTTTATTTTCCAAAGACGTTTGTATCAGAGGAGTATATTTAGGTCTTGGTTTTCAGAATATCTGCAAATGTGGTTTTCATAATACTTTCCTTTGAAAGATTTTCTTTTTTTAACTGTTTGCTCCTTTTCTTGGTCTTTTTCATTCTTTTTCTTGGTTTTAACTTTTAATAAAATAGGAAAACTCACAGAGTACTTCAGTGTTGCTTTTATTTATATTGTAATTTATCGGTATTTTTAGTGCAGGTATCTTACTGTTGCTTTAAAATGTGTCGTGTTACTCTTTTGAACACACATAAAACAATAAAATCATATCAATAATGTCTTCCTCAAAGGTTGTTGTTTGTCTTTAGCTTTAAAATATGAACTGGCAGTTACTTGCCTTAAGTGGGTTGGAAGCTTCTCATTTTATTGTAGTTGCTGTAAATTACTCTCCTCCCTCTGTTGGTTTGAAACTCCTCTCTGGCAGATATCCCTATCCCTTTTTTCTTTGGAGCTCAGCTTTCGTAAGATTAAGTTGCTAGTGACTGCTCACTCAGTTGCTATCTCTCGTTTGGTTATGAAAAAAGCAGAGGATCTGACACTTTCTGAACTTGTAAAACCTTTGGTTCCTTTTCTCGATTGTTTTGCTTTCATTGTTGTTATGTCATTCCCTTCATATCCCACACTCTGCCAAGAGCTGTGATTTGTGAGCTCTTGGTAGCCGTCTGGGGCTGAGTCATGTTGTCTTGCAGTTCATCCGAGTGCAGGGCCAGCAGGAGCGAGCAGCTCGGTTCCCTGCATCCCTCTGCATCTCTGCTGTGTTGTTTAGAGAGAGAATGGCCGGCTCCATGGGGAGAGTGAGTGGTTTTCAAGCAGTGCTCTTTCACCGCCTATGCTGTACAGTAAGTACAGATATTCTGGGAATTGCAGTCCTCGAAGGGTCATGTGAGTGTAGATTGGAGGTAAGCCAGCTGGGAGAGCAGGTGAAAGAGATACCCATGGGTTCAGTATCCAGGCTGCTAAAGATGGGTCAGGATTCTGCATGCTGTGCTATGGAAGGCTGAGAAGACACAGCACTGCTTTGGTGGCTTCAGGCACACAGAGTGACAAGGCAGTTTGACAGAAGACAGCTGAGAGGTGAGGCTGAGAGAAGAGGAGCAAACAGCTGCTGTGTTTGAAGTTCAAGGCATGTCTTGTTAGCAGTTAGCACATCAAGACTTAGCTTGCCCGCTGGATCTCAGGGGTGCATATGGATTAAGGGTGGTCACTGCAGGCACTGGCCACCTGGAATATTTTGATACAGGCCAGCAGCACTGTGTTAATGTCCAGGTGCTCCTCCTGCCCAGCTTCAGGCTCTCTGATAGGCTAAACTAAGAAGTTAACCTGTTACGTATAGATCCACTGAGAGACCACGGGGTGTTTCAATGCAGGAACTTAGGTCAGGTACTTTAATTCTCTAGGAAAGAGTATCTTTCTGTTTGGGCTATATATAAGGTACATATGTAAGTTTGGTGTCTAAGGTCCAAAAATTGTGTATGTACAGTTAAAATGGCTCCACAGATCTCTTATACTTATAGGCGCTCCAACTGAATGTTTATTTGACTTGTTATTATACTAAAGAATATGGCAGTTTGGATCTGCAATTTAATCAGTCTGTGAAGAACAGTGCAGAATAAAACAAGGTAAATCTAAACCACTGGATTTTGAGAATTGTATGTTACGTGCGCATGGCGCTCAGTCTAGTCAAGGTACTAATCAGCCATGTAGTTATGACAACATTAGGATGTCATCCAGGATTTGGTGAAATTCAATAGTGAAAATTGTGGAGTGTGGGTGATTAGGAGTCAGGCTATGATAAAGGAATCAGGACAGTGTAAAAGAAGCCTTGTTTTGAGCTCTTAAGTCCCTTTGTAATGTAGGGGTTTCAGATCTGAGCATTTTACTGAAAAGCAGAATCATGTGACTTCTTGAAAAGTCCGGCCACTTGGTAGGGAGAAAACAGATACAAAAGATTAAAATTAAGCTAACAGTTACATTTGTCCATTGCAGTATTTTCCTGTCTCTTAACTGGTTTGAGTTTTGTTGGGTTTTTGTTTTTGTGGAGGGTTTGTTTGGGGTTTTTTGTTGGGTTTTTTTTCCTTTCTTGGTGACTCTATTTCCTCTGGAGTTATTAGAGAGCCTTATGAATGAAACTTTATGTTGATGCTCTTGAATGAATTCCTTCAAAGAGCAATTGACAGTCATTGGAAGCAAGAGAGATGTTTTGGTTTGGTTTTCTTTGTTCACCAGCTATTAAAATATTATTGATTTTCTGCAGTCAGTCAATGCATGTGGTTTGGGAGCTTTTGTTGTTTGTGTGTTTTTTGCTGTGATACAAGTGGCTTTGTACCCTAGTGCACTGAAACATAAGAGCAATGGAGAGGTCAGATGTAGGTTATATTTATAGCGACATAAATAAGATAAGGTTAATATAGTATATAACATGCTGAGTTAAGGGATATGGTAGCAATGCTTGTAAAATCTTAAGTCATCTATTTTAAAAATTGAATGTGAAGTGACTTCTTGCTAATTGTAACACAATATGCTGGCTACCCCAGCATCCTTAAACTTTTGAAGTAATCTCTTGGTGTTTTGCTGAATATGTACAATGTGATGGAAAGGCAGCTGTTCATGGGGGTGTAGCATTCTGTGGTGCAGTGCCAGGCAGTGGTTTAATGGCTGAGCTCTGACAAGGTCACCCTCTTCTCAGCATGTGCAGTGCCCCAGCAAAAAGCAGCTGGTCCCTCTTTGAAGGGAAGCTGAGGCTGTAAGGGCCACTGGAACCTGCTGGTATTTTGGTGCCCTACCTTTATCTGTTCTGTAAAAATGTCGAATAAAGCCAACAAACAAGAAACACCCATGCCACAACCCAAACAAACAAAACAACAAAAAAAGAGAAAAGTTATTATTGGAACAACAGATAACTCTTAAGTTCCAGGACTATTTGCTTAAATATATTTTGGCTAACCCATTCTAAATATGTACAATATCTTATGCATACCCTTCTTCTCCCATATCCAATTATTGCATAATCACCTGTAATAGTTGTTAAAAATATCAAAGTTGAGCAAATGGAAAATGTTTTCATGTTATTATTTTACAGTGCCCGCAAGGATGCTAGTATCTTAAGATCTAAACAAAAAAATAATAAAAGAAAAAGGGGTTGTTAAACTGCAAGCCACCATCATGGGTAATTTTTAAAATAGATTGCAATGTTCTTACCTGGGTTTTAAAGTAGCGAACTGAGAGACAGAATGCAAAACCAATCACCTGTGACACTCAGTATTCTCTTACTGATAATTTAAGTTGGTGTAATAATAATAATAATAATAATAATATATGCTTTTCCTGCTTTAGTGGGTAATTACTTAGAGAAAATTAGTGATGAGAGTGGCAGTTTGTTGTCAGATTATTATTTAGTTAATTTGGCTACTGCTTTTTCCTCTATTTACTTAGCTTTTTGCATTTTTTTTTGGTAGTAGTCATCAAGTACTCAAGCTTACTTTAAAAAAAAATTTGTTGCTGCTTTCTAGAAATGAAAAAATATTCTTTTTACATATGAAATATGAATAGTGTAACAGTTTAACCCACTTTGCTGTTGAACTATTGCAAGAAAGAAAAAAATAAAGACTGCCTTTCCAAGTTTCTGTACACTACAAAGGTCCATCATTGCTCCAGCAGGCTGTTACTGTACAACTGATTATAATACAGTGTTGGTGTATTAGTTCCCTCTGCTGAGTAATTACATCCTCTTTTTCCCATTGATTTGGAAAGACAAGCTAAATTCGGCTCTGTCTGTACCTGTAAATAGAAGGAGCCAGGCACTGTTCTTGGACCTGAGGCAGGCCGGCACAGGGATGGTTGCTACCATCCTTGCTGAAATTACACCACCCTCACCATCCACTCATGCCCCCACATCCAAGGAGTGATCTCTGACTTGTGCTGGCCCTGAAATTCCCTGGGATTTGTTTGGGAAAACACCAGCTGACATGGGCCAGAACTACTAGGCGGTATTTTAATAATCTACTGCCCCACTTTATGGTGTGCCTAGGTCATTGTGGCAGTAGTAGTAACTTGACAGATTTAGTTGGAGTTTGTATGCATATAAATATACACACACATGCATGTATGCAGTGCAATAGGAGATGTTTCAGCTTCGTTAATTTTGGTTGGGCTTCAAGTAATGAAATTGTTTTCGACTGGCTTCTTGAGGAGTGAAGTCTTTAAAAGCCAAGAATTTAACTAAGGCTCTTGTGCTCATGTTTTCAAATCTTTCACTTGCACTAGGAGCAAATCTACTTAAGTATGATATTGTTTTCTCATGCAGAATATAGCACATTCATTTGCCTGACTATGAGTAATTAAAAAATGCATTCTCTGTTTGCATGACGATTATGTAAACTAATTGTGGGGCCAAGCCTGTGTTTGTTTACACCTCACTAATGAGTTCATTTGCTGTAAACTAGACAGCCCACTTCAAAACATATCTCCGCCTTAATATATTGTATTAAAAAAGTGTGTCAGCCTAATTTTAAAACAACCTACCCCTCAGAGAGTGTTCTTCTGTTTCTTTTCTGTTATTAATTGCATCCATCTGCCAGAGCAGGTGCAAAGGCTTTAACTAAGTCCTGTCATTTTAGTACTACCTCTTGAATTCGCTCCATCTGTGCAATAGCATAAAAAAAAAAATAAATCAATGTCTATATCTACTTTTTTTTATTATCCCCCTGTTCCTTCTGAGTGCCATGATCTTCGTTCTTCCCAACATTGGTGTGATAAAACAATCTTTAACTTCAACATCCTATTTAATATGTTGCCAAAATACAACTGGGTTTCCTTGTTTGTCTTGAGAATTAGGGGGGTTTGTGCTTTTCCATTCAAATAGGTCTTTTTTAACCAAAATTTCTAAGTTTTTCAGCTTGTCATTAGTGGTTGTAAAATACTACCAGGGATTTTTCATTGCCATCTTTCTCTGGAGTAGGAGTTGCATTTTGACAGGAAACAAGCCTGTGTATATTGACACAGGTTAGCCTAGAAAGACTTCTGCAAGTCAAATATGTCAAAGTGCTTCTGCAAGTCAAAATAACCTCAGTTACCGGAGATTTGAACTATATTGCTAGCAGCTTTAATTAAAATAGTCAGATGAGATGCTGTCATATTGGCATTTCTTTCAGAAAACAATGTTTTCAGTTGAGTAAGATAGTGTCTAAAACAGGGAAATTATGCAGTTCTGGGATATTGTAGCTTAAACATGATGATATATTTGCTTAAATTTATTCTTCTGTGACATTCATTGTAGCTTCCAATATTCTCGTTCATCCTTCTAAAACAAGACAACTTTTTATACTATAATCTGCTCAGCTCCTTGACTGTGAATTTGTGGTGTATCTTGTGTTTCCTGTATGCTTCAAGTTCTGCTGATATTTTGTTTGTGAGCAATGACAGGAACCTTTTGTCTTTGACTGGTAGAGTAAACAAATTGGGAGGTTTTTTCCCTCCGCTTACTTACCTTCATTTAAAATAAGTTGTTTTTTCCACACTGAAATGTAAACCATATATTTTGTAAGGGAAGTCACTATTTTAATAGAACTGAGTAATTTTTGACCTTTTGCATGGGCCATTTTCAAACACAAACTGAATGCATTTGGTATTTGTAATTATTTGCTGCATACTTCAAAGCTTCAGTTCTTCTCTGACTGAGCTTATAAGATTTTTGCATCAGTTTCTCACTTTACATAATGCAATTGGTAACTATTTTTCTACTTCATTACAAGATTTTTTCTTTTTTCTTTTAGAGAGAGAAAATGAAAACCAGTGAATCAGACTTTTGGGGAGAGGAATAAGTGATTTTTGCCTTTTGAAAATATTCATTTTAATGCTTCAAGAAGTCATATTTTGAACAACAGTGAATACTACATTGAAATGTGCTCTTACATTATTAATTCTGTGGTGTGGGAGAGTATAATATTTGTTTCCATTAAGTTTCAGATTAAGGCATGTTGTGTCCAATCAAATATGAAGAGGTTGAAGTAAAACTAATAATGAAGTGAAGCTTGAATTAACTTCTTTTGCGGAATTTCTTTCATTTTCCTGTCTAGTTTTCAATGTATCCCGTTCTGCGTGGATGCTCCCATTGTTTCAACAGTCAGCAATTGTCCAGCAGAACATTGTGACCCTTGTATCAAACTGCACAAAAGTAGGTTTAATTACTAGGAATGTGATTTTATTTCCGTTTGGGTTTGGGTTTTTATGCTCTGCAGATTTATTTCCCTGTGTTTTTATTTTGTTCAGTTACCATTCACTTGCTGGTAAATGCAAAACCAGCTATACTGGCTTATAAACCTGTTGTGCCAGTATTTTCCTCTCTTCTTTCTGTTATTCTTGGCTTTTTAAAAAGGGTCTGGTATTTTACAGCTTTTCTTGAAATAGTGTAACACTATATCGGGTAAAAACAAAATGTCTTCTAATGTAGTTCAGTTCTTTGCAAACTCTCCTTTCATTAGAACTGGCAATGAACAATCTAATACAATTTTTCTCCCTGCCCACCAGTAATCTGTGCTGCTCACAGGTTTTATCCTGCTTTTGTGTAAATTAGCCAGACTGTGTCCCACTGCATGATGTTTAATTTTTAAGGAATTAAATATTTATGATTAAAGCCTTGTATCTCTCAACAGCTGTATAGTTTTGGCACCAGGTACAGTAGGTGGTTGATACTCAGTCTGCCATGTTAAATGAAAATTTGTCTTCAGTTTTTCTATGTTGATTTGAATAAAATACAGACTTGATAATATTACCTATATTGTCCCTAATTTTGAAGTTTGACTTATTTTTGTGCCTTTCTGAGAGTCTAAATGCTATTTTTCCCAAGAAATATTGTTAATATTCTTATGTGTCAACAATGTGGAGAGTGTGTCATGCTTTACTGAGTCCTGGTAGAAAGGAATATCACAAACTGGGTTTTTAATATTTGGTGGTTCTGTCCAAACCTACAAAAAAAGGCTGGAGGAAATAGGAAAGCCCCGTGTCTTGGAAATTTTTTGCATGTGTTTTCCTTTTACCTTAGGCAATGTATCCAGAATTTTGAAAGGAAAATAGTGATCTGATTCAGGTGCCTATTCATGAATCCTTGAAAAGGCAGGCTGATCCTATAAAAGATCATATTTGGTAATTTCTGAAAATTTACTGGATGTGAAGATTTCTCTTATTTCTCTTTTTGAAGGTGCATTGAGGTGCAGAGTTGCCTGCTAATTCTGAAATGCTTGCATGCTTTCCTCTGCTTGTGCCTGTTTTTCTGAAGTTGATTTTAAACAAATGCTTCACTTTTTCCGTAGGTAAATGCCCCGGACTTTTTATTTTTCATGTGTAGCATGCTTAAATATTGTCAGATTGAAGGAGAATAATACGCATTCATTAACTCCTAAGTTTTTCTGTGCTACATAAATTGACTTTGGACTACTTCTGTCAGAGCCTCAGCAAAACTCTCCAGACACTGTTCCTGTGGATATAATTGCTACTTTGCAGCCTGACTTCACTGTCTAATACAGCTGAAGAGACTGTGCAGCTTCCAGGGGACAAAGCCCATATGCTGGAAGGATTGCTTGAAGCTTGGCTCAGGATATCCAAATGACTTACCTCTTCACTCAACTTATAAGTCATCTTCTGAAGGAAATGAATGCTTTAAAGCAGAAAAGCTAATATATTTGGAGAGCTTTTTCCTTTTGCTGACAAACAGAAGCAAAGTGTAGTAATTTTGTCCCTTTTTTTGCACAATCTCAATGCAACTTCTAGAGATATATGGGAATTCTTACTGCCTTTCTTCTTCATAACTCTGTGGTCACCTATAGCAGTGTAATGGCAGGAGAAATTCACTTTGTAGACCCTGAAAAAAGGTACATTCTGCCACTCTTAAGTTCAAAGAGGTCTCATTTGCAAGGCTTTTCAACCCAATTTCATAATCTTGAGCAGCCTCATGACATAATAAAGTCTACAGTTCAGCAGAGCATCTGTTCCTGTACTAGTGCCACGTCTCCTGCCCACGTAGAATATCCACTTTAACTTACTGGCACTGAAATGATAGGTGGTTGTGACTTTTACAGAAATCAAGCAGATCTGCACTTTTAGAAAGCAGAGCATGGTAGGTACTGCAGTGTGTGTGACAGAATGCATGCCAGTTCATATATTTTAAAAATGTGGAACACTTTGTAAAGGGAAAAAAATCATAATGTGCATCTCTCTTTTTTTTTCCTTTGGTCAAGGCTGAAAATATTTTCTCGTGGGCTTACTTCCCTTTAGTCATTATCCTTCTACATTTTTTTCCTTCCACTTGGCTAAATTATCCCAGTTGGATTTTAACTCTATTAAACGTGATTAGTGAGCAGTAAAGCCTGTGAAGTGTTTAGTTGGTTGAGCCAAAAACCAGAAGTACAGCAGGTAAACTACTCAGAAATAAGACAATTTGGACAGTAAATAAAACCTTTTCAAAATCTTCAAGGAATGTAGTGATTATATAAGTGGAAAATGTGGTCAATTGCAGATCTTCTTGTGTTACTGTGTAAGGGCAGAACTAGCAGAAAGCTGTTGTCTTCATATGCAGTTGTACCAATGACCTCTGAAGGAGGCAGAAAGGAATCAAAGATGAGATAAAACAATCAGAAAGAGCAATCAGAGAAAATATGCTGTAAGCAATAAGTTGAGATTGAAATCTGTTTAAAATACAGGCTTGTGGCTATACTTAAATGCCTTGGTTTTACTGACATTATGCAAACATCACCCTGGGATTTTGTTCAAAGGACTCTCATGTATTAATGATTTTGGAAGAGTTGAGACTTCAGAGTTGATGGTAAATGAAATGCATTTGTTTATCACACTTTCCAGAGTTTCTGAACCCTTCCTGGTAGGTACCACAGCTAAAACTAAGTAGTATTTCCTAAGGTGTTAGTTTACAAAGATATTTCTTTTTGTAAGAAAGAAATGTGAGTTCTTCACTGCCTGTCGCTGTTGAGCGGCTAGCTGAGGACTGACCCAAGTTCTCAGACAAGCGAAGAGAGGAGAAAAAGGACTTTATTGTTTTGAATTCCATATATATAGAGTCTACAGAAGTGCTCCAGATTGGTCAGCCCGAGACCTCCCCCTAGGCACAATTGGCCAAGCCCGAACTCACTCAATCCGGAGAAACTGTTTGCAAAACATCCAAACTTTATCTTGTTTATGAAATATAGCAAAATGTTCCCACGGGAAGAACCTGTGCTAGCCACAACTGCCTATGCAAGTAGCACTTGATCTATTCCCAATTACTTGCATAGCTTATCTGTCAGTCAGTTCAGCTTCTCTTAAAGTGAAGCTGAACTGCACGTTGATGGTCACTCAAGCTTTCTCCATTTTCACTTTGAGCAGCTGGTCTGTTTGGCATTGGAGAAGTTGCAGCTTCCTTTGAAAGACTGCTTGTTTGCTGAAATAGTGAAACTTGACTGAATACTGGAAGCAGTGCCTAGGAAGGGAGTTTTGAGCTCAAAAACTTTGATATTCTTTGTGAATAATTGACTGTAACTTCTTCTGCTGAGTAGAACACAAAAATGTCAGGAGACTTGTTTTTTTTTAATTGGGCCTGCCAGCCAAAATTTAAAATACTCTGTATAAGCTGCTTATGAATACGAAGTAGGATAAGAATTAGTCATAATTTTGGCAATAATTTAGAATCTAATCAATTAGTTGCAGTTACAGCTCTTCTATGAAGTGGTGTACCCACAAATTCAGTTGTTATGTGAAGCCTCATTTGGATCTTTCTTGTGCAATTTTATTGTATTTTAGTGGGGTTTTAATTTAATCTTGGAAATAATCACATCAGATTGGCCCAGAAAAACTGTAGAAAAATGCAGCAGTATTCTTTTAGGTGAAGTTACTACAGGCTTGTAGGAGGACAAGTAATATTAGGTAGATTTGGTTTTCACACAACTGATGTTATTTTTCAGAATGACAAGCTTGTCGTGTCAACAGGAAAACCATTGGCACTAATTATGACTAATGTTTCACTGTATTGCATGAAGCATTTATGCACCATGTAGTCTGAAATATTTAATTTTCCTTGTTCTCAAAGCTTTTTTTTCATGATGATCTTACAATGTAATGGTAATATGATATTTTTAAAGTATATTGAGCCTTTTTCAGGAAAAGTGTAAAATTAGAGTAAATTGACATTAGTGGAATTGTCTTGGTTTAAACCATAATGTAAAAAGTGGCTCTTCAGATTGTCTTCTAAATCATCGTTTACTTGGCTTTATGGATTTATATCTTCAGTTGTGCTTAACCACTTTCTCTGTTTAGTGCCCTATTCATTCCCTCATTTTCAAAGTACTTATATATGTTTAAGCTTCATTTTAAAATAAGGGTAAATTTTCAAGGGTGCTTAGCAGCATAAATGTAAATATGTGTGTTTGCAAAATGTGCATGACTTTACAGGAGATCTTTTGGGGTCTCTCTGTATACACATGTATGTGTGCAAGGAGTAGAAAAGTAAACTTAGGCAACTTCTGACATCTTGTTCATACAGGCAGAACCTTGTCCTGTATAAAGTGGGTATGTTTGGTTTCACAGTTTTTTTTTTCCATAGATGAGCTTGCTTAAATGCAACTTGGTTGTAATTTTCAATGGATTTTTTTTTTTAAGTGGACACTGGGGACAGCCTAAAAATAAAACTGGTCCAATTTCTCTGAGTTTTTTGTCTTCTTGGCATAAGGTTTACCCATCCAGCCAGATGAGTCACTTTCATCTTCTCCATGTACATCTGGTGTGACGGAAAGAAATGGTCTTTTTAAATAGTCATGACAGTCATAGTTATTGCAAAAGGCTGAACGGGGGAGGAAAATAAAAGAAACTAGGTGGGAACAAGTCTAGACCAACAGTGACTAGTAGTGTCATAAATCATGACATGAAAGCCATGTGTTCATGAAAACTCATAGTGATAGTGTGTCCTTGCTCTACATTACACTGGCATGAGGACTTAATACTGTATTCGTCATTAAAATTAAATTTTGAAAAACTCCCTTACAGATTTAACATCAAACCATTGATGTTAATGTTTGAAATCAAAACTTTACTTTTTTCACAAGTATACAAATCCTGTAAGGATAGAAATCGTTATGCAGAATTTTACTTTTTTTTTTTGGTTTAAATGAATAGGCGTACGTGTATCTTGAGGGTGGTGTATTCCTGTATTTGCCCAGTCTTCTTCATAATGACTTAATATAGACATACAATCATGCTTAATTTTTATGCTGATCAGAAAATACCTTGTTTAAAGTGCATCTCATTTTCTCACATGCTTTTAAACTGCACAGTTAATGAAGATCTTGAGTCTGCTAAATTCTCACTGGCATTCTTAGTTTGTCTTGTTCACTGTTTTAGTAAAACCTGTTTTACATGACTATGCAAGGGACAAGAGGGAAATAATTGCCCATCAAAGAAAACTTTTTTAAACTAATGGATGATAGACTTCACAATAAAGAATTAAACTATTTGGAAGAGAACTTCAATGAAAATCTAAAACCACTTCGAAGTATTGAAAAAGGCATAGAAGTAAGGTCTGCCCTTTGTTTCTGTCACTGTTTGTTCTTTTTTTCTTCTATGCCCTTTTCTTCTCAGCTCCCCAGAGGCCTTTGCTTACAGTGTGATAGTGACATTGTGCATATCACAGAAAAGCAAATACAGTGGTTCACTTGTAATCTTAGCTCCTACTGCCCACATAGATTCATGAGCTCTCCTCCTTTAACCTTGCATATTGGTAACTGGAAAGCTTGGAAGGACAAATAACATAGAAAAGGAAGTTAGGTACCATGTTGGACTTCTGTTAATCCTTCTTTTTCAAAGGTGACAAAAAAAATTTTACCCCACAAAACCAGAGTTTAAATGGTCCCTGACAGGTTCCTGTTAATGTTTCCTGGAGAATTGTTCTGAGGAAGATTTTATTTCTACTCTGTCTGTTGTCTTGCTGCCTAGTCCCTCTAATCTCCCATGTCAGTCTTAGGCAGAAGTGCTGAGCCCTCTATTCCCTGAACTAGGTTACAAAACTGTACCCCTGATGAATAGGAGATACTGTATTGATAGTGTTGAATAGGAAACAAGAGACTTTACTATGACTAAGAGCATTTCTGTGGATGGGCTTGGCTCTGCGTTTTCACAGGGCTTTGGATTCACTACCATCATGCCTAATGAAAAAGAGTAAGTGGGAAAACTGAGCTCACTTTTCTACATAGCATTTGTCTGGAGCACCTTTCTTGGGTGCAGGACTGCTGTGGGCTTGCAGCTGCTGGAATGCATGCTAGTAAGGGACAGACAAGCAATGGTGTCAGCCATGGTGTGACAACTTCACTGTGCAAAACCTGCTGGCTCTGATTATTTCAGCAATTTGGTCTTAGACAACTGGCTGTTCAGGACAACTCAGATGGAAAATCTAATCTGAAAAAGGTGCTCACTGTAGAATCCTGGGAACTTTTCCAATGGCCAACACTTACTGCTTTCTTTTTGTGCATTATCAAGGTTTCCAAAATATATTGGTCTCTTCAGAGGACATATACTTCTGTCCATTGTTTCCTGGTGCCAGTGTGAGTCCTTCTGCTTCAGAGGCACTGAAGGGCCTTTTTCACTTTCGTGGATGACATTTTCATATAACTGAATATGCAAAGCTGAGGTGTTACATCAAACAGAAGCATCCAGATCCACAGAAGTCTGCTGGAGCAGATCACAGAGCATGTCTGCTGTGGATTGTGATGAAACTGTTGCTTGTTATTGTGTGAGACTGGATGTACCACTTTCTTCCTGGACTGTAAGCCTCTTTACTAGGCAGCTGAGGTATAGGAAACAAATGCTATAAACATGAATGCAAACTGTCACAGCAAAGTGAGTGTTGGAGTCCAGAAAATAAAGTTTGAAAGAAATTTCCTGCGTGTTTAAGTCAAGGCATATTAAAATTCATATAGTGTAGCTATATTAACATGTGGTTACTAATAGAAATGGATTATATACTTGTGCTGTTTATAAGATATTTTCAAACAGATCTCCATTTCCTGACTGCATGACTTTGAAAGCTTGTGAGTAGGTTGCCTGGGCTGGGGTGCTTGTCTTGTGTTTTCTTTCTTGCTGCTTTCACTGGTCAGTTCTGTTGTAACCCTATGATGTTTTTAAAAACAGAAACATAAAAGAGCACTCACATCTGTTTGTGTCTGCAGTTCTGCACTCTGCCCCCCTCCAAGGCTAGCATAGTCCATTGAGAACTGCTCCAGGGAATTGTTCCTCTAAAACTCTGCAATCTTCCACCAGCATGAGTTAAGTATTTCTTGGAACAAAACGTCTCTGCTCATTTCAAAATTAATCCATTTATTTCATGGGTGATGGATCTTTGAACAAACCACAGCTGATAAGAAAAACATAGAAAGCCTGGATACTTACCATCATATTGCTAGTCTGCTGTGTATCTGTCCCTAAACTTTTGAAAAATATGAGCTTCTTCTATTCACTTAGCTGTGGCAAAGTTCACTTCCAAGAGAACTTCATCACTTCCCACTGGGCTGGCAAGAAGTGCTGTTAGTTCGTGCAGGAATAGAGCAGATGATCCTGAGAGAGCTGCTTTTTCTTGTAGTTTGCATACCAAATTGAACTGCGATCTCTGATTGCAATTATCTTTTATTTATGACACATATAGATAAAGGATATAGTGCATTCCCATATTAGAGGAATTCTGCAGTGCATGTTCCAGAGCTGTAAACTTTCTTAAAAGCTTTGGGACACTTGCCTCGTGATATCTCAACTTCAGTAAAAGCTGAATGCAGGAACTAGCCAACGTTCACTTTTTCAGTTGTTTTTGCTCTGTTTGTCTGTTCCTTCAAATGTGGCATTTTGGATGCTGTTTAACTTTTAACTTCCATGGGATATGCTGGTGTTTAAACTGCCCAACTTGCTTAATAGGAGGGCAAAAGAAGAAAGAGGAGAATGAGCTTGAACAGCAGAGCAGGCATGAAGACAATAAATTTCGCTGACTTCTGGAATTGCAACTGGAATGTTGTGGAATTTGATACAGATGGAAAATAGGAGTTGAAAAGCACAAAATTTCCAGTGTGGGTGCCATTTTGAGTAGGCTGTGTGGGTGGAGAATGGTGCTAAATGCCAAGCAGGGAAGTAGAACGGAGAGTCTCTTTCCAACTAGTAACAGACAGCTAGAAGTGGAGGGGAGAGGGGGTTGGGGAAGTGGTTTAAATGTCCCAGTGCAGCTGTTTTGTAATAAATCACTAATACTTGTGGGTAAAGCTCAGCTCATCAGTGTTTGCTACTTTCTTGTCCATAGAATTCTTTCTTTTCCACAGTAGTTTGAGTATTATTTTTATGGTATCCTGTTTAATGTCCTACTGTATGCAATCAGATGGTCCATGTGGCTCTGAAATCTCTTTTTGGTCAGACTGTATGACATATAGCAGGTCCAAACTGGGTTTGACTCTTTTGGTTAACTATCATTCTTCTGTATGAAAGTAGCATTACTTTTAAGAATGAAGTGCTGCTCCTTACAGGGTGAGCAAGTGGTACCAGTGTTGGTGGACATTTCTGCTCCTGCTTTAGTCTCAGATTCTCAGTCCAAGTTCTGATGCTTTGTTTTGGCATCAGGCCTAAGTCCAGGAGCAGATATTTTCATTTGCTCCAGATGTATTTCCTGTGTATTTGCATGACTCTCCTTAAAAAAAAAAAAAAAAGGATGCAGCAAACAATTAAAATTTTGAAAAAAGGCTTTTCCTCCAGGAACTTTTAAGAGGCAGTTCCCTGTCTTGAGCGAGCATGACGATACTTACACTGTCTGATACATTATCATACAGAGGAAAAGGGAAAGGGCAAAGTTATTCTGCTTAATAGTCACTAAGTATGTGACTGTGACCATGCCTACCTGTGAGTTAAAGGTGGACTTGTCGTTCAAGATGGACTTATGCCCCTTTGATGACAGAAATCCTTTGAAATGGATGGCCCAACATTTTTCTTTACTCATGTTAGGTTTTAGATGAAGCTGTAATAGTTTTTGAATATTTATTATAGTTCTAGTTCAATTTTGGACAAAGCGGAGGTCATTTAAAAAAAAAGTGTTCCTTAATGTTTCAGAAGGATCCTATTGTTAAAATGCAGAGCATTTCTATTGTAATGTGAACAATTTAACTCTGTCTTGTGTGTGGGAAACAAGGGATGTAATCACTTGGCTTTTATTGTTCTAGGAGAACCATTTTGTTGGTTTCCAGCTTCTAAAAGGAAGGTTGTAGTTCTTGCAATCCTATCCTCTTCAAATATTACCACATGGTAATATTTAAAAATCCACTTTCAGCTACAGCCAGAAAATAAGACTATGCTATATGTAGTGCATACCAAAAGTGGAAATTACTCAGTTCAACAAGCTTCCCAAGTGTATTGATGGATCTCTTCATAGAGAATGACACCACACTGTATGTGGTTATTATATCTGTGAAAGAAGCACCCATGTTCTTGTGATAGAAATTTACTATTTAAGAGCAATGTTGGGTGTGAGGTAGTAATTGGGAAGTCATTTGAGATGGAAAAGCAGTGAAAATAGGATGGGTCTTTATACAACTGGAAAGTATAACCATGGGTTGTTGTTCATAAAAGATATAAACATCAAGTATTCCTCTCACTGATTTTTAATTATAGCTATTGGGCTTGGAGTAGGGAGGTGGTTTTTTCTTTTATCCTACATATTTGTAAAGGATTTGGAATGCTGTCCAAGTTTTCCTGCTGCAGCTGGAAGAGAGATGTCATAATGCTGATGTCCACAACTGGTTGTGTTCTGAAATCATAGCCCAAACAAAGGGAAGTGCATAGTTTTACCATGTCTCCCAGCTGCTGTCACAAGAAACACTGATTCAGACACACCTGTGAGTCAGAGTTCCTGTAGCTCCCTTCCTGCAGCCCGGTAGTAGTAATTTGCCTCTTACTTCACCTGTAACATTTACTGCTGTTCTCAACCTCTGCATTGTCTCTCTTAATGTAAGCAGGCAGCAGAAGTGAAACTAAGCTGTCTCTTACTGTCCTCTTCCAACCCATCTATTCTGAAAAGAGGGCAAACAGTCAGAAAAGTACTCTGTTCCTTTGTGCTTGAGCACAAAATTTGGGTAGACAGTAAATGATAAAAGGACTTCTCTTTTTCTCTGAACTGATAAGTAACCAGGTCATAAGCCACATAAACAGGAACTGGACTGAAGAAAATCAAAGGTCATGATGTTTCTTAAAAGCAGTGGAGATTCTTACACAAGCTGCTTTGCTAAACGATAGCAATGTGGTTTATTTAAATTAGGTTTCTTTCCTCTGGTTTCACAGACAGTTTTGTTGTTCATGGGGCCTCTGTTGCATTACAGATTTACTTTTCAGAACATAATTTGCTATTGATTTTTAATGTCCTCTAAAAAAGCAGCTTATTATATTCTCAGCTGATTTTTTTTTGAACAAGCCATTTATTTTAATCCTTTTCTTTTTTGGTTGTCTGCCTTAGATCCTCTGAAGGGTCTGAAACAAGAGCTGAATTACCTATTTTGCAGAGATATTTCAAGTTGAAAACTGACATAAGAGATAATTGCAGAAGAAAAATTACGTCTTTGCATTGATTTTTGTAATGGTGGAATACCTAATTAGACACGCAGACAGTAATCTCTTATAAGTGAAAAAAAAGTCCACCCTACAATATATTTAGACACCAGTAAGAAATTAAATGAGTTAACAACAGGAGAAACAAATGGTCTGTGGTTAATTTGATCACTTCCTTTGCTACAAAAAGGCAACCATCAAGTTGTAGAAGGCTTATTCAGATGTGACGGGGACAACCCCTGAGCAACAGTAGCAGGAACATCCACCGCTAATCATTCTCCTTTGCCAGTTTTTATTCCAGTCCTGCAATTGCTCTGCTCACAGAAAGGAAAGATGAAAGACCATTTTGCTTGAGCAATGACAGTCAGACTAAATGGTCAAAAGTACAGCTGCTGAAACTTCTTAAATATTTAAATTAAATTTAAAATATTCTATGATAAAATGCAGCATATGTAACATAACTAGCAAACCTTGTGCAGAAGTTTTCTTTTGCTTTCCTTTTATGAAGCACAACCTGCTTCAGGCTGGAAAAAGAAATAATTGTTAAAGTGCTAAGCAGTTTTTGCTTTATGAGAATAGTGGGACAGAGTCAGGGAATTCTAGGCAAGCTGTGGTTCCTTACAATTCAGCATGGTTTGGATTCTAAGCTATACAGAGACATTTAAATTTGAGGTGAAACTAGAACTAAAAGAAGAATATCTTATGGATCTCATTTTGAGTCAGATAAAGAGAGCAAAAAGTTTATTAAAAACCCCCCCACATTAATTTTATCATCTAGTCCAAAATCTAGTAATGACAGTCTAAGAACTTGGTCCTGGCAGATCTGAAACAACTCTGATCCTGTTTCAGGTGTGAATTTGGGAGTTGTTGAAAATACAGATTAAGAGTGTGCATCCGTGTCATATTTTTCATATTAAATGGCTTATTCATAATTTGATAAGCAGAGTCATTATTTCCCCTTCACCCCACATGCCAGGGCTTTAACACCATATGGATCTTTCATTGCACATTAAGTTTTTGCACACAAAAATGTCCTGCTTAAATTTATGAATTCACTATATAGAATTGTGAATTCACTATATAGAACTGCTCTTTATCTTTTTAACCAGTTGGAGCATCTCTGCAAGCATTTAGTAATAGAATTAATAATAGAATATTTAACTCCTAGCAGTGTGTTGAAAATCTTGACATTGCTCAGCAAAGAATCCTTTGGGGTGTTCTCTTTAGGTTGAGAGACAGTCTGCCTGGATTAGGTATTCATTCAGGACTTCTCACCATCAAAAACTTGCCTTCCTGAGCAGTTGATGGAGTCTTTGCTTACTTTGCATCATCAGCAGCAGGCAAGATATTTTGTAGTAAGTAATTGCAACCCGTGGACCAGTGACCCACTCCAGAGACAGCCAAAAGAAACAGCAAAGCTACCAAGTTTTCAAGGCAGGAAGACCAAAAGATTTAGCTATTAGGAACGCTGGGACAAAAGTAGCTTCTGTAATGCAACAAAAGGTCTACTCGTGAAGTGCTCTATCAGTGGATACTAGTCACATCTGTATGACATTTAATGAAAGCTTTCAAAAAGGCCTCCTAATCTGATTGCTAACAAAAGATCAACACTTTTGCTAATGGTAAGAGGCTTTCAGTGTAGTATCTATGCACTGCAGTAAGAAAAATGCATTGGTCAGTAGTGTCTGTTATGTATAATTTGCTGTATTTCCATCCTGAGACAGAATTTTGATCTTTATTCTATTTAAGTCTTCTTCTAGATATTTATCTATTTTCCTCTTTTAGGATGTGAGACTCAATTTTGTATTTATTTTGTGTGTGTGTGTGTGTGGCTTTTGTGAATTTACTTCGGATGATGCTGGCTGCTGTGGCTAGCACAGGTCTTTCCCATGAGAACTATCTCCTGTGTTTTATAAACAAAGATAAAGTTTGGATGTTATTGAAACAGTGTCTCAAGATTTGGACAGTTCAGGCCTGGCCAATCGGGCCTAGGCGTAGTTTTCTGACTGACCAATCTGGGTAACCTCTGAAAAGTCTATATATATTGGAATCAAAATAATAAAGCTCTCTTTTCTATGCCACGCTGAGAATCCAGGATTTCTTCTCTGCTAGCGGCTCAACAGCGACAGGCTGCCTCCAGTTACATTCTATTACCAAAATGGGCATTTATGAAAGACTACTGGCATTTGCAGAAAATCTTTTCTTGAGCACATAGTCTTACCTATAGTTAAAAGTACTTTGTTTTGTTTTTTTGTTTTGTTTTGTTTTGAGGGGGTTTTTTGCCATAAGCCATAAAAATATGCTAGGACAACTACTCAAAAAGTGTGAGACAGAACTAAATTCAGGGAAAGAAGCCGAGTGGTCATTACATTATTTTTATCTCCTGGGTTTTTGGGTTTTGTTTTTGGGGTATTTTTTCAAGTTGCATTTAATTTAAAGGCTAACATACAGAATCTCCAAGTGTAGGTGGAAGCACTGAGGGCAACAGACATGAAGTTCATTAGTACTCTCTTAGGTTTGCATGGCCTGGTTTTTGGTAGCAGTGGGGGCACAGGTGTGGTTTCTGTGAGAAGCTGGTGCAAGCTTCCACCATGTCCAGCAGAGCCAATCCCTGGTGGCTCCAAAGATGCATGTGTTGCTGGCCAAGGTTGGGACAATTAAAATGGTGGTAACACCTCTGTGATAACAGATTTTAAAAGAAATGAAAACAAAGGTTGGGGTGAAGTTTCAGTTTCATCCAGGGAAGAGCAGAGTGAGAATATGTGAGAACAACTGTGCAGACACTAAGGTCAGTGGAGAAGGAGGGAGAGGAGGTGCTCCAGGCACCAGAGCTGAGATTCCTCTGCAGGCCATGGTGAAGCAGCTGTGCCCCTGCAGCCCATGGAGATACATGGGGATGCAGAGATCCACCTGCAGCCCACGGAGGAGACCCACACCAGAGTGGGCGAATGCCTGAGAGGAGGCTGTGACCCCGTGGGAGACCCTTGGAGAGAGGGGCCCTGCTCTCATGTTGGAGCAGCCTGTCCTTGAAGGACTGCACCCTGTGGAAGAGTGACTCATGCTGCAGCAGTTTCGGGAGGAGTGTTGATGGACTCACATTGCAGTAGTTCACAGAGAGCTGTTGCTCGTGAGATGGAGCCACATCGGAGAAGTTCATGGAGAACTGTCTCCTGTGGGAGGGACCCCATGGTGTACCATGGAACTGACTACTCTCCCTGAGCAGTGGGGGAAGGCTCAGGTAATGAACTGACCATAACCCCCATTCCCTGCCTCCTTGTGCCACTGGAGTAGGAAACAGAGCTTGGAATGACGGAGGGCTGGGGGAAAGGTGTTTTTAAGGGTTTTATTTTACTTTTCATTATACTGCTCTGTTTTTGTTAGTAATAAATCCATTTAATATCTCTAAGTTAAGCCTGTTTTGCCCTTGATGGTATTTGGTGTGCTCTGTCCAGCTGCAGAGGGTAGTGAGGGAGCAGCTTTCATGGATGCCTGGCATCTGACCTGTGTTAATCCCCGACAAGTACCAAATCATTATCACCTATACACTCTTCCAAAGAACTTTTTCTGTCAGGTAAGTAGTGAGCTTGCAAGAAATGTGGTAAGTGCAGCATGAACCATGAACATGGTTCAGTTAAAAAGAGGTATATTGTATTAAAGCATACATTTTACTTGGGTATTCATAAATATGTTAATTTAGCAGACCACATTCCTTTAGTGACGTATTTGTAATAGTTTCTCTTCTATGTTATTGCTGTTTGTATTATTAACAGACTGTCTCTACACCTGAGCACACCCCTCTGTTACACTCAGTGAGTCTGCATCAACCAGCAGCAGGACTGGCATTGATAACCCATTCTCTCTCTCTTCTTCCTTTTGGAAATTGACCACTATAAATTATATGTTTGGTAAGAACCTCAGACATAGCTTTTCAACTGCCTTCTGGCCAGTCTACTTACAAATAAGCCTCTCAGGATCTGTAATCAACATTACATAGACCATTAACAGATGGAAGACTTCTTTTCAGAAGTAGGAAATGGTAGCAGCTGCATAGGAACATATTTTTACTCTACCAGAGATTCAAAGCATGTTTTCAGTGCCCAAGCACGTTCTTCTGTTTGTATTTTGATTTCTATAATTTATTTATGTGCTTTTGTGCATGGCTTTCTCCATGAATTGAGCCACCAAGTATTTGGGTCAAACTGTTACCTCCTAGAAACTCTTTCATCATGGATGCATCATTTTCAGGATAGGTTATTTATAATTTTGGAAGCAAATATTTAAAAACCCTTAATTGCATTTGGAAATCTAAGTCTCTGTAATTGTGAGTTATTGTCTTGAATGATAGAAACTGGTAACAGTAATCTACTGAAAGTGAGTGTAGCTCACATTTTAAAACATTTATAAATTATATATGTAGTATTTTGGAAACTCTGAAAATCTTAAAATATCTGACATCTGTAGAAATCTTATGGTGTCTTTAACCACGTATGTTAGTCAGTATTGCTCATAAAGTTTGTAGTCATTGTATACTCATGTTCGAAAAAATTTAATCAGTCACTGGCAATGTGGCTTCATGAGGGTCTTGACTTAGTTTTGAAAGATGTCTGGGATTAGTTTTCTAGAGGGATTTAAATTTTGGGGCCTCAGGTTCCCTGTAGAAGTAGGAGTTGAAGCCCCTTTTGCATCCTTTCTGTTAGGTTGTTTATAGAAAGTCCTGGGTGGGTGTTACAAACTAGATGTTATTAAAAACAATTTTATAATATATACTCCAACTATGTGCATAAGCTTGGACTTGGGAACTTTGATGCAGGAAATCACTAATGTGTTTGCAGGATTGACATCTAGAGGAAACAAGAAAATTGGGAACATGTGGTGAACATAGTTCTAGCACTTTGCTAGATTGTTCCTGTTAAAGATTAATATGTCAGTGTCATTTACTCTCCCACTTTATGCTACCCTGAATCTTTGTTCACTAGTGTTTAAAGGTGATGTTGAGTGTCTTTGTCTACATTCACATACACTGAGTTGAGTGTTGCCAATCTCCCCTGGTCATCCAGTAAAAGAAAGCATATGTGTGTCTGTATGCAGAGGTGAGGGAAGGAACTTTGCAGTCCCTACCACCAAACCCAAAACTGCAACATGGCAAGTAATTTCCATTGCTAATGTCTTTGCTTCTTTTGAGGACTATGTGCTGCTCCAGTGTCATCTTAAGCATAATAGAGTCTGAAAATCATAACTGATCCTCTTCCAATAAAAATGTCTCTTTGACTCCTCTTTGGGAATATTGTAAGGAGGTATGTTGTGTATAAAAGGATTTCCTTCCATATTTAAGTAGCAAGAGAAGTACAAGTTTGCATACAAGGACGGAATTAACTGCAAACTTCCCTTTCCCTTTCCCTTTCCCTTTCCTCCACCCCTTTGTTTTTTCTCTTTTTTTAAACTCTGTAGCTGGTATGAAAATGACAGCAGGAGCAAACTCACGTTTCTACGTACTTGCAAAAAGATAATGAGAACTTGAGGCATTGATGCATATCCTTTGTAAGTTAACAAGACAAATATCAGGGCAATATAGGATCTGTGTTCAGTCTTTAGTGCTCTTCATGAGTCTTCTAACAAAGGGCTTCTTCTTGTTTTGCTGCAGTATAATTTGTTATGCTGCTGACAGACTTGGATGCTGAAATTCAACCTCTGGTTATTCACAGAGCAGATATAACAGACAGCTGCAGTTGCATTTTCTTGAGTGTTCCAGAAGCTATACTTCTCCCAGACCTTTGGGGACCACTTACTGAGGAATGTGGAGAACTTGGTGTCAGTATTTACACAATCCTTGGACTCTTCTAAGGTTATATAAAATCTCCTGGCAGCATTGTCATAGCAGACACCACTCACTTGAAACTGAGCACTGACCACCAATTTTACATACAACAGCTCTTTCTTTCAGATAGGAGCTAGCAACCTGTGGGTAGAAATGTTTTGATGTGCTTATCTAAAAGCTAATTTTATTAGAATATAATTGGTAGTGCACTCTAGGGAGGTAATTTCATGCTTTATTTTGACAGTGAAGTTAGGTGCGTGTTTCTCTCAAGTAAGGGTGGGAGTTGGGCTCATTCATTTAGTTTTCTGAATTGTAACAAACAAGTCAAAAATAGATTAATCCTCCTAAACATGTACACTGTACAAGTCTCTAGTGCTTGTGAGGGAAGATACAGCATAAACAAGTCACTGAGTACCTATACCTATCTATACCTACATACCTGTCAGCACTTTAACTCCTTTGCAAGAAGTAAACATGCAGTCACTTTGACTGTAAGCTACTGAGGACTGGGAGATATTTAAATATTGGTATAGGTATTGGCATATTTTTATTCACTTGAGGCCTAATTATTCCATTTTAATTTAAGTGCAGGTTCTTAAAATCTGGTCTTAAATAGATAGTGAACAGGTATTTATGCTTATGGTACTATGTGAATGTTTAATTTATTTAATAAAAAAATTCAATTGAACCCATTTTACCAGTATTTATGGATTTAAGAGCTCTTGGGGAATAATTGGTGAAGACAGGAGAAAGTAAGGTTTTACAGTAATCCTGTTCCTTCTTGAGCCCTTTCATTACTATCTATATTAGCCTATCATAAGTAACTTTGTATGTATTCCAGCTCTTAATGATTCATTCTGAACATAAAAGATAAAACTTCCATTTATGTAGACAACTGAGTAATTTCTGAAACTTTTAAGGGTTTTGATTGTCCAGCAGTGTGGTTAATTTCCATGTGGTGTATATTTCTATTCTCTTTTTTTTTGGTGAATGAGTATTCTTTGGTTCCTCTGTAACATTTACAGGAACAGGAAGCTACAATGCTATTAGTAGTCGAAGCCTGGATTTTTATTTTGTTCCAGACAGAGTTCCTAGCCCTGAGAGTGAGTATGTCACTCGGCAATTTGAAAAGCTTCACCTCCTTGAAAAAGTTGTTACTTGCAGCACCCTATAAGGACATGAGTTCTTTCTTGTTGAGCAACAAGTTTTTGCTAGTAGGGGCTGCTATTTCTATCTCCTGGAACATTCAAGTTTAACAAATTTATACTTTTTTTCACAGTACTTCTGTGTATCTTCAGAACTTAGGCTGCTCCTAATCTGAAAATTTATGGATCAAGCTACATCTGTAACAGAATAGGAAGCAAATCAAACAACAGGAGTATTTTATCATTGCCTCTATAAAACAAAACTATCAAGCCAGGATGGAGTTTCAAAGGTTCATTTCTCAACTGTGTTAGGTTTTAATTAGTGAAAAATCTAGTGAGTTATATTGTCACTTATTTATCAGTAGTTATTTATTCTACTAAACCTGCATATATTCATCTTATGTTAGACTGCCACTTCAATTCTAATTCAGTGTTTACAGTTTTTCAAGTGTGACTTTATTTTTAAAATGTATTTCAACCAGTATCAATAGCAAAAATGACTTGAAAACTAAAGTTTTCCATCTGAATCCATTCCATTAATGTAACAAAAATATTATATTAAAGATTTTGTTTACTGAAATGCCATTCCATCCTTTGATATAGCAGTTTTTTAGCAATATTCCAGCAACTATATTTCATTTTAGGGAAGTTCTGAAGTCCTTTCTCTCTCTCCACCCTTGCAATATTTTTTCTTTGCCCTAAATGCAAAGGATTTTTTTAAAAAATAGATTAAAAACATTTTAAAAACTCCCCCTGAATCATCCTTTGTCGGACAGTGACTCCATAGTTCTGGTTTTCCCCATTTACAAATTACTAAGAGCCATATCATAGTGTCCATTGCAAGGGACACTGCTGCACTTTCAGAAACCATGGTTAATTGGTGTGGTAAGAGGAAGGAAATAGCAACCTATGAAGCATTCAGGCTTTCTTAGTAGAAGTCATACCACATTTTCTCAGGGTAGGGAATCCCATGTGAATTGGAAAAAAAAAGAATAAAGTAAGTTCCTGCCTACTTATACCAGGACCAACATTTTCTCTCTTAATTTTATTACATGCTTTTTAATGCCTGATGTAGTTACCTGTGCTCTGAGAAGTCAGTTCATTCTTGCAACTGATTATTAAAAATGGCATCTTCAACCAAAACTCTGTGATAGCTGAGTGTTTGGGGCTGCCTAAGAATGTCTGTTCTGAAACAAAGAAATTTAACCCAACACAGAGGTTGAGTGGAAGCTTGGGGACTTTAAAAGTCAGATGGGTACAGAGCCCATGTTTCCTAAGCAAGGTGTCTTACAAGGGCAGAAATTCTGTGGTGCACATCATATCCTAAGCCACTGTTTGGGTCTCCAACTCTGCTCTCAGCATGACTTTCTCGCCAAGTTTGAAGTCTGCAGAAACATGCTAAATGACAACTTCCACACTTCATAGCTCTGCAAGTCTAGTTTGTGGTTGCTTCAAAACAGTGTGTATTGACAGGAATACCCTATATAAAGTAGTTCTGTAGCAATTAAATGAATTTTTGGAAGTTATCTTGCCCTTTTATGTTTCTGCAGCCTCATGTACTCTCTCACTCCCTTTCTCCATTAAAAGGAGACATTATAAAGTTTGTAGGTTTTTATTTACTCATTTTTTACATCCTTTCTATTTTGATATGAACAATGCTTTTTCTTCATGGAATGTGATTCAGCAGAGCAGTCAACCATTTCTTTAGCTCTAAAGTTGTTTAAATGGAGTCTGGGTTAAAAAGAGCTAGTTCCTAATCTGTCTCTATAAACAATTGCTTCAGGCTAAAAGCTGAGTTTCCTTTCTTGAAGGAGCCCAGGGGAGGGATCCTTGCTTAGCCAGATGTGATGCACAGTTATCTAATGACTCTCATTCTTCTCCATCCTCAGTTGAGTTCAGTGCTACCTGATCATAAGACTCTCAGTATTCAGTACTGTACCACAGGCTGTCATGTTTTGGGTGTGGCTGTGTTCCCCATAAAACACATGGGTATCCCATTTCGCTCTCACAAAATAGGGTGAGTAGTGCCAAGCATTTAAATTGTTGTAGAATAAGAGTCCTCAGTTGTCACCTTGATAATATAAATGAAAGGAAAGCCATGCTAGTGTCATGAGCCATTTTGTCTCGCCTTTCTTTTGCCCTCTGGCTGCTACTAAATGTCATATTTGGAGAAATGTCCGAATAGAGCAAATTGCTTTTTAATTTAAACTTAATTTTTGTAAATCTACCAGTAGTTCTTTTTATTTTGGTATATATATTGGATCAAGCAAATGACTGCTTGAAGTGGTTGTTAAAATCTCTATGATATCAGCAAATGACCTAAGTGTAACTTTGGGAAGTTTTTTGCATGACTTCCAGGAGCTGTAGGGCAACTGAAGTAATAAGTGATGATGACTCATAAAGAACAAAAGGAGGTGAAGTGGGAAATTACGGGAAAGAGCATAAGCTCTGGCTTTTCCCTGCTGTGATTTCAGGGCTATTTTTATTAGAGACAGGGAATTTTTGCATGCCTAGACAAAAGGCAAAATAAACCAGGACATAAATATCCTTAGAGAAGGCAGGTGAATGAAGTAAGGAAGTAAGACACTAATAATCTCCAAATTCTGGTGCAGGAAGAACCAGGAATTTGCTTTTTCTTTTTTTTTCTTCTTTTTCCTTTCTTTATTTTTTTTCTTCTTCTTTCAACCCTGCCTTGCCCCATCCCCTCAGTAATCAAATGCTTTAAGGTCAGGGTGCATCCATACAGTTTTCAGGGACTCAACAGTTAAAGTTACTGTCAGTTTGCAACCAAATTTTTCATATTAGAGCTAGTGAAGGAGTTCAAGCTGTCCTCAGTATGTCTGGACTATGAAACCCCTATTTTACTGTAACTGTGGTGAAGGATGCAAAACGTAATGAGCAGTGTCTTTCTGAGCCCTGTGTTACACACAGAGAAATGCCTGCATATGCAGAAGCTGTCCTTGAAATTAGGATAAAAAAAGACATTACTATTCTCAACAAAACAAATGCAGAAATAAAAAAGCAAGCTAGATGTAATTTCTCATTAATATAACATGCTTTCCCTTCCAATGTCTGCCAGATTTTCATAAAACTCTTTTTGAGATGGGCAGAACTCTTCTGTGTAGCTGGCTAAATTCAGGGTGAATGGTTGTGCTTGTCTCTGAGTTGGGGGCCTAGCAGACAGGAAAGATTTGATCATTTGAAAGACCCAAAAGATAAAAATACATTTTAAGGAACCTCATAAGATATATTCTTGTGTTACAAATCTCTCTTCCTACTCTTCCCTGTGGATGCAGCAAAAAACCCTGTACGTTCAGCTGCCCTGTGTGTTGCTTGTGTTAGCATAATTCATCCACACCCACAAAGGCACACAAAGCTATTTTGCTTTGTGCTGGAATAGTGCCATCCAGGAGTAACAGCCAAAAGGAAAAATTCCTTTCAGCAACATTCATTGCCCTAAGCCAAAAACAAAGCAGGGAGATGTGCTTCTCTCTTTCACGCTTGTGAAGCTAGAGACAGTGCCAACATAAACCGTGACAGATGCTCTGAAATGGTGCAAGTCCATGTCACTATTTCAAATTCAGTGATGCAACCTGAGTTTACATTAACTAACTTTTTAGTAAGTTAAAGCTTTTTATAGTAGCTTAAAGCTTTTTGGCAACAGAGCTGGTGAGGGGTCAGGAGCACAGGTCCTACAAGGAGCAGCTGCGGGAGCTAGAGCTGTTTAGCCTGGAGAAAAGGAGGCTCAGGGGGACTTTAACACTCTGTACAGCTGCCTGAAAGGAGGCTGTAGCCAGGTGGGGGCTGGCCTCTTCTCCCAGGCAACCAGTGACATGACAAGAGGAAATGTGCTCAAGCTGCACCAGGGGAGGTTCAGATTGGACATCGAGAAGTATTTCTGCACTGGAAGGATTGTCAGGCATTGGAACAGACTGCCCAGGACGGTGGGGGAGTCACCATCCCTGGATGCATTCAAGAAACAACCGGACATGGCATTTAGTGCTATGGTTGAGTTGACAGGGCGGTGTTCAGTCAAAGGTTGGACTCGATGATCTTGAAGATCTTTTCCAACCTCAATGATTCTATGATTTCACATTATGTTACTATACTTGGTATAAATGAAAATTTCATAACTATGGTATGCTGCAGGCTCAAAGTAGCCTGTACCTCAGGTACTATGTTTTATGCCTTTTTTGATTACTTCCTTGTAAAGCTTTAAAATGAAATGAGATTATACTGTATAAAGGAAAACTGCTTACTTCAAATTTTTAGGGTCTGTACTTTTCACTCAAATCAAAGGTAGGAGACTCACTGATTTGAGGGAAGGGTCTTTCATTTATCCTGGATGATTTAGCAATGGAGAAACGTGAGAGGGATGCATGTCCGTGTATCTGAAGAGAAGGCAAAAGAGCAGCTAATTTGAAGAAAATAAAAATCAGTTGGGAGAGAGAATTTTAAACTGTATCTGTACTTGGAGACTCTGACCACCTCAACATCTAGATCTAGATGAGCAATAAGAATTTCAGCTGCAGTCTAAGAGCCAGGTGCACATAAGCCAGCCAATCTTCACATGGCTTGACAAATCAAAAATGCAAACCCATAATCAAATAAAAGCCATAACTTTGATGCAGATTCTTGACCCGAATGATGGGTGGTTCAGGACTTGGGAAAGTTTGTAAACGTGTAATTGATATACAACCTAAATAAATACTGTAGTTGGACATCATAGAGTCAGATTTTGAAAGGTCCTTGGTACCATGTCAGCTGTGCTTAATCATGTAATTTGGAAATTAATGCACAGACACCACTGAGAATGTAGACAAAGACACTCAACATCACCTTTAAACACTAGTGAACAAAGGTTTAGGATAGCATAAAGTGGGGGAGTTTGATTGGGAATGCAGAGGTAGGGCCAACAGTTGCATATCAGGAAAAGTTGCATGGACAGTCAATAACACAAAATAGTAACAAAAAATGTAAGCTGATTTCAGCAAGGAATTAGAAAATATTTGAATTCATACATTTAGAAATGTAAAGTAGAATACTTTACAGTGAGAACTATTAATAGTACTAAACCAGAGCTTGTAAGTCTGTGATTTATGTAAGGCTCACTGAAAAAAGAAAGATTTTTCTCTCCCTTGACAAAATCAAAGCTACCTGCTTTTTGTTTGCAGAGCTGTTCATTTTTTGGCTAACTGCATTAAAGAAAAAAGCCAAGAAAGTTAAAGAATTATATTCATTCTCCAAGTAGTCTCCATGTCAGTAAGGAGAATAAAACTGTAGATGCCTTTTTTCATTATTATGCAAAAGATTTACGAATTTCGTTCAGCTTTAGACCCTTATGCCACTTCTAACTTCCTTGATATTTTTCTCTGAAACAAAATAATATTACATATATAAAGTTTTTGTATCACAGAAATCATCCCTCTTAGTTTGATTTCTTGGATAATATTGATCTTGCATTTTGCCAAGACCTATATCTTATTTAAAAATTTGTAAGACCATCCAAAGTCCAACACCAGTGAATGCAGCCTCTACAATCAATGTGTCAGCTGAGGATCTGACCTCTCCTTTTCAAACCAGACAGTATCTCCCATATTACAGCACATTTTTCTACATACTCTGCCAGCTTATTACAAGCACCACAGCTTTTCTAACACTGAAAGTTGCCCAGAGGCCATAAAACAGAGGCCACCACTGTAGCTTAAATGATGATTTCCATCTGGGGCCACTGCGGAAGGCAGAGAGTCAGATGCAGTCATATTCCCCCTTTTGCGCTGCGTGGCTGTTCTTGAAGGTACATTCTAGGCAAGGCACAAAGGCAAAGTAATCACTGTATGAACTGTTTTAGATAGTGTAGTAGAGTAACAAAAACTTATCCTGTGAGTTCTGGCCAGAAGGTAGAGAGGAAGATTTTCGGAGGCAGGAGAACAAGACAATTTCTTCAAGTCCCTCCTCCTAGCCATAAATTCTTATTGTTTCCTATATTGATATAGTCCAGAAGTAGTGTAAGTGATTTTCAAAATAATGCAAATATTAATTATTCTCTTGGGAAAAAAATTCAAGCAAAAGTTTACTGGTGGAGAGCAGCAATAACATTTTGTTTTAGAGGTGTTTTAAATCACCCCGTGGTTCCACCTCTTGCTGATGTTATTCTAATGAAGGCACATTCAAACTACTGTCTTTTAGGTGTTTCAGCAGCTAGGTGAATTTTAGTATGTTTGGTGATAAGCTCCCCACGTCAGAAGAACTGCAAAACACTTAAACAGGACACTATATTTAGGTAAAACTCAGTATTTTCTTTTTTTTTCACAATTGGCCTAGAATGCACCACGTTTGCAGTAATCTGCCACCTGCTTCTCTTTTCCTCAGTTGAATCTACCCCAAGCTCAGCTTTAGAAATTTATATAAATAGATTGGTATCCTATTTCTACAGACTGGCTATTTGATCTTTCAGATTTTTTTCTTGTTACTAACTTTAGTGAAATACTTTTCCTACTAACTTCATGTTGTTCCTTGCTGTTTCTTTCATTTTTACTAAGTAGTTCTCTTAACTCTGCAGCATATGAATGCCAAGAATATTCCCAGTCCCAGAGCAGTGATCTCAGAAAAGCAAATCTAAATAAGAGAAATGTCAAGAAAATAATTCTTATAGGTATTTTCTTTTTCTGTTATTACTAGACAAAGAAAAATCCATGATGATAATTTTGCCATTAAGGGCTCTACTTTACCAGAGAGTTTAGGCTCAATGCAAATTTTCATGTTGAGAATGACTAGCAGAGATATGACTCTTGTGTACCTTTTTGTATCTAGTTAATTATGTCAACTTTAACCAGTAAGACCCTGAAAAGGGTTATTTCTTTTGATGCCAAAAGTCAATTAGTCATCCTTGAAAGCACTGAAGCCAAGTAGAAGAACCTATTCCACAAGGCATCTGGGCCCCACTCTTGTTCACTGAAATCCACTGGAGCTGGGCTATCTGAGCTTTGACATGTAGGAAGTTGCATGGGAAATGTGAGAATGTGGGGATTGTTAACTGGTGGAATTTGAGGCTTAAGTTGGTTATTTTGTGGGTTTCCTTCCATGGTGAAATGGACTCAGTACTCAAGTAGTTACCCTTTCCCCATGCTAAAATGACTGGCAAAAAATGTAGAGTAAATTCAACAGTTAACAAGATGCTGAATTTTTGTCATGTTCTTCACAATTTGTTTTCTGAACTCAGTAGTTAAGGGATTTTATTATTAAATAGCCATTGAACTAATCTCCCCGTTGGGTGAAAAATCTTGGGTGTATTTCTATTTTGTCTGCCTATTTTATATATCCAATAGTTCAGACTTATGAAGTACTGATTTATTTTTAAGCAATGCCAAGTAGGATTATCACATTTTCATTTTGGTTTTGTCAATTATGAAATATTTTTCTTTGAAATGGTAAAGGAGGTTTAGAACACATGGTCAAAAAAACAAAAAGTGGCCATTTGAAGTTAGACCTTGAAAAATTATGAGATGTGTCCTTTTTAAGAATTTTATCTTAAAACATCTTCTTTCTTAAAGTATATAGGATTTAAATGCTCTTTTATCAGATTTCTCATCCCTTGCTAATTTTGGAATTATGCTAATTGGAAGTGATGAATCTTGATTTTTTTTCAAAAGCTTTTTCAAATTTTGAACAAAAATTAATTGTTTCTGAAAAGAAGAAACATCATGATCACTATTGTTGATGCTTTGGGCATTTGAAATTTTTTTTAATAACATGCAGAAGAGAGAGCATGCTAGAATTTGTCCTTATTTTCAAAGTGTCAGAAAATTGTATATCAGTAGGAACCTCTTGAACCACAACAGTTATTTTGTTAATAGTCAAACTGGTTTCATTGTCTTTATATAAGCTGTTTTCAAAGATTTGGGGTTATAGGGATACAACATGCTTAAATATGTGAAATGCAAGCAAGAACCTCAGCAGCTGTGTTTTGAGCTATGAGTGGCAATGTTTCTGGAGCACTAGGTGACTTTTACATAGATGCTTATTTCTTATAGAAGATCAAGTTTTTTATTTACAGTGCTTTCAGTTTGTATAACATTAAAAAAAATTGCCATTAAAAAAACCTAAAAGGTTGCCATTAAAAAACTAGCATAAGGGTAGTAACTGCAGTGGTGTAAAAATTGCTAATTTCCAAGGGGTTCCAGTGACAAATCTTTTCTTTCATTTGTATGAATTAGTAGAGACTTGGGGAAAAAAGATTGTGGTTTTGTTATATCAGACTGTGACAATGAGCATTGATTAGAGGGGGTACTGTTTAATTAGCATAATTTAAAGAGTAATAATCTAAGCCTTTTATGTTTGGCTTGATCTATTGTGTCAGTGTGTATTCAAGACATGAAGTGCTTATTTTCTGAATTCCTTCACTTTGTAGAGTATTCTGCCTCAAGGAGTGCTCATGCATAAAGAATTTGTGGTTAATTTCTAAACTAGTTCTTAGGAATTAATGTGTGCATGCAAATCCTTCCAAGTGCAAATGAATTTGTTGTTGTAGTTTTTTTAGTTTTCCTTTCTCTGGGATAAACTTCAGTAACAAGCTCCTGTGTGAGTCTGTGTGTGTGTGTGGCCTTAGCTAAGATCTACAGTTCTTGCTTGCCCTAAGTGTCATGTCAGACAGAAGGAGAGGAAGAAGTCTTGGTAGAAGGGTGCCATTTAGCAGAAAAATAAAATGACCTGGTAGTATCAGTACAAATAAACGTTTCATAAATGACTTGCTAGCAACCTGTGCTCAAAGGAATCTGCACTCAGAAGCTTGTCTTTGTTGCCCAAGGCTAATGCTGCTAGAGCAATACAAGCTCATGCACTGGGATAGCTAAGGAAGATTCTGGGACTGTGTGGATTTGCTACCATTGTTGCCATCCACACAGTGTGGTGAGCATGGGAGTCTAGTTTCCATATCTATAATGGGAGAATAATCATCCTCCCCATTGGTAATGCACATCTTCTGGTAAGTAGCTGCTTGTTATGCTGAACATCAGCTGCAACCTATTTCCATTTGTTGTCTTTGGTGTGATTGATCACAGCAGAAGCAGATGTTAGGTCCTAAGCAGAGGAAATAATTCAGGATATGCATCCTTTAGAATACTTTTTGTTAAGCCTGGGAGAACTGACAATAGTCAATTCAAGCAGAGTTGCAGGCTAATAGCACATACTGTATTATGCTATTCTGTACTTAGAGCGAATAGGTGCATTAGTCCCAGGATATCACAGGTTTCAAACCATTAAATAGACATAATGAGGTGATGTATTGGTGTAATTACAGCTAGTGGCAGGAACAGAATTTGGAATCTGTGCCTGTGGACACTTACAAGGGGTGTGCCTAAGGCAGCTGAATAGAGCCAGCTTCTTAAGACTGTGATTGGTACATCAACTATTCCTTCAGCAACTTCTGCTTCCTACCATTGCTGTTCTGTGAAGAAATGCTTCTCTGGTTGGGTAGTAGTTCCATATTATCTTGTTCCAACCTGTTAAAATTCAGGTGTAGCAGTCTTTGCCTTTGAAATTGGTAGTGGCCATAGTCTGTAGAGTTATATTATTAATCTAAAAGCACATTTTCAGTCTTTTAAATATCAGTCAATGAGATGTCTCCCCAGTAAGCCATTTTTTTTGTTTTTTGTAAGAGGAGGAAATAAATCTCAAACAACAAAACAAAACACCACACCTGGATACGGAACTTAGCAGCACAGCTTTCCACTTATAAGACAATAATGTCAAAAATTTTTTGTCTTACAAAAATTCAGTTGCATACTGGCTCCTGAAATGGTATTTCTCCACTTCCAGGCCTGTAAAACCATTCTGTCTTTTGTCTTTGGTGCTGAGCACATACTTTCAGTCATAAACTGTATATGGACAAGTGGGCTCTGAGCGTGCAGATCTGATGGTGAAATACCAGGTGAAACCATAATTTCATGACTAATTAGATGTCATTTCTAATCATTCTCTTTTGGTTTCTCTTTCCCAAGTTAGTTTTAAAAGTGGAAGATGAATTTTCTTTAGAGCTAATGACTGATTTGTAGGGATTTTGTGAACCTCTGTCTGGAGATTATTCTCTCATAGGAAATTCCCTCATCCTCTTTAAAATTGAACTGTTACCTAGCACTAGATACATGTGGGTGGGTTTGGTATAAAACTCAAGGGACATTATTTTTTGATTTTTTTATATATGTGTGTGTGTGTGTTCATGTTGCAGAAGGACTGGGGGTTGTTATTCATACTGCTATTGTTTCTGCTGGCTTTGACAAAAGAGCATCTGGTTCTACTAATGAATGTTTAAGGTGCCCATTTTTTCTCTCCGGTCTCATCTGTGCTGCAGGGAAATATATTCTGATGGGAACATTTCATGACACAATTATTCATGAAGTGACAATGTAGTTCCCAAGGTATACTATCTGCTTTGTTTCCTTGGCAGAGGTCTTCCACTGTTTCCTTCTGTAGTCAGCCTCATGAAAGATAGGTATGAACAACGATAGGAATCAAAACACCTTGAACTTTGGACAGATTCACATCTGAATAGGAATAGTGTAGTTTTCTAGGAATAGTGTAGTTTTCTGAATGCAGAAGGGGGTTTTGCAAAGATCTTTTGGTATTCCTCTTAGCTTGCCACTAGGAAAGCCAGTGGTAAAACTCCTAGGCTTTAAGGAAAACCTGGCTATGCCAACATTTAACATTAATAATTTTTTATTAAAATCCAAACCTTAGGTTTGAAATTACTTGTATAAACAAATACGTCTCCATCCGTATTTGCCACTTTTTCTTGGTCAGTGTATGCTGTTGAAATGAAAATTGTTTCTAAAAGCAGTTGGCTGGCTGTTCCATTAAAAACTGAAACTAATTTCTTTAAAGTCATTTTCTTGAAACTGTAACTTCTAGTAATTTACAGGCTTTTGATTTATGTACTGTGAAAGCAAGAGTTACTTACAAACACTACATTCACGCACAATTTCACTTATTTTAATAAAAAACCACAAAAGCTCCACTGCAATAACTATAAAGAACAGATCACTGCTTTAAAATCTGCAGTAATTATAACAAGTTCACAAAACCTAGGTTAAGAAATAAACAGTCTAATCAGCTATGGCTTTTGACTGTCTTTTTTCTTTATTACATTCATGTTTTCAAGCTTCCCTCCAGAGGACCTCTAATTCCTTCTACTTTATAACTATACAGAAATGTTTAGTTTGGTGAAGTTTTGCTGAATATTATGTTACATCTAATAAAGGTTAGAAAATCCAGTTTGCCCTGCTACTTATTCCTTCCATTACAAATTTATTCAGTATCTTTTGAACTTTTATCCTGCTTGCTGTTATGAGTCATGTTATGGTAGCACCTGTAGGAAATCACATGCTGTATTAGGACTTTGCACTGTAGCAGAACACCCTCTCTAAAACTGCCTGCTAATAACAATGTAGATTTACCTGCTGCAGGAGAGGTTAGTCATTATTTGCTGGTGCTCTCTCTCCCAACTGCCACAAAGAGCAAAGGATTTATGTATTGTTTGCTTATCCTTGGCATAAAAGCACCCCCCAAAACAAACAACCACCCCCAAAATTTGATTTATTATGAGGGATAGTATAGGCAGTGTACAAGGTCAGTGAATCAGATGCAGATGCACCCATAAGGAGGTGCTGGCAGTTCCTGCTGTGCCATGTATCCCCCAACAAAGCCATGGGTGAGAGCATCTATTAGCCATCCAGTTCTTGGGTGTATCTGATGGTGATGCAAAGTTTGGAACAGCCATTTCTGGGCTGATAAACTCCTGAGAAATGCCCCTGAACAACTGCAGGTGGCACAAATAATGATTTCTTTTTCAAAGAATGTCCATGTGCTTTTTAGGTATTTTTGGGCCATTTTTAATTGCCTGCAACCCTTTCCCATTTTGCCCATTTTTGACAGTCTTAGTAAACCCAAGAGAGCTAAAGGATCTAGTTTCAAGGTCTCTGCTGGAGTTTCTGTGCACCAGCAAGAGACAAGAGAAGAGCTCAAGCTGCTTAGCATCATCCATGTCTTAACACTTGGAAACACCTTTCACCATTTTAAAGAATAAATTATCAAAACAGACACTCTTCTAAGGTAATATCACTGATGGGATTGAACAACAATACAGATTTTTTCATGACCCCCTTCTCTCTACCTGAAATGAAGTAAGAGGAGACCATGGACTTCTATTACCTCTAAAAAATCTGCAGGATCCATAGGCATCTGTATTGCTTTTATGGGCACACTTGCAATCACAAGCTGAAATTAGAGACACTCAGTAACACTGTGCTGTGCAAACACCTCTGTCCTTTACCATTTTCAGGGCACTGTAGAAACACTCCATGTAGCTGTAATGATCAATGGTAATTTTACCTAGCCCTTTATTTTGCAGTTTGAACATACATGAAAAAGGTAACCTATTTTATCGATCCATAAACTGAAGCTAAAAGAGGCAAAATGCCCAAGCTAGCTCTACTAAAGCAAATGGGGATGTTCTGTATGGCTTTTAGAACAAATTGGATATTGTGAGCATCTTGCCTGAGGCCGCGTAATAAATAGTTGATACAGGTAGGAATGGAACAAAGGCACCTTACAAT
Source organism: Entomyzon cyanotis (assembly GCA_024500445.1). NCBI lineage: Eukaryota > Metazoa > Chordata > Aves > Passeriformes > Meliphagidae > Entomyzon > Entomyzon cyanotis. The sequence continues at coordinate 3,294,520 of JAKEPQ010000739.1, forward strand.
TCTCTAATAATCTTCTAACTGCTCAAAATCAAAGGTATAGCATTAAATGTATAATTTGTTAATGCCATTTTAGCAACACCATCAACTGTGCATTTTTTTCATGAAGCAAACCACATTTTAATTCTTCTTATTTTGGCTTTCTAAAATTTCAGAGATTCTTAAAGCTATATGGTGAAATTTCATCCTTTGTACGACTGAAAATTAGGTGTATCTATAAATGGAGTAACATGTCATGCATTTTCACTGGTGTGTCAGAGAGCTAAATTTGGCCCTACTAATGTCAAAAAACCCCTAATTTCTCTTAACAGGATAAAATTTAATGACAATCTCTTTATTAGTGATTTTAATACTGAGCTATAGATTTGGATTAAAGAGTAAATTATTCCTGATTTCCATAGTGCCATAGAGTAGATATTTAATTTAAAAAATAAGCAAAACACAACACAATCCCCCAATTACCTTTTTTTTAAATTTGCATTGTTTTTTGTCTGCCTGTGATTTTTAAAGGAAAGGACTTTAGGTGGTAAGGAGGGTTTTGTGTATGTTTTTGACAGCCAAAGTGGGTTGAGCTTTCGGTTCCATCTTTAGACTCCAGTGAGTGCCTGAGGCAGCATGAGTAGAAGACGGAAAAAGAATCTTTTCAAAAAGACTCAGAAATCATTTTGATAAGTCTGTATTTCCTTGCTTGACTTGACAGTTTTATTTCTTTGTAGAGCCACTGGCTATTTCTATCTTTGATTCTTCTAACTCAACATACTGCAGTAAAGCATTTAATACCTTACAGAATCTGAAATTGTTTTTACTAAGACAAAGCAGGGGGTGGGGGAGTGGGCAGCAAGGAGCAGCAAATATGGTGGATTTAGTAACAGCTGCAAGTAGCTCATTACAGCTTTGAGTTTGGTTCCTGTTGGATCCCTGTGGTAATTCAGCTTCAGGCAACACAAGTCTAGAGAGGTGGTGACATGAAAGCCTCAAGGAAGAGCAGGAAAACAAGCTTCCTATTAAGCAGGAAGAAGGTATATATGCAGCAAAAAGAATGAAGTGTGATAATCCTTGTCTACAACAATACATTTGCTGAGTGTTTTGGTTTTTTTTTTCCAAAAGCATGTATAATTATTTCAGATGTGTTTTCTAGCTTTTGACACCACGTGTCCAATTGGAGCTGCTCTTTTCCTGGTTGTACAGTAGTGTAGGAAGTTTATCAGAGCTGCTAGACTATGTCCCTCTCTCACAAAGAAGGTAAGGAAGTATGTGGATAGTCCTGATTTGTGCAGAGGAGCCAGAATAAAAAAAAAAAAAACACTTGCATCATTAGTTTGAGGATCTGTACCTTCTGAAATCCTTCTTGTAAAACAAACTAACAAACCTACCCCAACTCCAAAAAAAAAAACAACAACCAACCAACCAAATAAAAACCCACCAAAAACCTCCACCAAAACCACACAAACAAAAAACAAAAACAAAATAAAACAAACAAAAAAACCCCAAACAAACAAACAAATCTGAACAAAAACAACAACAACAACAACAAAAAACCAAACAGCCACACCTTAACAAAACAAGCAAACAAAACAAAGAGCAAAATCTCCCAAAACAAACACTTGGAAGTCTCAGGCCAGACAGAGGTGGTTATGATAGCCATGAATTTGATCATAAGCAAAAATAGTGCTGGTTCTTTCTCACATATTAACCATTTGTGCCTGGAATTGTTGTTCTCCATATTAATAGAGGGTTGCCCTCCTAAATGGAGGTGATGAAAGTAAATTTTTTGTTGTTTTCTGGACTCTCATTGGAATTTCTGTATGGGAAAATTATCCCATACTTAAATGGGAGAGAAATGTGCTCACTAGACTTTTGGGTTTTAAATAAACAAGAGCAAAATTTTGTTTTATTCTTCCATCAGCCCTGTATTCCTCAAGAGACCAGGAAAATGAGGTGGTGCACCAAATTGGCTCTGGGCAGAACAGTGGCACTACTGGCTGTATGGATGTTGCTCATGTCCAGCCTAAATTTGGACATCAGCAGATTTGACAACTCTAATGGTAAAGGTCCTCGTGCAGCATTGTGCTGGTGGGATGGAATCACTGACAGTTGACAAAGGGTTGCACTACCAGACCATTCTTATTTTCTTATTCTGCCTGTTGAGGAGAGAAATACTGGATATGTCCAAAGCTTTCTGAGGAGTTACTCCTGATTCTGACCCTGTTGTCTCATTTGCATAGTGCTTTAAGAGACTTCTTAGCAAGGCTTACGACAGGATGGGAGAGGAAAGAAAATTACATTCATGAAACAGCAGAACAGGTGGAGGGAGAAAGCCTGGGGGGAAGAAGGAAGATGAATATTCTGTTTGGGGATTTTTGAGACAAACCTCCCTTCTGAGGGAGGTTGAACTCAGCACATGCTTTGCTCAGTTACTCAAAATGGAGAGCTCTTTTAGAACTGCAGATCTAGGTCCTATGCCTGTGCATACCACATGCCTGGTCTGCTGCACTTGCATTTACTTAGGGGTCACTGCCACTATGATCATCTAACCAAAACACATGAAAATAGTGCAACGAGTCACCACTGCCTAATAACTGTGAGTTTTGAGATCAGCCCATATCTGCTCAATAAGTCATTCTGTTTTACCATAGGCCTAATGCACGGAACAAAGACATGGCAATACTTCTCTTGCCTTAAAGGAAACTGTCCATTAGGCAGATCTAGCTATGGCTTTAAATCGAAGTCTACAGCAGTAAAGAGCTCTGGAAATCTCTACAAATTGGTGAATATTTTTTTTTTCCCTCTGCAATGTAGGAGTATGGACTTGTGAGTATGCTAGAAATCAAGATGACACAAACTTGCAGTTGATTCCTCTTATGTGGCCTCTCACCAATTGTCTTGGTGATATCTGCCAAAAGATCTGTGGGCTCTTCTCCCAAAATCCTGACAATTACAAGCTGCTGAGACAATAAAAAATGGAATTCCTATAGTTAGTCCTCAAGTCGTCAGGTACCCTAAATGCATGTAATAGCCAAACTTTAGATATCAGGGAACTAAAATTCATGCTATTATTTATTTCTGTCAGTGTGTATATATGTCACACAGGGTACGACAGAAGAGCTAGCACAAGACAATGAATTTTGAAAAGTGCTAGAATAAAAGTATGGGTGTTTCCCTGGTATCTTAGAGCAAACATAACTTTTGGGAAGAAAGCACACTTTTCTTTTAGAATACGTCTTTGCTCTCAACAGTAAGAAGAGAGAATATATACATTATGTAACAGCCCAGGGGCTTAATAATCAGTTTTGGTACAACGGATTTGTAAGTGGTTGGGGTGAGCATTCTGCTGCCTTTGCTCTTTCAGAGTTATAACTTTGGAAAATGAAAAACTTTTTTCTCTTTGCTGTAATACTTTTGATATTGGCACTTCTAGGCAAGAGTAATCTTCACTTACCTGCTTCATGCACCAGTGAAGTTCTTCATGGCAGAGCAATTAGGTAATACTTTTGAAATCTTCAGTGTCTGTTGGTGGGACACAGAGGAGAACTTGTGAGCTTAAAAAGTGCAACAAAGGGTAGAACCTTACTACATGAATCAGAGAATCAGTTTGACATTCAGATCAAAGGTAAAAAGCAGGCAGCAGAAGTGTGAAAAGCTTTTCCTCTGAGACACTGAAGTGAATGAAACCTAATTTGAATCTCTTGATTGAAGTAATGATTTTCAGATTATATTTAGCCTTCTGTGCTGTGCAAGGCTTGATATCACATCTAACTATGTTTGGTTCTGAAGAGGTCTTGAGTTAAGGGTCCTGCCTACAGGAAACTGTCTGAACAGGAAGGCTTCAAGGTATTCAAAGGTGGTGATTGTCCTGCAGTCTGTCCTGCCAAAACAGGACCGAAATAGAGACAGAAAGTGAGTGCTTTGTGGCTTAGAGCAGGGGGAAGTAGAAAGAGAAGTGATAGAAAGAGATTAATACAGAGGTTTGGGGAGGTGTTGATGCAACCTCTGCTATAGGTACTTGTTTTTAGGACTAAGCCTTGGAAGGGTGGGGGAGCTAGGAGAGGGTGGGTGGAGGAAGGAGGACTTGCTGGTTTTTGTGGACAATGCATCAACCCTTATTCCTCATGATCTCCACACTTCCTAGTCCTGTCATGTCTTTTCAGCCAAAATTATTAAATGACAGTTACCCGACTGCTTCAGGAGTGAAATACTGCTAAAGCAGGGGAAGCAAGTACAGCAGTGACACACTCACATCTTTTCACCTGGCAAAAGAGTGTGACAGCCAGTCTCTCAGCTGCTCCAAAGCAACAGGTGTCTTGGGATGCTCATAAGCTGACTAACATAAACTTTCCAAAAACCTCTAAGTATGTCTGTACCCATTACACAAGTTAAAGATTCAGTATGATAGATCTGGTATATTCTTTATTCAGCTATTTCCCCCACCCACAGTGCAACAGCTTCTGCTCCTTAGAAAATGAAAGTGAGAGTGGCAGGTGAGATGGAAGCGACATTTTATACACCTGACACCTAGTTAATTTTTCACATCTGAAAGTCACGTACAAGTTTTGAGTGCTGTATTCTTTTAAATGTAGTTGCTCAGCCAGGCCATTTCAATAACTGCATCCCACTGGGTATCCACCATGCCCACCTCCATGTTTTGTATATAAACTTGGAGGTACAAAATTACACTCTGTGTTCTGTCTAAAGTGTGAGTAGTAACGCTTGGAAATGTCTATTTTGTATAAGACATATTCTGTGAATCACAGATAAAAGGTGCTGAAGAGGTAAAGCAAAAAACTTTGCCAATATTGAATAATACCTTGTTTGCCTGTCAATGAAAACGTTTGAATTTTTTATCTGGACAAGCAGTCTAAAAGTAGGAAGAAGTAGTAGAGGAGGCCTTCTTCAGACCACTGAAACGAGCCAGGCCTTAATCTTCATGGGAACTTTAACCAGTTTGGTATCTGCTGAGAGGTGAATACAGAAAGGCACAAGCAGTCAAGAAGGTTTCTGGAGTGCATTCATGGTAACTTGCTGAGGCAGCCGCTGAGAGCCCTGACAAAGGGTGACTCTTTGCGGGCCTGCTACTTACAAATGAGGATGAACTTGGGAGAAGTATGGAGGTAGGGGCAACCTTGGCTGCACTGAGCACAGGATGCTGGAATTCAAGCTCTTGAGAGAATGAAACAAGACATATAGGAGGATTACAATGCCTGGACTTTAGAAGAGCAGATTTTAGCCTTTTTAGGTGTCTCCTTGGAAGAATGCTGTGGGATACAGTCCAGGAGCGCTGCCTGTGTGATTTGTTGTTGTTTTTCTCTGAAGGGTTGCATCCTCTGAGTTCAAGAATAGTTCATCCCAACACACAGCAAATTGAAGCAAAGGTGGTAGGAGACTTGCATGGATGAACAATGAACCTCTGATGCAATTAAATACATAAAAGAAGTGTACACAAGTCAAATGTACAAAAGGGGAAGTGACCCAGGAGGAGTATTACCAAATATGCAGGCACAGGGTTAGGAATGCCAGAACCAGCGTCCTGATTTTTCAGTCAATAGCTGAGTCCCAGTGTGTGCCTGTGGATGGACTGAATGGTTTGCAGAGCTGGCAGCATTGCAACCACTCTGAGGACAAGAGATAAAAAATCCCACCCCATAAGAGACATCCTACCTACATCAGGGATTTTTTTCTGGTCTAGCTTGTACCTACAAGACAGAAATTCTTATCATGGGCTGTCGCTGTTGAGCCACTAGCTGAGAGAAAACCCAGGGTCTCAGACAAGAAAAGAGAAAAGTGCCTTTATTATTTTGATTTCCATATATATAGAGTTTTCAGAGGTCACCCAGATTGGTCAGCCAGAAACCTCCCCCTAGGCCTAATTGGCCAGGCCTGAACTGCCCTAATCTGGAGACGCTGTTTGCAAAACATCCAAACTTTATCTTTGTTTATGAAATGTAGCAAAATGTTCTCACGAGAAAGACCTGTGCTAGCCACAGCGGGCTTCTTCAAGATAGTAACAGAAGTTTAAAAAAAATGGGTAAAATAATGTATAGCATAGCAGGCAATGAAATAACTTTTAAAATCTTAAACACTGGATTTTTTTAAATGGATTTTTTTACATGTCATGGACTGAGAAGAGTTTGATATGCACACGACACTCAACAGCTGACATGCCGACATTTCAGTCTGCATGGTCAAACTGGTGATGCTTGTTTTGGGTTTAGTCCCTGGGATTCTTTCTGGTGTGTATAGTTTCCCTTATAGGAGGTAGGAAATGGTTACCTGGGCACCTAGCCAATACTGATGGGTTTTAAATGCTTGGCCACATGTAGATAGAGATATTTCTGCATCTATGGGGGTTGAGAGGGGGAAAGGAAGCGGTGTTGGAGCCAAACCTCTTCTGTATGATGCCATGAAAACATTGACTGCAAGAAGTATCAAAATGTGACTGTTTTATTGTCTAGTTCCTTTTAATGTGGGACTCTTCTGTGTGTCCAAGCAGGGCTCACTGGGTTTTCTTTTATTTTTTAACATCTGGAAATAGTAACGGTAATATCTGTGTTTTGGAATAGGCTTTAGATAGGTGAGAGTATGCATTAAAAAATTTAGAGCACTCATACTTGGCTCCTTCTTCTGCTGCAGACTTTCAATTTTGCATTTTCCTGCTCTCACAAATACAGTCTCTTCTTACATTCCCTTCCTGTACATTTTCCTAATTTGAAACTCCCTATAGGTGTAAGATAAAAAGGGGAAACTGAATAGTAGACAACTCATGTCGTGGGAAAGTTCTCCACTTTTCTTTTAAGCCTCTACCATTGTCCCCAGTGCTTTGGCTCTAAGAAATTTCACCCCCACATCAAATTTAAATACCAATGCAAAGTTAGTTTTGCTTGTTACTGGCTCATCTGGCTATTGATTTGTTTGATTCTTGCTTTTATTTTGTTCTGGCAAGTCTGATCAGCTGGTAGGACAAGACACATCTTCCAGTCTGAGAGAGCACCTATCCTCTCCACATCTGGTTTCAGGGAACTCCTACGTAAGAGTAAACTTATATATTTAGTGACACTGTTTGTGTGACTAAGGCATGGTTACATATAGGAAATTCCCAGTTACCCAAACCTCCATTTATAAACAATTTCTGTAATTCCAGCTTCTCTTTACTGCTGATCATTTGACTTCAACTTTATCCAAATACCCTGGATGAACCAAATGTGGTTTGGCAGCCAGGCTTGTGTTATATTTAAGCTTGATTCATCATGTGGCGATAGTCTGGTAATGACACATATCCACTTTTCCATAACATACTCAAAAACCTGTGGATAAAACACCAGTGCATAAATGCTAGGACTGTTTTGCTTCAAATTACAGTGGTAGGAGAAAAGAATGTATTTTTAAGATTACACAAAAACATATTTTCAGATTACTCAGTTTCAAAGGGCTGTGAGGAAGGGAGATGTCTCCTTCCTCACTGTTCAGCAAGCCTCTAGGACAGAAATGCATCTTTCAGGCATGAGAAGAAAACCAGGGAAGGAGAGATGTTCCTGTGTCACACAAAGGTGTCCCCAGCTCAGAGCAGGTGTCAGGAGCAGGAAGGCTAGTGGAAGAAAAACAAGGGGAGTAAAAACCAGACCTCAGAGATGAAGGGAAATAAAAAAGATATTTTTCACAGAGTCCCCAAGAGGACTTTGCAGTTTGTTGCAACACAAAAGACTGATGGCTAGAAAGGGAACACACCTGAAAACAAGGGATCCTTCCTACCAGCAGACAGGGATCTTGGTTACAGTATGTCTATACTGAGATTTTTTTTATACATATCTATATCATGTTTTGAATGTATTGTTCTATTAAAGCCTAGGCTCCATGTTTCAAACCCCTTCTGGTGAATTTTGATCAGCTCAATTTGCAGGAGAGTTTCAGGAAGATTAATAAAGAGTTCTCACTGATCATAGTAGTTTTGAAGTAGGTTTGCAAAAATTCCTTTCCAAGGAAAATATAATTTTTAAATTTTGTCTGTATTTTTGTTTGATTTAGAATTGATTTTTCTCTTATTTGAAGCAGAGATACAAATTTCTGTGAGTATTTGAAATCTGAATAGTTTCAGACTAAAACTCTTGTGGACCTTCATCTGTAGCCTAGATTAAATTTCCACAAACAAGTAAATGATTGTGAATTTATGGGAAGTACAATTTTTCCATGGAATGTCACTATTGTCTCAGTTAATGAGAAGATCCTGCCTTTCTTAAAGTTTTATTGCCTTACTGGATTTTTTCTTTCTGACTGCTAAAGAAATTCCTACTGATGACAAATTGTCTTTGTATGAAGTGTGAACCAGAATCCCTATGACCAGTTGTGGTTAGCAAAATTCCCACACTATTTTTGCAATAACAGTGTTTGCCAGACAATTCAGTCCAAAATTCTATTAACATTAGGTATGCTTTGCCTAATGAACCTACTCTCCTACTTCCCCCATATTCTCAATGCAATTATTAATGGAATCAAATATAATTCCTTTTAGATTGTCTAAAACCTTAGAGCTTTTTAAATTTTTTTAAAAGCAAAACACAGATTCAGAAAACTGAGATTTGGACTGTAGCTTTATTGCAAGTCCTCAGAGTTGTGAGAGTTCATATCACTTAATGTTATAGGTCCTCAAGTGTTTCTTTATTTTGGGTAATTGGAATAGATAGACTTGAGTCTTTTCCTAGCCCTGCAGTTGAGAATGAACACTGTGGTTTGGATTTTATGTCATGATTCCTGATGAATTCAGGAGCAAATGGATTAATACCTAAAATTGACTGTTGGATCTTTGGTCTGCCAAATATGTGGTTAGAGAAGTCTCTCATTCTCTTGCTCAGTTAGTGTGTGATCTTCGATAAGTTCTTCCACTTGTCTTTTCTCCACTTTCAGTCTGTAAAGGATGATAGTGGTTACCAAATCTTATAGGTTTATTGAGAGAATTAATGGACTAATAATTTTAAAGCCCTCTAGCTCATCAAAAGACACTTCAGATAATAATTTCTTTTCCCCCTCTTATTAATGATCTAAGAGGAGTTTGAGCTAGTGAGTAAGAGGTGAAAATATATCTCCCATTATTAGTTCCAAGAAACATCCACCACTTCTAAATCATAAAAAAGAAGCACAGATTGTTTGACAGGATTTCCAACAGTGGCCATGAGTGATTCTTACTGAAATTGCTGAATCATTCTGCACAATGTTTTATGTTCTTTAAAAACCCACATGTTCAGTAAATCACCCTGAAACTCCAATCTTAAATTAACAAATGAGTTTTATCAGACCATTAATTTAGACTTTTAAAAATTTTATACAGCTGCTACAGACTTGTGCGAAGAATTCAATGTGCTCGGTCATCTGCCTGCACTGATTTTAAAATTCAAAACTATCAGCCCTGAGCTTTAACAGCATCTAATTTGTTTGAACCTCCTTTAGCTTAAAGGCTTTAATTTGCTTTAACTGATACATGTTTAGGGAGGAAAATTTACAGTCTCAAGTAAAAGTAGTGAAAGGCAACAGAACTGTATGATGGCTTTAGGAAAGGATGTGGATAAAGGAAGATAAAGTGGATTTGGGCACAGTTCAGTTGTAAGAAACACAGATCAAAAGAAACAAGTATATATGATGCTCCCAAAAACCACATATGGTATGAATGTCTTGCTGTCATTTGTGCCTTTGGAAATCTAAACCCTTGGTTCTTCTCCTCTTGAATTCAACAGCAAATCACTTGATGACTGTGTTGGAGAAAAATCAAGTGTTAATCCGTCCAGGTCCTATGCTATCTTGGTCAGAAAGTCCATTCTTCACAATGTTGGGCTGATGCTTGACAGACTAATGTTGTTAATGATCCTAGAGTTGATTGCTTGTGTGTTTTTAGGGATAGATACCTGTAGCATTTTCTCTTAGGGACCTGTTGGTTTTGGAGCATAAGTGGTCTTCTGTATGGCCCAAAACACAAGCGAGAAGACCAATACAAATTAGAACTTGCAGCTTCTTTCAGATATTTCTCAATCTCTTCAAAGTATTCCTGACTAGCAAATTTGTATAATTTGCTCTTTGAATTCCTCTGGAATTTACATACTCCGGGACAAATCTGTGCTTTTTACTATCTACTTTTACCTTTGTGGAAGGAGTTATATTGGGTATACTTCTAGTGGCCTGGTTTGTCCCTGTACTGGTAGAGAATAGCATGGCCACAGAAATGGTACAGTATGGTTGAATCTTGAAACAAAGTCTCTCATTGAATCTTTTTGTTCATATTAATCACTATTATCCTGGTTGAAAGCAGAGTGATATCTTCCTAGCTGCTAACTCTGTTGCACAGGATGAAATGCTGTACTAAGAGCTCTGGAGGCATTAACCCATTGCTGTCTTCTTTTCTGTGCATGAGATATACAATGCTGAATTTCTGCACATATGTTTGGATAGAATCTGCTTCTTGTTTTGTTAGCATCCTGTTCTGATCAAGGGAATTAAATGTTTGTGAAATCGGATGCTTTTCACAATCAAAGAGGAGATTAGTATCTGCTCCTAAAGCATCATAGACGTAATGGTGGGTCTTTAGAAGCTGCATTTGAAGAGCAGATGGCCTAATTGGCTCTTTCACAGTATTGATACAGAAAGCTGACAGTGGTTGCTGCCACTGTCATCTTTCACTTGTAAGGAAAACTCTGGGGTCATACTGATATATGCTAATGTCTCACCCTTATTCTCTGGGAAATCAGATGCAATTTCTAATTATTTTTTTCTGTTTTATCATGTCATTCTAGTGAACGATTTGATAAATACACTCAATTATGTTTTGGGTTTTTTTAATACAAAACTTGTTTGGGCCAGCACTTGAACAATCTGAAACCCCCTTCTTACTTACTTTGCAACTGAACATCACAGAATCACACAGTCAGCGAGGCTGGAAAAGACATTTGAGATTATCGAGGCCAGCCTGTGACCAAACACCACCTTGTCAATTACACCATGGCACTGAATGCCACATTCAGTCTTTCATTAAACACTTCCAGGTACTCCACCTTTCTGGGCAGCCTGGACTGAAATGTCTGTATAGACAACCCAGACTGAAATCCCAGTCTGGATTTTCACATTATATATTCTGTCTGTTTTACTTTTTCTCCATACTTCCCCAAGTAAATTTCCAACCATTCAAAACCTTCACACTTTTAACATTTGTTCCCCTTTTTTTGACAGAGACTATCTTTGAGGGTGATATTGCTGCAATAACTGGCATATATAATCAAATTTCAGGCTAATAGTAATAAAATATCACTTTGTTTCATACTTTTCATCTGTCAATATTTGTAGAATTTTTCATAAATGTGAAAATCATTTCTGTGCAGGCAAACAGTGCAGTCCTCTGGTGAACCATTATATTTCATTAATTTGGGGGTGGGGGGCAGGCTTTAAGAAAGTCAGTAGCTGTGTAATGGCTCTAAGGGGAAAAGAATTTTTTTTTTTTTTTAAGTAAATGTTTCTCTTGAGCTTTCTACACTTACAGCTCTAAATGAGACACTAATCTGTCGTAGGTGCTGAGTAAATTTTGGCCTACAGACACACCATGGACCTGTTTTGGATGGCACTTGCAGGAAACACCATGGCAGTAGGTGGTTATGCTTTTCACTTCTGAGATCTGTTGACCTGTGGCCTTTGGGTCAAGGTCTCCTGCTGCCAGACCAGACTGCAAGTGTTGAATTTGTGGGCAGCTTCTCAGGTGAGCTGTGCTAGGGTACTGTTTGCTACCTGCTGGAGAGCAGCAGTGAGAGCTGCTTTGTGTTGGGGTCTGCAACACTGAGGATTCGGTAAATTCAACTTGCTTTCCAAGGGGGCTTTGTGAGGGTCATAGACCATCTCCAGTACTTTGTCCCATTCAAATGTCTGTACAGAAAATCATTATAGATCAATCTTCCTCAGGGCTCAGAATCCTGACCCCTCTTATCAGCGGAGTGTGAACAAAAACTTCAAAGTGTTGGAGATAGAAAGAAATTGGATTTGTGCCTGGATAGGCCTAGACCAGCTTACAAGAGGCAATGGAAATGTACCTGCCAGGGGGGAAAAGGTCGTTTGCTCAGAGGTAGAATTCCTGTGATGTACTTACGTGGGAGAAAGTTGTTTCTTTGAAATGCCTTTTGTATTCAAGGTAGTGCAGAATTCTGTGCAATAATGAATTAGAAATGCAGCACCTATTTAAGCAAATGTAGCTCCAATTATACGTTTGGCAAACACTTGAATCCTGTCTAGAACAAATTGAAGGTGTTATAAAACACAGAGATGTTTGGTTCAGGGCTAGAATGTGTTGGCTTCCAAAGCTGTCATGTAGTCTTAAATATATTCTAGAATCAGTGGCAAGCATCAAACTCTCCTAATCTTTCCTGAACATGCACTTTTATTGGATAAAAGCTTATTATCTAATGCCAAATTTATTGTAATGAAATATTCTAGCTGAGTCTGAACCCACAGCAGCCCACCACTTTATGGTTCTTATGTATTTTTCAAAAAATATGAATAATTTAGTCTATATACTCTTAAGTATGACAGCTGCACAAACGCATGCAAAATTGTTAAGAGAATATTACTTATGTTGGATTATAAGTAAATAGGTGTTATAGGAAAAAGCAAAATATAGTCAATATTGAATCAGCCTCAAAAATATTTACATGCTAATGAGGATTTCCCTCAAATTTGTCAGCCAGGGTTTTTTTAAAAAAATCTGCCAACCCCTCTGCTTGAGTAGTGTTAGCCAGGCCTATATTTTTTTACACCAGCATAGACAGATACTACGTATTTTCTGTGGCACTGTCCTTGCTGTGCCTCCACACTGTACCCTCTTCATGACTATACTGAAATGATTTAGTGATATTCGTCAAGAAAGAAATCTGAGGGAAAGCATGGCTGTTTTCTACCCACTGGTTATGATCCCCTCCCTTCTGGCTAGCAGAGCCAAATGCAGAATGTGGCCATGGCTTTTCTTATCTTTGAGAAGTAAAACAAGATTTTGTCTATAATGTGGTCAAAAGCTTGCACTAGTCCTAATCTTAACTATTGGCATGGAAAAGACTTCTTCCCAAGCCCTTGCAATAACAGCAAAAACTGAATGCATAACCTTAACTGTTACTCTTGAGCACTTCAGAGAAATGCATTAGTTAATTACTAACTATTATTACTGCCAGCTGGTACCTGGTTAAGTCTGCAGTTTATTTTACTACACCTGCTGTGGAATAATTCTTCTGTTCCATAGCATGCAGACGTTTTCCTTGAATCTGAAAAAACTCTCTATAGAGGTAAACACACTGGTTGTTTTTAATGGGAAGTTCTTTTGTGAACCCTTATTTCTCAGCTGGATTTCCCGTCTGTCCTGTTCCCCACCCCTTCTCCCACTGTCTGTGAACTTAGTGCTCCATTCTGTGCCTCCATTCCAGTACCTCCAGACAGCATAGCAAAGGCAACAGGAGTCGCTTCACACTCTTGCAGAGGTGCCCCTGTAGGAATATCCCCACTTTATTGTCCCCAACACATTCATTCATTCTTGCAGGAGTAAGTGCTGAAAATGCCAAACCTGATTCTTAGCTGTACCTCTATCACATAGGAGCTCTGCTTTACCTGTTTCAGTAACCATAACAACATCTGTGCCTTTCATCTGAAGGATATCAGTGTGATGAAGAGCCTGTATGAGTAATAAGTTATCCAGTTTAGTGGCTAAGTTGGGCTGGAAAAAAATAATTTCAAGGGATACTAAAGTGTACTATTTACCTCAAACTAAAATGTTTTGTTGTTTCTTACAGATTACGTAAGTTCCATTTCTTCTTAATTAGAATTTTTTAATTCTGTTGCTGTGTTTTGATTTATATATATATATTTTTTGTGTTGGAATTCTCTGTGAGAATTGCGATGCTAAACTTCCAATAGCTTGCAATGACACTTTTACTAACTTCCATAATATATCAAAAAAGCATTTACTTGGTTTTATTATTTTGTCTTATTGAAAATATTTATGCAGTCATCATCCCAGCTGTATTTATGAAGTAGTTAAAAATCACTTGGACCCAACAGTAGGTGCTTTCCACTGTAAATGAGGCCCCTCTCAATTTAAGAACTACTTTTCACCTTTCTGCTGAGAATTTCATGAAAGTACAATTTGTCATAACACATCCTCTCTTAACCTTAGAGAAACGTATGCACCTTATATTTAATTCTTATTAAATTAGATATTTCATAATCCAGCAGTTACTAAATTAATTGTTTTAATGACATAGCACACTCATAATGGCAATTAAAAAATGTAAATATATTTCATACAAAAATTCAAAGAAAGGTGAGGGGCAAAGACAAAATAAATCCATAACGGGTTTTAGAATGAGGTAGCAGAGATTTTGACTTCCAATTTTGTGCGAAATATAAAAAAGCAGGAACAAGAGCTTCTCTTAGTATCTCCCTCCCTTCTCTGCCTCCCCCCACTTTGCAAACCTCAAAGCATTAAATTGCTTTTGAATTTTAGGTAAACAGAGTCCTGATGTATTACACAGTGGCAAGTACAACAGGGAATACAGTGAAGCTTTAGCCTTAAAAAAAGATGCAACCAAGCAAATCTTATCTCTACGGCTTTTAAGGGTTTTTTTTGTATGTGTGTGTGTGTGTGTGTTAGGGGATTCTGTGCTGGTATTGGATTGCTAAATTGTTCATAATTGAGCATTTACAAATATTTGGTATATACAGAGTTTTTGATTTATGAAATGGGCCCAGTGGTCAGAAGATATATGATTCATTTCAGTAATATATTTGTCTGGTGGCACCTGATCTATTAATCAGGAGAGTGATTTTCCAGTCAGGCAAGTGCTTTGCAAGTAAGACTGATTTATAAGTGTAGAAAATAATGGATAGTTCATGTACCTGATTTATAAATAGCATTACTGTCATACAGATGGTTTGAAACCCAATGCTTTATACCTTGGGTGTAAATATCTATTTTATTAATAAAAATGGACTGATTTATGTGACTGATTTGTAAATCTTTATTGTAGATTTTAGCAGAAGTCATGCTCTGATATACATTATTTCTCAAACAGGCGATTTTCCAAGGTCCAGATTTTGTAATCACAGTTTAGCTCATTGATATTTACTTTACATTCTCCTCGCTTCATGTTCTTACCAAGATGAATTGCTTTCTTTGTCCTTTTTAGGGTACTGCCTTGATGAATGTTGTGTATGGGTGATTTTCTATCACTTCACACCTTCTCCCATAGTGATGCTTTCTGCACAGCCTTCATATTTATCAATAATTTCTGACCTCTGTTTATGTCTGGATGCCACTTCAAGAGCATCTAGTGCTTTTTCTTAGAAGCTGCATACAAATTACCACAGCAAACAAACTAATGAACGGGTAGAAACTGTAGCCAGGGGTTGATAATACTTCACAAATCTGTTAGCGGCTTGGGAATTTGGGCTATAAACCAAGTACTTTGAGATGGTAAGCTTTCAGTTGCATAATTAAATTGAATAAATTTGTTCCATCTGAGATCAAAAGGAAAAGGTGCCCGTAAGGTGTATCTTTCTGCAGTTTTTAATCAGCATTGGATTATATCTAAAATGTATTCGTAGTATTTAATCTTCTTTTTTTTTCCTCTTCATACTATTCCTCTGTTGAGGACCTTCACACAATTTTTGCTGAAGTCTGTGCTCCCCAGCATATTCTTTTCACCAGTGGAATTCTTGAATAAAGAACAAAAATGTTGGGCTTTCTATTAAAAAAAAAAAAAGAAAAAAAAGAGACACTTTTAACTGAAAATTATACAGCAGATTTGAGCCCATTTTTGGGATAGCTTCAAAAATATTAGTAATTTGGAAGCCTACAAACAGTACTTTACACAAACAGTGTCTGATTGAGCTATTCATAGTGGGGATTCAGATCATTATTGAAATGCTTGCTATTGGTCATCTGGTTTTGTTTGCTGTTTAATGGTTTAATCTCCATACAGGCTCAACAAACAGCTACTAAATGAGTTGTGATTACAGTCATGACAAACATATGCAGGAACCAAAACTCAAACTTACTAATTTCTCTAGGAATACTGTCAGGAAGAGGGGGTTGAGTGAGAGTTTACAGCACTGGATGTATGTAGAATTGCAACAGTATCTTGAGGCCCTGACTTAATCTGTCCCTCATTTTGCAAGGCAGCTGTCAAGGAGAAAAAGGACCAGTTGATGGATATGAATAACTCAGATCACTTTCACATTAAACTTAGGGGCAGATCCCATTATTCTATAAATGGAGATGCAACATGCCATGAGAAAGAAAATGGGAGCTATGACCCCTTTAGTCAGTGGTTAAATTCTTGACTGTTTGAACAGACATCCCAGTTAATAAACAGCTTATTGGGAATTTACAGAACAATGAAGGTGGGGCAAGATCAAGCAAGATTTTCATGGAGTAAAGCCAAATTGAAGTGGTCAGGAGTACAGAACCGAGCAGGAGCTGTCATACAATCACATCATGACTATTGGTCATATCCCTGACCTGTGGAGTTTCAGAGGATAAGAGAAATGGATGTGGATGGAGAAGAGTTCTGGGAGTCCACAGCAATGCAGTGATTGGGCCAAAGAGAATAAGAATGAAACACAAATATCTCAGTCCTGTGATAAGTGGATGTTCACAGATTCATGAATAAAACTTTGTTCATGTTCTCCTTTTCTCATCTTCAGTCACTGCATTTCAAACAACATGAACCACAAGAAACTGTAGATGGTTTTGCGTGGCAGAAACTTTAACCAGATCTTATGTTAATTAGAATAAGCTTGAGTAGCTTCAGATCCTGTAAAGAGCATCATTTTTATGGTCAAATTCCTATGGAAGAGATTCAACTAGAGGCCCATTAACTCACTGTAAAAGATCTGATAAAGTTTAGATGAGCAGCACAATTGACTATATTTCTTGGAACATTAATTATAATTTAAACTTTAATATGCTTACAACTGTTACTTTTAGAATAAAAGGACCATTTAAAATGACAAAACATCCAGTTTTTATGGATTGTGCTTCATTTACCCTACCATATTTTTAAGTTATTGTGGGATTAGATTCAGTAACTTCAATTTATAGCTGGCTTGAAAATTTCTGAGAGTTTTTGTTTAATGAAAATTTGCAGCTGGAGAAAATATTTAGCAACCATTTTCTCAAAGTCTGTGCTTGAGAAACTCACTCTTTGCTGTGAAAGCTGAAAAGAAATATTTTGTTCTGAAATCGGAACAATTCACAAAACATGGTTTCACAAATCACAGAAAAGGGGAATTTGGTACCAAACTGGTCTCCAGCTCAAGACAGCATTAGCACATAAAAAGAGTTCTGTTATCTTGAAAGTCCTGGCAACCTCGTGGTTTGGGCTTTCTCTCTGAACTGCAACATTCATGATGCTTTGTTTCCTACCTTGGCCTTGCTCTTGCCTATCCTTTCATGTATGTGCTGAAGCCCTATCTACTGACTCTGAGTCAGGCAGAAGGAATGAGCAAATAACATCAAACTATCATTTTCAGACCTAGTGCAGCAGATTTGGTGAAGAGAATTTTGTGACCAGTTAGCTCAAAACATCTCTTTTCTGTTTAATTTGAAAAACTGGTTTTAGTCAACTTTGTGTGTTTCCGGACATATTCTGTATTTTCACCTTTTCTCTTAACAGTAACATCTTTTCTCTTTTAAGTTTACATTCCAGTTTTTTTAAAAAAAAAATCTCAGAATTTCATATAGGACTATCGCAGTGATTGACAAGTTTCACCTCCAGCTGTTTCACAAATGTTTGAGTAGGCTTTGAATTCATGCATTGAGTTACAGCTGTAGTGCCTATATGGTAACTCTCAAAGTTACCTTATAGTTACTCATCAGAACCTGCAGTAGGTTTCTTTCAATTCTAAATCTAAAAGGACAACATATTTGATTCTCATCTAGTGTAAATCATTGCTGACTGGAGCCTCCCAACATTGACACCAGCTCTTTGTTAATTTCACTGATGTTGCCTTCTCATTCACCCTTTACACACACAAGCACTTTAGTGGCATTATGCAATTGCTTAAGCATTTCTGTTAATTTCTCACTTTTTATTTTTAACATTTCTAGAAATAAATACGGACACAGTACACGTGACTGTCTTGTCTTCCTTACCTTTCCTTAGAAGGGTTTGTTTACTTCCCATCATTAGGTTATGAATACTGCAACTGTTACATTCTGCTCCAGGGCTACTTGTCATGAGCCTTTTTTAAGACGAAATTAATGGAAAACATCACTGGATGAATTACTCAGTTCTGAGTGTGTGTGTCTGTGTGTGTGTAGGACTTGGGAGGAGAGACCTTTTGGAAGTCTCTGCTGTTGGCAAGCCACAAAATTTCCTACTAACACAAGGAATCTCACAAATGTGACTAACAAGTGAGTGTAATGTTGTTAGTACAGTGCGTCACCAAGAGATACACACTCATTTCATGTGAACTTGCTTCCTCTGTCATAGAAATGTAGTGCCTGTATTATTAACTCTTCTGATGACTAGACCTTTGTGTTTAGGCTCACTTTTTAAAGTAAAGTACTGCAATAAAAGACTTAGTTGTGATCTCTTGGAATATTAAGGTAGATATTGCAGCTTCTGTTGTAACAAAGATACTGCCTTTGGTAAAGAGCACAGAACCCCTGGAAAGAAACAAACCTGGCAGAGTGGTAACCAGGATATAATGCCCTATGTATCCTCTAATTTGGAGGCTTCATTTCCTTCTCCCATTTGAATCAGCAGGCATAGAGATCCATGAAAGTAAACCATGAATGCTGGGACAGAAGTGAGCAGCAAAACTGCACTCAAACCTCCACAGTTTGTCTCCTACCTAAGGCCAAACACAGAACCCTGAATTGTTTCTCTATTTTACCTAAGTGGTTTGCCCATTTTTTCTCTACACATTTGCTTTTATTTGGAACATCAAGCTGAGCACATATGCAGCAGGATACATTGCATTATTAAACTGCATCATAATTACTGGGATCCAAGCACCAAGTTCTGCAGTGGCCACCTAGGAATTGCACTTTGCAGAATGAGCATAATGACTGATGGTGTTTAAATAACATGGCTATTGGACTACAGTGTATGCAATTCCAAATTCATTTCTGACAAAACTGAACCCCAAACAGTGTTGAAATATTGAACTCCTGTAGTCCATTGTTGTTGAGCTGCAATGGAACTCAAGTATTTAAATATTCAGCAAAAAGCTAGGAACTTTATTGGAAAATTCAGTGACTATAGCAGTTAAACTCTGCTGTGAGACTTATAATCTTAAAGCAATACTTACCATTTGAAGGATTGTGATGTACAACATTGTGAACCGTTACTGCAGCTGAAGAATTTGCCTCAGATCTCTGACGTAGGTTTTGATGTAGGGTTCTGGAAGAAGTCACTGGGAGGCTTTCACTCCAGGTGGTTACACTGGCCCTCTGCTGTCAACCCCACAAAATGTTCTTATCCACAATTCAGACAACTTAAAAATTAGGACTCCAACCTCAGATGCCAAAGCATGAAATGACACTGCTGAGATGCATTCATGTATTTCTTCCTATTGTTCTCCAAGGATGACTTCTGGGTAAAATAATGTTATAAATTGCAACAGCATGATTTGCTAAAGCTCATCTCTTAAATGCATCCGTAGTTTCATTTTAGTTACAACTCCCTGGCTTTCTTCACAACACAGTCTGAAGAACTGAGATGCTGAGTCTGTGAGAGAACAAACTGGGGTAGAGCTTGAATAAGATGGTTTGTTGAAGTATTCTATGTTATATTTGTAGCTGCACTTTTTTTATTTTGACAAAAAAAGCTGAATTTTTGTTTTGGTTGTTTGTTACAAAATATAAAAAGGACGGCTGACTTGTTAGCATAGCATTTAGAAAGCATTTAGGGCATTTAGTAACCTCAGTCCTACGTTTGGGTGACTAAGAGCTGCATTGCAATGATTTACTGTAGATGCACATTTCTTGACTGGTGTAAACTACCAGAATATATCTGATTAGAGGTAAATGTTATCCTTTTTTGAGAGCTGGAGGTCCAACTGATGTCTTATTTGCATGTGCCAGTCAGCAGATTAAGGAGACTATTTCCCAGCAGATCTATTTGGGTCCAAATGTTGTGCCTGCTGCATCCTTTGTTAAAATTGTGCTAGAGAATTGAAAGGGGATGAAGGCTGGGACCATTACTTAAAGGATTTTTAGTGATGTCTGTCAAATCATTGAGAACCAGTGTTTTGGAGAAATCAGGTTTTCCCCCCTCTACTTTGCAATATTAGAGTTGGTAGAAGTCAAATAGTTGGCTTGCATCATACCTTTTACTATTTGACTAGACTGCTGTCTATAATAAAATTCAGCTTCAAGCATGAGTCATAGTTTGTAGACGAACAATGAACTTTAGTAACCACCGTAAAAAGCCTCACACTTTTCATGCCCACAGGTGTACATATATAGGTTAGGCTTCCTTTTCCTTAGCCAGGAACATGAGCTTGGCTCATATTGTATGGCTGCTGTGGTCCTGAAAAGATTTATGTGTTTGCTCACTTTTACTTTTATGATTTTGCTGAATTTATTTAGAAGACGTGGTCTTCATTTAAGGAAATGATGCAGCAGCTGTTGCTTGGAATGAAAATTTTGTTCAGCTGAGGAGGTGTAAGGCCAAAGCAACATCCCAAAATAGTTGAATACCTTCAACTGTTAATACAACAGTAAACTTTCAAAGTTGATAACGCAGTTTTGTGATTCCAAGTGAATTGTAGTGTTACACATTTTTTCTGCACCAAAAACTGAGAGCAGGCACTCTGGATCACTGAAGCTGGCAGAAAATAATGAGTGATTGACTGGTGCCAAGATAAAACATCTGTAGGATAAAAACCCACCACTGAAATCTGTGCTTTTGGGGAGTAATTTGCTTAAACAGCTCATATTTATGTCAGCAAAACCCTCAAGAATGTTTATCCTTAATTGCAACAACATAAATGTTGATAATCAAGGACTTCAGGAAAAATTTACAGAGATGACAGTGTTCTCTAACTAAATTATTAAACATCTCATTACTTTCACATATGAATCCCAATGAGATTCTGTACTAATGTGCCTAGGAATTACTTGGCGCTGATTACAGGAAAAATAATTCTTTGTGAGAAGGTGACAAGTGTGATTTTGAAATCCAGACTTCTGAAAAATTAGTGACTTTATTTCCTGGCATTTGCTTAAGGGGAAAAATAGTGTTAATGAAGATATTTTACAGTAGAATGAATTGAAAGTAAAGAGAGCAGGACACCACTACAGCAATAATGGGGGAGGAGGATGGGTCTGGACATGACAGGGGGACATGAGCCAGATTGTGCTCTGCTGCAGAGTTGTGCCTTAGAGTCTCCATGTAAATCTGTGGTAGCTGCAAATAAAAGGAGAGACAGAATCAAAATGTCTGCTGGTTAAGTCTTAATATTTTACCAGCCCATCTTTCCAAGAACAAGATTTAGGACATGCATGTGGTATGAGCTGCTTTTCCGGGAGCAAGGGGGAGAGAGGGAGGGGTTAAGTTAGATCTTTGTGCATTATGTGGTGCTGAGGTATGGGAGAAGGGAAGAGAGATGACATCTGGTGCTGATCTCAAACACCCACGCAACGAGATGAATAGATCATCACTCCATCCTTAATTCCTGTTTACTAGGAATCCCACTTCTTTGCTGGAGAAGTCACCATGCAGAATAAATCAGTATGCAAGCCAGGTTGCTTTACTTATGGTACATTTCTTTAATACAGAAAGTGAAGAAGCAAAAATCATAGTATTTGTAATTTATTTTAAACATAGTTGGAAGAAGAAAAAAAAGTTAAAACCCACTGTCCTGGAGTAACACCTCATCTTTTTATCACATGCTTAACTGTCTTAGTAGGTTCAGATCCAGAAGAGAATTTCTCTATGCTGGCCATCATTTCTTTATTCCTGCTACATAACTTAGAATTTTCTCTTATGGCAGATCTGTGGGGATTAGCTATTAATTGCTCTTTGAATTGCTCTTGGTGTCTAGATGAATGTTTTTGAAAATGGCAGGCTTTGCAGTGTGTTTCTAGGGAAAACAAAAACAACTGTATTTTAGCCTCTGAATCTTTCACCACCGAAGTCCGTAAATTGAGGCATTTCACTTGCCTGATCTTGTTGACAACCTAATGTTTTCAAGTTGAAACCTAAAGTTTCAAGTAATTGAGCAGGTAGGAATGCCTACTGATCTACCTTCCATTATTTTCTTGAGATTTAGTTTTTTCTGCCAGTTTCTGGCATTATGGGGGAGGGTGTTAGGTGTTTTGAGCCATCTGGAGCTTGAGATCCTTTTGCTCAGAAACTTAGATCAGTGCCATTTTACCCCATTTATTTTCACTGAGCATTTGTCTAGTTGTTTTTCTTTGCCTCAGCATGCTAACCTGCATTTTACCAGTTAAATTTAATCCTCCTTTTTTTCCAGCTTCTCTTTCGCTTTTTTTCAGGATCATTTTCAATTCTATTTGTATCCTCCAGCATACTGGCAGTCACTCCCAGCTTGGTGTACCTGCAAAATTAATAATCTTACTGTCTTTTTCATCAGCCAGTTTATTAAGGAAAGCATCAAATAGTCCTGTACTTAGGATAGGCCCTTGTGGAATCTTGTGGTGTGTATGCCAAAGATGGTTTCAGAATCAGTTCCCATAATGAACTATACATATTGGCTAATAAACCTTTTAAAATTACTTTTTATATTGCTTTGGGAGCTCTAATGTGTGGTTTCCTCATAAATTTCAGCATAGTACCTTAACAATTATTTCTTGAGTTTGCTTGAGTGAAGAAGTCTACCTGGGTTTTTATATCTTCTAAGAAAACAACCATCTTAAGATTGATAGCAAGGCCCTTTTTGGTCACTGGGCACTGTAAGTGAAGGGAAGGCTTGAAGAAACATGCTGCTAGCTGCAAGAGTGACAATGGAATCAGAAAATACCCTAATAGCTGCAATTATACATGCTGCATTCCAGATGGCAAGAAGATTAGGCTGATTTATGCTCACCTGGTCCCATAGGCTGATAAAAACCTTCATGACCCTTTTTGGATGGCTTGTATGTGGTCTGAACTTGGAATAGCTGATATACAGAGGGATCTCTTTGTCTTACCTCAGCAGGGGTTTAATGCTAGCAGCTTTTTTTTAGCAAATTCCCATAGTTGTTATCAATAGGAATAGATTCTATTTTGTATTTTTTTAATTGCTGTGCTTAGAGAAACTCAAGGGAATGTGTTGTCAGGGGCCTCAGAGGGATGGAAATAGTCACCTTGCAGAACTTGTGCAAGGGGCCAAGTTATTGACCACCAGAAGTCATGCAGATGCTGTAAAAGGAGGCATAGCATATTCTTAAAAGGAGAGGACATCTGATGTAGTAAGTTCACCCACTATGCCATATAGACTATCTAGTTAGAGCCTGAAAGGAGCACTGCAAATTTTATCTATTACGCTGGGCTTGGTGCCATGTGGCTGTCAATATCTGGACCTAGGCTGGTTGTTTCCACCTAGTTTGGGTGTGTGCCCTGTCCTTTATTCATGTTTCTGTTTCTGGGGTTTCCAGAGTAGTCCACACTACTCTGGTTTGTCAGTAATCAGCAGCATACACCTGCTCATGCATGCTGACACTGGTGCATCAGTTCAGGCAAAGGCAGGCTTCAAAGTTCACCTTTACTTGCTGCTAACATCTCACTTCTTAACTGAAAGCTGATATTTTGGTACAATCAGCAGTTTGGTACCCTAGATGTTGTCTTGAGTACAAATCTGAAGAGATGCTGGAAAAGCATAGATCTCATTTTATCGTTATTTTTGAGTATGGCATCAGGGTGCAGAACAAGCTCTGTGTGTGGATTCATGTTCCAGTCTCAGCCTCAAAACATACAAAACAATATATTCTGCATTTTATTTAAAATCCTGCAACCCCTGTTAATGAAAACTGGTCTCTGCTGTCTATCTGCAAGTGGTGTCCTTTTGAAGAACTGAGGTTCCAATATCCTCATCCAAGCTGGTAGGACTTTGCAAGAAGCCTTGCAGAGGTTTGGATGGATGGAGAGAAAGAATTGTCATGCACTTTAAGCAAATAACAAACCTTCAGAGCATATGAAGTCCCACAGCCACATGCTGTGCTCACAGGCTGAAGTATTTTTCACTTCATGGATCCCTGTCCTTAGTGGCCCCTAAGTTCTGCTGAGCAGAAATCAGTTGACATTGCAGGACCTCTCTTGATGATGAAATTCCAAGTTGTCACTAGACTCTAAAGAGGATTTAGCTGCCAAAATTGTTACAGGATATCAAACAAGCAACAGTCTCTTATGATTGCAAGGTTTGTTTGGATTTTTTTTTTTGTGATTGACCTGTGTCTCTATCACATTTATATGTAATAAGTGCCTTAATAAATAAGTATTTGGTAACAAGATCTTTCTAACAAGAAGCATCTCTGGCACAACAATGCAAAAGCACCAGTACAGGCATAATGATACATTCCTGCATTTGAAAAATGTCCTCCTGTGTGCAGTTTAAGACTGGCACTTAGTGAAGGTAGTTTTTATAGCTGTAGACCACCATGGCTATAAGGGAAATTTAGTACCTCTAATTAGAGAAAATACTGCCTTTCTCTGCAAGCCTGTCCTTAGCAATTGAAGAATAATGTGTTAAACTATTATGATCATTAAATATATGAAGAGGAGGGTACAATTATTTCAGTTTGCCTTTTAAAAAATGGCTCATTAATAATTTAAAACCCTTTGCTTCAGGGTTTTTTAAACACCTAACTAAAAATTAGACTCCTAATTACATGTTAATAGTACAGTGGCAAAATGGGAGGGAAGAAGAGAATCATAATTACTCATTCTCCCTGGCCTTATTTCAGCAAGTCATTCAAACATGTGGTTAAAAACCTTCAGTATTCAGAGAAGAAAAGGACTACAGGCACTCAGCAGCATAAAGACAGCAGCCACAGAAAAAATGAAACTGCAGTGTGCAAATGCTGTTCTATAGTGCTTGCTGTCAGAAATGTCTGAAGGGTTGAGGTTCTGTTTCAAGAGAGACTTTGAATTTGGAATGAAACCAAAACTGCAGAGAACTGTCTTTTCCAAAGCAAAATAGAAATAAGCATACTATTCTGAATGAATACAGAGTTTCATTGTCAACAGAGTCACAATAGTTCATTTTGAAAGATGGCAGAAGAAGGCTGACTGATGCACTGGCCTACTTCCATGACAGATATCCATATGTGCTTTTGGGGAAAGCTTGTGTTCCTGAGATTTGGTCCTGGATAAATGTACTGAATTGTCTAAGATGTAGTGATTGACAGATATTAGTGGAAAGGATTCTTGCTTTTTAAGTAGGTTTCCTAGTGCAGTATTCTTTTCTATGAAGTAGTGGCAGCTTTTCATGTTATGCTTCTAATTAATGATGTATGTGCTGAGTACTGGTGAAGTTTACTGCTTTGAGTCACTTCTGGCGGCAAAAGTATAACATTTTAATAGCTTGTGAAGACCTAGAGAAGCTTTTTAATGGACTTCGACAAACTGGCATTACCAACATTTCTTCTGTTATTTATACTCGTATTTCTGTTCATTTTTCTTCATTGTGTTCAGATGGCCAGAAGAAAGGTAAAGTAAAAGATCAAAGGTAGTAGAAAATAAGAGCACATCCTGTTTTAAGTCCTCCTCTGACATGTTGTTTTTCTATTTGTATAATTACCAGATCGTGTTAGCAATGCCTTTGCATGGAGTGAAGAAAAATACAGACCTGTGATGTGTCTGCATCTTGCTGGTCTCCTGATGACTGTTAACTGACAGCTCACCTTACAGCTGCTGAAAAATATTGCAGGCTTTTGAATTTCAGTTGATGAATCTGTGATTGAATCAGGAATCCCACTCTGTCATTTGTCTCAGAAACTAGCAAGTCTCAGCTCTTACTTTGAGATCTTTTCTTACTATTGTTCTATGAATTCTAGATGGATTGATTGAATATTCTTCATCTCATTTCCCAGAGATTCTTTGGCTAGTTTCAGGAAGTCAAATCTTTAGCTTTTCTGTGGTCTTTTCACTGTAGAAGCAAAATGACAATATGCTTCATATTGTCCTATAGCAACAAAACATTTGTAGGCTTGTACTCTTTTTCTCGTGAAAGAGAGAACATATCATCAGATTCTCCATTTGCTTGATTCCTTTTATAAGGTTATCTACTTTGGTATCCAAAGACTTAGAAATTTTCCCTAGCTTATGAAGTTTGTGATGACCTTGTTCCACCTTTATGGCGTGTTCTACTTTCAACCACGTTGACAGCAGAATTCCATAATTTTCTGTAATTCACAAAGATATTAACAAATTAAAGTTTTCAGCCATACAGGCAATGCCTAATTTTACTGCCATAAAGATAAAGTTCCTCTTGCAATAGCAAGAAATAGAAGTGGAACAATGAGAAAGACTTGCTTCACTCCCCTTGAGGATGGTATGGTAGAGTTGTTAAATGGTGCTGGAGGGAGAAATGCTAATTACCCCAGCAGTTTCCATTGCCTCATGCACAGACTCTTCTTGGTGGAGCAGCACCCACAAGTTTGGTGTTTTATACAAGCAAAGGCCAAGCATGACCCTGTCTCAGTCCACTTCAGGTTATGAACCTGGACCTCAGCCTATTTCATCAATTCGACAGCTGATCTTGCTTGTCGATTAGGTGGATGCCTCTATCACTAGGAATGCTGGGACCAAGGCAGTAACTAAAAGCAAGAGCCTTTTTGTCTATGTGTGTTGGTTTTGGTTTTGGTTTTGGTGGGAGGGGGGTTGTTTTGGGTTTGTTATTTTGTTGGTTTGGTTTGGTTTGGTTTGGTTTGGTTTGGTTTGGTTTGGTTTTCCCCTAGTCTTCCAAAAGATGTTGTTGTTGTTTAAGCTTAGTTCAGCTCTGTGGACAATAACCCCTCTTCACTGACTTCCATGGGTTTGGGCCATAGCAGCTCTATGGTGTGTTTTAAAGGGGACAAAGGCCTGTATCAGAACTCTGGAGATTTGCCATTTACATTTCTCTGTCAGCAATGTGCAGAGGCCATCTCTGCCAGCTGTCCCCTCTGTGCTGTACGTCCGAGTGACCATGGGTGTGCAGTGGGCCCTGAGCTCCCCTTGAGGACAAGGCATGCTGATAAGGCTTTGTGCCTTCTGCTCCATGTTCTCCACAGCATGGCAGCAAGGCAGTGTCTGAGGAGCTACTGCTAAGTAATTCAGAGAGCCACAAAGCAACTGGACTGGATCCCAAGACTTACTTAGTGAATACACAGCAAAACTAGAAGGATTTCTAGACAGTGCATGTGATTAATTATGATGCCCTCTTTTTAGGTTTTTCCTGTTAAAAGTAAATAAAATGAAAAATGCTTTTCTGGGGGAAGCAAAGTAGTCTTACATCCATATTGAATTCAGTCAAATAATTGCAGATCCTGTATTTTAGTATCTCGAATGAAGCAGAAAGTTTCTCTTTGATCATGACTAGGGAGAGGACCACTGGGGAGAGTTAATCATTACTGAAGGCAACAATTATTACTGCTTTCCTACATGTTTCATCCCTTGCTTGGTTACCGAGACTGAGCTGAGACTTTCTGTATGCATTTGCATAACAAACAAGAAGTTCAGCAGAAGGATATTCTGTAATTTGGGAAAAAAAGTGTAATAACTGTTTAAGGAGAAAAGAAAAAGCTCTCCACATCAAGTTAGCTTTCTAGCACAGAAAAAAAGGTAACCTAATTTTATGCATACATTTATCTGTACTTTTTCCTGGCCAATCCTTATGAACAAAGGCCTGGATCTGCCAAAAAGGTGAGGCACACACTGAATACTTACCTTTATTGGCATGAAGACAGCAGAAGTAAATTTAAGTAAAAAAAAATAAAATCTTTTTTCCTTGGGATTGAAAAGAGCTTTGACTGATTTCACTAAAATGATAGAGGGACCTGATTTTTCTTCCCCTGTGGTTTCTAGAGTATTTTTTAAGTCTACAGCTTTGAAAGCACTGTACAAAGGTGAATATGAATAAATGGAGTAGTCTTAGAGATGGGGTAAAGCAGAAACACATAGATGAGTTATTGCATGCCTCATCTTAGCCAGTCAGTACCAGAGCAGAGAACAAACCCAAGTGTCTTGATTTCACCTTGGAGTGTTTCACCCTCTCTCTGGTGAAATCCTTATACTCATCTGTGGCTTTGGCAAGAGAATAAATAACTGCTTCCCTAGTGTTTTCCCTTCTGTAAATGACCTAGGTGAGAGGGAATTCTTGCCATGAAGAATTTAAAGATAGACAAAATTATGGGAAGAGACCCAGGTAATGGATGTAACTCTTATCTTTTAGGATTTGGAAATTTGGGAAGTTTTTCTAGGAATTGGAACTGTAGTACACTTGTATTTGCAATAGTATTTACAAATCAATGTCGCTGTTGAGCTGCTAGCAGAGTAAGAAAAACCCGGGTTCAAAAGATGGCATCCAGAAGAAAATTTTATTATTTAATTCCATTTTATATAGACTTTTCAAAGGTCACCCAGATTGGTCAGTTCGAAGCCTCCCCCTAGGCCTGATTGGCCAGGCCTGAACTGTCCACATCCGAGAAACTGTTTGTAATAACATCCAAACTTTATCTTTGTTTATAAAACACAGAAAGAAAAGACAAAAAGTTCCCATGGGAAAGGTCTGTGCTAGCCACAAATCACTTCAAGGAATCTGTAGAAGTTATATGGAGAACTGTGAATTAAAACTGGGGACAAGCAGCTACAGAAAGTCTCTAAATTTTCTCTTCCTTTTAATCCTTGCATTACTAATGGAAGTAGAGATGCAGACAACCCATTTTCAAACAGTTCCAATTATTGATATATGTCTGATTAACCCTTACTATAGTAAGTATTTATGTATTCAGAACTGTATGATGCCACCAAAAAAATTAAGTCATTTACAACAATATATAGTTGCTAAACTATAGTCCTATCATTTCTGCAGTGAAACCCAGCTTCTTCATCCTATGTTGGTTGTGCAGTGAGGTCTTGAGCCTGGTAAATCTCCAAAGAGCTCACTCCACAAAAGAGAGGCTATCCAATGTCCTATGGCAGGCTGTAGGAAAACCACCCACCCAAAAATTAAGTCTGTCTTGGACATAGAAGAGTGAAGCCTTTGCACTCTTCATGAATGTGTCCCTGTGGAAGCTACCAATGCCCCTGCTGAATGCTAACATAGGCATTGTTAAGCACCATTTGGCATGTGAAGCTGCAATATTGCCAGGTCTTAGATTTTTGTGGTGGTTTGAATGAAGTCTCAGGTCTCAAAACTGTTATTACAGTCTGATAATCTTTTCTGCTTTTGAAAAACTGATACTTCAGTCCACAGGTGAAATAGAGACAAAGGTTTCTGCCATTCTCCAGCATTCAAAAGCTAAAAGGAAAATAGGAGTGTGAAAGCCATGATTTAGAACTCCGGCAGCCTAACTTGAGTGTTTGGGTTTTGGCAATACAGAAACAGATTTACAGCAAGATTACTGCATCTGAATACAGGGAATTCCTCCTTCTACTTTCTGTGAGACTTCTTGTTGAGGGTTGTGTTAAAGAACATGCATTCATTCTGTGTGCTACAAGGATGGGCTGTGCCTTCTCTGGAAGGGTTCTGGTGTAATGAACAATATCCTTGTATGCAGCTGGAAGTTGGAGGATGTGTCTTGCATTGAGAACAGTCAAACTGATTTTAATCTTGATTGACTAGAGGATCCTTGAGAAAAATCTTAGGGAGTGGAAAGAGCTCTTAGTCTTGCACAGTTTGCATATTGTCGCCATGGATTATTTTTTATTTTTGCTGAAGATCAGCCCAGGTAGAAAATAACCATTTCTAGAGGTTGATTGCTCTGAGAACAAACAGTAGTTTGCATGAGGAGAAGGGAAAGAATGGATCTGCTGCCTCCTTAATATCATGATTTACAGCTGACCTCATTGTCCTTTGCATGAGATGATAGTCCTTTGATAGTCCTCTGAATTTAGTTGGGATCAAGGTTGCCTGCAAGAGGTTTCTTCAGGCTTCAGGCTGCTAAAATGAGAATCACTGAGGTCTCTGTTACAGCTGAACAGAGAGACCAGCCTCTCTTTTGCCTCAGGCAATAGGTAATAAGTCTGTCCAGGAAAGAAAGTATAATCTATTTTTCTGATATTTAGGGGTGATAATGGCCAGGGATAAGGGCTTCACTGTAGTAGACACTGTTAAGTTAATCTCTGCCCTGCAGAGCCCCTGTTCATAAAGATGCAACAGGTATTAGTACAGAGCTATAAGTACAGGAAAGCTGAGTTAATCTTTGCATAAATTAATGTCACAGTGATCTTAATTGTCACAAAGGAGGCACTGATCTAACCAGTGCCAACAGGCAATAATCCATCAGCATCAAGGCAGCTGCAGGTGTGTGTGACTCTGGTTCAGCTGTGGCGGGGTGCAGACATGTCAACACTACATTCTGCCAATGCAGAACCACAGGAAGAATAGTAGTTGCTGCTGTCCCACCCTTTTACTACTCCCTTCTTCCCCTCTTCCTTCTCTTTCTCTTTTCATTCTCTCGCAGATGCAGTCTGCTGCCACTTTGTCCACTTGGACAGAAAGGCTTGAGCCAGAGAACTGGTCCTCTTACAGATAGAAAATTCCTGTTGGGATGTGGCTGAGGAGGGGTCAAGGCCAGCTCTTTTAACCTTTCCTACCTGTCTCTTCAGGTAGAACAACACTCTGCACAGGCAGCTTCCCACAGGCATCAGACCCCATGTGGACACTTGCTCCAGCAAGCTAAATTAGCCTTGCCCTTTAAGTTCACTAAACTGCAGAAAGAGCAGGCAAACTAACCAGCTCCTTATGTCTTCAAAGCTTGTCCAGATTTCAGAGGGATTTTGGTGTGGCTGAGAACTTTCCACTTCTCCAGACATTTCACTGTTTTCTTCCGTTGCTCTGCTGTGCTTTATTGTGCCTCACTGCAATCCATATTTCTGGGTTTTCAGGGAGAGAGCTTTTCAAATGGGACGCTTGCATCTTTGTGCTTAGTTGGAGAGGGGCCTGATAAAGCAGTGAGTTAGACACAGTTATGGCCTGAAGTCCAGTTGCTGGCAGAACTCTCAAGCTGTATCAACTTTCTGTGGACTGGCTCTCCTGAGCAACTCTGGGGAAATACTTGTTTGCCCAGCACTTAAAGCAACAGATTCTAATTCCAGTACCAAGGTTTTGACATAGCAATGCAGAGGAAAAAATGCCTTTTTTTTTTTTTTTTTTTTTTTAATGGCTGTAGAGAGAGGGAATGACAGGTAGATGCTGGGGCATGCAGCCAGGCAGAAAAGAAAGGGTAATGGCTTGTGAGGAAGGCACTCTGGGAAAAAAAAAATTGATCAAAACCAGATTCACTTTAAATGTTCACTGCAAAACTGCCTTGTGCTAAAATCTAGTGTCAGGCATTGTAGCATTCAGGAGAAAGCTGAAGTCACTGTGGAGTGTTGGTGTTTCACTAGCCTGCTCTTGAGAGGAAGACCAGGGCTGGGTATTGTTCTGATGAGTTTGATGCCTGCTTGGTTTAATAAACTTCCAAACATATAAGACAGCAAAACCCCACCTTAAAAAGGATAGCCTTTTTAAGGTGGGGTTTTCCCTTAAAAAGGATTAAGCCTTTTCCCTTAAAAAGGATAGCTTTTTAAAAAAATTTTAATTAAATTTACTAACTGTAAGCTCAATTTATCAACCTGAAAATGAGGAAAACTTGCTTAATAGTTTAAGTTCTCCTTAAAGTCTGCAAGTTGTGAGAACATTTCCTCCCTCTTACTGGTTTCATGGCATCCATTCTCTCACTCCTTCAAATACCTTTGAAAATACTTGATGGGGAAGATAAGAATTTATTTGAGCCCACTGGTGTAGAAAGTCAGATTTATCCATCTTGATTTTTCTCCTGCTTTGGCCAACTTGTGGAAAATTGCTTTTTGCTCCTAGCAAAGACTAAGGACTACACTATTTTGGGAAAAAAATAGTATGAGTTCATGATTATTGGAGAGACCATAAAGCTGTTATCTCTTTGGTTGCTGTAACTTTTTTTTGTAGGTTTTACTTCAAAGCTTTGTATGTATGGGCTTGAAGGATTCCTCCACTCAGAAGAAATTAATTGCATTGACTCATAGACTTGATTGACAATGTAAGTGTTTTGTGTGTGTGCTATGGATAGGAATTTTCCATGTTCTCTTACAGGACTCTGTTGTGGTCTTCCTGTGTGTGATTTGTGCAAGGTGGTTTTTTTGGTAGTCTTAATACCTTTGCACTTAAAACACAGGGCAGAAGCAAGAGGTGTGTGGCTAGCACAGGTCTTTCTCGTGAGAACATTTTGCTACATTTCATAAACAAAGATAAAGTTTGGATGTTTTGCAAACAACGTCTCCGGATTAGGGCAGTTCGGGCTTGGCCAATTGGGCCTAGGGGGAGGTCTCGGGCTGACCAATCTGGGGCACCTCTGTAAACTCTATATATATGGAAATCAAAATAATAAAGACACCTTTTCTCTTTCCTTGTCTGAGAACCTGGGTCATTTCTCAGCTAGCGGCTCAACAGTGACAGAGGCGTTCTTCAAATCTGAGGTGAAAATTTGCCAATTTTGTCTGTGGTTTTCACAGGGAATTTAAATCTCAAGTTGTAACCAGTTGCAATAATTTTCTCATGATGAGGTGCTGGCCAAACCTAGTGACTTAACCTAGTGTGTGCATCCTTCTTGCTGACTGCATAGACTTCTTAAGCCATCTCATTCCAAGGTACTGCTCCTCAGCATTTTATATACTGAGCTGTAATGTTTCTTTGAGGGGTTAAACACCTACTGCCCACCAGAAGGGGGGCTGAATTTCACTACAGCCTTGACAATGTAGCCACAGGACACAGGACAAAATGAGAGTATTTGATCTATTTGGGTCAGTGGGTTTAGTGTGAGATGTTGGCCTGCAAAGAAAGCTCTGTGGAAGGATTAGAGAGGTTGAAGAGCAAGGATACAGAGAATACAGGACAGAATTAAATTAGATACTGTGATGAAGGGTACATATACAAAATACAAGCAGATCAGAGACATCTCTGGAGACTAGCCCAAAAGAAAAGAAAAGGGACAACTACTATTCAAACTGAAGGAATTTTCAGTTCAATAATATTGGATTCAGACTGTATTATAGGGTAGAGATATAAAGCAGCTCCTTCGAGAGAAAAGAGGTTATTTTTGCCACTTTCCACTGTATTGAAGAGACCATATAAAATTTTGTACATTCATTTTTGGTCTCCATTTTCTGTAAAGAAATCTCAGATGACATGGAGCTTGGGCTAAAAGGAGAGTCCTAGTTCAGCTAGAAGAGAATGTTCCAAGAGTATGACCCAGGGAAGACTTCATCCCCACTGTTCTCTAAAGTTTAATGAGTTAAAAAAAGATTGACATTAAAAAAAAAAAAAGAGAGAAACAGTATAAGTTACTAATTGACAGCTATGGTGGCAGCTTGAGTACAGAGATAATAGGAAGAATTAATAGAGAATTTTTAGAGTACAAGTGAGCTACATTTTTAAGGTAAGAGTGTTTCATTTGCCAAATGTATGAAGGTACATAATACCTGTAACTGAGATAATGAAAATACAGTTTCTTGTGTGCTTTGGTTAGACACTTTTAGAAAATAAAGCATGTACTTTGACTCTAATCCTTATAAACTTAGCTACCTCTTAAAAAACTTAAAAACAGAAACAGCACATTTGAAAAAGTTTCCGTAATAATTTTTAAAGATGTTTGGTAAATAAACAAGAATTGGAGCTGACATCTATCCATATTCAGAGAAAGCTGAACCTTATTTATTTTCAGCTTTGTATAAACTACTACACCAGCCAAAAGTCATTAGAAGATGCAGACATATTCTTTTGGGGCTCGGTCAGCTATCTTGGGAAAAAAAAAAAAGAAAGTAAGCATATGAATTTATATTCCTTTGTTTCCTGGGCTTTCTGTGAAATCAATATACAGCTGTATGTTTATATGTACATACTAAAGATGAGTAGGTGTATGATGCAGATTTGTGGATTTTATTTTCTGCCCAGATGCAAGTATGAGAAGAGGAACACTGCTATGGGCAGACTTTGCATGCAAATCTCAGTTCCAGAACTCAGTCATCACATCTGTACTACAGCTGTCCTCTACTTTTTAGGAAGCTCTCGCTTGGTTTGAGAAACCAGATATGGAAAAGAACTGAACACTCACATTTGAGAGCTTGAAAGTCCAAAACTATTTTTCCCATGATTTTACTCAACAAGAAGCTTATGGTCTTGAAGGGCTGCTGGATAAATATCTGTAAAAAACAGAAGTTATTTTGTAATGTTCAGGTTCAAAACTATCATCCTAACTTAAATTAGCTGAAGTTATGGAAGTCTGATTTTGGGTGCTATAGAAACACATACACAGACTATGATTTTAAATCCTCTGTCCAGATTCACAATTTCCGTTCTAATGGGATAACTGAGTAGCAGCCAGCTCATCAGAAAGTCATCTTTAATGACTGGTTGATTAAGTTCATGGTCTGTCTTGGTAGCATAAAGAGGCAAACACAAACCCCTGCACATGCTTTGGAAGGTAAGAGCTCTGTCTGGTGAAGCACAGAGTCTCAGAAAGCCCCACTGCACTGTTGGAAGTGAAGGCAGACGGGGTGTACACAGCCTGTAAGTGTGACTGGAAGTGCTTTGGAGTGTCACTGTTCATTTGTGAGCTCTCACCTAGGTAATATGGCCATCCCCAAACTCCTGAGAGATTTTTCAGTGCCATTCTTTGTGTCCCCTCACAGCTGCTGTGAGCAGTGATGTCACCTAGACCTGTGCACTGTGCACTGCTGTAAGTGAGGCCCTAGAGGTGCATTTTCAAGTCTGTTGTAAAGTTTTTGGAATCAGCTGGCCTTGTTTTATGTCTTCTAAACACACCGTATCTGTAGATAATTAACTCCTTGTTAAAGGACAGTTGTTATGAAAGCTGGACGGCACATTCCTCCCTCAGGCTGGGTCTGACGTGAGGGCTGCTGAAGTCGCGTGAGGCCATCCCGTAATTTATTTTTAATTTACTGAATATATTGCCTTGGGGTCACATTATTGCTAGGAAATCTGAGGTGATTTATGTAATGTCTGTGCAATTTCCACACACAAACTTGCTGCAGACACATTGCAAAGTCAGGATCATCAGTAAGAAAAAGGGAGACCCTTCATAAGAGAGTGAGTCTCTCAGGCTTCCTGTGCTCAGTGATGAATTACAGCAACACAGAAGAACTGAGGATTCTCTTCTAGTAATTTGTAGAGGTTTGCCCTTCAAAGCATCTCCTGAAATGTCAGGCATTAAAACTTGCCTTCCGGGAGTTCTGGCTATTTTCCTCAGCCCTAGGGGTCTTAGCCTGTGGGTACAGGTCTTGACTTTAAACAGGGAGTATGAATGACAAAACCAAGGAGGCTGAACACCTGGAGTGGAGCTTTCCCTGATGGAAGCCAGAAAGCACCACAGCCCAGAACAAGACTCAAGATTCAGACTCATGTATGGAACACTCTGTTATCCCAGAGCACTGAGTGCTGCTGGGACATGCTGCCCTGGACTGACTTCCCCTCCTTTATTTCAGCCTTTCAGGCTTTAAAAAGAATCAAAACAAAACAACCTTATCATTACCAAAACAAAAGGAAACATTCTTAAAAATGGCTTGTGTGTGTTTAACTAGGAGAAAGTATATTGGGAATTATGAATTTGAAGAAGGCAAATGCAGGTGGAGGTCAGCACTGCAGGTATAAGATCCTATCAGATCAGAAAAGCCCCAGTGACCAAATAAGCCTGTGTTAAATCAAAGACCATACTGCAGTGAGAAGAGTTGGTGGGGGTTGGGAGAAACAGAGATCTTGTATCTAAGTTTGCATCAGAAATGAATTTGTGTGTAGGAATGAGGATAGATGTGAAACTGGGCTTCCCTAGTTGCAGGTTCAGTACTTGAATTTATCAGAAACATTCTTTTTTTTTGCTGGTTCATCTATTTTGTACCTTTTGACCAAAGGGAAAAGGTTCTCAATGGTAGCCAGTGGCCAGCTACCCTTAGTTCATTTTTATTCATTTGCAGGATTTTGAAAGACCATAACCAGACCATAAATAAAGATAATCTCTTTCTGGAACAGCCTGAGTGGTTAACAATCAAATACTGTGAAGTGCTAGGGGATTTCTAATGAATGCAAGGACTTCCTAATGGCTTTCCTTGGAAAGGAGAACACATTGAGGAAGTGGCTTGTGTATGGCTCTAATTGCACTAAAGTCCTTCTGAAAATATCTTGAAGTAGCCTCTTATGAGTTGTATTTTGAAGGTTTTGTCTCCCTCATCTGTAGAAAAACTCATTCAGTTGGGCAGTTATGACAGGAAGAAGTGTTTAATGTTCGCATCTGTGTTTTCTCAGCATCACCCTGACACTCAATCAGTAAAAGAAATACTGGCTTTACAAGGACCTAGAGGCATAATGCCCTGAGAAGTTAGTTTTTCAGTTTCAAAAAACTCACACACACAGAATTCAAAAGCAAAATTGTTCATATTTCAAAGGTTTTTGCATGTAAGGAGGACAAGAAAATAGCCAGAAAATAATTTTAGTATTGACAAAACCCAGCAGATGGGTACATTATTCCTATTATGTTCTTCTGTTAGACTTTCATGGTAATAGTTCTCAGTGTACAGATAATAGCAGGGTCACTGCATGACTGTGTTTCTGTGAACTAATGGCAACTGTGATGTATTGGCTTTAAACCTGCTTTATTAAGTTTATTCTCCTGAGTCAGATCCTCAGATGCTGAAAAAATTTGTATACTTTGCAGAGCATCTCTCCCTAGTTATAAGTTTTTGAAGTCAGAAAAAGATATCAAAGCTAGTTGGACAGTCATTTGTGTATTCCTTTGATCTAAATTACTGATTTGTGCAGTTTTCTACTTTCACTTTGCCCCTTTGGACAGCTGATGTTACAATTTCCAGCCATGCTTGACTAGATAACAACCAAGTATGGCTCATTCTGGGTACAAAACCACATACGAAAGGA
Organism: Entomyzon cyanotis; assembly: GCA_024500445.1. NCBI lineage: Eukaryota > Metazoa > Chordata > Aves > Passeriformes > Meliphagidae > Entomyzon > Entomyzon cyanotis. Next base: position 3,331,627 of record JAKEPQ010000739.1, read on the forward strand.
TAGTTACTGCCTTAGATACCAATCTAAGCATCACCAAGGAAGCAGTGAAAGGTGATATTGCTATAACTAGCTAACAGTGCAAAAATATATGATTTCAGCAACTTACTACTCTATTATAGTCTGTCTGGCTGAGAATTTATAATATTGTTGTCACAGAAATTCAAAAGCCAGTAGCACACAGCTGTGAAAAAAATATTAACTTGGCTATTTTTAAGGGTTCTAGGTGAGAGCTGTGCCCAGGAAATGGCCTTATGCCACCCATGTCAGTGTGGATGATTTTCTTCTTTACCTAGCTAAAACAATTGCATTTGTTTGTACCAAGTTAAAAGTAGTTTGCTCTCCATGCTCCAGTTTGAAGGTGTTATGTGGTGACCAAAACGTACCAGTGCCTGTGTGTGAGAGATGAAGGGCATAGGCCTGACCCCTGGAAGGCAATGGTGAGCTCTGAAGGATGCTGGCAGTGACAGGATGTTAAATGAATCAATGAGCAACAGGCTGAGAAGCTTGGACTAGAGCCTAGGTCACCTCACTTCCCCTCCCTGGGGCTTCCTGTTTGGAGGGTTTGCTTCTTTTTGTGGGCTCAGATCCCAAATGCCTCAGTTGAAGTGTGTGCTGTAGTAGGCAAATTTTCAAATGGGCCAGGCAGCGTGACCTAGACTGATGTTTATCTGTGCTTCAGAGTGATCAAAAAGATGAGTGGGAGGGGATGCAGATAATGTGCTGGGTGACCTTCACTGGGTGGCTTAACGTCATTGCACCTCCGTTTCCAGTAATGTGAAATGAAGATTGCCACACACATCTCTAAAACTGCTGTTTAAGTTTCTGGATATGATCCATTATGTAAATGCAGATGATAACTCTAAACGCTTTTGACTTTCTGAGATGGTCTGTCAGATTTGCACTGCACATCTAGTTTGGGGAAAGGGAGTCAAGGCATGCTTAGTAAAATGGTCACCCTGATCTGATACAAAGTAAGAAATTTCATTCAAAATTTATAGAATTTTTAAATCCCCTACTCTTAAAACTGATTGAACTCTTGTTTGCAACTACATACTTAAGACAGCAAAATTGAGTTTTGCAGTTTTGTGTATAATGACCTGCAATGAGTTTATTCACACTACTGAGAGTGGAAAGCATATATAAGATGCATATCACCTTCTTCTGCACAGTGTAAGATTCAAAATAACAGGACCATGGATGATTAAATCTTTCTCACCCCTCAACTGCCTTCCCCAAGCATGTTTTCGTTAAAGAGTTGAATTTATGCTTTTGGTGAGATGAAGCATACCCTAAAGGTAGATAGTGCTATAGGAAGGGAAAAAAGCTTGGTCAATGATCCACTACAGGTACAGACTCCAAACTTTACCATCTCTTGGTCTGTTTCCCTTTTAAAATTCCATTTACCGCTTTAGAATCAGACAGTGGATTGTAAGCCAGAAGCAAAACAACCAAGATCAAGAAGCAAAATCTATAAAATGAACTTCAGAATTAGGAAAGCCCAGTTGTCTTGCAGTCTTTGAAAATTGGTGGCTTTTAAGTGCCTGTCTTAGCATAACAGGATATATTTGGTTATACTGCAGCATTTTTATGCTGGGATTTTGCTTATTATGAAGATTAAAAATTGCCTGCTCCTTTTCTTCTTTACAGCTTTTGTCTAATTCTATGTGAAGTCTCATTTACACTTGCAGGAGGTCTGTGTCTGGATCTGAACCCTATTGAGCTGGGTGCTGCAGTTTGCACAAAAGCTGTGCTATTTCTGAAAGAGTTTGTGGTCTAAATGACTAGTAGGAGGTAGGAGTATCTTCATTTTCTGCAGCCTTGTGTGGTTGATGATATTTACGCAGAAAAGATAGAAAATGCCAACAGATTTCAATTAATTAGTAAATTCTGATATTTTAGTGAGATTTTTCCCCCCAGCCTCATGGAAATAAGAAAGACATGCAGGGCAATGGAGCAATGTTTCAAATTTGAAGTGTAGGATATTTTAGTTTTGCAGCATTGGAAAAACAAGAAATGTGAGGATGTGATCATATCATGTTCTCCTGGTATTCAGTTACCTAGTGCCATTGCAGCCTTCCTACTGCAGGCTGTGATTTTTGTCAGCTGTTAAACTGAATTTAACTTCATTTGTTTTGGATGAGGGGTCACCCAGGAAAACTCAGAGTGAAGACAGTAATGAGCCACTGGTAGGAAATGTTCGTCTGTTTCAGGACTGACACAGCTTGGTGACATTGGTGACAACAGGCTGTTTAACACAAGTCCTGGGACCTGGTGAGGCAGGTGAGCTGTGTATGACTCTGCAGTGCCCTGACTGCAGACGTGGGCATCTGTGTGGATGAAGAGACAGGCAGGACTCTCAGCTCTGCTGCTTGTATTCCCAATGGCCTGCAGGGCATCCTGGAGGAAGCCAAATCCCTTTTCATTCCATGTGCCTTCTGTTACACCCAGGACCATTAAGGTAGAGACAGGGCTGCCTGCTGCGGGGACAACTTTCACCTAACTTCACTGTTGTCTTTCCTTCCACCCCTATAAAGGAATTTTCCATCTGCTGTTTATGCCAGGAGGCCAGATGCTTCTCCAGTAAACATTTGCCTCCAGCAGAACCCCAGGTGATGACAGGAGCTCTGCACATGGGGTTTGACATTAGGTAAACCTCTCTTACCACCAGCTAAAAGCTTCACCCTAATAGAGTGACACTGACTGCCCCTGGAGAAACCACTCTGTGCCTTTGAAGCATTGAGGCCTGAGGCTCAAGTGGAAATGAAGAAAAGGCAAAGGATGATGGACAGAAGCAGCGTTTTCTGCTTTTCAAATAATTAGGGTAGACAGGGAGGCCCTTTACTAAATGTTTTTCATTGAAACACTTAGTGTGCAGCTGTATGCTATTCTGATTTTCAGGGTAAATATAAACTGGAAAACATTTTTCAGGAGCTGACCCTGTGCAAACGGCCAACATGTGATGGAATGATCCCTTAGGTAGTATTAGTTTCCATGCTCCTGCTCTTCCAGTATGTACTTAGATTGTGCCAAGGCAAAGTCATTGCTTGTACTTGTGTTATCAGGTGTACTTTTTTTCTTCATACAGCTTTGTCTCAGACCCTTTTTTTCAGAGGATACAGCAAAGTTGTCAAGGTTCATTTTCACCAGGGTTGAACTCATTTTTGTGAAGGAATAATCTGTGGGGCACTTATTCATGATACAAAATTCTCTCACTGTCCTAATAAATTTGGCCCTAACAGTGAGATTAGTTAAAAAGAATCTGAACATAAGCTGAAAAAAATTAAACCTTGGTCATTCCTTCTTAATGGACTGTGAACATATTCGTTATTGCTGTAGGTTGTGTTTGCTGTTCATGCTCTGGTAAAAATGTCCATTAAATGTAAGACCTGCCAGCTCATTTTTTTAGGAATTATTAGTCAACTTTGTCTTGTGCAGTCTGTAGCAGCATTTTATTTAACGGCAGCTTTTTCCCTGGGCTATGGGGGATTGTCTACCAACCTGTGCATTTCTACCCTATTCATAGCCTGTTCATAGGGATAGAAACGGATGTCTAAAGCAACAGGAGTGATAAGGCCAAGGCAGACATTGGGAATGGCCTGTGTTGCAGACATGTATTTGCCTATGCGTGGACTTTTTAAAAGTATATTTGAGAGACATTACCTTTTGAGAAGAAAACAATGCAGTATCTGTTATCTACATTCTACTGTGTACTAGCACACTAAATCAGAGTGACAAAACTATGCACCCAATTTCAAATGTGGCCTCAAAGTTTGCCTGGTGGCTGGAGGTCAGCTGCTGCGTTATAGGGTGGGTCAGCTTCAATGACAGATAAAATCCATATGCCTACCAAAGGGGGCAAGAGGGGAAAGCACAACTACTTCGTTTCCAAAGCAGTGAGTACCCAGAAATTTGATTTCTGACTCTGTCAGTGACTCAACACACGTTTTTAGTGCAGTCACAAGGTTAACACTTCAAAGAATGTCCATTTGTTTTGAAGATCTCAACATATGAAAAATCTTTTTTTTTTTTTCATTGGAAGTGCTGTGAACTTTTAAAACTGCTATTGGAACAAAAGGTATCAAAGCAGCTCGTACTTCATTTATGGAGAGATTTGCAGTTAAAATACTCCTAATCCCCACAGTTTCCAAAGTAATAGTCATTTTTGAGAATGTTGCCCTTATCTTCTGTGGATCTGTTTTCATCTTTTACAATGGAAATAGTCATGCCTTATACTTTACACAGGTATTTCAAGATATGATTAGTGTACAGGAATGTGTTATGATCCTTGAATGATGAAATTTCCTGATAAAATTCAAGGTGATTTTTACATTATCAATACCTTTGCACTTGTTCTTCAGAGATTGCTTCCATCTCTATTCTCAAGAGTAATCATGCAGCAGCTTTTTCCCGAGGAAGATGTATATATAAGGGGTGCTGATACCAGGAAAGTAGCCCTAGCTCACCGTCACTGTCATGTGGGGATGCACTGGAATTTGGGGGGTCACAGGGTGACACTGTGATCAGTAGTTCCTTGCACTGCCCTGACACTGAGTGTAGCTTTAAGTCCCCCCAATGCTGGGTCAATGCCATGAGCTCCTGTTCACTGTGTACTTCATGGAATGGATTTGCTCCTGGTGGATGAAGCTATTTGCTATTGGTGGATCATAATCTGCTCCTGTTGTGATATCACACACATTGGTATTCCAGTTCCAGAGATGAAAAGGAGAAAAGTAATTATCTTGGCATTGTTTTTCATTCCATTTTAATGGAATTTCTCCAAGTTGCCTTATCAATGGTAAATGTATCTTACAGAAATATATTAATAATAAAAATTTATTATATTAGTTTAAATTCCATTTTAAAAAAATCTTGTTTCTTTGCTTGTAACCTTAGGCATAGTCTTGAGTACCTGGCTAGCTGTTAGCTTGTCAAATTAGTGACGTAAGCCAGAGGTCCAGAGTCTGACTAGACATCTTTTGTTTTGTACTGGAGCAACTACACTGTGTTTGATTACTCTCTTATACCAGTATTCATAAGATCAAAATCAAGCCTACCCTGAAGTTTATTTTCTCCGGGATAATGGTTGTGACTAGAATCTGACTTGTGCAAAAGGAGGATGTTTGTGTAAGCATAAACCCAAATACAACTGCGGAAACGGAAGGAACAGAAAGGCCAGTGTTACATTTACCAAATGCTTGTGTCTGCTGAGGTGTTAGTATTCATACAAGTTGAAGCTATTTTCTGCTGCTATTTTTTTTTAAGCTGTTGTGGAAAAAGTGGTGTCTTGAGTCATTCTACTGTTTGTCACCATCCAGATCAAAGGGCACAGAATTAGGTTTGTGTTTTCACAGAGAAGATTGATGCTGACACACAGCTGTCCTTTCCTCCTCCTCACCACATCAAGACTGAATGTTTTGCAGATTATAAGCTTGGCCCTGGTGAAGAGTCTGAAATAAAACTTTTAATTTCTCAAGTGTTTTGGTGTTTGCTCTAAAGAAATCATCAACCTGCATTGTTTATTTTTTCTTCTTCAGGAAAGGAGGGGGATGGGGTAGTCATCCATGCATCTGTTTGCAATCTTAGTTTTAAAAGTCTAAAAGCAAACAGGCCCCCCAGTCCACCCAAAAATTGTGTTCATTGGCAGTCTAGAACCAGGGACAATGTATAATTCAGAATCAGTTTATCTTAAAAATTGTGCAGACTAGAAAAAAAATCAGTGATAGTGTTTACCACTTTAAAGTAAAAGAATGTGCTTTTAAGACATCTGCATGAACACAAATACTTACTTCTTAGAAGGCCAGAACACTGCTATTTAAAATCCTCTTTGCAATCCACTTTCTTTCATCTCTTGTGCTGATCCTTCAGTGGATTGTGTTGGATATGAGGAGCCATTGAAACACCTCTGTGCTGATATGAAAGGTTAAAGAAGGTTATCTCAGAGACAGGGTGTGTGCTCAGATTTTTTGCACACAAGGCAGAATTAGCTCCAAGCATGACAAATCTCTTGCAGGGCAACCCAATTAGCTCTGGTAAATATATTGCATAAGTTAAGGCTTCTACCATGATGTCTACAATGAAATATTGATGGCTAAGGGGCAGTGGTAGAGATGGCTTTAGGAAAGGGTTGATGCTGTGCTATCTGTGGCCCCAAAAAGCACAGCTAATGTACAATGTTGTTATTGTGATTTATATAATGGTAGAGCAGCAGCAGAGACCAGTAATGGGGAGTTTATGTATGTGTGTGTGTGTGTGTGTGTGTGTCTATGGCCCCCCCTTAAATTTTCAGGGAGTTAATTCTATTTCCTCTGGTGTGTAGACATATTAGCACTACTGCAAAGATAGGCAATATTAAGAGCTGAGGAGAGAGCTGTAGCGTATTAATAGACGATTGTTGGAATGTATTTATATGCATGCACATACATAAAACAAACAAAATTGACATTGTACTTGTAATTAAATTGGAGAGATATTCAGTGTTAAGATTCCCTGTTCATAGGCATGAAAAAGCTCATTTTCTCTGCAACTGCTCATCTCCTTTTTTCTTTTGACTTGCTCTTTATTTCAGTCCGTTTGAAGCTTCCTAGTGCAGGAGAATCAAAGCCTAAAAAGCAGGATTGCCTAACTGGCAAAGCCATAGCATTGTTAGGGTTAGTTTGGTTTGGGTAGAAAAGCTGCTCACAAAGTTGTATTGCTATCAGTAGTTCATTTGATTTCTGTGGATGGGGATGGCATTCCCTGAACAAAGCATGCAGGTTGCAGAGGCTCTTCATTCCTCTGTGTTAGTATGACACTGTGGTCTCTTGTAGAAAATTTCGATGTCCCCATCATTGCTAAAGACAGAAGGTGTTTTCGCTGGAGAAAACAATAAGAGGCCTGCACAAAGACAGAGAGAACTTGAAACTCTGGAGGGGAGGGAAGGCTCTTCTGGTGTTACGCAGCAGAGGAAATCCCCTGAGTGGAGTCAGCAGCTGTCTTTACGACATTTCGTTCTTTGGAGTTTTCTCACGAATCTCACTGGATTGGTTGCTTTCTGCTAAAATTCCTGTGGCACGTTTCAGTCTGCTCTTTCTTAATTTCCTCAAGCAGGCTGGTGCAATTTCTTGTTTACTTATATCTTTGTCTCTCCATCTCAGGGTAGTTTTTTCCTCTCTGTAGCTGTTAAGTTACGCACAAGGTCAGTTGATTACTCAGAACTTCCTGGAAAGCCTCTTGTTTGTTTTAGACAAAAGTACTCAGGAAGCTCCTCAGCTCTTCCAGCAGAGCTGCACTGGCAGCAGCTTGCCAATCTTCCAACTGCACTTACTGCATCTTTTGGAAGATGTGCTAAAATAATTTTTAGTACAGTACTAAACTCAGGTTATGTCAGCATTGTCCCATATATTTCAAATGCTGAGGCAATTTTCAAGATCTCCTGCACCTCAGTTAATACAAAAATGTCTCATCTCTCACTGTGATGACAATGTGACAGTCAGGCTTTTTGGTGTTCCCCACCACGCCTGCCATCTTCAGATTAGAATATTCCATTCCGGGCACAAATTTGATGCCTTTACAGCTCATCTTCCCCTTCTACACACAGGCTTTCAGTCTTACTCAGCTGGTGAAGCCTTACCCCGCTTCAGACACTTTCTGCAAGGCACAGACTCAAGGAGTTAAATGTAAGTACATTAAAGAAGAAAAAAATGAGTGGAAAACAAAAAACTAAACACAAACTCAAATGACTTGGCACGTGGAATCTCTTTAGGCTCACAGCCCCTGGTGTCTCATTTCAAAGCACTTGAATCTATACAATTAGGCAGAATATTTCCTGTGATGTTAGGTGATGGAGCAATCATTTTAGCATATTTATATCTTGATACTATGGCCTTCTCTTACAGCCCTCTCTGAGCAGAGACATGCTGCGATGAGTAAGGCAGCACTGAGGGGCTGTTGTGTGTATTTGGGTGTAAAGCTTTGATTCTCCAAACAGCCATCACGCTGTGGGAGAATTAAAGGCAGAAGGCAGCTCCTTCCTGATTCTGACCTCTGAGTACCCCACACCTACACCATGAGATGTTTGTGGGAAGGAGGTCTACAAGCTGTTGAATTCAGCTGTTACCTTGGAAATGATAACTCTCTGTAAATAAGGCCAGCCAATACCAATATGAAAGTGCTACTGATGTGGCTAAATTCGTTTAGAGACTACTGGTGCATGAGAGCACTTGCAATACTGATTTTAGTCATAAGTTCTGCTGGCATCTTATCTTCAGCCACCATCAGTTGTGTGACACTTTAAAAATTGACTCTGAGAGCTCCACAGAAGAGGCCTGTACTGACCTGGTCTCCATGATCTGATCGAATATTGCCGTGGTAGACTAAATTGTTTTGCAATCAACTCTTTAGTTTGCAGCATGTCTATATTCCCTCTCCAGGAAAAAAGGTGTGAGGACAGGAAGCTGTTGGTGCTAGGACCTGTGCTCAGCTTGAGCAGCAGGATTCAGAGGTCAGAATGACTTTGAGCTGTTACCTTTCTGGCAGGTTTAAACCCTACTGGGGCTTAGGCATCTGAAGAAGCAGGGTGAATCTCAAAATAGACTAATAATTTCCATGAAAAACCCCAAAATAAAATAAACCCACAAAACTCAAAACCACCACAGAGTACCTGTGCCTCTGCCACATGAACCACTGCTCCTCAGGCAGGTGAGTCTCAATACCAAACAACATTTGATGGAATTTAATCCATATGCTTTGGGGCTGAATTGCTTTCCAAATTACCAAGACTTCCTATTTCAGCTTTTTGGCAAGTTTACAAGTGTATATTCTGTAGATACAGCACTGATTTGTTTGGGTCTTCTCCTTCACAGAAAGGAGAGAACTGTCAGAAGACAGAGCAAGAAAAAATAACTTTGTGTTGAGCTGAAGGAATTCAGTTCAGCTGGTACTGGAAGAGTGAGGTTTTTCTGTTTTTCCTCTCAACATGCCAAGAAGGCCTTTGCAGTAAGGACTAGGCAAAGTGTAAGTGCAATTTATCACTCCTGTTGTTTTATTGTATTAGGAAATGGGGAAACTTGGTTTTGCAAGTGACTGTTGCTAATTCTTGATCCCTGCCTTTTCTCTTTGAAAGCATGTCTTGGAAATTTGTTTCCAAGTGTCATGGAATACTGAGTTATAGTGCAGCTGTGGTTTACTTCCTCTGACAAAGTATTAGTCAAGGCTGAAATGATGCAAACTGGTAGCCCTAAGTGTATTCTGCTCTTTAGTGCTTGAAGGTCATTAAAACTGGGTCATAACTGGTGCCCATGCAGAGCTGCCCTGGCTCACAACACATGAAGTCAGATTCAGACACAACTTGGCAAGTGTCTTTAACATTGAACCTGCAAGCTTTAGATTGTAGTTGCCATTTAAATAAAATAATCTTGTATGAATATAGCAGCAAACAAAAGTTGTGCATATCCACTGTCTTTATGAAATATCGGTGCCAAATTATAGTAATTTACAGCTGTTTCAAAACTGGATCCAAGCCCCAAAAATATGTTCACAAAGTTTATGAGAACTGTATCCAGTTAACATTTTAGTTGCATGAGAGAAAAACTTCAAACTTTTAGTTCAAAATTTAAGCACTCTTTTTGTTGGACATGTTCTATGAATTTCTAATGTTAGACATTATAACGTTTTTTCATTTTTGTATGTGGAAGAGCATGACATCTTTCTCTAGTTCAGCTTTTTGGACTTAATGTTTCTGAAATAGAGGGATTAATATTATTTTTGATCCTTAATCAGAAGCTGGCCAGACATTAGTATTTAAAGCATGACAATAACTCTGTAATAACAGGAAAATTATGGTTAGACCAGGCAAGAAAACTCTGTAGTAAGGAACAGATTACATCCTTGAGGAAAATAGACAGTAGTGGTGGATGCTTATATTTTTCTGTGCTGATTCTAATTCTGGCATTCATGGTGTCTCGGAGCTCAGAAGTCAGTTATGTAAAGGCATTCACAGGCTTTGGCATTTAGTAGGACAGGAAGAAATCTGCCAGCTTATTTCACATGGACCGGTTCACAGCTGGAAATTTACAACTTCATGTCTACTAATATGGATTGGTTTCAAACCAGCAGACCAGAGAAGAAAGTGATTTGCTTTCCTTTACTAGTTCCCTTAATTCTTTAAACTTTTGCATTCTCACTTTCCTAGACTTGATTATATTTGTCATGCAACACATTGGTGGCTGAATGAATGTGCATGAAGTGTGCACCACTTATTTAGCAACTGAGCAAACAGTTATGAAAATTGCCTGCTGAAACATATTCTACCTAGGTGGCTCTGTTTATGCTGTGTTTTGTTTTTTTTAACTTGCATCCCCTCCCCAGTTTAATTCTGAGTAAGTGATCCTACTAATAGGTATGTGCTCAATTTGTAAAAGCAATTTGTTTATTGTACCTGCAAATCAATAAGGATGGATTGATTGTTCAATAAGTCTTGTGGTCATCCACTCTGTAGTTTAACCTAACAAACACTACTAGTAGTTTGCATAGCACTAGGCTGAGCCTCTTCCTTACCTGGATGTATGTTTTTTGAGATTATTGGCAGATTGCCTTCCTTAGGCACAACTTCTTCCCACACACTCTGAGCATTCCTGCAAATAACGGAAGCTCAGTGTTTCCATGTGTAGTAACCACTCATCTTCAAGTTCCTGGAAAAATAGCAAGAGGGGAATAAAGGAGGCCAGAACAAATTACTACTGGGAATGCATGACTGTATCTGTGGATATTATTTTCCTGCTATTCTGCCATTCTTTTTGTTTCACACAGTCTTATGCTTTTTAAGACTCAATGAGACAGAAGGACAGTGGTAAATACCTAACAGCTTTGGTGATAGAAACATGATATTCTTTAATTCAGATTTCGAATGATTTGTTTGGCTTATATTGGAGCTATCATTTAATTTGTTTCTTTAGAAGACTAAGGTTATGAAAGAGGTATTGCTGAATGTTTTCTTTGTAATGGATAGTCTAAAGCTTCCCAGAAAGTCTTGGAAGCACAGGAGTTTGGTACTAATTGTGACAACTATGTGTTTTATAATATTTCCTACGCAGTATGTCAATCTAGGGTGAAAGAAATTCATTACAAGTATCTCAAGGAATGGCCATCCAAGTCTTGCTTTTCCAGCAGAGACTCAGTAGTATTTACTGAATAGTAATTCACCTCAGGAAACTCAATTTTGTAGATTTGAACTTAGGGCTTTCCATATCAGTAACCTTCAGTGTAAGCACAGAATAATGTTTCTCTTACTGCTCTTTTCTGCTTCTGGTGTGGAAGCTCTGCCAGTGATGCAGAAGGGTAGTTAGGACCCCATGGCTCAGATTGCTCAGCTAATGAGTACCATTTGTGATGTCTGTGTCAGGTCTCTGAGCACTAGACCAGGTTATTTTATACTCACTATGAAACCCTCTGTCAGAAAAAGATCATTTTGAATTACCACAAATCAGGGCTGAACTATTGATTAAAGAGGGTAAGGTTTTGTATGCTATAACTTCATATTAAAAGGAGGAATGGGCCACTTGCAGGGGGAGTGCTAGTCTTGCTTCTGATAATCTATGCAAAAGTTGCAAAAAAACCTCAATATTGAATCTTATTTGGAGATGCAGGCAAGCAGGGATATGTGCCTAATTCTAACATCTATAAGCTCACTTTGCTTCCAAATTTGTAGTCTTCATGCTTTACTTTGTCAGGCAACATGCAAGAACTAGATTTTTCAAAACCATAGATGAGCTGCAGGGGATGGACTCTAGTCCTTTTCTGCGTGATGCAGAGGTTTGAAAGTCTAGCAGTTGCTTAATACTTCCTAAAATAATGATTTATAAAATAAAGATTTATAGAACAATGATTTATAGCTTCCTGTAGTTATTAATCTTTGTCTTCATTTTTGTACTGAAAATCTTCAGAGTTCAAGGAGATGTATCTGAGGGCAGTTCTTTATTCTTGGATTATTCTGGGACATACACTATATTGTCAAACAGCTGATTTCATTGGTAGAGGGAAAGAGAAGCTCTAAATTTACTGCATGGGCTTTTTAACAGAGACTTGCCAGCCTAATCTTGTGAAACTAAGACATTTGATTAATTCTGCCGCTCAGTGGAACTGCCTTATCTTTGCTGTGTTTGACATTTAACAGTTCAGTTGAATCTGCCCAAAAGAGGAGGGGAGGGGGAAAGGCAACTGAAATAGATTTTCCTGCTGCATTCAAACACAACTTCAGCAGAAACAAGTCATTGCCAAGGTGCAGCAGCCACCACTTCTTGCTCTGCTGGACTGCTGCTTTCCAAACACTCCTCAGCCATGTTTTCACTTGTTCACATGCAAGTGTCTCTGACCCACCCCGTTAAAGTTTCAAGAGGGCTTTTTGAGGTTGGTTTATTATCAGAGAGGTTTTCTTATTAGCCTCCTCTTGATTAGGGGATAAGGAATTCTTAAAGCTCTTTTCCATCTGGACGGCAGTTGTTTGAATCACCAATTGTTACCTGTCCTTTGGAAGAACCTCTTTTATTGTTTCCATGATCCAGATTTGAAGCTTAGTTCTATTTGACATACTTACAATTATTACCAGGCAGTTTTATGGTGGAGTAAGAATTAGAAACGTTGTATTTCTAGAGGAAGACATTTCCTGTGTGTTTGATTCAACATCCAGTAACTGGACTTACATGAGCAAAGAACAAAACTATCAATTTGCTAATTACCTTTTCCATCAAAACACATTGTATCTGCTTTTGAGTAAAGTGCTAACTTTAGTCTTCTGTCCTTCAAGAAAAAACATTTTTCCTAAGTTAAAAGTCTTGGAATTTAACTTACATTTTATCAAAAAGCTGTAACAAATCTAGAAGAGACTACTTCTTTGTTTAGCCAAAGGTAGAGGATTGAGGTAGAAAAAGAAATATTATTTGTTCACTATTGTAAGAAATGTAAGCTAAACTTCAAGAATAACAGTATCAATGGGGTTTGTCTCGGTTATAGACTCTGTTTGTACTCCCCTTCTTACCTGTTCTGACACCACAGGTGTCACTATTTATTGAGATAATACGAATATTAGAGTCATTTAATTATTTGTTTACAGATCCTAAGAACAAGGAGTACCATCCTTAGAGGAAGTATAACCTGGCAGTAAACCAACATGCCTTAGAATGAAGTGCTCTGGAGGGTTGGGCAGTGTCCCAAGAGGCCTCAATAATTTTTCGTAAGGTATTATACCAACACTACCACCTACAGGAGTTCAGCAAAAGGGATACAGCATTTTACAAAAATGCAAAATAGAACAGAAATCAAGGCTCTTTGTCTGACCTCCTCAATATCCAGCATTTTAGGGAACATCCTAAGCTATATCAGGAACTGTTAAAACACAATTCTTGCCTCGTGAATCCAAACATTTCTATGGCGAATGATACTTTGAGAAAGGCAGCTCTTGTTTCATCGTAACCCACTGTGCCAGAAATTTAACATCTCTTGTTCTTCAGGTCTTAAGTTTGAGCAAGTGTGGGTGATTAAAATGTAAGCCTCACAGACATCCACAGATTAGAGGCACATCTGCACAAAAACTTGGCTCAGTTTAATGTGCACATTTCTATTTTTGGTTTATTCATAGGTATACAGCAGTACCAGGATTTTAGCCTGTGTGGAAGTTGTATTACTTGCACAGATGCTGTATATATTTCATTGCTCTTTAGTAAGCTGTCATTAGGCCAGCACAAACAGAACTGTCTGAAAATAGGTGGAGGGGATTGAAAAGAAAATACGTCATTACTTGTGGTAGCTTTCAGTCTTAATGGACTTTGAGGGATTCTGTTTCCAGTCATCCACTATCATTGCTTACACTACTTCAAATTATTTACCCAAAGAAAGGAAATTGTGAAGCTGTAGCTTTGAAAAGTATTTACACTGAATAAATGTCAAGTTACATTTCCTCATTTTATCACTTTCTTGTCAGTCATTGCCAAGCTGAGGGAGATGATCCATAAATAGCAGACAAGTATAAATTTGCATCTATAAAAGAAAGGAGTGCTAAACATTCCTGTCCTGGCTATTAAAGCACTTAAAATTGTGCTCAAGCTCAGTGGATTTCAGTGAAGCTTAGCTACAGAAAAGCAATAGGCATAGTTGCTTAGCTCTCCTGGAATATACTCTTCAATAAAATGCACCAACATTACATCATGCCTATCCAATTTATCGGTGAGAAATAAATGTATTGGGAGTTGCTGTGGCTTCTGTTCTGCGTTGTCTCATATCTCATTGACATTTTAATTTCCTCTGACAGGTAGCAAAAGCTTAAGTTTCTGAGGTGATACCTGTGAGATTTGCTCCAAATGCCCTGGTTTTGTGTATTTATATCCCCCAAACTTGCTAGGAGTTTCATTCTTGCTTCAATGAGAATGTTTCAAGCTTAGTCCATGGGGGTGTCATCTCTGGAGGCAGAGCACATCTGCAGCCCTGACTTTCAAGTGTTTGGCCCAAGTCAGGGAACATTTAGGACAAGGTTCCAGGCTGGCATGTTGACCGTGGAGAGGAGAGGCCAACCTCAGGAGCTTTAGTTGCTCCATGGCTGCTGCAGAAGGTGGCTGCACTTCCCACATGGCTGGGGGTTTTCAGTGCAGGCACTGCTCAGAAAGAGCATTCTGTTTATTAAAAGGAAGCTGGAGGCACCCAGGGAAACAGGGTAAAAATGCAATTGATTCCAATATTTAATCCATAACTTCACTGCTCTCATTTCTTTAGCTTTTCTATGCTAACCATAATGCTTTTAGAAGTGTTTTTTTAAGGAGGTAAAATGGGGAACTTTTTAAAAATGTGAATTGTGGAAGGAGGCAGCAAAATCTGTGGGGGAGTCAGGCAAGACTCGGGGGCTGAGCTTAGATACATAGGCAAAACTCATAATAAAACATTAAAATAGAGAAGTAAAACTGACTTGCTCAGAACTGTTGAACAATACTTCCTGTCTACTCTGAGAAAAGCAATGACACAAAGCAATAGAATATAGGGTTACTGATGGTCATCATATCTATAAAGCAGTCTTGAGTAGCTGCAGCTGACTGCAGGACATCGTAGAAAAAAATTTTCATGCTACACATAAATCTATTTCTGTGAGATATCAGAGGAGTTCTCGGGAGTCTCTGCTATGAACTCCAAGCAGTAGTGTTTGGGAAGGTTTTCTTAATTAAAATTTCAGACAAAAGCAGACAAAAAAAACCCCAAACCCCTAAACAACCAAAACCCAAAGGCCTGAAAGAGAAAGAAAACCACTGAAATAATTGTGTCTGCAAAGTCAGACATCCAAAAGGTCACAGTTCTTGGGCTTCCCCAAGGTCCCATGGGTGTTTAAACCTAGTATTTTCACAATCTTCTCTATATTAAACCTTGTAAACCACTTAAGACACTTAAAATGAACAGTGCCAGTGTCAATTTATCTGTCCTTGGTGTTAGATGTTTAGCTCCAGGTTGATGCATTATAACCTCTATTGAAACGTTCTGAAATGAAAAAGATAAAAATGAGTACATTTACTCAAAAAAATTAAAAATGAGCAGTAGAATAGTAATAATTATAACCTTGGAGACTCATAATTAAAGTTTAACATTGTCTGAAAATTATCTCCTCCTTTGTTTTTTCTATGATAGGGATAGTATGGCTTTTTAGGCAAGGGGCTAACTAGCTCATCCTCTTGGGCCTTTGTCCAAATAATGTGTTGTGAATCTGAAATACTCACATGCAGACATCAAACACTGCATGATGGTATTGAAATAACTTTTGTACCTTTTTTGAGAGTAGCTGATTTGAGCAAGGTTTTCTATTGGTGTGTTACAGGTTTGCAAAGCACACAAGACCCTGGCTACTAAGAAGAAGTAGCATGTTTTGCTTTTGGGGAAGCCAGTTGACACATTCTGCTTCTGGTCAGATGTTTGCAGGATCAGGGCTGAGTAAGCTTCTTTTATCTCATTTGTTTTGTTCTTTTTTTCTTTTTTTTTCCAAGTGCATTACCATAATTACAGTAGGTGGAAGGATGGAATAATAGCTCTATGCATGCTTTGCCTTTTCATAAAAAAAGATATACAGTTGTCGGTCCTTCTCAATCTACCTCTATTTAGATTGTAAGAATGAGTTAATCAAATACACTGTTTCCTTAATGTCTCTAAAACTGGATTTAAAACTGAGTATCAAACACCACCCTTTCTAAACACATTGTGGGTTATTTAGTCTATTTGCAAATGTAAATGCAATTTACATAAATAATATTTCTTTTGCTGACCTCTCAACTTGCACCTTTGTAGGTGGGATGTTACAAAGTATGATTTTCTTTCTGTGCTGATGGAAAACTGATCTGTTTGCCAGCCTTAATACCTCAGCATGATTTTGCAGCTGAATCTCAGCTACCAGCCAGAGACTTCACTAGGAACAAGAATAGATCTGACAGACTGTCAGCCTGAGGGAGGCCCAGTGCCCCTCTTACAAGACCCATTATACTGAAACGTCCTGACTGTGACACTGTTGTCCTTTCTTGTAGCACTTTGTCTGTTTGCTAAGCAATGCCAGAACCCTCAGTTGACTTCCTAATGATGGACAAAATCAGTAAGGAAGAGTCTGAGTGCTAGTAATGTGTTTTTATGTGTGTACTAAGGAAGTGTTCCTGGAAAAGGAGTGATCACAAAAAAATGCAAGCACTTTCTCAGTGACATGAGCTCCAAATTGTTCATAGGGAGTGAGTCTGGTTCAAGAACTGACTCTGAACTGTGAATTAGAGAGCAATCTTATTCTCGAGCAGTTTGCACAGCTTCATCTCCAAGGTCCACTATTTCTCTGTAAAGCTTTGCATAATGCAGGTAAGCAGCAAAATAGCAGCTTTTTCTAAGACTTCCCAGCAAGGACACCCTTCATACCAACAGCTGGCATTGACTTTAGGTACTGTGACACCCAGCTTGGTGGGCACAGGGTAAGACCTTGCCATGCATCATCTACTCCACAGAAACTGTCTGTGCTTGCCCTGATTCTCAACAACCAAGTGAAAGAAAGCTGGGGCAATCTGGCCCTACCTGGGCAGAAGTCAAGTGACCCTTGTCTTGCTACAACTCAAAGCTCCCTGTGGTCAGTTGATCACCAGCTGCTGGAGCATGGTACCTCATGCACATGGCAGAAATCAAACGAATCTGCAGCCTGAATTTTGTCTGTGGCAATGCAAAAGGCTCAAGTTCCTGATGAAAGACTTAAAAGATGGTTCAAGATGCCTGCATTTGGTTTAACAAAATTACAGAGTTGTGATAGCTTCATTTTTAAATTGTGAAGGGCATTAACTAGTGGTGTGGGTTTGGTGAGGATGTTGTTTCCATCAGCTTTACATCTCTGTGAGGCCAATTACCTCTGCATGGCTAGGTTACTTCATAATTTACACAAGAGTGAGGTCAGAACCAGGTAGCCTCTGTGAGTTAAATGGTGTATGTAGTAACTATCTGCTATTTTAAGTCATATGGATGTATTGACTGTGGTGCTATATGTGGCAATTAGTGAGATCTTTAGCCCTGTTTATCTGTTGATGCTAAGAAAATGAAGGAAGAATTAAAAGGTAGTTTGAAATGGTGCTAATTTGCTTGTTCCTCATTATTGCAGCTCATAAAGATGTTGATTTGCATACTGGATATATTCCTGATTTGTATTTTAAGTTTATTTCATTTCCTGTTATGCTTGCAATGCAAATTACCTTTGTATATGGAAGAATACTCTGCCCTCTGAAAAAAAAGGCTACAAGATATTCTTTTGGAAGGGCAGGCTGCAGGTAATATTTTACAATAGCTGTGTTTTTCCTATTCTCCTTTTTTATTGCTAGTGAAAGAGAAAGCTCTTCTTAAACCCCAGTGTGTAGCTCTCTGCTGCACCCACCACAGCAGACTCTTCTGACAGCAGCTGAATTCTTTTAATTGAGTCTTTCACAAGACCAGCTCCAGGCAGACAGCAGGGGAAAAATACATTAAATCAGTGGTCTCAAGAAAGTGGACTTCACCAGACGAAAGAGGATAGGATTAGACGAGGTAGAGTTATGAGTTTTTGGGGAAAAAATATTAATCCCCCAAACTGGGAATGAAACTATGCAGGCAATCTTAGTTGTAATTATTACTCTGCTCTTAACTGTAATGATGTTGGGATTTGTGTAGCACTTTTCATATGTGAATTGCTCATCAGATTGCTAATTGTCTCATAGCATAGACAGTTCCTTGCCTGAATGTGGCTGCAAGAGAGTACAATGATCTTTCAACAATGTCACATACGGGCAGCTATTACAATTTTCCTTTTGTGTCATCAAGAGATTATGCTTTTGTGACAACATCATACACCTCTATCTGTGTGCCTGCCTAATAATGTCAGAGCACTTTCAGCCAAATATGACAGAGCACTAGAGGTCCAAAAGATTCAAATATCCCAAATATTTTAGGGAAATAGAAGACTAAATTCAGGAAAGAGACTGAATTACTATTTCCACTGCGGGAAAGCCTGCAATGTTTCCTGTTTTCCATGGGATGCCACAGAGGTACAGACAGGTAAACACCAGGAAACTCTCTGGTTAGTTTTCACCTCCTTACACATGAGAGAATCCAGTCCCAAGACAAAGAGTGATAGGAACCCAGATTTAATTGCTTGAGATATGGTGGAATAAGAATTAATTCTGGCTCTTAAAAACACAGTGATTTTGAAGCAGCTCCCCTCCTGTGAAAAAGCAGAGAGGCAAGGAGACAGAATTCAGCCTCCACCTTTTCAAATTTGCAGTAAATTACTTTCCTTGTCATCCAAAATATGTTCATGAAAGGAACTGAGACTATGGAAAAATTAGCTGAAAAGACATTTTCCTGTTGGAACATGCTATTTAACTGGAACACATGTCATTTTCTGTGCAATTGGATGTAAAGAAATTATAAAGCAAATGTCAGTAAGTCTGTGCCTTGTTTGCAATACATTTTTCTTTTGTTTGCAATACATTTTGCATTGTATTATACAATAAAAAAAACATATAGAAAAAACTTCTAAATTTAATCAAAGCAGAACTTTTGGAAAAGCCCAAAGGGGGTCAATTTAGATTTCATGAGAAAATGAGTTGTTCTTTCAGATTCAGAAGTAAAATAAATTTCAGAAAGCTCTTATTTCCTGTAGATTACAATTTTAGTTTCTAATTGCAACCACTATCAACCATTATGACTCTAAGGAGCCTCCTTCCTCAGCACTCTCTCTAGAAACATGTCTAATTGTTTCTAAATAATTTATATCTTATATTTAATGAATTTAATGATGGAGGTCTAGCAAACTTTCTAGAAAAAAGACTAACTTGATTGGTTTTATCTCTATGTTTGTGTGTTTTCTCCTGCCACTAGACATGAGTTGAAAAGGCTGTTTCCATAGCTAAAACCTATATTCCAGGAGGGAAATAAATGTGTGTAGGGGTACAGTTGCTAAATGTTAGGAATGGAGCCATAGACCCAAGCATAGGATGACTAGTCAATTTTTTTTTTAATTTCTTATTTTTTCTTCTGAATTAAACATATGCTCTGATAGTAATGTCACTATTACCAGGATTTTGTTTCTCAGTGCAATTCAAAGAGTATTTCTGTACAAATCCATTCTTGTTTTCTCCCTTTAGATTTTCTTAAGAGAGCTGTAAGAGTGAGGACCTCTTATGAATAGAGTAAGAGAGCAAAAACATTGACATTCAATTATTAATTATTTTTCATTTTTTAAAATTGAATTTGGAAAATTTTAATGGCAGAAACGCAGTTATTAGGTCCACACCAAAAGCCATTTTAAAACTGCAAAATCTTGAACACACTGAAGTTTTCTTTGATTTGGGTTTGTGTATATATCACAAAGTCGTGATGGTGGCACTGAAAGCCCCTGCAATCTTCTAAAATTAAAGCACTTTCAAATACAGGGATTTCTCTTTCTTGAAGTTTTAGAAACCAGGTGCAATGATACCAGCTTGCTCAATTTTTGTAGTGTCACATGAAAACTGAAATAATAAAAATGTGCTGAACTTTTCTAGTCAAAAAGAATACTTTTTCACAGCAAAATGGTTTAAGCTCAGTTCAATATATTTAGCATTGAAGGAAGAAAATGTGCTATTAAGGGGAAATAATCCTATATTTGCCTAAACTTTATGTGGGAAAATATGTAAAAACCAAGTGGCAGCTTATTATTTTATGAGTCTGTGGATGAGCATTTTCTCCATCTGGGAGATAGTGTGAGAATGGAAAGGGAAAAATAATAATCTGTGGAACTATAAAGTGTATTTTATTCTCCCAGGCAGCACATTAGTGCCAGAGGCTCTACTTTTTTTCCTTTCTGTTTTACTAGACCATTCTTGTCAGCATCCCTGGATTGTCCAGTTTTGGGGGAGAAATCAAGCTAAAATAAAGCAAGAATGTGCTGAGAAAAGGCAGTAATTCTGCCCACTTAACAGCAGTTATTTAGAAATCACCACGTCAGCTGCATGAGTATAATCTGGCAACGTGCAGCAGCAGTCGCTGGCACAGGAGAGCTGTGGGCATGAAGGGAGCTGGTTCACTTTTTCCACCTGTGAGCTGTGGAGAGCTGCGTGGGACACTGCCAGTCTGGTCTGACCTGAGTAACCATAGCTGGAAACTGTGAGATCTGATTTGGTACAAACCCCACACTCGCCTCCACTGACACTTTATTACTTTATTAGTCACCCAGGGCTGCATTGCTCACGGGAGCCTTGTGCAGTGGAGATTGGAGGTGCTTCGTGGTGCATGTTGAGTTCACCCTGAAAGGAATTGAGTGCTGTGGCCTTAATTCAGCCTAACACATCAGTATGTGTATGAATTTAAATTTCCAACTCCACTCACTGCTGGGGGGGGAGAGATTAAGGAGTTTGTCTGCTACATAAAACTTCAGTAGCTCCACCTGTAAATATAGAGGAAAAGTGGAATTTTGCTAGTTTGATGCCTGAGAGGAGCTGTAGTTCAAGGTGTCTTTCTGAATCAGAAACCTAGACTAATAAAATATATTGCACCTGCATATATACAGTCTTGACCTTTACTATTACCATCTAGCTTTTCTCACCTCCCCTGGCATTTTTCATCAAAGGAGGAATATTAGTCTGCTGCAGCTTCCTACCCTACCCAGAAGTGTGAAGGAAGTGCTAGTTTTACATGTGAAAACACGCTGCACTGATGGTAGGACAAGTGTCAGTGGTGGAAGTGTGAGAGAGGTGAGGTAAAGTGGCTTATTGCATGACTGCAGAGGTGGACAGCTTGCGAATTGATATTGAAGATTCACCACCTAACTCCCAGCCCTGGACAGGCATGCTCTGTGCAAATCGCTGGTCATAAATAATTATTAATAGTAATGCACTGTAGCTGCAGAGTTCAGATGTCAATATTAATGAAGTGAAACTACCAGCGCCTTTCGCTGTGAATTAAGTGTTGACCATGGCAGTTGATGTTAATCAGCTGTGAATAGCAGTGAGGTCACATGCATGCAAATGAAAAAGATATTTCTCAGCTATTGCCTATGGCTTTTTTACCAGCTATCTCATTTCTTTCTAATGCTTAGCTTTTGTCACCATCCAACTGGTAGGTAGAGTGGTACAAATGGGTCTGTGCAAGAGCTCAAGTGCCATAAATAGCTGCTCCTGCTTGATTTTGGAAAAGGGTCAGTGTCATCAAGAGTGTGCTCTGCAGTGAGGCAAGAGTGCAAGGTGGCATAGTGGTGAGACAGAAGTTGCATGTAAATTAGTTGAAGTGGGTTGTTTTCTGGGAAGTTTGAACATGTGAAAATGTAGATCTCTGTGGATATACAGTTCAAGAATCATAAGGAATTCCTGCAATAAAAAGAGAAATTATCTAACCCATTTTTACTGGGTAGTTTTTCAAAATCCACAGCAATCTGGAATAAGATGAAAGATTTCTGTTAGAATCAGGCATTTCCTTGCATGTAATCCTGCTCACTTAGAATGAATATTCATGGTGGCTTTGTTCATAATTCAGTCTTTTTTTCTAACCAGCCCTTATCAGAAAGCATTTGGGTTTTCTCTCCATAGGATTTTCTCCAGGCCACATTTCCTGAGAGTGTGCTGGCTATCTTCCTGAGGACCAGCAAGAGTCATGGCTTGGCTGAGGCTGTGCTGCTGCTGCTGCAGTAGAAGAGATGGTGAGGGTTGAGAAATGAGTGCAGGAGCTGTAATACTCTATAGCTTTCTGCTGCTTTGTTCTCAGCTCCTTTGGTGATTTCCTGTTTCACTTTCTTCCCTCTTTTATGACTCATGTACAGCTTTGTCTCAGGCAGTGGTAGACCTTATAGATTGTGTTCTGGCTACCTGAACACAGCGAGAGCAGTCTTAAATGGGAGGTGAAGCTTGGGGAGCTTTGTTACAACCCTACAAAAGGAGGTACTTAGTTCTGAGGGACAGCAGCCCCAACAAGGTCAGTTCACCCAGAGAAAGAAGATGCAACAAAAAAAAAAAGAAGAGGGTAAAAAAGGATATTGAGAAATCTGTCTGATCATGTAACCAAATGCGAGGGTGTTTTTCCCAGGTTAACTGTGTGGGTGAGTGTGTGCCTGTATGGTTTGAAGAGCTCCTGGTGTCAGCTAAGGCTTCAGGGGTCTGGGAAGTTGTATTTTGCTGTCCTTCAGCCTATGCTCACCTTTCCAAGGGCACAGTGGAGCTATCTGAGCTGTTTTCATTGCAAACAGATGCTTTTTGTTTCAAAGACATACATTTCCATCACCAATTGCTGGCACTGTCTCAGTTTTCTGATTGCAGATGTGTTCAACTAATATAAAATTCATCCCTTCTAGATGTGTTGCACGGTGCAGCAACTTGATGTTTGTATATTGATGTATTGTGTATTGGTGTTTTGCTTTTTCCTGTGATGAAATTCTAAGAGGAAATGCAGGTGAACAACACCACTACCCACACAACTTCTTCACTGCAATTTGAGTGAAATCCCCATCCTCAGAAATTCTCTTTCCCAGAATCTCTTCTGTTCCATCTGCAGAGAGCCTGACAAGCTGTAAGGAAGGCTGACTGGCTTTTCACCCTTTGGACAAGTGGGTTCTTCAGTAAAGTTTGCCTTTTTTCCTCAAGGGTTTTGTGCTTGTGTTTCTTACATGTGTGTGTGTGGACAGAAGGAAAGGGTTCCCTTTCGTGTCTGTCCCTATACCAGAAGGCACTACTGCTCACCATGGATGAGAGCCTTCAGTCAGGCTAAGCCTGGAAACAAGACAACATCAGTGTTTTCTTTAAAGTACTGTATTTTGAAGAACTTGCCACAACAACTTGAGATTGCACTGGGAGGAGAAAAACCTGGGGCATGCATAATGTTATTGGAGTAGTTATTTTTGAGGGATTGAATTCTGTCCTCAGCCATAAGGTAGGACTGCCATCTGTGCTTGAGGCACAGAGATGACAACTTCAGCAAGGTTTTTTTATTAAATAGTGGCAGAAATACCCATTCTAGTTTATAAGATTTCCCTTTCCTCAGAAAAGAAATCAAACACAGACTGCCATCTCCTTAATCATCCTTGCTATTCATCTTTAGAACATGACTTTGAATGCCACCATCAGAGGCATCACAGACAAAAGCATTTTCTCATTTTCTCACAAAGGAGATTTTTTAGGCCCTATGATACAAAAAGTTAAAAGTCTAGAAGAAATGTTTAAAGATACTGTCATTTCATTTGAATTGGCTCAGTCATGGCAAAAGGTTCCTCATTTTATGAGATTATAATTTCTATTTTAAGGATCAATTGAGCTTTTGAGACTTTGGCCCTTGAAGAAAGCATCGCCACAGGGAGCATTGTTCAAGGCTACGTACCTGACAAAAGTTTTGGGATCCCTATGGCTGAAAATCACCAGCCCACCTTCAGTGACACTACCTGTTAAATGGATAATTTCCCAATTTCAGCAGAGGCAGATACATCAGGACACATCTGCACTTTTGTCTGGAATTTCCCACATATTGAAGCCAAATCCCCTGTTTTATGTATCACACAGGAGTCAGCACAGTACAGAGCAGGGGTTATCTTTTTGCTCTCCTCTTCCTGGGATAGCATAAAAATTGCATCAGTTCTTGGCATATTTTAGAGCATCCAAAAGGTATTGCTTATCCCACATCAGGTGGAAGAGTACCCTGTGCTCTGTTCTCAAATACTCCATGTTCAAACTGTTCTCCATCTCCTGCCACAGACAGTGCACCAGTTCTTAGTTAGGAACTTTATTGTTTGTATACTGCTTGAGGATCCTTTTGTGGCAGGAAAACCCTTCCCTTGTGCTAGGACACAGCAGTAGTACAGAGGAGAAAGAGTGTGGGGTTAGGGTCTGACCCCACAGGTCAGGTATGGTTATAAGCTGTAGTTCTCCAAGCAGGTGCTTCAATCCTTATGGAGTGCATTGAAATCAGTGATGGTTTCACTAAATATAGACTTCTGCCCCTCTTCCTAAAGTTTAGTATATTCTTCATTTGATTATTTCAACTTTACAGATTTCTTTTCCTAATTAAAAGAATGATGATCAAACCAGATAATGGCTGTGCTTTGAGAGCTTGCTTGATGGCTGGCATGGTCCTTTGGCTGTGCATAAAGTGTCTTTTTCCAAGGTCTTTTGAATTGGACTAGTTACTAGTGGCTGCAAGAGCCCAGGATTCAGGCAATTGGTTCCCCCTGCCTTAATCTTGATTCTGAATGTTTCAATTAGCATTTGTCTGAACCAGTTTTCCATTGTGAATTGTTTCGAATGAGTCTGTAGAGTCCCACAGCCTTGCAAATCGCTTTCATTTAGAACCACAACTTTGGAAGGGCTTACCCAGAGAGAACAAGAGCAAACAAGGGGAGAGAACTTTTCCTTCAGAACTTTTCCAGGTTGAGTTGGGTGTTACGTCATTACATGCCAAAGCATGTAATTTTAAGACCCTACAGAAACAATCAAAGCCTAGCTTAACTTTACAGTTAAATCCCAATCTTGCTAACAGCAGATTCAGGCATGAATACCACATGTTGTTATGCTAAAGAGTTTGCTTAGGAGCTGCATTTTCATGCACTAACCCCTAAAAAAATACACTGGAGATCCCATCTGCTTCCTGCTGTGACAACATAACATTGTCTGAGGGAGTGAGATGATGAGCTTACATTTCCTTGCCAGCGCATGAAAGCTGTTAGAAGAGACATGTGGAGAGATACATGGGTCACATCTTGTAGCTCCATTTTCTCACATAAGACCCAGAAAGGTCTTTATATACAGAGAAAAGCCTGAAAACCCCCCACCAATAAATTGTTAACTGAGATTTCCCATTGATGCTACCTAAAAGTGTGCTTGGGTTATGCATGACCTCCATGGATGTGTAATTAAGTTATAAATGGTGTGCTCTCTGGTGTTCTTTAAGTACTATGTGTTTGGGAACAATTAAGGCTACTCCAGAATATGTCAAAACTCTCCTATCAAGTTTGGAAGTCTTCTAGGCCTACTCCCAACAGCTTTCTGTTGCCACACCACCTGTTTAATGCAGCAGCATGGAACACTGCATGGGTTAATTGAACTTGGATTTTAGACCCATGGCTCACTCTGCCGTGGCTGCAGTGGTCAGAGCCTGAGCTAATTACGGTAAAGTTAGCAACATAATGCTTCTGCAGCCACTGAAATGCAGGCTCATCTTGGGAAAAGCTTGGCCAGAGGATATGTAATGAAGAATTTATTAAGCAAGTTTTTGTCCATCTGGTTACAAACTCTAATAGCTGTGATGTGGAGAAATAAGGCTCATTACAAGCTGATTTCATTTAGCATACAAATAAGTGAGAGATCTGAGGTCTTACTGTTCCAAGACAGCATGATCCTGTGAAGACAGAAACATGATCATCTGTTGTGTCCTGGTTTGCTCCTTTTTAAGCTCTCAAACTTATAAAGAAAAGGGACATTTTATCATATGAAGTATAATTTATAAGCATTTCAATAAGTTTTATTAATAGAGAAGATTTAACAATAGATATAATTTAAAATGTTCCTATGCCTCAGATGTTTAGTTGTGCTAATCTTTCCTCTGTAACTATGTTTTTCCATTATCAAAGCCATGCTGGTAATCCTAGGAACAGGAATCTTGGTCTGTTGTGAAGCGCTTTGCATGCTGACGGACTGTTCTAACTGATTGCCAAACCCTAATTTTGTTTCTTTCAGTGAAAAAGACAAATTGCAAAAGCAACCCTTTAATGAGCAAAACCTTTCTTCTGTAGCCTCCTATCACAGGAGATGACGAGTTTTTTCTACATGGGCCTCTAGAGAGAGCACAGAGCCAGAGGCTGGTTGACATTGTGTGGGAATAATGACCCCAAAGGGTAACGTGAAGCTTTCTTACCAAACTTTGCCAGTAGCACTGTGATCCACAAAAGACTTGCCAGGGAAGAAGAGGAGGCACTAGGAGCATTTTCTTTTCTGTTCCCAAAGGAGCTATAGGACATGCACTGGTAGGTGTGCTAACTTGGTTTTCCTGGGCTTTTTCTTTTCAAACACTGCCAACCACAAATTCAGTACAGTGCCTGGGAAGTACAAGTATTTATACTAGGCTGAAAGTCACTTCATTGACCATGAACCTCTTCCACTTCTGGATAAAGAGCCCAGATTGTGTTTTTTAAGTGCAAGAACTATGGGACTGATCGCTTTTTAATAATACAAGCATTATGACTTCAGGTATTCTTTAATCCACAGGAGCAGATGATTTCATTCAAGAAAAACCTTGGGGTTTTTCATGGCAGAGAAGAAAAAGAAGAGAAATTCAAGAAAAATATAGTAGAACTGTAATTGTTCTAAACCAGAATATTTTCCAAGAGGCATCAATGTCTTTTGAGGCATTCTCAAGCTTAGCAGAACCCTTTGGAATGTGCTTCATCATGAGATTGCAGTTTTATTGAGGTCTTTGTCCAAAAATTAAGATAAGCCAGAACATATTTTTCCTTTAGTTTCCTTTAGATTATTCTCCAGTATTCTTCACCCAGATCGCTTCATTAGGCAGGTTGTTTTGTCATAAGCACTCTCCCCTGAAGGATTTCAACAGCAAAGTGGGAGCTTCCTGCAGAAAGAAAATAAGTGAAATAAATGTTTTTTCTTACTTGCCTGTGTCCTCTTCTTCTATAACAGAGGGAGCGATTCAGAAGTACAAGTTCAAAACATAACTTAAAACAGAAACAACAAGTATCTGCACCTTATTAAAAAGTATCTAATTTTAAAACTTCCTAGCTAGGCACTCACTTGTGTAATTTGTGCATCAAAGTATTATGGTATGTTAGTTTTCAAAAGGAGAAAGCATGTAGCAGTCACCTGGTATGACTCTACTGGAGAGGAGGAGTAAAGGGGTGTTTATGATGATCACCATGGGAAAGTGAGGGTGCACAAATAACCCCACTGCTACTCTAAAGAATTGCAATTATATATGGAGACATCGTGGAGCAGGGGAGATCAGAAATGTGCTTCCTAGGAGGCTGATGAAAACACATGCAGAGAAAGTGATTGACTACAAAAGTCACTGAATGATATAAGCTGGGAAGAGTGGTGGGTTTTTTTCCTCAGGGTCACCACAGCCTATTGAAGGCACGGTGTACCTGTATGCACAAATATGCAAGAATGTCCAGTTATCCTGTACCTATTGTTCTCTGTCTTTCATCTAAAATTGCCAAGGCAGTTGTCAGTGCCCCTCCAGGCTGTGAACCACTTCGAAAATAATGAAGGAAACTTTGAACATGACACAGCTCCCCAGGGTGGTGCATTGAAGGTTTCATGCATTCCTGGCAGCAGCCTTGCTGGAGAGACACAGGGTGTTCTCCTCGTAGCTGGAGTTTCTCAAGGACTGTGGCTTCATGCCAGGTCACTGTCCTGGAGTTTTGATAAGAAGAGACAAAGCCAGATCAGCATTTGTCCAGATGGGATTGAGTCTCTTGCCAGCTAGAGATCGTAGAAAGCGTTATTTGTGGATGCTGCCAAGATCAAACTGATTGTTTTCTGAAGAATCCAGGACTACTTCTAAGCTGGAGATTTATCTAGTAGTGCTGTGTTCATGCTGTGGGGCTCTAAAAACTCTTGCTTTTTTCATATTGTAGAGCTACTGCTATCTGATATGTAATCCAAGTCAAGCAGTAACATAGCTATACTAAGTCACTGGGACAGAAAGATGCCAAATCTAACAGGAGGAGCAAGTCTAAAAGCTGTGTCTTTGTTTTGATTTTATTTCAAAAGCTGAATTACTGATAAGTGCAAGAAATCTGTTGATAAGAGTGTGTTCTGAAGCTGGTTTTACTGAAAAAAAGACATAGAGTAACTAATTCAACCATGTCCTTGTCAATAGAGGCTTTATATCCTCATGTTAGAGAGTCTTGCTGATTGTTCCAATCATTTTCTAATTTTGTTGAAAACAATTATGCTTGCAAGCTAGAGGGGTGTTTAGCTAAAACATTTCCAACATTTCCACCCTGTCAGATGCCCAACAGCTGATATTTCCAACATCTTTTCTTCTTGGAGAACTGACCCATGCAGAGGGTTTGAAAGAGTGGAATAACTCACTCTAAATAAAATATTGTGTCAGGAGGGATGGGAGGGAGTAAAGTAACTTCTCATATGTGCTGCTGCAAAAAGGAATATTTTTCTCTCGCAGTCTAACCTAGGTAGAACAGGAAAAAATGGGCTTTGATTGCAGTATGAGAAATTAATTTACTAATTTAGGTGTTGAGAAAAAACTTCTAATGAGTCCATCACCAGAACAGGTCAGTTGCAAAGGTTATGGAGTCTGTCAGAACTTTTTAAGAACAGGTCAGGTAAGCATCAGGAAAAAAGTGAAGTTAAGCTGCATTTGGGATTGATTAGTTGTCTTTAAATCACTTTCAGCACTTTTTCAATGGCTTGTTGCTCGGCATGGCAAGAAGGGGATAAAAATGAACTTTTTGCTACATTAAAGGACCATAGCAGCAATTTTTCAACAAAAAAAAATCTGTGAGAGATACTATCTTAATCTAATTAATGCTATTTAATAAATAGTTTAACCAACCACAAATATGTTTGTGGGAGCAGGGAGAGGATAGGAGCAGAGAGACATATTGGAGGGGGAGA
Source organism: Entomyzon cyanotis (assembly GCA_024500445.1). Taxonomy (NCBI): domain Eukaryota; kingdom Metazoa; phylum Chordata; class Aves; order Passeriformes; family Meliphagidae; genus Entomyzon; species Entomyzon cyanotis. The sequence goes on from JAKEPQ010000739.1 coordinate 3,360,717, forward strand.
GAACTGAGCCTGTAATGTACTTAGCACATGGTTGCAATTTAGAGAAAAGCTGCATCTTGTCTGGCTTTCCCCTTAAATTATAGGAGAGAAACACGCCACCAGCACCACAAACCCAAACAATCCACCAAGCTTCCCATTCTATTCCACGGCAGAGACAGAACAAAAGCGAATGGAGGAGCTTTGCCTTGTCACAAACCTGCCAGAGGGAAACAGGTACATTTTGTCCACAGGAGATACCACAAGGATTCCTTAATCTCTAATCATATGTTAATCTAGAGAAAGATTTAACCAGTGCCTTTTAGATCCCATCTGCTCTGGCAGACTCACAAACAGGTCTGGGGACCAAACTTTTCATAGCTGCTACAGTTTACAAAATGGGTTTGTGGAGCAAAGATTGCCATGTTGCTGCTGCAGTCATGTCCATGCAAATGCAAGGGAGTGTTCAGAATAAAGCAATTTAGCCTTGATCCACGTTGTGCATGTGATATCTTGCAATAGGGATGTGGGCTATTTGGGGGCCTCTTGCATTAGTGTGATCTCCCCCCTCTGAAAAATTCTCATTGATTTCTTTAATATGCTTTCCTGAAATACATGCTTTTAAATATAGAATATTCAGCAGTGACTTTTTGCTCATTTGCCTTTCAAGCTTTCTCTGCAAGTCTCATTGGCATTTATCCCAAAAAGATGTTAAAATTATATCATAGAGGAATCCAGTTTAAAGCTTACTGGAAAAGAGCTGAACTCTCTCCTTTAATTTTGGTATATGCCCAAGTAAGCATAATCTGTTGGTTGCAAGATTAAAGTACATCCATAGAAAACTATCTTCACTAAAATATGTACAAGGTATCATAGCCAACTGAATGCTCTACCCAGTGCTTGAGCTAATATTTTCCTGTTGATGTTGAGGGAACTCTATTGGGAAAATGGGAATAAAAAAAGTATTTTGGTATTTCTGGTGGCTACTGCATTTTTTTTGTCTTGAAACTTCTGTTGGAAACAAACACGTCTCATGACTGCCACAGTCAGGGCCCCATGCTGTAAGTGATTCTGACAGTAAACAGCTGGTGTGATCTTATCACAGGTTTTGGGTAACAAAAAGCAATGCCTCCCTTGATAGTCATATTGATATTCTCCTTGGCTTCCACTGCCTCCCAAGAACAACTCACACTGCCTGACATGCCTTGAACTCATAGTAATATGCAATAAAGCAAAAAATTACACTCATTATTAACTTCTTAGCTAATAAAATGTAAACTTGTTAGTTTACATTTACTTCTGAAAGAAGAGCTGTATAGCCAGAAATATTGTTTATAAATTGAACTGTACTGTCTTCAGTTTAGGAGGCTGAAATGTGACCTTTCTTGCATGCAGGGGTTTTGGGACAGTGTCTGCTGAGGGAGGTCTGGCATCTGGACCTACTATTGTTTCCACTGCCTGAGAGCTTTCCTCTTATAGACCAAGTAACCTCAGCCTTGAACTTTGTTTATACCACAGGAGTCATGTTCTCTGTGACTCACAGAGCCTTTGGCAAACAAAATATTTAGCCTTTTCTGAAGGGTGAAGAGGCTTCAAAGCAATGCTGAACTGAGAAGACACTCAGGAAAAAAAGTAGAGGAGAAAACTTTGGGAGAAAGCTGCTCACATGGGCCTCTGGTTAAAGACAGAGGATCTTAGCTATTGTTCAGCAGCAGGATGAAGTGAAGGAAAATAGAGGGAAATCTTGAGAGCAGGGGTGAGAATTCACAAATAAACCCCTGTAGTTTGCAGGACAGAAGAGGGTTTCCACATGCCTGATCCCTGAGCACTGACCATCCACATCAGACATGAGGTCTCTGGATCTGGCCTGCCCTCAGAGGCCAGAGCAGGATGCTGAAGTTCCTCAGACTGTCTTTCCATTTCTCCAAGTCTCCTCATTAGATGTCAAGCAGGTCCCTGTGAATAATATGACAGATTTTAAGTATAAGAGCCCTCATTAATCTGAAATTGCTTGTTGTTTACTGCTATCTCCTCCTGCTCAAAAATAATAAAAACTCTAGAAAACTTATAGGAAAGACAACATAAAACATCTTTGCTGCTATTAAAATCATTTTTCCAGTGTTTATGTGATTCAAATTACAGTATCTGTGAAAAGTTGGTAATTTGCTTTAATCAGTCTGTCCTGTAAATAGGGAGAGGAGTGAAAGGTGAGTACCTAGAAGAGTGCAGATCAAAATAGTGCTGGGGAAACAGAGAGGAATGGAAAGCAATGAATCACAAAGCACTACTTTATCATCTTAGGCATCCAAGTTCTTGATGAAAGCTTATTGCCATCTGATGTGGGAAGAGAAGGGAGGACAAAGGGAATCAGGCAGGCTGTGAGGGGCAGTTTGTGGTTTCTCACAGGAGTGGGAGGTGTGTCTGCATAAATCACAGCCAAAGGGATTTGTGCCTGCTTACCCACAGAATGGCAGAGGAGATTCCTCTTCTGCCTTCCCAGCCTAGGATGTCCCTGGAGCATCCACAGAGCCGTGCAGCCCCGGTCCCTTAACACAACTGCTGTGAGTCCTAGGGAAGCTTATCTCCAGTATGGAGGGACAGCCAGCCAGGAAAAAACTGTTGGTGGAGAAAGTGTTGGAGTCCTTGATAGTTATATTCCCCTTGAAAGCCCCTGGAGAGCAGAGGCTGGAAGAGATGCCTTCTCTGCTTGGGGTGTCTGCAATACCTCACCTCCTTCCTGGGCCTGAGAGTTCCATTCTGCCTTTAAAGGAGTGTAGAGCATACAGAGAAACAGTCAATCTTCTTGTGGGGGGAAGCATGGAGAGAGGACAAAGGACGAGGTAAGAGGCTGACAAAGATCCCATTGAGAAGACTGTGTTAAACGTCCTGTGGATGTGTGTGCTGGAGACATCATAGTTCTCTGAAGGAGCTGGGGGGTGGGTCAGCTTTCCTCTGCTGTCTTTCCACTGATAGGAAATGTTTCCCCTGGACAGTGTCCCAGATCTACTGTGACGGTTTAGCAGCTCCTGCATGAAGCTCACGTCCCTCTTCTCTTTTGCAAGAAAAATGCAGTAAATGACATTAGAGTCCTATGAAAAAAATGTTGTAGTATCAGAATATTTTGGAACATAGCAGATCTGGGATAAGGCTAACTCAAAAAAGACCATAATTGGTGTTGACTGTGAAATTCATGTGCTCATGCAACCAATTAACAGAACATGATGTTAGTAATAGTATTGTCAGCTTAGTTTCAGTCTAGCTTATCTAGCAATTCCAGCCAGAGCTGTATAAACCTGGTCTTCCTTGCCATGCCTTTGAATAATAAGCACAGAGTGGTTGACATCTGTTCGTATGCTTACTGTGTTCCATGCTGATTAGCTTTTTCCACAGGTAGGGAAAATAAAGTCCAGGGCTTAGTGGGGCTCTGTGGCAGAGCCCTGTAAGGCATAACAGAAAGTAATTTACTGACAGAGACCTATTCTCAGGCACAGCAGTTGGTTGAAGTGTTATTTTATATTCACTGAGGAGCTGGCTGTGAGACCTGGTTTGGCACTGTTATCCCGTATTTACACTTGCATAAGCCAGCTGGAAATCACCAAGGATGTGGGGTGTGGTTCCTCACAGGGAACACTCTGACACCCATATTGGTTTAGTGTTTTCTTACTGGGAGAAGTGAGCACATTCACAAGTGGAATGAAACAGCAAATTAAGAGTCTCCTTTTGGCAAGAAAGCTGCTATTACCAAAAACTAACATGATTTATATACCAATTTTTATTTTTATTGGCATCTATGAGTTGCAGTGACATTATTTGAGCAGAGAATTTCCTGAGGACTGCGTGTAAATGCTCACAAATACAAGATTCCTTTTCTTTTGTGTTCAATTTAAGCAGATTTTAAAAAAATATTTTTAGTCTTGTGACAGGGAGAATAATCTCAGTGTATGTATGTGCTTTTCATCATATACCAGCTAAGATGGTCTATTATGCTCAGTAATTCAGTGACATTATTTCACTGTCATTAACTGAAGACATTTGTCTTTAAATGAAATCTAAAAAAGAGGCTGGAAATAGGGTTTGCTGGGAGAAAATTCAGTCATTTTTTTCTGAGCTGTGGACTTCATAGCATGAGCCATGCTTTTACTATGTCCACACTGCCTTGCTGGAATTGGAGACATCCCCCACACTGCCTTCTACCTAAGACTTACTACAAGCATCACTCAAAGGAGAGAAGGAAGCTGCATTGTGTCTATTATAGAGTGAAGATGCTAGAGTGCCTCATATCTGAATTAAGTTCTGGTTCATTTACAAGCCCAGCTCAAAGGCTGAAGGTACTGCAACAGCTGAGATCTGTTGGTGTGTCAGAGCTTACAGATATTCCTTTATTATCTTCAACAGGAGCTCTTGCTCCTGGTATTGCCTGAGCCTAAGGTGCTCTGTTGCATTGATCAATTCAATCCTCAGCTCCTCTCTCAAAAGGTAGTTTGGGTTCAGATGCACATGTTTTGGTGTGGAATTGTGAGTACCTTGAATGCAGCTGCTGAGGTAATTGGCTGCTTGAAATTTAAATTGCATCTTCCCCTGTTCCATACTTTGCCCAAGTGCCTTTCAAAAGCCTGCATTACAATGCAGTTCCAGGCTCTGTTTCTGGAAGCTCCTGATGCTCAGATACAGGCAAATTGGAGGAAACTCAGCACACAGCAACACAGATGATTAGAGGGGCTGACATGATTGCTTACAAGGAAAGATGAAAATGTGTAATGCACCTAACTTGGCTAAGCAGCAGCTGGCTCAAGTGCCAGATGAAGACAAATGAGAGGAATCAGTGTGGGCATGTGAAATGAGACAAACCCAGAGACAGGAAGCATTTTGGCTGAATAGCTGCCAGAGTTATGAAGAGAAAGATCTAGGTGATCAGCAAGTCCCAACCTTTTTCATACCAGGAATTTCTAGCATCTCATTCTCCTCTCCTGGGAGGAACAGGCTGGAAAAAGAAAACAGACTAAATAAGAAGGGCAGACAGGTTGCAACCTAGCCTGCTTCAGATTGTATAATTTCTGTATTAGATGTAGGACAATTTTCAAAGAACGTGGTGGAAACTCCATGAAACACAGACAGACAGGCCAGTGTGCCAGTGAATGCTCCACAGGGGTCAATTAGGAAACTGTAGAAGGATGTATTATAATGTTTATTAAGACTTGTTCCATTTCTAAATGGTAACATGTATGCCAAATGCACTCAGCAAACAAAAAGAAGTTAAAAATAAAATCCAAAGGCATAATGATTTCCAGTTGTATTTACTTTCCATCTCATTTCAATGATCAGACAATAAAGTTGGCAGCTTTTATCTGTCTTAATCCATAGGTCAGTGAATGAACCAGTCTTAAATTCCAGAGCTGGGTTTGTGCCACATGGATTTCTCTCCAGTGAGCAGTTCCTATGACAGAATTTGCAAGTTTTTAAAAATTTCCTTCTTATTTTTTAAATTCTTTTGGGTATTATGCAGCCAATTCATCTTTCTGAAGCAATAAAATTATCAGGGTACTTAAGTCATAGGAAAAGAGGTAAGAGTAATATTAATCCAAAGGACACCATTGGTACCCACTCTCTGTTTAGTCTTGTCCAAAAATTGTTTTCAGTCTGTGCAGGTCATACCACACTGTGACATTGTGTGTAAATTCTGTCCTATTGCCAATTGCCATATCTTCTAGTATCTTTTGCCTTTGTTTTAGTACCTAGAGATATTGCCAGTCCAGCAATGTCCATACTTACTTTTTTCAGACTCTCTGAAGTTACAGGTAATTTACAAACCACATGGACAGCTGTGTAGAAAAAATAGTTACTGTGCAAGTCAAGTTGTGATAATGTGATTACATGCCCAAGAGACAAGGACCTAGATGTTTTTTCTTTTGTACACTTATAAAATCCGGTGCCACTTCTCTCATTTTCCTGAGTAAAATCCAATGAGATTAGGAGAGATATACTTTCTTTTTTCCCCACTCCTATGATGCTTTTTGGGAAACCCTGCTGTGGTAATGATTCATGCTGACTAACAGATTAGCGTTTTTTTATGAGTTTCAGAAGGCACTTGTTTCTTTTTCTACAATTTTGTGGATTCTATTTACACAGTCATTTAAAAGTTTAATAAATTTAGCATCAGGAACATTACCTCTAGGGCTCTGTCTGTCTAGCATCACTCACACAAGTCTGGAGAAAATCTGTCAACCGAAGACTGAAGAGTTAAATTCTGTTGTTTGTGTGTTTTTTCCTAGTGAAAACAGTAGCTATATAGAAGTAATAGAGCAGTATTTGGCCTTAAGCCTTTCTCAACAGCCAAAAAGTGCTGCATTATCTGGATTTTCTCTTGCAGACTTTCTCCCTCCAGGAGAAAACTCTGTGTACTGGATGTTCTTGAATTGAATGAATAACGCTGTAAACAGCCTTATAATTAACCCATCTTGTCTAAAATGAATGTCTTCCTAAAATGTGCTTAACCTTGCTGGGATGATGGTGTTTATAACCCAACTGTGGTAGACAGTTCTGATCTGAAGCACTGCAATAAGGGGAGAATTTGCAAGAGTAAACCTATGAGATGAAAAACATGTGATAGATGAAAGGAGAGTGGAAGCTAAAATCAGAATAAGACAGTTCATTTCTTTGCCCTGTCTTCCTGTTTGTCTTTGTTTTTTCGAGGGAGTGGGGTGAGGTGGCACCTACCAGGCAGGGCTCAATTTGAAGTCTTAAATCCCTAAATAAATGTCTTAGGAATTGCCAAGGAATTGATCCTTGCCTGGAAAATAGTGCCAAAGATATTCATCAAAGGGACAGGTGAAGAAACTGGGATGTTTCGTTTGGTTGGTTTGTTGTATTTTGTGGGGTTTTTTAACATCCTGTGAACAGTCTGAGTGGGGACTTTATTATTAATATTTTCTCTTCATCCCATGCCACTTGCACATATGTTTTTGAAATAAGAGAGATGAAGTGAAATTGTTTTAATCTTTTCCTTTCCTGTGGTGTATTTAGATGAAAGAGTCTGCAGTAATCACCATTAGGCATCTGGCTAGGCCCACAGAGGGGGCACATGCCTGATTTTGCTTGTTCTCCATAAATGTTCTTGGATTTTTGCCTTTGCCTTTAAAGATGTTAAGTTTACAGCACTGTGCCTCCAGCTCTGTTTATTGAATTTCATGCTAGGATGAGTGAGAGGGAGTTAAAATACTCATCCTTGTTTGTCTCTGTCTGCTCTTCCCTGAGCTGCTTGGTACATCTCACACAGCTGGCAGTAGCTGGAATGCCCAGTAGTGCTGCTGCACATTCAAGTGTTTGACTGAGTAAGTGGAAACAGATATTCCTGGAGAATGCTGACCACTCTCTCCTTGTATTTTATCTTTGTTCCCAACAGCTAACAAGGAGGACTGAGGCAAAGGTCATTTACAAATCAATTTTAAAGGGCCTGGTTTAAAACAGGAGAAAAGGCAAGTTCTGCTCTCTTTTCAGTGTGTGTCTGTGTGCACAGAGGAGCTAAACCAGCTTTCCTAAAAGGAGAACATGCCACGGATTAAGTTTTAGCAAGTTAATTTTCTGTGTGGAATTCCTCCTGTCTAAGCATGATCTCTTCTGTCTGAATTTTGTTCTGTATGACTTTAAAATTCTGGTGAGAATGTTGAAGGACTTTTGCCTTGATTTATTGTTCCCTCTAAGTTGTTTAGTTTCAAATGAGCTGGGAGATTAAGAGCATACTTAGAGGAGGTTAATCGTGGTGACTTCTGTGGCCTGTGTGATTCCACATTGCTGGCTCTTATTTCAGCCCTGCACACTGGCTGTAGCTTGGACTTGGAATGCTAAGACTGTGCTTGGGAAGAGCTTAGGATAGAATAGGATGAGCCTGAATGGTCCTGGATATGGATGATTTCCCCACATCACCAGGAACAGAAAGGTCCCCCTGTGTCACCTGGCTGTCAGTTTTTGGGCTCCACCTCAGGGAGTTCCAGAGACTGCTTGTCCTCAGTCTGTATCTGGGTGTCTGCTCATGTATAAGCAACAGTGTGAGCTGGTTTGACCAGGAGAACAACTTCAAACTTGGGCTTGACTTGCAGTGTAAACATACCTTTAGAGGCATTATAAGAAACAGCAATCCATGCTTAGAATGGCCTCAGAAACTGCAGAAACTTGTACCAACTTTAAATACAAATCTCAACAAATACTGGCTAAATATTTACAAAGTCATTGACAGGAAGGGTGTGGTATGTGAGGGATGTGTTTCAGTTGAGGTTAGACTGATTAAGAGTGATTTAAGATCAACAGCTATGGATTTGAGTCGCTAATCCATAAAATATTTAGGACTAAAATGCCTAAAGGGCCAAATAGAAACTTATTTAGATATTTATAACATTGCGAAAAAATCCAACACCAAACTGCCTATGCACATCTTTGAGTTTAACTGTCTCTGTAAATCTAAGCCCTGAGATATTCCAGAAATGAGATCTGTATAAATGTCCTGCAAATGGACAGGTTGCTAGATAAGGGAAGATTGGAGAGTTGGAAAAAACTCGAGGTACCCCAACAGTGAAATTTTATAAATGAGTTTCTATCATTGCTTTGTTCTTCTTCACCAGCCAGTGATGTAGCAAGAGCATCTTTATGGTGCTCTGTCAGGTTACCAATGACAAAAGACACCGTGCTATGAGAACTGTCATGAAAGTATTAAAATCTGCTGGAGGTGAAAAACAAAATACAGGAGAGAAAAAAGATGAAAGAAAATCTCATGAAAACACTTTCCTCTCCCCCTCAATTTAGAAAGTTACTTTTTTCAGCATGCTAACATTTCTCAAATGAAAAAACTACTAATTTCTCATCTATGTTATTTTTCTTTACTAGTGTTCTAGGACACTAAAGTTAGCACATATCATCTTGTGTGAAAAAACCCAGCCCATTACAGAATTCAAGAAAACTGCCTGTATTTTAATCTATTTACAGTAAATTAATTTATTTAAAGAAAGTAAAATTACCACATTTGGGGATTTTGCTTTTAGGTTTTTTCTTGTGTAAGAAGCCAATGTAAGAGCAGGAATAGAAAAGTTAATATCTTTATGTTGGAACATATTCATTCATATTTGTACTGTATTTTAAATGTGAAAGAATACTGAAGTCTCGTTTAGACTTCATTTAGCTCAGAGCATGTACATTACATTCTATAAAAGTAGATTTTGCCCAAAAGGCAGTGACTGCAGCAGTGGAAGAGGTGTCTTAAGAGTCTTCTACAGACATATTCCACTAAGTCAATGGCAAATGAAAGAAAAACTTTCTTTTTTGGTGAGCTCATTTTTTGGTGAGCATATGCCCCTCTTCTGGTGCATATAAGTAGTTTGACATTAACCACGAGAGCTCCCAGGCAGCAAAGATGGAGATGCCAACATCCAACAGCTGGGAAGTGAGGAACCGATGTGGAATATTTATCTTATTTTTAATATTGCATCTGTGGAACGGTACCTAGGTAAGTCACTTTGCAAAAATGTGACCTGACCTGCCTTCTCTCATAATTTGTCTGTCCAGGGAGGTCACTGCTGTTTCACTGCTTGTTCAATTTTTGTGTGATGTAGTCATAATGTGACTGCAGACATGCAAGATGGTTTTGTGTGGGCAAAGGATGTATCCATATGAAGAGATTTAAGTGCTTGTGCAGAGTTTTACACATGCAGGTTAATATGCCTCATTTCTACTTGGAGGTTCATTATAGTTCCTGAGATGTTCACAAGAACAGATGACTCAGTCCAACTGGCAACATTTTCTGATTTTGTTTTTCTTAAGTTCCATTTCACTGTAAGTGCTGCTGAAGGAGTATTGTGTAGGTGGAATTACTTAAAGGTTAGTAAGGGTGATGTCACCTAATGGGACTGTTTGTTTGGACTCAACAGGATAGCTAAGCAGTAAAGTATGTCTGATTTCTTTCTTCAAGCAAAACCAATGTGAAAAAGTTCCCAAATACAGAATAGTTCACACAACACATGGAAAAGATTAACAGTAAGGGAACTGTCCCGAGATAAGAGATCCAATTTTATATATGTACAAAACAAACCCCAACCCATTATGTTTATCCACCCTTACCCAAACAGATCACTTTGACTCCCAGGAATAATTGCATAAAGGTGTTTTGGTTTTGTTTTTTTTCCAAAATCTCAGGAGTTAAGATGCTTTCAATTAATTGGTGCCCTAACTCACTGTTAAAAAAGTGATGGTGAGTCTCTGAGAAAGACCTTAGAAAAAGATTTGGTCTTTCCTTGTATGTTTGTAACCTCTTTGCTGCTATTGTTATTGTTCTTTCTATGTGTCAGTATAAATTTTAAGAGAGACATCCCTTAATCAAGTCCCAGGCAAGTGTCTGCTTGGGGACAAATACACAAATGGTGGAGGTAGGTTCTCTTCCCTTTAATGAAGGGTTAAGTAAGATGGAAGAGAAGAACAACAGAAATATGAAAAAGAATAAAGTATATTAGAGAGTTGAAAAAAGAGGAAGGGAACAGGTAGGTGAGAAAGAAGACATGAATATGAAGGAAGGAAAATAGTCTGAGAGGAAGGAACTGAGAAGCCTCAAGGGAAGTAATCTTTGACACTGAGAAAGTTATCATTTTCAGTATGATTATTCTGAGACTAGTATCTGAGGCTTAGAGAGTCCCAAGTGCGTGAGCTGAGATGTTCTGTGGTTGGGTTTCTCATGAGGGGTGGGCATTGCTGTGTGCAGGATACTGCCCTCAGCTGGGTGAAATACACGTCAGAAGTGTACAGGTTGTACCAAAAGTTCATCTTGAGCTACTGGAAACCAGTCATTGCCAAATTTCCTTTATATTCTGAAAAAGACCTACTGGAAAAAATAATACACTCCGATGCAAAATTGAATAAATCCTCTTGATAAAAGTAATCTTACCACTAGGCTATGGAAATGAGATGAGGAGGAAAACTTCCCAAACTAGGTTCAGTTAAAAATATATAGCTTTCCTTTTTCCAAATTCAAATAGAAGTTTTCTTTATTCTTGATAAGGCTGACTTTTTTCTTAGACAACCTGCTATTAAGGTGAGCTGCCACTACACAGTGTACTGCTTCCATTCATGTCAAAGACTTACGTCTCTGAGGTGCTCTGACAACAGCCTGGGGAGTGAAATGATAGGACACAACTGTATTTCAGGGAATCAAAGCAGAGAAATAAAATATTGAATGCATCTATGCAAAGTTGCACAAAACCTGCAAACCTTTAGTAGTCCAATGAATGAACACTTTAACAGGACAAGGGGAGAGCATTTTTGGCAAGATTCTATTTAGGATGTGCTGTTTTTCACCAGGGTTAATCATCAAATTGGTCAAGGTTTCTTTGCTACTTTCCTTGCACACCAAGCTTTTGTGATTCAGCACAGAAAATCTAAAAACTATTGATATAAGACCACTGTTTGCAGAACCATTTCCTTGAGTATAATCGATGATGCAGCCATGCTCTCAATTCACACATGGTGACTGAAGTGGCAGAGTGACAGCAAAGCTGATGTATACGAAGATTGATCCTTTTCCACTCTGTGATCTTCATTTTTGAATAGCCATGTTGATATGTTGTTTTGCTTGACTACTGACATCTACCTGTGTCTTGGAGTGGGAGGGATAGGGCAGATCTGCTCACCTCTGAAGAAAAGAGAAGGGGGATTGCATTTCAGAGGACCAGAACCATTTCACTGGTCTGAGGTGCACTAAAACCACACTCTTTTGCTACATCTCTGTGACCTCCTCTCCCTGGCTTAGCTGCTCAGTTTTCTGGCAACTTACCCTCACTCATGGTTTTTGCATTAACCTGTCTCTGTGCAGCTCTGGACAAATTTTTATTTTTCCCAAGATGCCTATACAGTACCAAGGTAATATACAAGATCATTTTCTTTGGAAAACCCAGGTCTTTATCTCTCTTTTTTTTTTTTTTTTTTTTTTTGTAAGCCCTTCACTATTTTATTGCTTCCTATAACTGGTGAGGATATTTCCTTTATGAGCACAGTTTTCCAGGCATCTAAAACTGTAGTGAAAAATTGCAAAAATAAGTTTTTTATCTTGAAGTTACGGAGTATTCATCTTGACTTAAAGGAAACTTGCTTCCCAATTTTTCCCTTAACTGTTTAAGTTTTTAAGGTTTTTGTTTTGTTTTTTTTTTTTATTCCTGGGAATTTGCAGTTTATGTGGCACATGTAAATGGAAGTTAAATATCCTAGTAACCAGTGGAGAAGGTGTCCAGTCATTTTTTGTTTCTGGAGGTACTGGTGAGAATTCTCCCTCCCACTTGTCATAAAAGTCTTTTGTGCAGTTCCCCTCTTTCTTTAGGCTTTGATCCAGCAAAACACTTCCAACACCAAGTGGTCTCATTTGCTTTAAGTAACAATATTCACAGACTTAACATAAAGCATGTGTTGGAGTGTTTTGCTGGGTCAGGGACTGCTTTACTTGAGCTGCATATCAAGTCTGCTTGTATGTTATTCTAGAAGTTTCACAACTCCACAGTACCAGTTCTTCATTGTACTTAGTATTTTCGTACAATACACATTTGCAGAATGTCACAGATTAACGAAAACATGAATAGACACACAGATGTGCACCTAGAGCTGGGATATTCAAGGAGTTATTTCTTATACAGCTATGCTTGCAAAGAGCAAACTGCATTCTTTTTCTTCATTTTGTCGTGTTTCATTTTGAGATTTCAGAGTGACAGCTTAGGGAAATAATCAATAAGGTAATTATAACAGGCAATCTTTTCCTACAATTGCTCAGGCCAGCGATTAATGGTGAATTTCCCACTGAAAGCACCAGTGGATCCTAACATTACTTGAAACTGATCCCTGGTTTGCTCAGGTCTCACAATCTGTCTACTTTATTATTTTTTTAATCTTTTTTAAAGTTGCCCTAGCTTCACAAAGAGCTGTAAAAATAACTTTTGAATGAAGATACAGGTTTGGGCAGCCCTCCCTTGTGTCGGCAGCAAGCTGAGGGCATCCCTCCCTTAGCTCCATCACCTCTCTGCAGCACCTTGAGCTTTGCCACCATGTTGACAACATGTCAACAACCTCGGTGACCTTGCCCTGGTCAGGTTTCTGCCCTGCAAATATCTCCCAGTGTTATTGCCTGCCCAGCCTCTCGGGATCCATCTGCACAGACCCGAGCTGTTTGTGCCCAGACATGCTAGAGGTATGTGCAGGCTGCAGCTTCTGGTTTAAGGCCAGCTACATAGAGGTACTGGGAGCCTCCCAGCCAGCAGGGACAGAGTGGCAGCTCCTTGCCTGGTCAGCTGTTCTGTGAGCACACAGAGCTCATGTGTGTTTGTGTCACACAGCAGCCTCATTCCCCTCGGCACCAGGAACCAACCTGAGACTTAGCTTGTGCTTAGGAGGTGAGAAATTGGGGATCCACGTGACACACATAGGGAGTTAGGCTCAAAGTCAAGTGTTCCCTGAGTCATTTGAAGTGGTAACCTATGCTGATTTCACCTTCTATTTTTGCCATTTTGTCCTTTATAACTAATCTTCTGATGAGAATTGACAGCTCTGGTGTGACATTTGGGTTATCTTAGATCTGAAGTTACCTGGAAATAATTAACTGAAAAAGAGACTTCAGCTAAGATTCCACTTAGACAGACAAACCCTCATAATCTCAACCCTCACCAAAATCCTGGACACAGAGTGGATTTTTATCCCATACGTACTCTGCTGACTGCATTTTAAAGTACCACAAAGAAAAAAAAATATTTTCCCTTTTGAAAAAAAGGAAACCCAACCTTATAAGTAGTTAAAGATTTGTCCTAATGGTTTTACTTTTGTAGTTTATCAACAAATATTTTGGTTTTCAGTTGAGAGCTTAGCTGAAACACAAACCCAAAAATTCTGTTCTAGTTCTCAGTGCTGTAGATATTTTGATTTTCATATTGCATGTTTCAGTGGCCATAGCTCCTGAGTGGGGAAGATATAACTCCTCTTTTGCACATTTGAAGAAATACTTTGACCTCACAATTTCCAAAATAGAAAAATTGTTTTAAAATCAAGTTTTTCTGTTCTTGAAATTGCCTATAAAAGATGAGACAGATTTTAAAAAAATTATAAAAAGTAATAATTTAACTCAAAGTGTCATTTAGAGAAGGGACCCTACCCTGCATAATGACAGTGCAGCTGTGGTGTCTTGTTCTGCAGGAAACTGAAATAGAATCAGTCTCTACTTCCCGCAAAACCTCCTGTGCTCTCTGGGGCAGCATAATCAGGAGTCTTGTCTTAGCAGCCTTCGCCAACCACTAAACCAGTTCTAGTTCTGTCTTAATATAGAAGGAATGGTTATTTTACATACTGCTGGGCATGGTGTTGGTGACCCAGGAGAAGGGATGTGCTTCTGACTTCTTTCGAGACATACATAAAGTTTGCCCATTTGTGACATCTGAAGTGATGGGGGAGACAGTTTCAAAATGTGTTACTGTGGTTAAAATTATAGCTTTACTCAGCTTGTTCTTGTTAAATTTTTCAGTAATTACAGACACATATGTATTTTTCACTGCTTGTTGTGGTATGGACAGTGTCAAGGTGATCCAAGACAGGATCTTTTTAGTCCTCCTTGTTTGGTAATGTGCTATCTTTGGTAAAGAGATTCATGTCTTATTTCTTCATGGTCGATGAAATGTGTCTTTAAAATGTGGTTTCCAAGGTTCTTCTAGGATCTTTCTGAATTTTATATACCTTTGTTTTCATTCTAAATCAAACTAACAAATCCATTCCAAAATTTTGTTTCTAACATCTCCCAGAAAGGGACAAACTTTGTGAGGGTGAAGATACCACAATAAGACTTAGTTAAGCTGTACATTTAATGTGATTAATGCATTACATGTTTAGCCAAAGTGGTGTGAGGAATGGTGGCAGATGCTCATGCAAGATTCAGCTGGAGAGGCTGTGTGGGACCTTGGGATTTGGTGCTGGAGACAGTCTTGGCCTTTGTCAAGATAAAGAAAGTGGTACATTAATTAATGCATTTTAGTCAATGATTTTGAGACAGCATTTTTGTGTTCCTCTCAGATGTGGTTTGAAGTTTTTACATTAGAGTCTGTTGAGTAGCTGACCATGGTCTGTTAAACATATCTCAAAGATGTTAAACCTTATCTCTGCATTAACACAAAAATAAAAACATACTTCCTTTCAGTCCCATCCCATTCAGCTAGCTGGGTATTTGCCTCAGGCTTCTCATCATTATCCACAAAATGAGAAATTACTGCCTCTAGCCCAGTGATTAGTGTGAGCACTCTCTAAATGACACAGTAAGAGAACATTAGCCAAGTTTGGTGAATCACCCAGTCAACATTTTAAGCTAACTTGCAGTGTTTTTCTGAGGTGGGTCAGGAGAAGTTCCTGTGAAGCAGCTCTCCTAGCAGAACACTGTGTGTTTGTGAGAGAATGTAAAATAGCACTTCGGGGGAGTGATTTCCAGCAGCAGGTAATAACAAATTGGAAGTAGTGGGGAAGAGAAGATGTGTTTTCAATGTTCCTCCCTGAATGGTGACCAAAGTTCTGCAGACTCCAGGCTCCAGCTTGATTTGTGCGAGAAGGGAGACAAGAGGTGCTGAGAGGGAGACAGAGATGGGATGTGTAGAAAGGTATAGATTTATTTGTGAGAGTGTCTTTTCATGAGCTCTGTCTTGCACCCACATGAGTGTTCCATTTTCCGTGTGCCATTCATCCTGCCTCTCCATCTTCCTGACCCTTGTATCTGTAGCTAGCTGAAGAAGCAGCTTTCCCAGCTGATTCTCCTCATGATTGCTACCTTCTTTAAATCAGGCCCAGAAGGTGTTTGAGAATTTTGCCTTCTCTGTTCTTACTCTCTCCTCTATACATCACCTCCAGCTATATCAATGTTGGGAGTCTAATGAGCTAAAGCCAGATGTTTGAAACACAGATAAGATGTTTGTTTATGCCTGGGGAAAGCAGGTCTATATATTTCATTCATATTTTTTAAAAGTATTTTTTCTCTTAGTTGTACAACTCCTGCCATTTTAAAGTGGGAAGTATATTCACTTTTAAAGAGAATAGCAGCTCTTCCATTGGCTATGCCTGAGAAGCACTGTAAATCATTTATGTCACTCTTCATACTTTAACCATTCTAATGTTATTTCATTCTGAGATCAAGGGCTGTGCTGGGACAAAACATCTAATTGGCAATTTAAAGAGGATCTGAGAAACACATGCATTCTCAGTTGTCACAACGTAACCCCAGGTTGTCTGCATGTGAGAAAAACTGAACAGAGACACAAACACAGGGGAAGAAAGTAAGCCTCCTACACCTGATTTTCACTTTCCTTGAGTCAGAGAGATAAAAATCATGCCCATGTCATGTCTATATCATATCTGATCTAGTTACAGCTTTGAAGAGTTGATACTCTAGTGCTAACATTAACCTGACTGACAGAATATTTCCTGGACTTGACATGAGCAAATGTATCAAGAAGAAGATAAATTAACCACTCTGGTGAGCTTCATTAGTACCATCATGGGCAAAAATGAGATTGCATCTTCCATGCTAACCAGGATTCCATTATGCTGCTCCTGTGGAGGGTTGTGCTTGAGGGAAGAATGGACAAGAATGAAGAAAATGGATTTTAGGAGTGAAAAAAATTTTGATACTAAGTAAATTCAGAGGGGAATAATTAATGGGACAGATGACTGAGTCCTCTGTTATGGAAATAAAAGTACATTTGCTCTCTGAATTCACCTAAAAAACACAACCCTGAGACTCTTCTGATTTATGTAAAATTTCGCCTAACAAGTCAGGATACATTTAAGAGAACCTCTGGAAACAGTAGAAACTCCTAGAGGAAGTTTGAGCCCTGACCTTTTCTCAAACTGTCTGTATAGATCTGGTCACTGCTGTATTTGCAGAGCACACAGAGCAAAACCACCTTTTCCTGCAAGCCACCAGTAACTGCTGCCTCAATGTACACGTAGGTCCTACAGTGTTTATGTAGATCAGTGACTTTGCACAACAGAGTACAAGATGATAGGGAAGTCAGATTAGTTGTATGGCCTCTAGATAAAATCTATCTGATGTTTTCTACCCAAAGCATTTCAAAAAGGTACGGCTGTACTTGCTTTTCAAAATAAAAAAAAAAGTGTGTGCTAAAACATACAAGCTGAATGGCTTTGGGGCTGAAAAGCAAGTTCATGACAGACTGAAAAGGGAAGATCTGGTTTCCTGGTACCCTGAGTAGTTTCTGGTCTGCTGAGCTGGGCACACCAGCCTTCTCTTCCCTTATGCACAGTGCTCTGTAGCCTCCAGGAGTTCCACAGTGGTGGGTGGTGATGGAGGCTCCACTGCACTACAGCCTTTTTTTTTCTCATGTGTTTCAAGATCCTGGTGAAATGCATTCCCATTATTTTGACTGTATATTTTTAGTTCCCTCATCTGCAGCCTCTTCTGAATATCCCTTATTCTGAGGGAAACCTTTGTATTAAAACCACAAATAAAAGTCATGCTGGGTCACTAGGCACTTGTAGGAAAAAGTGGTGGCTAGTATATTATGTACTGGAGGGATGACAAACTAATAGAAGCTGCAGCACATAGATATATGGTTGGGGGAACTACAGATCCTCGTTGGATGCAAAAGCAGTGAAAGATGATGACTCTAGAAAAACAAAAGCCGTCACACAGGAGCTATTTACCAAATAGTGAGAAGTGGGATTTCTGAATGATCATTATTTTTAGCCTTAATACCAGTTTTAGAGCCTTGTTGGGAGGGGATGAAGAAGCTATAAATTGAAATTAATCTTATCATCTGTCAAAATGTTTAAGTGAAGAAAAATATACGGAGGTCTGCCTGAATCATCAAAAAACTTAATGGACTGGGTTTTCCTCTATGACTAAGGAGTTATAACTCATGACTGTCAAGTGACAAATAGCCTATTGTTCTTTGTTGAAAACTGGAAATAAAAAGGTAACCACATTTCTTAACTTTTTTATTTTCTTGGGCTATTATTGCTCAATATGATGTATTATTACTTCAGCTGCCCAGGGCTCTCAGGGCCTTTTAGCTTTCAGAATGAGTTTATATAATTATCAGTACTGAAAAAGGTCTTATTATTGTTCTAAACCAAACAGGGGTCAGGGCAGAAGCATACATGTAGCACACATAGCTGTACAGCCCTGTCTGTCATTAGCTGAAAAGGCCCCATTTTATCCCAAGTCTAGAGGGATCTCTGTCTGTAATGTCTTTGGGACAGTCAGTTTAAGCACTGAAATCTGAACTCTTCACTCTGTGAATGTGTCTCTAGGTTGAGGATCTGCTTTTCAAACATGTTTTCTACATTTTCTTCCGCAGGTATTGCTAACACCAGTAGGTTGCACACTGGTGAAGCAGAGGACTTCTTGCTCCACCAGAAAATTCTCCAAGCTTCTATCTCCTTGTTGTAAATTGGGTATTGATGCCTTGTCTCACACACAGTGAAGTCAGATACCCACACGGAGAGTCTGAAGCAGTGTTTATTGATACACCCTCCAGGGAGAAAGCTGCATTGCTATTTTACATTCTCTGCTAAATAGATGCTGGGGTTTCCATTCATGCCCATGTGCAAGCCTGTGGTCTGGACCCCACCAATAAGGATCTGTTTTCCACCACCTGTTGGTGAAGCAGAGGGAAGAAAGCTTGTGAGTGGTTTTTGGCTTAAATGGCACCTCCCATACATTTCAGACACATGGGTGAATAAGATGTGAGTAATATTAATTTTGTTGCATGATATCAGAGGTCACGTAACTGCACAGAGAGCATTGTGAGTGAAGATGTTGCTTCAAGTTGTCTCAATTTGTCTTGCAAACCATCAAGGCTAAGCCACATGTAGCACCAATTATTAACTGTGGTGTTACTTGTACACCAGGACTGTGAATGCTAATAAACCTTCCTGTTGATCACAATAGAACTGATGTTTGATATGAACCTGAATCAGGTTTCTTCTTTATCTGTGCTACAAGAAGTTTTGGTCAGGAGAATTCAAACCTGCTCTACTGCTGCAAAAGATTATGAGAGGTCCAGAAGCATATTTAGAAAAGTTTAGTGAAGGACTATGTGAAGGCAGCATTCATGAGAGTAGCGAGGTGGGAGGAGCTGAAAAAATATACAAGAGGACACATCCTCTGACCTACTAGAGAGAACTTATTCATATCTTCTGACTGATATGGCAAATATGTCATGGAGTAATAAAATATTCCAGAAATGCAGGACAAGACCTTTTCTGAAGTGGTGGGCATAGACCTGACTTGACTGATTATTGCTAGTGTTTGCCAACAAACTGTGAGGTGGTTAGCAAATCCAGGATATAGAGAAGGGGGAACACTAGTAAATAAAAAGGTGTTTACCTTTGTCAAGCGACCAAAGGCTCATGAGGAGACCAAAGGCTCACGAGGAAACCAAAGCTAGGGAATACAGTCAGGAATACTTGAAAAGCAGGTATTTGGTGTTCATTGATACTGACACATAAAAATACTGGGGTTTTTTAGTTTTCCAGCATCAGGTAGTAGTCTTTTCCTTTGCCTTCAAAGTTTTTTACTTTTTTTTAATTTTATATCCATACTTACTATTTCCAAAGGGAAAGCAGTAGCAGCCTGAAGTGGCTAAGGAAGCTGTTTACATTTTTCTACTTTCCTGTTGTTAGTTAATATTTAGAGGAGCCATTCTTGAGGCTCCAGAGGAGCCCATATTTGAACACAGAGCTTTCTGCCAAATACATCTGGCAGAAAGGTTACCCATATATTTGGTTTTGAAGACAAGCACCTGCTTGAGTCTGAAATGTTGACATTTAGTATCTTTGCATGTGGTGTGTTTGCAGCTCTGCTGTATACACAGTGCACGCATGTTGTGCTGGTAAATATTTCTCCACTCTCTGTCCTGGAGACTAAAATTGTTTAGCTATAGAAAAGGGAGAATTAGCAATAGCAGTGCACTCTTCTGTTCCAGCAGTGATAAACACTGACTGTCATTATGTTCAGCTTGGACTATTTTGTAAATATTCTGAGCTCTCCATGTGCGAGTTGTCATCACTGTAGTAATCCAGCTTAATCTTGCAAACTTTTATCTGTAAAATTAAATCAACAGGCCTTAATGGGACAAAATGTGTGAGGAAAGAATACCAACAGGCGTAGCTGAAGAAGCAGGCCCTTAGAGAATGATGTAGTATTTAGAGTCTGAGATAATAAAGTACAGTGTGGCACAAATGTCTCACTAATAGAGAGTAATGGGTTATGAAAATTAAAGCGCCATGCCTGAAGTACTGGGCTGTGTGATACAGACTTGGGACATGGAATGGCAACAAACATATGCTTTTCAGATGGAGTTTAACTACATTATGACAAACTTTAAGTATTTCAGTTTTCAAAGTTTTTCTTTAAAATTATATGTTAGGCAATGAGTATAAAGGAGCTGTCATATCCCTGACGGAAATAAAATCTCTGCATTTGTATTTGAAGCTCACGGTGCCTGTCCTGGTACTAAGAGAAGATACAAACACATCAGTCAAAAACATCTGTTACTTGTGATGCATTGAAAAGCACCAGGTCTAAATACACATCTTTTTTAAGGTTAGATTTCAGCCTAATTTGGAAGTTTTTGAAGCTTTCAGAGTTTAGGTTTTTACTGAGGTTTAGGTTCATCCCTTACAAAAGATGCACAATTGTGGTTAAGTTTTCAGGGCTGAGCTCTAAAGTCTTGGGAAAACATCCCAATAGCTTCATGAATGAAAATAGATTTGTTGCCCACTGAAACCATCTGAATGATAGACTCATTCACAAATGTAATCCTAGACATTTTACTTTCCAAGGACTGGAAGAAGAGTCTAAGTTGACTGGACCAACTGTTTAACTACAAATTATTCAGCCACCTGAATTAGCAGCCAAGGACTGTAGGTCTCTGTAGTGAGGCCTCATCTGCAGAGTGCTTGCCCTTAGGAAGCCTGTCAGATCCCACAGGAACTGTTTCCAGACTGATAGCTTGCCATTGTTAGTCCTTGATCATTTCATCTGTCCTGCTGCACAGATGGGCAAGGGACTTATTGGGGGGCTGGGGGACCAGGAGGGGAATGGTGGTGCCCATGTGCTGGACGTGGATCATTAAAATCCACATTAGCAGATGATGCAGGGCTCAGGTGTCTTCTTGGTGGGATACACAAGTAAAATATTTATATAAATAAAGAATCATCCAAGACAATTAGCAGCCATAAAGTGAAGTGTGGTGCATGCTGGTCTTTTTCTCTCCCTTGGTTACAGAGCCAAACTCTTGTAAACAGGGGTGTAAGTGGGTCAGTTGTTTATTGGCCCTGACAAACCAGAAATTGTACTTTTGTCTCAGTGGGAACAGATTGGTTGTGACTGCAATCATCCTTGCCACCCCTCTCTAGTGTATTCCCCTGGATAATGAACCTTAGATGATGTAAATTAGCTCAGCTCCTCTGGCAGAATTGCTCGTGTCTCTTCAACAGCCGTGCTGTTAGCATGGATATTCATGGATTAGTGGCATCTGCATGTCTCCTGCATGGCTGTCATCGTATGCAGCAATGGGGAGCAAGAACACCGTGGAATCGTTGATACTCTTTTTTCTGAATGAAGAGGAGCTCATGTAATCCAGCTCTGGTGTCTTTGTACTACTCAGTGTGCTCCCATCTGGAAAGGTTTACAGGCACAAACGCCTGGAGCAGCTTTTGTCCTTGAACAGGATAGCTATGCAGAGATGGGGCTGCACATGTGGTAATGCACCCTGTGTGTGCTGGAGAGTGTTGTATGAAGAGCTGCATGGACTCGGGCAGGAGCAGCTCTGAGCCTGAGCTGGCTGCACCCCAAGCAGTGTAGCCGTGTCTGCACTGTGATCCACGTGCTCTCAGGTGTGTTTTCATGTGGACAGAACCAAACTATTCCCACGTCTGCACCACCTCTGCGTGCAGTTAGAGGCACATAAACACAATTTGGTGCCTGAAATAATAAGCCACACTGGACATTAACTGCCTCATTGGGCTTTGCATCCTCCACACAGACTCTGTTTCCATATGCACAGAGGTCTGCTCCATGCCTTTGGAGCACTAAATCTGCGTCCACGTTAGAAAATCACACAAGTGCAATCATATCAGTCACCATGTGATTATATAACCTTTCAAATGTGGACCAAGACTTTTAGATACATGTATTCAGTTTTATTTTTGCTGCTGTGCTTCCTGATGTCCTGGTCAAGCCTTGGGCTGAAAGTAGCAGGCTCTCCTGTGAGGGAGAGCAGAGGGTGTAAGGAACAGCTTCTTCCAAGAGCTGCTTTTAGAATTCCAATTTAAAGCAAAACTTTTCCAAAACCCACTTCAGTCTTTTTCCTCTGTGAGAAGGGTGCTTTACCCCTTCCTGTGCATCACACATGAGCAAAAGGGGTGTATTTTTTCTGGCAGAAAGGTACTTGTTTTCTTGCAGTTTGTTTTGTGTCCTGTGTGCATTTAACTGCCCTGTGGAATGCTGTGAAAGGGGCTTTTTTTGAGTGTGTCTGTTGGCTCTCTCAAAGGGCTGCTAGAGGTTTAGGCTGCCTGTATTATCTTAGCAGTGATTTTATGTCACTAAATAACAAGCTATTAGCACAACCTTGCTATTGGGGTTTGTCACACATTTTGTGTCAGTGTGTGTATGTGCTTTTTTGCTAAGTCTCATCTCTCCCAGCCTATAGTCTGGTCATTTAAAGCGAAGTTTGCCAGCAGCATAATAATGCTGGGAATCACAAAAGAGAGAGCTAATGGCTGCAGCTGCTATTGTAAACCTGATTTCCACCGGCTCAGCAGGGCTTGGCATATTGGAGGCAAGTTCAGTAAAAGGGGCCCTGCTGCTGCAGCTGTGCCTAAGCAGTTGGATTTTTGTTGTCAGCCTGGAATGGAAGCTGGGCTGGGGAAGCTTCTGACTGCCTCCTGCAATGTGCTGAGTGGCCTTGGCCCCAGTGGGAGCCTTACTGCTACAGCTGAATTAAATGGAGGGTGTCACTGGGCAGGAGCCCAGTGTAAGATCAAGGCTCCAGGTGAGCACTGAGGAAACTTCAGGGGTTTGCCCTCCAAGGGAGGACATCCCAGCTCCAAACACAGTAGAGGAGAATGGAAACATTCATTTAATGCCAAGCTCTCTGCTTCCATGGGAGCTGAAGCAGCCCTCCTTGTGAGGTTGCCTATGCCAGCTCAAAATTGATAGCATCCTCCTTAGGCTTCTTTCATGCCTGTGATTTTCTTAATGGGAGAAGAACATAAGGCCTTATACTCCATATGCTTTCTGGATACCTTTTTGCCTGTAATCTCCCTTGATGCCTTCTATTTGAGGAGGCACTAAAGAAGAACTAAGCAGTTTTCCTTTATCCTCTCCTGTCCCTCTTCTCCCACGTTATTGCTGTGCACTCTATGTAACGTGAGAGAGGAGAGCCTGTGCAGTCCCAATGTATATAAATCTCCTCCCTAAATTAACATTTAAGGTGTTTGGAAGCACCTGTGACATTGAGACTGAGTGTGGAAGCTCAGATCATCTCCAATAATGTCTTGGGTTTCTGTGCAAACACAGGGTTTTATTCTTGTAGGTATTCTGGCTGTGCTGTGACATTTCACGTTGAAGAGTGCAGGTGCATATTTTCTCAAGACATTTTTACAGTCAGAAGCTAGCACTTCCATGGACTTATATGGATTTGGATGTGCTGGTGGCTTTCTTTTCCTCTTGTCTGGTCTGCAGAGCTCTCAAAATGTAACACAGTGCATTTGTATATCAGACATAACAACGGGTGCTATGTAGTGCCCCTTGTTAGATGATTTAGGCCCAGAGTGTTGTGGTTTAGAGCCTTCTCTCCCCATTTCAGGCAAATTTGAAATTGTCTTAAGGATAATTAAGTCCTTATAAACTGGCATCAGCAAAGAGAAAATCTATCCAAATGCTTCCCAGAGTGTGGGAAATGAGAGGAAAACTTGGCAATTGCATAAGCTAACTAATAATTTAGCACACTGCCCTGCCAATATGCATTCCTGTATTTACAGATAACCCACAGCATACGGCATTTCTTGCCTGCCAGGTATTATGTGGAGGACATGTGAGGCTCAGGTTATGGCAGTGGTGGAGAAGGAACCCCAAACAGAAGGTGCAAACCTACAGGAAGTAAATAAGGACATTTACACACTTAAGAGATTTTTTTTAAAAAACGAAAATGCTATAGTTGCTCTATAGCAAGGGTCTGAATTACAGAGCAGAACCTGCTGTGGCTCCTGTGGCCTGTGTTGTGCATTATTTGAACACCTCGCATCTTGTATGCAGTTGTCTTGGTCACACATTTTGCCTTTCCTTGCATTGCTGTTGTAAGCACTACCCTTCTTAATGCATTGATCTGTAAAAGCACAGTTAGTATCATTTAAAAACAATTACAATTGTAAAAATTTAAATGCATTTAAAGCTCTGTCCTTATGTGACTTCCTCAGGGTCTCCAAGGAAGCCTTCTGTAGGGGAGGAACTGAAGCTGATTCTGCTGAGTTGCAGGGGAGCATTTATATGTGCCAAAAGCTCATTTTGGTTTGCCAGCACCGAGCCAAGGAGCCTGGCAGGGGGTTGATTCGGTTGGTGGCTGAGTCCCACCACACCAGTCTTACAACAGAAAGCACACTGCTTCTCAATTCAAGCCAGAGACTCTGTAATGCAACTGCTCCTCATGCAGAAAATGAGCAGCAGTTGCCCTGTGCTGCTAGCCATACATCCTCCTGCCTGCAGGTAGCATGATGGAATAAAGGCATCACTCCACTCCACATCTTAAGGACTTACACTGTGAGGCATTGACTCATTTCCACAGGAAACTGAGTGCTTTCAGCTCTCCTTAAAGTCAAGTCAACCATCACTGAATCAGACTCTTAGTCCATGCAGGAGCAGGGCAACTTGAAGTAAGGCAGCATGTGATGGTAAGGAAGGAAGTGGAGAGATGTATTTGTTCCATAAAGTATTTTTGGACTTTCACTGAAAACACAGCTGGGGGGTTGTGAAGGGAAGAGCATTTTTTTTCCCCCTAAAATCCTTTCTCTTTTTTTGTGTGTGTGAAAATTTGAAAACATTTAAAGGAAACCATACATCTTTTAAAAACATATATCTACACTGAAAAGCATAAAGTTCTGATGAAAAACTTCTACCAGCTCCTACTCACTAATTGCAATTACAAATAATTCTTAATTTAAAAAATCTCAAGCACTTAAAAAAGTTTAAAAATTTTCTTTCTGAATGTTTTTTGTCTGGCAGTACTAATGTGATCAGATCAGTTCAGCTCAGCTTCAATTAAGAAGATGAATGTATTGAGACTCCCAACAAGGCGGTCTGTCAGACGCACACGGTTATATGATCCTGCCTTTTGGCTCTGTGTTTGCTCTTGGTGAGGCTGATAATTTCATCACCCTCCCTGAAGTTGCGTTTCATTCTCCATAAATTCTTTAGTGCCTCTTTAAGCCCCTGGTATTGGAGCACTTTGTCTTCTGGAATGTCCTAGTTCGATCCGTCGTTATGGTGGCATGTCACATTCGCTTACTGTATGTGTCTCTCTAGGTGCAATGCAATGCTGGCTGCCAACATAACTAATTGTGAGTGAGCCTTGCTCGTGAGGCAGTTGGCTGGAAAACACAGCTGAGAATCCTCTTTTCAGAGTATCTGCCCTTTGAACTGTCTTGGCATGAGTGAAATGCTTCATTATAGAGAGATATAATAGAACTGTGGGTTATGTCCAGCCTGGCAAACCCCTGCCCAAACTCTCCACCGTTGCTAGCCTGGTTGGGCTCTGTTGGCAATAGCAGCTGAAGGGATAAATGAACAGACCGCAGCTTCCCAAATCTTTCAGAACAACACCCACAGTTGTGGCTGCCTCAATTATCTGCTCTGTTCGTGTTTTCTCCCTTCAAGCCAGTGTCCCACTTCTGCTGTCTGAAATGGCTCCTGCTGCCTTCTGACCTCCCCTGGTCCTTCCCCTCCCACATGCCTTGCTCCCTGTGCTCCCAGTCCCATGCCTCCCCATGATGCTACCAGTGCTTTTTTACCACTCTGCTGCTGTCCCTGACCAGCACTGCCTCTAAGTGAGCAAGCCCAGCAGAGCAGTTTCAGCTTGATTTGATGCCTTGCCCCCAGCTCCAGTGTGCTTCATCTCTTGGTGATGTGAGCACAGCTCCACTTGCAGCTTCTGCAGCTTCTAGCACAGACATTTCATCCTGTGCCAAGCATGTCAGTGTGACACCCAAATTTAGTATGCCAGTCACTCTTGCTTCCCCTGATACAGCTCAGCAGAGAGAGTGGGAAATTGTGGCAAAAATACTCTGTAATGTTGAATGAGAGATTGATAGTGCCATTAATAAAGATATTGCTAGCAAATAATACCTCTGTATAGAGAGAGACTAGGATTGCCCTTTACAACCACCTGCCCCTTCTTTGTCTCTTCGCTTTACTGTCTTTGTGCATTTTTTCTGTAACATCTATTTGGAACATTTCTGCTTTATTGGTTTCCCAGGCTTATGAAAGTCGAGCTCTCTCTCCAAACAGAAGGAATTACACCTTCTTGTAACCCTGCTGTATAGCACAAAAGGTTTGGAGTTTTAAATTTTAGCTTTTTGAGCCCACCTTTGGTAGTCTGAACCACCATGAATGATGTCCAGTTAGTTTGAAGGATACAAACCATGCCTGATGTAAATCTTGCTCATGTGAGCAGTCCTCTCTTTTCTGCCTGAGTGGCATTACAAGCAGTTTTGTCACCTGAAGTATCATCATTTACATCTGAAACAGCAGTACATGAAATGAAGGTAGTTGTTTGCAGGCAATCTCAAAAGTCAGGTCACACTGCCAGCTCTATCACTTGTCACACTGTGAGACACTTTTACCCCCTCCCTGCCCCCAGCCCCATACTGTGGGGTTATATCCAATAACACACTTTGGATTTCCTTCCTCCCCAGTTTCTCAACCTGTAGAGTGCTTTTGAAATACATTTGTGAGAGCATTTTCTCTGCAAGAGTGGATGATAAAAAGAAGTGGTTTCTAATGGAAATGGAAAATTTTTCCTTATCATTCCCCTATCCTCTCAGGATCTGCAGCCTAAAGAGAAACATTAAATATGGGAAAACTGGAAGAGCTACAGTCATGTAGCTCACTTATTTTAAGGATATTCTCTGCCTTTTCAACAGCTAGGTGTGAGGCTGTTAATAAATAAAAATAATCCAGAAGCTGAGATTTAGAGAAAACCAAGACCTATCGTGAACTTTGGCTGGACATACCCCTCTGCTTCCTATGGATGTGTGTCTTCCTTTCCCTTCACTGTCTTCTGAAATGCAGGAGTGCTTTCACTTGTTAAGATTTAATTTTTAAAATGTTCTGTGGGCCCCAGCATATAGAAATAGATCTGAAAGGGAAGCATGAAGATTTGAAAAGGGCTTCCTTGAATTTCCACTACACCAGCTACTAGTTCATTTTCTCGGAAACTTATTGCTGAGTACAGACCTGCCTGGGAACTGGAACTTCAATTTGTTTTATTGTATATGTGAACCACCATGCTCTGTATTGTATGTCTGGTTATGCATCTATCACTGTAATTTTTAAGTCTTTTCTCTGTAAAAAAACCCCACCAAAATCTTCAAGTGAGTAGAACCATTAGTTAAGGGTTTAGTACAAGTCCATTCTGACCCTGAATCCATGCAGTTTTAAAAATAGTGTTCCTCTGGCCTTCCAGGAGATACAACAATAGCTGTGAAGAACAGACTCTAATGGTTTAACTTCCTGCATGTGCTTACACACCAAGTGTTATATCAGTACTGATAATTCCCAAGGTCAGGGGCATTTGCTGTTCTAAGCTTAGTCTGCTTTTGCTACTGAAGTGAGACGACAGCTGTGTGCATGTGTGCTGTGAGTGCAAACTGAATTCAAAGCACGCTGTGCACCTGATTTTCAAGGGCAAAGCTGAAACTAGGTCCTCTCCCTGTTTTTCTTTTCACTTAGAAGCAAAAAAAAGAGAGAAAAGTGGGATGGGGGGTAATCAGACAGTTGAGCTTTGTAACTCATTATTTACTTTAATTAAAACCATAATACTAACTGCAAATAGCTTTGGAAATGTTTAATTAACTCTTTCATCAAAGTCATTTGACACACAAATGAAGTCAGAACCAAAGTGATGTGGAATGCAATGGACAACTGTTACAAATAAACAGGCTTCAGGCTTGGGAGCCTTGGGTGAACTTGACTTTTAACATCATTGTAGTATTAGAGCTGTACAGGCCTGTTATGACAGTACAACCTTTTAAAATTTCAATAGATCAGTTCTGTTTGTTTAGGTTTTATGATTTGTTTGAGGATTATTCTTGTTGGCATGTTTTGAGAGTTATTAGGTGGAAAAGCTCTGGGAGTGACAGATGTGATGGAGAGGCATGTGATAAGAAGAAGATTTTTCTGTGACTATTTTTTTTCCTTTTTTAAGTGGAATGACTGTGATTAAAGGTGGGCGAGTATCATTTTATAAAAAGGAAGGTTTTCAAGCATACATTCACATAAAGTTGCTTTGCAGAATGCCTGACCCCTTTTCTCTTACCACAACAGATTTATTTCTTAAAAAGCTTTAATTCTGAGGAAGGAAAGTGTTATAGATACTCCTGCCAACATATATCCATCTGTGAATGGTGGTGTGAATATTTATATGTTTGAATCAGAACATGGGGAGGGCTGCCTGTGGCCTGGGAATCATTTGGTCAGGAAGCAGATGGCTCTGTGGCAGCAACGAGCGCTCAACGCGAGTTACTGGGACCACTCAGGAAAGCTGCCTGAGCAATACTCATTATAAACACTGGATATGTGGTGCAGCTTGGGGGACAAGTGTGTCTATACAAATGAGTTTTTCAGTACCCCTGCATCTGTAAATTAGACTGTTTCATTACATCAGTTATACCATTGATGTGCAAAGGCAGCTATATTTTCTGAATATTTAGCCAGGTGTCAGTTGGGTCGGATGCAGAATATAGCAAACTCCATGTGTGGAATTTTTATTTAGAACTATGTGGTACATGTTCTAGATTCACAAGGAAAAAAAATTGGTTTGGTCTGCACTTAATGACAACACTGCTAGATTATTTGGCCATTTCAGTAGTTGGCTTGTCCTGTTTTCCAGTCCCAGGGACCAGAAGTTCAGTTTCCCCGGATAAATGCTGCCTCAAATTTAAAACTTATTCTACTCTGCCACGTCTTTGTTGCCAGTTATGGCAGACGTTATTTTGCTATCACCAAAACTTCCCTTGCATTCAACATTTTGCATCAGTAGTCTGCATTGTATGTTATGTTTTAATCTCCCCAGGTTTAGACAGCTCCCTACATGTTTCTAGGATCCTTTTAGATCCATAATAATAAGTAGATTAGTTATAATTAAAATATACATGCATATGATTATGCTTTTGGTAGAGACTAAGCATAGCTCTTTTTAATCTAATATTAGGATAGAGAGTAGACAAAGAAATGGTTCTCCATTGTTTAAATAAATTTTCAGGAGCAAATCAGTTGTCTTGTGCTGGGTCAGCATTGGAATTCCTGGAACTTAAAATGCAAGCATGTCCTTTAAATAAGACATTGTTTTCTTTGTAGGTGGTCATGAAATTCAATGCATCTTTCACAAATTGAAATTGCATAAACATAAAATTACTGTAAAACAGTGCTAACAGTGCTATTTTTAATGAGTATTTTGAGTGTCATGATGGTATTTTCTCATATAATAATAATGATGGTGATTGGAGCTTGCTTGCCTTAAGCTGGTTTCCATCATTCATTCATCTATAAATTGAGTTTGAATGCAGATTGAGTTCTGGGTGGAGAATTATTTCACACAGCTTTTCCTCTTCTGATCTTTTATTCAGCTGAGCTGGTGAGACACCCTGCTTCCATTTCCAAGGTTTTTCCTTCAACACTGTCTTTGAATAAAGATCTGAAGAATGCTTTGTTGCTTTCTTTCAACCTAAAAATCATTTTCTTAATCTTTATAATACCTGTTAAGTTTAAGATCAAGGGAATTAATGCACCATTTGTAATACAGTATACATGGGGAGTGAAAGTTTTTCGTTCTTTCCTCCAGGCAGGCTTGGAGCCCGTATTCCTGGGAGAAGGATAAGGGAAAAGAGCATGCTTGCAAGGCCACAGGAAGAGGACTGAACTAGCCTCCTTATTCTCCAATCAATGTCATCACCACGTCCAGAAAAACAGCTGGTCCTGAAGTTTCCCCAGAGTAAAAGATTGTGTTCACTGGATCCACCCAGGATCTGTGGCACCAGCCCTTCCCTTATGATGCCTATTATGTGTCATGCACAGAGAAGACTTAAATGTTCTCCAAACGATTTTGGGCATACCTCAGAGCCCAAGTCCTTCAGTGAATCTTACCCCAGAATCAAGCAGAGCAACGAACTGCATTATAAAATCTTGTATCAAGCTCTGTTGATTTCCTCCTTCCACCTCTGGCTCAGGAGAGGAGCAAAAACTGCTGCCATGAAGAAGATCATTCATGCAGGGGATGAATGCCA